>JARQOD010000003.1:377360525-377500995 GCA_033576555.1 Oophaga sylvatica | reverse complement strand
GCATTCTATGTAGTATTATCAGTGTTTATTAAAGTATAACAATCCCTATAAATTTTTGACATTTCGGTTTTTAAGCACATTAAGTAGAATGAGGTGTACTCTGGTAGGAATTCAACAGACACTGGAATGGAATGGCTGTCAGACATGTAGAGAAGCTGATTTTTATAAAACTGTGCAATGGTCTCTTAATTTTTGCCAGAGCTGTATAAACTCTTCAGCTCACCACTGCACACCAGCGCTTCCCATAGGTAAAGTCGGTACCACAGCTCACATCAGCGCTGTTTTCTTGATGTCCCAAGTCCTATAACAATCCGCAACTACATTTTCCATTGGTTCACTAGGATAGCTCCCTTTTTCCTTACTACACAATTAAAAAACCTTGTTTTTGGTTATACCATTATTGCTATGTATAAAACCTCCATACCTCTCTAAGGTGTATTGTGGACTTTATGATACTCTAGCTACATTGATGTCCCCATAAAAAAAAGGTTTGACTCTTGTCTGATATTAACAAAGAAGCATATTACCTGAATATACCATTAACTGGATATTGATTTTCAGTTCACTTATATTTACTTATGATGCGCCACATACTTTGTTATTGTACAAATTTTCATAAGTTCAAGATAATTGTACTTATTTTAGTAATTTTGTTTTATGATAAAAATTTAATGCATTCTATTTTTTTGTTTCTATATCCCATTCTGAGGAAGGTCTAAGTTAAAGACTGAAACGTCAAAAATGTATAGGGATTGTTATATTTTAATAAACACTGATGATACTACATAGAATGCCAGAATTGTTTCTATATTTTGACTAAAGGAGCGGTATCCTTTTTCTGTGGACCATCTCTTTATAACAAGGAGTGACGTGTAAGTCCGTTCATCAAGCAATGGCTGGTAACCTCTGGCTCAGGGTGCAGGACTTGCATAGTTGCTAACATTTTTTGGTCTTCGCATAGGAAAAATGCATTTTATTTGGACTTATTGAGAGTGCCTATTTTATTATGATATGGAATAAAAGTTTTCATTATTTTAACAAAGAACCAGCTGGAAAATTCTCTACTTGCTATACAGTCTTCAGTCACAATGGACAGAAGTGGTGTTTCTGTCAGCATAAGGAAAGTTCTTGGAAGCCCCAATTATGGTGAGCTGGACTATGCCTGTTTTCACATGTGACTTTTAGCCTTGCCGTTTCCTCCTTTTACAGAAGATCTGGCTTTAGGATCTCAACAGTGATCCTGTATGCCTTCCAATTTGCTGTAAAACATTTTTTTTTATTTTACCTCTCGTTGAGGGGTTAAATATTTGGGTAAGGTCTAAAGTTGAGTGAATTTGTTCGGATTCGGTTCCGAATACGATCGGCAGTGAATATTGTTTTTACAATATTTGTTGAACACAGCTGTACGTCATTAGAGTCAATGGGAGTAGAAATTACCGAATATGTTCAGAACTGATCATCAAACATACATTCGAGAACCCATATGACAAAAGTGTCACTGTCATCTTCTACCTAACAGTCTCTCTGAAATTTGCCATGAACCATCACGTGCTTTGTTTTTCCTTAATTTTGGGTACGTTTCTATGGAATACAAATGCAGTAATGCAGATGTAAATAATTTTATTTTTGGATCAAATATATTTTTCAAAATAGTCTTGCCTAATGGTTTTTTATTTTGACTTCTCGCAGACTATTTTATAGCTACTACAATCTCGATGTCCCTGCTATATATTTACTTTGAATTGTGGTGGCTATTATTTGTGTAGTGTCAAAATAACAATAGAAATAGTGTATCAAAGGAAATAATGGTTCTTCTAGTTTGATAAGTGCTATCAAAGGTATGCACTCAAATGTGAAAACTGAGCTGGAAATAATGTGCTTCAAGGGAAAAAATAGTCCAAAAAGCCAAGGTGTCACTGCAGTTTGGGACAGAAATGGTCAGTGTTTAGACGTTTACCTTATCATTAAAAATAGTAAAGGTTAAAAGTAACTCTGTCTAAAGAAAATTTTGAATAGTTCCTTTTATTTTATTTCTTTTATCCATAATAATTGTAGAAAGTTATAAAAATACTTTAAATTGTGTTTCTGAATCACATGACTCAATTTCTTATAATAAACTTAAACTATGGTGATTTTCAGCTTGTGTACATACTGATTTCATAGCTTTTATGCATGTCAGGTAAAATAAAGATGTAGATTGCTAAATTTTATGCTGTAAATATGAAAAAACTACTCAAACAATTTGGATGCCTAAAATTCATGTAACGAATAGTCTTCTGGAGGAGTAGTCTCGTTCAAAAGTGTCAATGGTTATAGTATCCTTTATTGTCTTTTTGCAGAACTTTTATTGTGTTCACATCAATGTACTTTATATTTTCCTAATTAAAATGATGATTGTGTCTGATAGTTTTAAGTTTCATTTACAGTCAAAGAGATGCATTTTAATCCCTTTCTATTTGTTTTTTTAAAATTGTAATTTGCCCATTTTGTAAGAGTTGGATACAGAAAATCCAATATGGCCCCCTTCACACGTCATAATGTTTCCAGTTCTGGAAAACCAGTACCGGTATTATTTGTATCCATGTGTCTCTGTGTACGTGTGCGTCATTCGTGTGCCATCTGTGTGTAGGTGTTATGTCATCCATGTGCCGTCCCTGTGACACATACCGGGATAGAATACAGAATAGAAATGTGGAAAGATATAGATAGATATGGGTATGGATGATGGATGGATAGATAGATAGACAGATATTTATGAGATATTAGTGCCTTGCATGTGTTGGTTACTGTACTTGTAGTGCGATAAAAAATAAATAAATGAAAAATTGACATGGGGTCCCCCCTAATTTTGATAACCAGCAAAGGTAAAGCAGACAGCTCTGAGATGATATTATCAAACTGGGAAGGTCTAGGGTTATTGGGCTCTTCCCAGCCTAAAAATGCCAACCTGCAGCCACCTGAGAAGCGGCGCATCAGCTTAGATGTACCAATACTGGTGCTTTGCCTTGGCTCTTTCTGATTGACCTGGTACATTGGCTATCGGGGTAATGGGGCTGGTGTTAGAAATGGAGAGGTGTATATTACTAACCCAGTAATCGGAAAAAAAAACACACCAAAAAAAGTACTTTATTTAAATAAACACTCTCCCACATTTTCCTTGGTTCACAATTTTATAAAAAAAAAAAAACCTCCAGGTCCAACATAGTCCAGGGAATCAGACTTAGTCCACAAATAAAAACAAGACACTCTTCCTTCACCAATTTATTAAAAAAAGTTCCCACACAGGTCCAACATAGTCCAGTGCTTCCCATGATGTTCTCTGAATCCAAACCCGGAGACTGTGAATAGTAGTAACACTATTCACAGTCGTTGAGCTTACCACGGTGTCCAGCTCACACTGCTCTCAGATATTCACAGTCATTGGGGTTGAATTTGTGGAATGTCTTGTTTATTGCTGGATCCACCAGCATGATTAGCTGGATTATCTGGAAGATCCAACCAATGTGTGACTCTTCTTCAAAATATGCTCATGATTGGCTCAAATCAACAGCCAATTGTGCTCATCACCTGAGCCATTTAAAGCCAATCAGCACATTGTATCCCAACAATGTCTGAGCACCAAAGTGCAGAAACTCTTTGCTCCGATGTTATTTGACTTTGGACAAATCATCTATTAGCGCTGCCTATGTGGCTGGCAAGAAACCAAGAAACAGCAATATGGGTTCATGCAATTTATTTTCTATGCATTTTGAAGTTGGACCGACTTCTTCCTAAGGAAAACCACAGTATACTAAGTTAAGTATACGATGGTTCTCCTGAGGAAGAAACTGCTCCAACTTCGAAACGCATAGAAAATAAATAGCATGAACCCACATTGCTGTTTCTTAGTTTCTTGCCATCCACATCAGCAGAGTGGACTACCACCTTCATTCTTCCACTTATTGTTCAGTACAACGGGATTTCTGTCCTATCGGTGCTACTGTAAGGAAGTGCACAATACAAGACAAATACATTTGCATTACAATACAAACAACAGTAAAACATTAATAAAACATCAGGGTGCCACACGTGACACAGGTGAACAGCATCAAGGAGAAAGAAGGTACATGAGGGTCCCCTCGTACTTCTTTCTCCTTGATGCTGTTCACCTGTGTCACGTGAGGCACCTGATGTTTTATTAATGTTTTACTGTTGTTTGTATTGTAATGCAAATGTATTTGTCATGTATTGTACATAGGCTTAGGGATAGATTAGGAAGTAGGGTAGGACTTTAAGGGAATTAGAATAAAGGGGGCATCATAGAGATTCGATAGTATAGAGTAGATGTAAGAATAGTAAGGTATAGGCAGCATAGGGGTTAAGTAAATGGGAGGGGCACAGAGCAGTGCAGCACAGAGCAAGGAGATATAGTAAAGGCACTTCCTGTTTAGAATCAGACTCCAGGGCAGCCTGCCCAAGGGCAGGGTGCATGAAGTTCAGGAGACAGTTACAGGCCATGGGGGTAAAGCTGCGGATGGCAGTAAGGGACCCCAGGATGAAGAATAGTGCAGTCGGGCACCAGCTCAACAAGATCAACCCCAGGAAGGACAAGGGGCGGACAGGGAGCTGGTGAAGCTGAAGGTACAGATGGTACACGAACTGTCCAGAGGGACTGCCTGGATGGCAGAGGAAAGGAAAGCGCAGAGAGAGAATAGAGTCTGCCTGTAAGGCAGGGAAAGTACAGGAAACGTTGCCCTGGGTGAACTGTGCTGCTGATGTGATGGATGCCTTGCTGTCTAGTAAAGCTCAACTGTTGGAAAAGAACTGTGACTCTGTGGAGCTTCATAGGACTAGAATTCAAGCAGACACAGTGAATACCCATCTCTCCATGTGCAAGGTGCAGGGGTGTTCACTGACTGTTGCTTAGTAGACTCACCCATGACTACCACCCCATGCCAACTTGATACACCACAGCAGCTGATGCATCTTATATTCATCATTGTGGGTTACTACAACCCTGATAGGTGAGCAGTTCACTATTTTTCACTTAACCATATATTCTTCTTTCAGATAAGACCCTATTGCATTTGGTGTCTGCTCCATTTTCTAAATTATCTGTACGGTGATGTGTTGTGAACGTATTGGAGATAACTTCGGAGCTGAGGCTCCCTCTGGTGGTTGCTGAGGGTATTGAACCTATGTGGAACACCAAGAGTCCTACACCTGCAGCTGACGAGTGGTTGTCAGGTGATACTGACTGGCCTGATATAAGTGAGCTGACTTCCCATGATCCTCGCTGGTGATCAATTGTTCTTCCTGGTCTAGGTTGGAATTCAGCTTGCTTTTCTGCTGTCTCCTGCTTGCATTCAGATAAGTCTCTTTCAGTTTTTTTTTTACAGTGGTTTGAATTCCTTGTTTTTTGCTGCATTGCTTTTTGTCTTCAGCCGGGTCCCCTTTGGGGGGCTTTGGCTGGTCTCCGTTCATTTTTTGTATTTGTTCATTTGCTCAGTTCTTGTGATATTTTACTGCTGGGTAGCTACGTGTCCACACCAGAGATCTGATATAGGTGGTCGAGACCGTGTGGTCTCAGTGTTTTTGGATTCAGAAGTGTTGGAGTTTTTCCTAGGGTTTTCTGGGTTGAAGACAGTATTCTCTCCTGTGCTGTCCTATCTAGACAGTTTTGGGCCCCAGCATTTGCTAAATCTATTTTCTGTCTGTGTTCGTATTTTCATCTTGTCTAACCGCCATTATATGTTTGGGGGCTTCCTACTCTTTTGGGGTCTACTCCGGGCAGTTAGCTTTCCTCTTTCCATCTTGAGGGATAGCTATCTCTCCGGCTGTGACGAGGCGTCTAGGGCACCGTAGGTACGTCCCACGGCTGCTTCTAGTTGTGCGGTTAGTTTAGGGGTCTGCAACCTATTAGTTTCCAACCTCTCTGGTGTTAGTCTGCCTATGCGGTTTTTTGCTCCTGCCTCCTCAGCTCCAAAAACATAACAGTGATGTAAGAGTTATCCTGCTTCATTAGCGCCATATGTCTTAGTATTGCAGCTGGTGCCATTGTGCTACTGATTCTCTTATGAAAACCTAGCCAGCATTGACGTCCCGTCAGTAATGGGGCAGGTACATTTCCATCCTGATCTCATGATTAGTTAGGAACTCGCTGAGACTGAATGATAAATCAGGCTTATGTCTGCAGCTAGGGCTTATCCAACTGCATGGGGCTAATAATATTCCAGAGACAATGAGATATACAGTAACAGCTTGTGGCATCTGACTTATCATCCTAGTGCAACTTAAAGGGGTTGTCCAGGCTTGGAATTCAAGTCTACTGCCACTTTATGTGATCACACACTTGGGAATCCTTACCACGTGCACAATGCCTACTGTGAAGATTCTCCGATGCTGGAGCCATGAGCAGGCAGCTATGTGACCACAAGTATGTGTTTTCCATACATGCAGTCACAGGCCAACTAGACGAACATAGACTTGCTAAATACAGGTGAATTGAGTGAGGCCGGACATGTCTAGTCGAAATGTGGCTGGAAATATGCAAATACTTGGGGTCACATGGCCACTAGAGTGCAGAGGGGCATATGCCTGTTGGATCACTCCCCCAGAATCTGTGCAGGACCACTTGTCTGCCTGTTTCTTCTTCGGCAGTGACATCACTTTAGCAGACACAGAGTATTGTGCAGCTGTGTTTGCTACCTGTGATGCAGCCGAGCCAGCGCACAAATAAAATTAAAGGCTCAGTGCTGTCTCGGCAGCGTCACAGCTAGCAGACAAGCCCTCCGGATTGCAGCCAGAAAAATCAATAGACAGTCCAGGTCTGGGTGCCGTGAACGACCGTAGCTCCGTGTATGCAGGGGGTGACGGACCTTTTGACTCTGCTGGCCTGTGTTACCTCACACAGGGAGTGCTCTGCAGACCAACTGCTCTGTCTGCTTGCAAGCCAACACTGTCACACCCAAAACCCCATACTACAGAGTTTAAACAGGAATCTGTGGCCATGGCCACTTGTAAGACCCGGCCCTGGAGTGGAGCGATCCGCCCCACTACCATCTTGTAGATCGCTCCAAAAATAAAAGCCCGTGCCAGGTTTTACTGAATAATGCCTTGGCCAAATAACCTGACCAGGTTCATGCTCACTTTTATCTCTGCCTTGTGACTCACAGGCGTCCTGCTGTGAACACAAGGTACTCCAGGTGGTCTAATAGGACTCCGTCCTCATCCTGGGGGATACATAGCGACACTCGCATATGACACCGGTCACTGCCTCACACTGTGTATTGTGTGGGTACATTAGGTACCCTCACTTTGTAGTAGGTGGTGACTGTAACGTTTAATTTCACCGACCCTAGGACAGGATGCTAGTGGTGGCAGGGAGAATGACGCTTAATTTTCTCCCTGTAGCCAATGCTTTTCCAGTAATCTGGCTAGTCAGGATTTAAACACTATTTACCTGCAGAATAACTGTATATTTGCAGATATATAGCACTTCTCCAGGTGACAAGTTCCTTTTAAAGAGGTGTCCAGTACGAGTACGAATGTAGAGAATTTGAAAACAGCTGATTCCTAACATTATCCTAAAACAAAAACAGAAGATATTTTGTGAAGGTGATAATAAAGTTTCAAATTTATTTTTTTGTTGCTGTTACCATATCTATATATAGTAAGTTCAGCACTGCTACCATATCTATGCAGTAAGCTTGGTTCTGTTCATGTATCTAAGTAGTGGTTCTATTCCCATCCCTATGTAGTAAGCTCGGTTCTGTTCCTACATCTACGTAGTAAGCTTTGTTCTGTTCCCTTTTCTATGTAGTAAGCTCTGTTCTGTTGCTATCTCTATGTTGTAAGCTTGGTTCTGTTGCTGTGTCTATGTAGTAAGCTTTGTTCTGTTCCCTATTCTATGTGGTAAGCTCTGTTCTGTTCCCATCCCTATGTACTGTAGTAAGCTCGGTTCTGTTGCTACATCTAAGGCTGGCTTCACACATCCGGCGGGCGCCTTGCGGCGCCCCCGGCATTTTCCCGCAGCGCCGCATCTGAAAATCTGATGCGCCGCATGCGGCTTTTTTCGCATTGACATGCATTAGCGCCGCATGTCAATGCGTTGCATGCGGTTTTGTCCGGATGCGGCGCAAATGTACATTGCGGCGTCCGGAAAAAACGCTGCATGTAACATTTTTTTTTTTTGCCGGATGGTTTCTTATCTCTCCAAGCATCAGAAACCATCCGGCAAAAAAACGCATTTTGGGCGCCAGAAGTGTGAAAGCTTTTCACATGCGGCGCTGCGGTAAAATGCCGGGGGCGCCGCCAGGCGCCCGCCGGATGTGTGAAAGAGGCCTTAGTAGTAAGCTTTGTTCTGTTCCCGTTTCTATGTAGTAAGCTCTGTTCTGTTGCTATCTTTATGTTGTAAGTTTGGTTCTGTTGCTGTGTCTATGTAGTAAGCTTTGTTCTGTTCCCTACTCTAAGTGGTAAGCTCAGTTCTGTTCCCGTCTCTATGTAGTAAGCTTGATTCTGTTGCTATTTCTATGTAGTAAGCATGGTTATGTTCCCCTCTCTATATAATAAACTTGGTTCTGTTGCTGTATTTATGTAGTAGGCTTTGTTCTGTTCCCATTTCCATGTAGTAAGTGCTGCTCTGTCACTGCATCTATGTAGTAAGATTTGTTATGTTCCTGTCTCTATGAAGTAAGCTCGGTTCTGCTGTTGTATCTATGTAGTAAGGACTGTTCGGTTCCCGTCTCTGTCTGGTAAGCTTTGTTCTGTTCCTGTCTCCATGTAACTAAGTTTGGTTCTGTTGCTGTATGTATGTAGTAAGCTTTGTTCTGTTCTCGTTTCTATGTAGTAAGTGCGGTTATGCTCCTGTCTTTATGCAGTAAGCTTGGTTCTGTTCCCGTTTATATGCAGTAAGCTTGGTTCTGTTCCCGTCTCTATGCTCTAAGGTTGATTATGTTCCCACATTCACATTCATGCAGTAAGCTTGATTATGTTCCCGTATTCATGCAGTAAGCTTGATTATGTTCCCACATTCACATTCATGCAGTAAGCTTGGTTTGGTTCCCGTCTCTATGCAGTAAGCTTGGTTCTCTTCCCATCTCTATGTGGAAAGCTTGGTTCTGTTCCGTTTCTATGCAGTAAGCTTGGTTCTGTTCCTGTCTCTATGCAGTAAGCTTGATTATGTTCCCTTATTCATGCAGTAAGCTTGGTTCGGTTCCCATCTCTATGCAGTAAGCTTGGTTCTCTTCCCGTCTCTATGTGGGAAGCTTGGTTCTGTTCCCGTCTCCATGCAGTCAGCTTGGTTTTGTTGCTGTATCTATGTAATAAACGGTGTTCCGTTCCCATGTCTATGTACCAGCCACTGTTATTTTTAAAGCTTTCTATCTTTCCTGCTTTATTCCATAGGCCAGAGATAAGCAGGCTAAAGAGGGTCTGCTGCAGCTCGAGGGCCACTGCTTTGTGATTGCCGCCCCAGGACAAAATTTGCCAGCCAGCCCCTGCTGCCCACTCCCGGCCACTGATAGCATGCATGGTACACAATGCCAGTATTCACAGGTCTGCAGTCTTATGGAGTTACATTATGCATAAATTACAAATAATAATTTTTTTTAAAATTAGGAGTCTTCCATACATCAGTGACAACTGACTGTAAGATCAAAAACAGTACTTCACCTGTCCATGTATTGTGTCCGGTATTACAAGTCAACTGCAATGACGTAAATGGAGCTAAGCTGCTATACTGTACACAATACTGCACACAACCTGTGGACCAGTTTGATGCTGTTTTTAAAGAAAGAAGACATCATTTTCCAATTCTGTTCTAGACCTTAAAGGCTTTACAGCCTTGTCATAAAAATGTATTCCCAATTAGGCAAGAGTTTCATTTTTTTTCAGTGTTGCAATTATAGAACGATGAGCTCAATACACAATACTTTTGCAGTGATCATTTTCTTTATGATTTTTTTCCCATGGAAATTTATTCAGAGAACAGCAGAAATCAGGGCAATAAATTATTTGCCCCACATGGGAAATTGTCATTCCATTGTTCTTTTGTGCTATGATATAAACCATTACAACTGCTTATTGAGAATCATTTTTAAGCATCGCCAATAAATATTCAGTGAAACAGATTTTTGCCAGCCCAAAACAATTGTAATGGTAAAAACAGTAAATCATCTAGTATATTATTTTCCAACATAATATGTAAACTAAAACAGTAAAAAGTACAGAGAGGACTTAATGATGGAAGTAATTGGCCATTGTCGTTTTAACATGTCAACATAAGAATCTTTACAATATATTTTATCAAAGAAAGGTACTTCTTTCTCCACTTATTAGCCACTTTCACTCCACTCCTTACCTCCTGAATTCATCACGCACTAAAGTCTGAAATCAAATGACAGCTGCTTATTGAAGTCTTTGAAAAAAGGCAGGAAGGTTGAGCACAGCAAGAAAATATGTAGAGATAGACACAAACAGATCCAGCTGTAGGTTTTCTAGTAAGTGTTCCTTGCATACTAAAGCTTGATACACAGATACACTGCTCAATTTCTCTAACGTCCAGCTACATTGCTCAGTAGCTGTAATGTCCTTCATGCTTCTGCTGTTTCTGAATATGTGTTATATAAAGTAAGGAGATCGGGAATCTCTCATGTCTGTCTATGGTATTAGCTTCTTGTGCAATGGCTTCTCCCTATAATGAGTCAATTTTAATTGAGTTGTTAATAATTAAAGGATGCTGAGCACCTTGATTCAGCCATTGTCAGGACACCCATAGAAGTCAATGGAGAATCACATATAGACTGATCAATACTATTGTATATTGTCCTTCATGCTGTTGCTTCTGAACATGTTCTACATAGAGACAGGAGAGCATGAATACCCCATGTCTGTGTGTGTTGTGCATGGGAGACATTATAGCAGCTAGTCTTCACCCACTCGATCGGAGTTGTGTTACCTTGAAGTCCATAGCCCCTTGCCTTGTAGATTGAAAGACTTCCCAGCAGGATACTTTTTTCTTCCATATATAATATGTTAAAGAGGATCTTTCATCAGTTTTAGCATGGCGAACTGACTACATCATGTAATATGGGCTGTAGAGCTCAATAAAATGTTGTCTTTCATTTTTTTTTTCATTTCCCATCTCCGTTGTAGAGATATTAGCAAGTAAAGTTTATATACTAATATCAACTATAAACAAGGGGGTGTCAGCAGAGATTCTACACTGGAGGGGTTTACTTTTTCCCCTGACCAATCATAAGCAGGCAGCGTCATGCAGGAAAAAGAAAAACACCTCTCTGCATTTATTCTAGCGATTGGGAAATAATGCACTAGTAGATGGCACAGATGCAGAACAGTGAATGTAATAAGATGCGGCATTCATCTCACTGCACTGTCAGTTCTGCTCCGCTTGACCCCCACACTAACAGTGCGGTGAGATGAGAGCTGCAGTGTGTCACAGTAGATTCTGGCAGTGAGATCTGTGTGACCTGGGAAGAAGAGCAGAGCTGTGTGTCTTTACATGTCTTAACATATCACACAGAGAAAACAGGTTCTCTTCTTCTCTGGGGGCATTTTCTTTTTTTCTCCTGTATTAAATAGCCAGTTTATGATTGGTCAACGACATGCAGTGGAAAAAGTAACGAATCTATCCTAATTCCCACTTTGTTATAATGGAAATTGTCAAAGTGAGTTCACAAGCTTATATCTCCACAATGAAGATGAGAAATAAAAATAAAGCTTTTGTTAAAATGTTATACTTTAACATTTGGAAAACTTTTCTGTGTAGAGTATCGAATCGGCAAGCATTTAATAAAATTCAATACAAAAAAGTTTAAATGTGTTTCTTAATTTGGCATGCATTGTGAATGCCTAGTTATGCTTGAAAGACTAAAATATTCACATGCCATTGAATCAAATATACTGTATAGAAAACTTATATTTGGCAAATCTACGATTTTTTTTCCCTAAGTGAATTGCAAATTAGAAGCCAAAAAGGAATACATTTCTATGTAGATTTATCATTTGGAACCTCGAAATCTGGAGAACAGAATCAGTAAAATTCATAATATATAAGGGTAAAATATTAAACCTTTTAAAGTCTCTTGTTTTTATCACAAAATTTCTATTGGTTTTAGGGATTATTTATAACTGTGTTGAAAACTGAACAGTTGGAAACTTTACTTTTACTGCTTAGATAGTAATTTAATTGTTTAATTGTAATAGCTGAATGTGTTTCTCAGGGGTGTAAAAATATTGATTCATCTCAGTGGTCTTGGAAATTAGGGGCTTGTGTCTGCAGCCATGTTATGGAGCCATATTGTCCAGATCAAGGAGTGTAGCTTTCGGGGTGTAGTTGCCCTGGACCCCACACTCAGAGGGACCCACCCAGAGCTACCGATAGCTTTAACTGTATCAGTGTGCACAGAACATCGATATAGTTGAGTTCTGAGATAGAGCAGAGAGATATAATCTCCCTGCATTACTGCTCTCCGTTCTGTAGACTGAAAGTCGCTGTCTGTCTAAAGAATGGAAGGGTAATGCAGTGACAGAGGCACCAACTCACGTAAAGTTCCAATGAGTTGGAATGTGGTCTCGTCATGAAGCTGGGACTCTGATGTCCTTTATGTGTGCTGGCGCAGTGACACCAACCCACTGGTCCGTTCACGCTTTGCAGGTGGACTTGTCAGGACTCAGGATCCTTGATTAAGTGAGTATATGATGTTTTTATTTTAATTAAAATGTGGTGTGACTGTGGGGGCATCATAAAGTATGGAGGACCCTTATACATTGTAGGGACTACTGTAGGGGCCCTCATACAGTGATGGGGCTACTGTGGGGGGACCTTATGCAATGTAGGGGCTACTGTGTGGGGGCCACATACAGTGTGGGGGTTATTGTGGTGAGACCCTCATAATTTGTAGGGACTACTCTGAGGGGTTCTTATACAGTGTGGGAGCCATTATACAGAGTGGGAGCTAAGCTGCTGATTTACTGTAACAGTCACATGACACTCCTTGCCTGTGGGGGACATAGTACTGAGTGTGAAGGAGGACTGTCAGTCCTAGAGGTGAGTATAGTGTTTTTTTAAATTTCTTACACTACTCCAGGCCAATTAAGTTTAACTTTTAAAGTAAAGGTTTAAGAGTTGCCAGTTCTGTAAATATAATTTAATTGACATCCGTGATCCTACTCTCAAAAGAAGGTCCAATAAAGCTACTTGTGCTTTGCTTTTATGTGGCATGGCTTTCACTCTTTGTGATAATTCTTTATCACAATCAATGTTACTTATTGGTGGAAATTTTAGGTCACTCATTCATTATTTGGTCAGTATTTTACATCAGTCTTTATAAGCCAAAACCAGGAGTGGGTGAAAAATGCATAGGTGGTGATGTTTTTCTATTATACTTTGTAAAGCTCATGCCCAGACTGGATGGCGCGAGCGAGGATTGTGGCCCCACTGTGCCACAAACCAGACTAACCCTGGAGGGGCGTGATTAAGCAGCTACCTTGGTGTTCACTGGAGCCTCTAGTGGTGAGGTCAAGCTTGTGCGGCAGGTAGCTGCCAGGTACCATTCCAGGGCGGCGTCAGGCAGTAGCAGCTGTGAACTAGAAAAAAGAAACAGCACTACCGTATACATACGCACACTTCACCACAACAATAATATATGTGAAAAGTAGCAAATTTTTATTAGCATACAACAACATTGCGCAATAAAAACAAGATTAAAACCAAAAGGACACATGTCCAAGAACCCTGCCATATATCATAATCGGGTATAATACAAATGACTAGAAAAGCCTGCAGAAACACATGGCATACAATAATAGGTACCCAGTATGTAGTTATTAGAATAAATAATGCAGTACAATACAAACAATGTTCAATATAACAAGAATATTTATACATATATATAGACCCATATACCTACAGAAGAAAAATCCAAAGGAATGGCAGGGAGGGTCCCTGATGAAGCCGTACTGGTTACGGCGGAACGCGTGGGGCCACTTTCTTGGACCACAGCCCTGATCCCTGCCTGCCTATTTGTCCCTCCATTATGAGGGTCATGCTCGGGTAACTATTTTTCCTCTATCCAGCTGGGTTATTCACAGTGACTTATTGTCAGTCCCATCTGGCACTTATTTCTCTGGCTTTTCTTGCCTGCCATTCCTTTGGATTTTTCTTCTGCATGGTTTCATAGCACTTAAGGTCCATACAGGGCCATTACTGGCTTATGTGTTTGGATTCATTAAGGTTCTACCGGCATTGTTCAGTTTTACATGTTAGATTAGGTATATGGGTCTATATATATGTATAAATATTCTTGTTATATTGAACATTGTTTGTATTGTACTGTATTATTTATTCTAATAACTACATGCTGGGTACCTATTATTGTATGCCATGTTTTCTGCAGGCTTTTCTAGTTATTTGTATTATACCCGATTATGATATATGGCAGGGTTCTTGGACATGTGTCCTTTTGGTTTTAATCTTGTTTTTATTGCACAATGTTGTTGTATGCTAATAAAAATTTGCTACTTTTCACATACTGTATATTATTGTTGTGGTGAAGTGTGCGTATATATACGGTAGTGCTGTTTCTTTTTTCTGTTCATGATTGTCTTATCTTTACCGATTTGCACCTCCCTAGTGATTTCTAGATATTGTAGTGCGCCCATACGTCTTGTTATCAGGCAGAAGCAGCTGATCCCACAGGGGGACAGGACACTAAAGACAGGTGCAGGCAAGTACTGAAGAAAACTGAGGTTTAAACTGGCAAGTACTGGCGGACACGGAGGATGCACTGGCAGACAGGCTGGCACGGCTGGCACTCTGGCAGGCAGGCAGGCACAGCTGGCAGGCAGGCGGGGGTTCAGACAAGACGAATTGGAACTGTTTCAGAAGGACAGAAATACTAGCAGGTATAAGTGAGATATGGGAACAGGCAGGAACCAGTTCAGACTGGAGGGACAGGAACTGTCTCGGGAAGGACAGGAGCACTGGCAGGTATGATTGGACGATTGGGATATGGGAACAGGAAGGAACCAGTTCAGACTGGAAGGACAAAGAGTCGCAGGATGCGGGACGGGAGCAGAGCAGAGCCGCAGGATGCGGGACAGGAGCAGAGCCGCAGGATGCGGGACGGGAGCAGAGCAGAGCCGCAGGATGCGGGACAGGAGCAGAGCCGCAGGATGCGGGACAGGAGCAGAGCCGCAGGATGCGGGACGGGAGCCGAGCAGAGCCGCTGGACAATGAGGCAAAGAGGGAGGAGAGCAGGGTCGCTGAGGCAAAGAGAGAGCAGAGCAGAGTCGCTGAGGCAAAGAGAGAGCAGAGCAGAGTCACTGAGGCAAAGAGAGAGCAGAGCAGAGCCGCTGAGGCAAAGAGAGAGCAGAGCAGAGCCGCTGAGGCAAAGAGAGAGCAGAGCAGAGTCGCTCAGGCAAAGAGAGAGCAGAGCAGAGCTGCTGAGGCAAAGAGCGACCAGAGCAGAGCCACTGTGGCAAAGAGAGAGCAGAGCAGAGCCCCTGAGGCAAAAAGAGACCAGAGCAGAGCCGCTGAGGCAAAGAGAGACCAGAGCAGAGCCACTGAGGCAAAGAGAGAGCAGAGCAGAGCGGCTGAGGCAAAGAGAGAGCAGAGCAAGGATAGACACAACAGGGTAAGGAAGGCTTCAGACAAGGATACAAACAGTTACAGGTAAAGGACTTAGTACAGACAAGGTCAGACACAAGACCAAGTTCAGGACAAAGGATTCAGGCCTGGGTATACAGCCCTCAGGGTGGCAGAAACAAGACACATAGAATACAGGTACGGGCCTGGGAATACAGCCCCAGGATGAAAGAAAAAGGACGGGACCTGACGACTCAGAAGCAGAAAGCAGCTTGAGAGAGTTTGTTGTTCAGGCATCTACTAATTAGTGGAAATGCCTTAAGTACCCACTACCTCTGGGCAATAGGCTGGGGACACAGGAATGTTCACACTCTCTCTATAAAACTCAGGAAGTGAAGGCGCTGCAGCCCTAGAGCACACAGCCAGGAAATATGCACACACCAAACAGAGGACACATGGTTCACTGCATGGAGCAGGCAGAGGGCAGAACTCACAGCATGGCCCGGGGTGGTGAGTAAGTCAGTGTATCAGCCTGATGGGAAATGGGAAGCCATGCAGTGATGCCGGCAGGGATTTTACATACCGTATATACCCATGTATAAGCCGAGATTATCAGCCCATTTTTTAGGGCTGAAAGTCCCCCTCTCGGCTTATACGCGGGTCATATACGGGGGTCGGCGGGGGAGGGGGAGCGGGGGTGTCGGATCATACTCACCCCTCCGCCGGCGCGGTCTCTGCAGCCCCCCTGCTTCTCCCATGATCTCCGGCTCCTTCCTGCTGCGGTCACATGGCACCGCTCATTAAAGTCATGAATATGCACATATTCATACTTTAATGAGCGGTAGCACGTGACCGCTGAAGCGCTGCGGAGAGCGCCAGGAGAAGAGGAGAGGCTGCAGGGACGCGCGGCGGAGGTGTGAGTATAGTGATATTTACCTGTCCCTCGGTCCACCGCAGCGCTGCTCCCTCGGTCTGACTCTCCTCTGGCTGTGAACGTTCAGGCAGAGGGCGCGATGACGTCGTTAGTGCGCGCCGCGCCCCCTGCCAGGTCATTCTCAGCCAGAGGAGTCGGACAAGGGAGTAGTGCGCAGCGGTGGAGAGAGGACAGGTAAATATCACAAGTGCCGGGGTCCTGAGCGAGCTGTGACACCGGCACCTGTCCCCCATAGCGCGCCGGTGTCACCGCCTGCTCAGGACACCGGCACCTGGCCCCCAGCGACGAGAGGTGAGTATGTCTTTTTTTTTGCAGCAGCATATGAGGACTATACTATGGGCATAATTGTGCAGCATATGTGGGCATAATCTGGAGCATATGAGGGCATAATATGGAGCATATGGGCATAAGCTGTGGAACATATGGGGCATAATCTGGAACATATGGGGGCATAATATGGAGCATATGGGGGCATAATCTGCAGCATATGGGGCATAATATGGAGCATATGGGGGCATAAGCTGTGGAACATATGGGGGCATAATCTGGAGCATATGAGGGCATAATCTGTGGAACATATGGGGGCATAATATGGAGCATATGGGGCATAATCTGGAGCATATGGGGGCATAATCTGTGGAACATATGGAACATAATCTGGAGCATATGGGGGCATATTCTGTGGATCATACGGGGGCATAATCTGTGGAATATATGGGGGCATAATCTGGAGCATATGGGGGCATAATCTGTGGAGCATATTGGGCATAATCTGTGGCGCATATGGGGGCATAATCTGTGGAGCATCATATGGGGGCATAATCATTTTTCACCCTAGGCTTATACGCGAGTCAATACGTTTTCCCAGTTTTTTGTGGCAAAATTAGGGGGGTCGGCTTATACACTGGTTGGCTTATACATGAGTATATACGGTACTTCTCCCATAATTTTTCCTCTCCTGGTTTTAGCTTACAAAAACTGATGTAAAATATTGACCAAATACTGAACATGTGAAACTGGCCTTAAACTCAGATTTTTCTGTGGCTGTGTTGACATTATTTATGTAAAATCTTTCTCACAATGTTTCATGAATTTGGCACATTTATAAATATTTCACTACTTTTTTGAGATATTTCTCAAGTTTTCACCACCACCCCCTTTCTCTACAGGAATGAGGATTGCTACTTTTTTGTAACTTTTTAAAAATTCATAATTCATAGATCTGTTTGTGATACTATTCGTCAAACTACCTCTCCACCCACATTTCAAAAGTAGCAGAGTAGCATAAAGCTATGTTCACACATTACGTTTTTGCTGCATTTTTTTGCAGGCAAAATCTGCTCTCTTGGCAGTAAAGAAACTGCTTACAAAAAGCAAATTTTGCTGAGTTTTTGTTGTTTTTTTGCTGCATTTATATTGTTGCATTTTTGTTGTCTCTTGTGCATGTTAATAAAGTTTAGTGGCCCCCCAAAAAAGCCTGATTTAACTTCCTTGGATTTTTGCACCAAAAAAAAAGAAATAAAACTGATACATGTGTTTTCTTGCTGTATTTTTTCAACTTATCCATTATTTCCTGGGTGAAAAAACGCTGCAAATTGTGACATGCCGCAGTTGACAAAAATGCATCAGTTTTGCAAATCAGTCAGGAAAACAAAATACAATGTGTGTGTGAGATTTCTGAAATCTCATAGACTTTGCCGGTACTGTAAAACGCAGCTTAACCCCTCTATGCCATCAGACGTACTATTCCGTCCATGTGACCCTGGACCTAATTCCCATGGACGGAATAGTACGTCATATGCAATCAGCAGCGCTCCGGGGGGAGCGTAGCTGATCGCGGCTGGGTGTCAGCTGTATATCACAGCTGACACCCAGCACTATGTGTCAGGAGCGGTCACGGACCGCTCCCGGAACATTAACCCCTGGCACACCGCGATCAAACATGATCGCGGTGTCCCCGGGGCACAGGGGGAGGATCGCGCAGGGTGGGGGCTCCCTGCGCGCTCCCCTGGGACCCTCAGAGCAGCGCGATGTGTCGCGCTGTTCCGAGGGTCCGCCCTCCCTCCAGGTCCCCGGATCCAAGATGGCGCCGGGGTCCTTCAGGGAGGCGGCTTCCTCAGTGCCTGCTGAGAGCAGGCGCTGAGGAAGCCTGCAGCGATGCCAGAGCGATCGCTGGTGTGACAGAGTGCTGTGCACACTGTCACACCAGCGATCTGCTAAAATACAGTGATGTCCCACCCTGGGACAAAGTAAAAAAAAAAATACAAAATAAAAAGTGGTAAAAAAAATCATAAAAAAAAAATATATATTCCCCAATAAATTCATTTCTTCCTGTAAATAAAAAAACAAAACAATAAAAGTACACATATTTGGCATCGCCGCATCCGTAACGACCCCCCCTATAAAACTGTCCCACTAGTTAACCCCTTTAGTGAACCCCTTAAAAAAAAAAAAAAAACGAAGCAAAAAATCAATGCTTTATCATCATACCGCCAACAAAAAGTGGAATAACACGCGATCAAAAAGACCGATATAAATAAACATGATACCGCTGAAAACGTTATCTTGTCCCGCAAAAAACGAGCCATCATACAGCATCATCAGCGAAAAAATAAAAAAGTTATAGCTCGCAGAATAAAGCGATGCAAAAATAATGATTTTTTATATAAAATTGTTTTTATTCTATAAAAGCGCCAAAACATAAAAAAATGATATAAATGAGGTATCACCATAATCGTACTGACCCGAAGAATAAAACTGCTTTATCAATTTTACCACACGCGGAACGGTATAAACGCCTCCCCCAAAAGAAATTCTTGAATTGCTGATTTTTGTTCATTGTAACCTCCCAAAAATCGAAATAAAAAGCGATCAAAAAATGTCACATGCTCAAAAATGGCACCAATAAAAACGTCAACTCGTCCCGCAAAAAATAAGACCTCACATGACTCTGTGGGCCAAAATATGCAAAAATTATAGCTCTCAAAATGTGGTGATGCAAAAAACTACTTTTTGCAATAAAAAGCGTTTTTTAGCGTGACAGCTGCCAATCACAAAAACCCGCTATAAATAGTAAATCAAACCCCCCTTTATCACCCCCTTAGTTAGGGAAAAATAATAAATTAAAAAAATGTATTTATTTTCATTTTCCCATTAGGGTTAGGGTTGCGGCTAAAGTTAGGGTTAGGGTTGGTGCTAACGTTAGGATTAGGGTAAGGGTTGGGATTAGGGTTAGGGGTGTGTTAGGGTTAGGTTTGTGGTTAGGGTTGGGACTAGGGTTAGGGGTGTGTTGGGGTTAGGGTTGGAGTTAGAATTGGGGGGTTTCTGCTGTTTAGGCACAACAGGGGCTCTCCAAATGTGACATGGCGTCTGATCTCAATTCCAGCCAATTCTGCGTTGAAAAAGTCAAACGGTGCTCCTTCACTTCTGAGCTCTGCCATGCGCCCAAACAGTAGTTTACCCCTGCATATGGGGTATCAGCGTACTCTGGACCACAAGAGTTATTGTGCAATTTGTCCTATTTCTTCTGTTACCCTTGGGAAAATAAAAAACTGGGGGCGACAAAATCATTTTTGTTAAAAAAAAAATGATTTTTTTTGTTTTTACGGCTGTATGTTATAAATTTTCTGTGAAGCACTTGGGGCTTCATAGCGCTCACCACACTTCTAGATAAGTTCCTTGTGGGGTCTATTTTCCAAAATGGGGTCACTTGTGGGGGGTTTCCACTGTTTAGGTGCATCAGGGGCTCTCCAAATGCGACATGACGCCCCCAGACCATTCCATCAAAGTCTGCAATCCAAAACGTCACTACTTCCCTTCCGAGCCCTGACGTGAACCCATACAGTCGTTTTCTCACACATATTGGGTATCAGCGTACTCAGGACAAATTGGACAACAACTTTTGGGGTCCAATTTCTCCCGTTATCCTTGTGAAAATAAAATATTGGGGGCGAAAAAATCATTTTTGTAAAAAAAAAAGATTTTTTATTTTTACAGCTGTACGTTATAAACTTCTGTGAAGCACTTCGGGGTTCAAAGTGCACAACATACTTCTAGATAAGTTCCTTGTGGGGTCTATTTTCAAAAATGGGGTCACTTGTGGGGGGTTTCCACTGTTTAGGCGCATCAGGGGCTCTCCAAATGCGACATGACGCCCCTAGACCATTCCATCAAAGTCTGCAATCCAAAACATCACTACTTCCCTTCCGAGCCCAGACGTGCACCCATACAGTAGTTTTCTCCCACATATTGGGTATCAGCATACTCAGGACAAATTGGACAACAAACTTTGGGGTCCAATTTCTCCTGTTACCCTTGTGAAAATAAAATATTGGGGCGAAAAAATCATTTTGTAAAAAAAAAGGATTTTTTATTTTTATGGCTGTACGTTATAAACTTCTGGGAAGCACTTCGGGGTTCAAAGTGCTCACCACACATCTAGATAAGTTCCTTGTGGGGTCTATTTTCAAAATGGGGTCACTTGTGGGGGTTTCCACTGTTTAGGCACATCAGGGGCTCTCCAAATGCGACATGACGCACCCAGACCATTCCATCAAAGTCTGCAATCCAAAACGTCACTACTTCCCTTCCGAGCCCCGACGTGCGCCCATACAGTAGTTTACTCCCACATATTGGGTATCAGCGTAGTCAGGACAATTGGACAACAACTTTTGGGGTCCCAATTTCTCCTGTTACCCTTGTGAAAATAAAATATTGGGGGGCGAAAAATTCATTTTTGTAAAAAAAAAAAAAAAAGATTTTTTATTTTACGGCTGTATGTTATAAACTTCTGTGAAGCACTTTGGGGTTCAAAGTGCTCACCACACATCTAGATAAGTTCCTTGAGGGGTCTAATTTCCAAAATGGTGTCATTTGTGGGGGGTTTCCACTGTTTAGGCAGATCAGGAGCTCTCCAAACACGACATGGCATCCAGCCAATTCTGCATTGAAAAAGTCAAACTGCGCTCCTTCCCTTCCAAACTCTGCCATGCACCCAAACAGTGGTTTACCCCCACATGGGGTATCAGCATACTCAGGACAAATTGCACAATAACTTTTGGAGTCTTGTTACCCTTGGGAAAATAAAAATTGGGGTGAAAAGATCAATTTTGTGGAAAAAATATGATTTTTTAAATTTACGGCTCTACGTTATAAACTTGTGTGAAGCATTGGGGGTTCAAATTGCTCACCAAAGATCTAGATAAGTTCCTTAGGGGGTCTAGTTTCCCAAATGGGGTCACTTGTTGGTGGTTTCCACTGTTTAGGCACATCAGGGACTCTCCAGATGCAACATGGCGTCCAATCTCAATTCCAGCCAATTTTGGTTGGAAAAAGTCAAATGGTGCTCCTTCCATTCCGAGCTCTGCCATGCGCCCAAACAGTGGTTCCCTCCCACATATGGGGTATCAGCGTACTCAGGACAAATTGGACAACATTTTGAGGTCCAATTTCTCCTGTTACCTATGGGAAAATAAAAAATTAGTGACTAAGAGATAATTTTTGTGGGAATAAAATAGGATTTTTTATTTTCATGCCCGGGCATTATAAACTTGTGTGAAGCACTTGGGGGTTCAAAGTGCTCACCAAAGATCTAGATAAGTTCCTTAGGGGGTCTAGCTTCCAAAATGGGGTCACTTGTGGGGGGTTTCCACTGTTTAGGCTCATCTGGGGCACTACTACCAATTGAACATGACCCCCATCAATGTTTGCATTCCAAAACGTTACTGCTTCCTTTCTAAGCCCTGCCGTGCGCCCAAACAGTCCCCCCCCCACATATGGGGTATCAGCGTACTCAGGACAAATTGGACAACAACTTTTGGGGTCCAATTTCCTTGGGAAAAATCAAAAATTTGGGACTAAAAAATCATTTTTGTGGAAAATTGTTTT
The DNA here is from genome assembly GCA_033576555.1 of Oophaga sylvatica. NCBI lineage: Eukaryota > Metazoa > Chordata > Amphibia > Anura > Dendrobatidae > Oophaga > Oophaga sylvatica. The sequence continues at coordinate 377,478,589 of JARQOD010000003.1, read as the reverse complement.
TTTTTTTTTCACACCCAGGCATTATAAACTTTTGTGAAACACTTTGGGTTTCAAAGTGCTCACAACAGATCTAGATAAGTTCCTTAGGGGGTCTAGTTTCCAAAATGGTGTCACTTGTGGGGGTTTCCACTGTTTAGGCGCATCAGAGGTTCTCCAAACACGACATGGCGTCCAATCTCAACTCCAGCCAATTTTATTTTGAAAAAGTCAAATGGCGCTACTTCCCTTACGAGCTCTGCCGTGTGCCCAAACAGTGGTTTTCCCCCACATATAGGGTATTGACGTACTCAGGAGAAATTGCAAAACATCTTTATCTGTCCATTTTCTCCTTTTACCCTTGTGAAAATAAAAAAAAGTTTGTAAAAGATCATTTTTGTGGCTAAAAAGTTAAATATTAATTTTTTCCTTCCACGTTGCTTCAGCTCCTGTGAAGAACCTGAAGGGTTATTAAACTTCTTGAATGTGGTTTTGAGTACCTTGAGGGGTGCAGTTTTTAGAATGGTGTCACTTTTTGGTATTTTCTGCTATATAGACCCCTCAAAGTGACTTCAAATGTGAGGTGGTCCCTAAAAAAATGTCTTTGTAAATTTTGTTGTAAAAATGAGAAATCACTGGTCAATTTTTAACCCTTATAATTTCCTAACAAAAAAAAATTTTGGTTCCAAAATTGTGCTGATGTAAAGAAGACAGTGGGAAATGTTATTTCTTAACTATTTTGTGTGACATATTTCTCTGTTTTAAGGGAAAAAAAATTCAAAGTTTGAAAATTGCAAAATTTTCAAAATTTTCGCCATATTTGTGTTTTTTTTCAAAAATAAACGCAAGTTATATCGAAGAAATTTTGCCAATAACGTGAAGTACAATATGTCACGAGAAAACAATCTCAGAATCGCGAAGATCCGTTGAAGCGTTCCAGAGTTATAACCTCATAAAGAGACAGTGGTCAGAATTGTAAAAATTGGCCCGGTCATTAACGTGCAAACCACCCTTGGGGGTGAAGGGGTTAAAATATGCATAAAAAAGCAGCAAAAGAAAAAAAAAATACTGCAAAAACACAACGTGTGAACATAGCCTACGGTGGCAAAGAGTAGCAAATTTTTTCAGCAAAACATTTTGCAACAAAATCTATGACTTTTTCATGCTTTAAAACTGCGAACATTGTCCCAAATACAGTGTTTGCAATTGATGCCACCGTCATGGAGAGTTATACCGTAAAAATCTGCAGCAGCGTTCACACAACCAATATTTCAGCAACAATTGAAATGGAAAACATTGGCAACAGACTTGACTAGTTCAACAATGGCATGTCATGACTGTAGGGGCGGACACTGACAACTTGGGGCCCCTGTGCAAGAAATGTGTCTGGGCCCCCTTCCTTTTATGGCGGCAAAGCTACATATATTGTATATATATATATATATATATATATAGTCACACACACATAAACTAGTCTCCTTTATTTTGTTTATTGCTGTCCCTTTTACAGTGCCCTCTCATGTTATGTACAGTACCGTCCCTTACATATTAGATTATATAGATCCCTGTTTTTTATTACATACCATCCTCTCTTGTTAGCTGTATAATGCAATGATGGCTGATGGAGCATGGGAAAGCTTCCTTTCTAATGGAGGAGCTGATGGACTGGTAATCTGGTCACCGGCTCCTCCATCATCAGTCATTTTATATCTAAAAAGAGAGGGGACTATGTAATAAAAGAGGGCGTTGTGAATAAAAAAATTAACAAGAATACACTATGTAGAGACAGCAGTATACATAACAGCAGAGGAAGCTATATAATAAGGGACGGCAACATATATAACTAGAGAGGATGGTACGTAATAAGGGACGGTGTTATACATAATAAGAGATGAAACTATGTAACTAAGGATGGTGTTATACAGAATTAGTGATACACTATATACTAAGGGACTGTGTTAGACATAAGTGAGTACACTATATACTAAGGACTGTGTTAGACATAATAAGTACGTACACTATATACTAAGGGACTGTGTTAGACATAATAAGTGATAATGTCTTCCTCCACCTCCCCTGTTCCTAAGGCCATTATAAGTCCCCCTTCTTCCATCCCAATCCCCACACCTCTCTATCCTCCTCCCCCCACATCCATTATTGTCCTCTCCCCACCCCATCATTACCCTATTCACTACCTCCGTCATTGCCTTCTACCCCACCATCTTTGCTTTCTCCCTACTACCCCATCATTGCCCATTCCACCACCTCCATCATTTCCTCCTCCTCCACCACCCCATCATTGCCTTTCTACCACCACCATCATTGCATTCTCCCCCACCACCCCATCATTTCTTTTTCCCCACCACCCCATCATTGCCCTTACCACCACCTCCATCATTGCCTTCTCCCCTACCACCCCATTATTGCCTTCTCCATCACCCTGTCATTGCCTTCTCCCCATCACCCCATCATTGCCTTCTCCCCATCACTCCACCATTGCCTTCTCCAATCACCCCTGTCATTGCCTTCCCCCATCATCCCCATCATTTTCCCTATCACCCCATCATTGCCTTCTCCCTAACATTGCCTTCTCCCCATCACCCCCATCATTGCCTTTTCCCCATCACCCAATCATTGCCTTCTCCCATCACCCCCATCATTGCCTTTTCCCTATCATGCCTTCTCCTCATCACCCCATCATTGCCTTCTCCCCATCACTCCTATCACTGCCTTCTCCCCATAACCCATCATTGCTTTTTCCCCATCACCCCATCATTGACTTTTCCATCACTGCTTTTTTCCCATCACCCCATCTTTGCCTTTCCCCATCACCCCTCATTGCCTTCCCCCATCACTCCCATCACTGCCTTCTCCCCATCACCCCATCATTGCCTCCCCCATCACTCCCATCACTGCCTTCTCTGTTATGTTTTGGTAGCTGAGGAGAGCAGGCAAAAACGGCAATACACCAGAGAGGTTGGAATCTACTGGATTGCAGTACCCTGACTAACCACCACAACTAAAGGCATCCGTGGAGCGTTCCTACGTTGGTCCTAGACGCCTCGTCACAGCCTGAGAGGCTAACTACACCTAAAGAAGAAAGAGGAAAGCTATCTGCCCCGGAGCAGATCCCCAAAGAACAGAAGCCCCAAACATGTAATGGCGGTTAGACAAGAGGAAATACAGACACAGACAGAAAATAGTATGAGCAAACGCTGGGGCCCAATCTGACTTAGACAGAAAAGGATAGGAAGGATACTTACTGCAATCCAAAAAACCCTAAAAAAAAAACAACGCTACTAATTGCAAAAACCTGAGATCACACGACCTCTACCACCTAAATTAGTTCTCTGTGTAACAAAACTAAGCCACAGCCACAGAAAAAAAACTGAAAAGGCAAATGAACAAACAACAATGGCTCCAGAGGAACCGAGAGGAGACCTAGCCCCCCGGGAGGGGAACCTGGCCAACCTCACAGAAATGCAGCGAAATATACAAATGGCAAGCACAAAAACAAAAAAACAGAAAATATCTTATCTGAGAGCAGGAGAAGAGGCAAGATCAGCAAGCTTCCTAGTGAACCAGGAAACAACGTTGAGACAAAAACAATTGATCACGGCAACCATGATGGGGGAAACCTCCCTTATATCCAGCCAGTCCGTAATCCCTGATTGCCAATCCTCATTGAATGGTTCATACTGTCTGCAACCACCAGAGGGAGCTTCTGTTCAGAATTCATTTCTAAAACATAACACTTCCCCATCACCCGTCATTGCTTTTCCCCATCACCCCATCATTGCCTTCTCCCCATCCCCCATCATTGCTTTTTCCCCATCAACCCCATCATTGCCTTTTCCCCATCATTGCTTTTCCTCCATCATTGCCTTTTCCCCATGATTGCTTTTTCCATCATCCCATCATTGCTTTTTCCCCATCACCCCATCATTGCCAATTCCCCATCATTGCATTTTCCCCATCATCCTATCATTGCCTTTTCCCTATCATTGCTTTTTCTGCATGATTACCTTTTCCCCATCATTGCTTTTTCTCCATCATTGCTTTTTACCCATCATCCCATCATTGTCTTTTCCCCATCATTGCTTTTTCCCCATCATTGCCTTTTCCCCATCATTGCCTTTTCTCCATCATTGCTTTTTCCCCATCAACCCATCATTGCCTTTTCCCTATCATTGCTTTTTCCCCATCACTCCATCATTGCCTTTTCCCCATCATTGCTTTTTCCCCATCATTCCACTCTCCTCCAACTACACACATGCTGTTAGGGTCTGCGGAATGCACCAGATAAATATAAATAGTGGGTGCGTTCGCAGCCCGGGGTCCTCCTTGCAGGCAGAGCCTGCTGCTAGTAAGATGGCGGTATACGAAAACTCTGTTACTTCACAGAGTCGCAAATATAAATATTGTGCACTATATGGCGGTATAAGCATACTCTGTTACACCACAGAGTCGCTGAGGTAGAGACGCAGAGATAGGTACTGTGTCCTGTTAACTCCACAGGGATACACAAATAACTGCTGTGCGGATAGCAGTCCGTGATCATGCAGTCAGCAACGCAATCAAACAATCTCCTCACCGAAGAAGGCGGTATTCTAGGGGCTTATTTCAGCCAAGCCCTAAACACGTGAACACAAATCTCCTCACCGGAGGTGCCGGTATACTAGGGGCTTATTTCAGCTGAGCCCTAACCACATGCGTGCATGATCACACTGGCGCAAAGCACATAATGCAATTGATACTAGCGCATGGCCGCATGGCCATACAACCCTTTCATAGTAGCAACTACAGGGCCTGCCAGAAAAGGACCAATGAGAAACTGTTCAGAACACATGTGGTTTCAGGACCTTCCTGGCAGACCAATAGGAGCTGCTGCAGTACCTGAGCATGTGACCCCTGATCTCCAATGAGAGATCTTACCCTGGGCATGCTCAGAAGGGGAAACGTAGGACTTAGTCTTAAAGACGTCTGCTCACCGTTGACCAGTACTGGCCACAATAGCAGAACCTGGAGAGGCAGCAGTAAACCTCTGCACAGTACTAGGCTGAGCAAGACGCTGGGACCGACGTCTCTGCTGAGGAGACTCCACTGCGGCCGGAGACGGATGGGGGACCGCAGCGGGAATGGCTTGAGATTCCCCCTGTGCAGAAGCGGGAACTTGACCTCTAACATTACCCCCCTAGTGCCCCCCCTTTCTTGGGCCTCGCTACGCTCGAAGGCAGCAATGAGCTGCGGAGCCTGAATACGCTCAGCAGGCTCCCATGACCTATCCTCTGGCCCATAACCCCTCCAATCCATCAAGTAAAACTTTTTGCCATGTACCACCTTGCACCCCAGAATAGCATTCACCTCATAGTCATCCGTAGACGAACCCGATGTCCCGGCAGATGACTCGGAAAACCGGGACAAGTATACGGGTTTCAGGAGTGAGACATGGAATGTGTCGGTGATACCCAGGCGTGGCGGAAGGGCTAGACGGTAGACCACAGGATTGACCTGTTCGAGGACCTTGAAGGGACCCAAGAAGCGAGGTGCAAACTTAGTGGACTCTACTAGCAGCCTGATGTTACGGGCGGAGAGGCACACTAAGTCGCCAGGGGCAAAAGTCAGAGCTGGGCACCGATGTGCGTCGGCGGTGGACTTCATCCTCTCCTTGGAGGCCAGAATGGCATCCTGAGTGCGGTCCCAAATGTCCCGTGCCTCCACAGCCCAGTCTGCCACCCTGGAGTCGGTGGAAGACACGGGCATAGGTACAGGGACCCGCGGATGCTGACCGTAATTAAGGAGGAACGGAGTTTGTCCAGTAGAATCAGCCACGGCGTTGTTTAATGCAAACTCCGCCCACGGTAGCAAGGATGCCCAGTCATCCTGCCTGGCCGAAACAAAATGACGCAGATATGTGACCAAGGTCTGGTTGGCCCTCTCTACCAACCCATTTGTCTCGGGATGATAGGCAGAAGAGAGATTTAATTCTATACTGAGAAGGCGACAAAGCTCTCTCCAGAACCAAGACGCAAACTGGGGACCCCGGTCACTGACGATTTTGTCCGGCATACTGTGTAAGCGGAAGATGTGTCTAATAAACAGTGCCGCCAATGCCCGTGCAGAAGGTAACAGAGGTATCGGTACCAAGTGCACCATTTTAGAGAAGTGGTCGGTGATAACCCATATGATGGTGCAACCACGAGACTTGGGTAGGCCTACCACAAAGTCCATCCCGACCATCTCCCAGGGCCTGTCTGCCACCGGCAATGGATAAAGTAACCCAGCTGGCCGTTGACGAGGGGACTTATTTTTGACACAGGAGACACATGCCCGAATATAGTCTCCAATGTCCCGGACCATATGCGGCCACCAGTACGTCCTCGCCAGAAGCTCGGATGTCCTTTTTTTCCCCAAATGTCCACCCACCCTGGACGAATGGCCCAAGAGAGAACCTCCGGTTGCAAATTAGATGGTACAAAAGTCTTGCTGGGCGGCACAGACTCTAGCGACACCGGAGCTACAGTTCTCAGGCTCTCAGAGGGGACAATGAGCCACGGCTCCCCCTCCTCCTCCTCGGAAGACACAACGGAGCGAGAGAGAGCATCAGCCCAGATATTCTTCTATCCTGAAACAAAATAGAGGGTGAAGTGAAAGTGGGAGAAAAATAAGGACCATCTGGCCTGATGGAATTTAGCCGCTGGGCAGTTTGTAAATAAACCAGATTTTTGTGATCAGTAAAAACTTGGAAGGGAAAGTGGGCCCCCTCCAAGAGATGTCTCCACTCTGAGAAGGCCAACTTCATTGCTAGCAACTCCCTGTCCCCGATGGAATAATTCCTCTCCGCTGGTGTGAAGGTCTTGGAAAAGAAGAAGCAAGGATGCTTCCGACCTTGAGCTTCCTTCTGGAAGAGGACTGCTCCAGCACCAACGGACGAGGCATCAACCTCCAAAATAAACGGCTTATCAACATCGGGGCGATGTAGGATGGGAGCACTAGCAAAATGGGACTTAATAGAAGTGAAGGCCTTGGAGACCTCTTCTGACCACAATTTGGGATTTGCTCCCTTCTTGGTGAGGGCTACCAAGGGAGCTACTAAAAGTTGAAAAGTGGGGAATAAACTGACGATAGTAATTAATGAACCCCATAAAGCGCGGCACCGCTTTCAGAGAATAGGGTTCTTGACAGTCCATCACCGCCTGTAGTTTGGCAGGATCCATAGCCAGTCCCTGGGCAGAGATGATATAGCCCAGGAACGGTAAGGACTCCTGTTCAAACATACATTTCTCCAACTTAGCATAGAGAGAATTTGCCCGTAAGAGGTCGAAGACTCCGCAGACATCTTTCCGGTGGGAGTCAATATCTGGGGAGAAGATGAGAATATCATCCAGATAGACTACGACTGAGGTGGAAAGCATATCCCGGAAGATGTCATTAACAAAGTCTTGGAAGTGGGAGGCGGGAAAAAGTCGGAGCAGGGGTAGCAGATGACAAACTGCCTGCAGCCACACTAGCAGCCTGAACAGCGACTGCGGTAACATCCACAGCTGAGGTTGTGCGCTCTAGAGTCGCCAACCTACCCTCCAGCTGCTGGATATACCGCTGCAGACGCTGGTCGTCCGCCATTTTACTAGCCAGACCCTGGCGCTAGTATACTGTTAGGGTCTGCGGAATGCACCAGATAAATATAAATAGTGGGTGCGTTCGCAGCCCGGGGTCCACCGTGCAGGCAGAGCCTGCTACTAGTAAGATGGCGGTATAAGCAAACTCTGTTACTTCACAGAGTTGCAAATATAAATACTGCGGCACTATATGGCGGTATAAGCAAACTCTGTTACACCACAGAGTCGCTGAGGTAGAGACACAGAGATAGGTACTGTGTCCTGTTAACTCCACAGGGATACACAGATAACTGCTGTGCGGATAGCAGTCCGTGATCATGCAGTCAGCAACGCAATCAAACAATCTCCTCACCGGAGAAGGCGGTATTCTAGGGGCTTATTTCAGCCAAACCCTAAACACGTGCACACAAATCTCCTCACCGGAGGTGCCGGTATTCTAGGGGCTTATTTCAGCCGAGCCCTAACCACATGCGTGCATGATCACACTGGCGCAAAGCACATAATGCAATTGATACTAGCGCATGGCCGCATGGCCATACAACCCTTTCATAGTAGCAACTACAGGGCCTGCCAGAAAAGGACCAATGAGAAACTGTTCAGAACACATGTCGTTTCAGGACCTTCCTGGTGGACCAATACGAGCTACTGCAGTACCTGAGCATGTGACCCCTGATCTCCAATGAGAGATCTTACCCTGGGCATGCTCAGAAGAGGAAACGCAGGACTTAGTCCTAAAGACGTCTGCTCGCCGCTGACCAGTACTGGCCACAATAGCAGAACCTGAAGAGGCAGCAGTAAACCTCTGCACAATACTAGGCTGAGCAAGATGCTGGGACCGACGTCTCTGCTGAGGAGACTCCACTGCTGCCGGAGACGGATGGGGGACCGCAGCGGGAATGGCTCGAGATTCCCCCTGTGGAGAAGCGGGAACTCGACCTCTAACACACGCACGCACACACACCACCACTCATCTTTACACACACATTCAAAACACACACACATACAAAACACACACAGCACCTCTCGTCTGTCCGCAGCCGCAGCGTCACCGGCGCCCGCACTTCCTGGCTCTGACACAGCCGGCCGCTGAATGATGACGTCATCCAGCGGCGCTGCTCTCTGTGTCAGAGTCAGGAAGTGCGGGCGCCGGGCACCAAGCAGGACGGATCCTTGCAGCTTCGCTCCTGCCTATTTTCTCTTGCAGGCAGCGGAGCTGCTAAGATCGCTCCCTGCCCGCCGCACATGAGGGCAATCTAGCCAGGGGCCCCCAAAGCCTCAGGCCTGGAAAAACCGGCCAGATTGCCCTCCTTAATAGCTGCCCTGCAGGGGCCCCCTGGAGCCTCTGGGCCCCGGTACATCCACATCGGTTGAACCGGAGGTATGTCCGCCCATGCATGACTGTAAGCATGGTACTTGACTTCTTTGCCTCATCCTCACATAGAAAGGGATATAATAAGGTGGAATATATATATATAACTGATTCCTGTTTCATTCCATGAATTTACCATTTCCTTCTTCTTGCATTACATAGCTAGTGTTGTGCTATCTAAATCTGAGATATATTTCATTTCTATCTTACGTGTGTAAAGCATTAGCTTTATTTCCATGAATGCAGGACTATTGCTGATAAACTGACATTTTTATGCATTTAGGGCAAGCAATTGAAATTACAGGAAAAGTAGTACTTAATCCTAATCCATCATTTAAATGGCTTTTTGCACAATGAGTAAGGTTTACATTAATGTTCAAAGTACTGGAAGCTTTTAGATTTGCCCTATATACAGTAAATTATTTCAATACCAATATAATTTTATTTATGTGGCTTTTAATTCTGTTGTTGGCAAAGTAGATGGTAAGAGTTTAAGAGTTAAGCCCATGACATAGGCATCACACAAAGAAGAATTTTGTTTGCAAAACCACATTTAGATAAATCATGAGTAGCAATGTCAGCAGCAAAAATGTAAAACTTTCTTGGCCTCCACTACTTCACCCAATTAGGCAGAATGAGATTAATGTTGAATTAAAAAAGTCCAATTTGGACAATCAATTCTGGTTAGGAAAGAGTCAGATGGTCGTATAACTCGAACGAAGATCATAATGCAATGCACCGACTGGCCGTCATCTCTCTTGATCCGAGCGTGAAAGCTGCCTAGAAATACATGCTTGGGTCAGTTGAGCCGACGGCAAGTCTGAGCATTGTGTTGCGATTCTCGTTCAAGTTATATGGCCATGAGACTCTTCCCTTAGAAAAAAATAAACAAAAAAAGTTACACTCTGTCGTGCTAAAGTATGGTAATGTGAAATATATAAAATATGAATAGCAATACTGCTTCTGGATACTGGGAAAAAATGAGATGCTTAGCACCTAATTTGGCCAATTCATGCATGCCCATCAACCAACAACAAGGTGGTCTCAAAACTGATTGGTCCTAACGTGTCTAGTGTGAATACCTCTCTAAGACTGAAGTTTGAATTACTGGGTAGATGTGAATACATCTCTTTCACGTCTGATTTTATGGGTAGGTAGAACCCTGTTGCAATTAAAATTCACCACATGATGAAGGACGGAGTGCTCGGTCAGAGCGCTAATATACAATGACAAAAAAAATTGACTGGCACGCCCAAGCTAATGTGAACAGGTGCCAACAAGGAGCAGTTACCTCTCTCTCTCTCTCAATATATATATATATTTTTTTTTTCTATTGTACAGTATGTATGTTCACATTATCACGTGGTGGATTTTAATTGCAACAGGCTCCTACCTACCATAAAATCAGACTTGGAAGAGAGGTAACTAATCACATCTACCCAGGAATTCAGACTTCAGTCCTAGAGAGGTATTCACATTAGACATGTTAGGACCCATCAGTTTTGAGACCACCTTCTCTTTGGTTGATGGACATGCATGAATTGGCCAAATTATGTGCTAAGAGTCTTGTTTTTTTCCTAATATCCAGAAGCAGTATTTCCATTCATATTTCATATATTTCACATTGACATGCTTTAACATGACAGAGTGCAACTTTTTTTGTTTATTTGTATGAAGGTAGCTGCTCCTAGTTGGTACATGTTCACATAAGCTTGGAAGTGCCAGTCAGTTTTTTTTATCATTGTATATCTTCCCTTAGAAAGTCCACTTTGGGCAATCCCAGTTGTAATCCATGATGAACCTGCCAGAAAATGTTCAGTGCTCCTGCATTATCTCCAAAGAAGAGATAAAGCATTACACAGTCAAGACATCAACTCTTTACAAATCCTATTTTAATGAACTCCTGTTGCCCCAATGAATAGTTATTGATTGCTTACTAGATTTCTTATCTCGAAGCATGGTTATTAGTTCTTACACAGTGATGTACCCCCATAGCTGCTGTGGGGTCATTGAATGGGGAGGCTTGTGCTGAATGGCCCCAGTATCTGTCAGGCAGTGGGTGGTGGGTTTTAAATTCTCAGCCTTCAGCATTCTTTGTAGCAAGTAAAGTCAGCAAGCCTTTGCTTACATTGTCAACTTTCGTTACTCATTTGCTTCCATCCATCTCTGGTTACAGTGCCTACAATACATAGTTATCCTCCCCTCATTGTCTGTTCAGTCAGGAGTATGTGTGTTGGAGCATTTATGGGAAACAGCTTGAGAAATTGGGGCAGGCACAGTAGGATCTGTTGGCCAAGTCTGCTAGGTTTAAACTATACATGCTCCAAGGGTGTTGGAGAAGATCCAGCCATTGGGTGTGTGACGTAAAAGAACCCTAAGCCATACATAGTAACATAGTTAGCAAGGCCAAAAAATGACATTTGTCCATCCAGTTCAGCCTACATTACCTCAGAATAAATCCCTAGATCTATGTCCTTCTAAAGAACCTAATAACTGTAAGATACAATATTGTTACGCTCCAGGAAGGCATCCAGTCCTCTCTTGAGCCCCTCGACTGAGTTTGCCATCACCACCTCCTCAGGCAAGGAATTCCAGATTCTCACTGCCCTAACAGTAAAGAATCCTCTTACATGTTGGTGGAAAAACCTTCTCTCCTCCAAAAGCAGAGAATGAACCCTTGTGACCATCACCTTCCTTGGTATAAACAGATCCTCAGAGAGATATTTGAATTGTCCCCTTATATACTTATACATGGTTATTAGATTGCCCCTCAGTCGTCTTTTTTCTAGACTAAATAATCCTAATTTTGATAATCTCTCTGGGTATTGTAGTTCCCCCATCTCCTTTATTAATTTTGTTGCCGTCCTTTGTACTCGCTCTAGTTCCATTACATCCTTCCTGAGCACCGATGCCAAAAACTGTACACAGTACTCCATGTGCGGTCTAACCAGGGATTTGTACAGAGGCAGTATAATGCTCTCATCATGTGTATCCAGACCACTTTTAATGCACCCCATGATCCTGTTTGCCTTGGCAGCTGCTGCCTGGCACTGGTTGCTCCAGGTATGTTTATCATTAACTAGGTTCTCCAAGTCCTTCTCCATGTCAGATTTACCCAGTGGTTTCCCGTTCAGTGTGTAATGGTGATATTGATTCCTTCTTCCCATGTGTATAACCTTACATTTATCATTGTTAAACTGCATCTGCCACCTTTCGGCCCAGGTTTCCAACTTATCCAGATCCATCTGTAGCAGAATACTATCTTCTTTTGTATTGACTGCTTTACATAGTTTTGTATCATCTGCAAATATTGATATTTTACTGTGTAAACCTTCTACCAGATATTTAATAAATATGTTGAAGAGAGTAGGTCCCAACACTGACCCCAAAGGAATCCAACAATTGCATTGGAGAATGCAGGCATCGATCCCGCTACCTTTCACATGCTAAGCAAGCACTCTACCACTTAAGCTAATCCCCGTACCTGCTCATTCGCTCCAGTGGAAGAAGTGGATTGGAAGGGAATGTAAGTCATGTCAGCATACATTTTCAGTCTCAGAGGCATCACTTGACTCAAGCTGTGCTACTGGGATCGATTTGAGTGTGATCTGAGAACCGCCACTGCGTAGTATATTGTGGTGTCTCAGCTCTGAAGACTATGTACTTCCAGCCAGCAAAGGACTTGCAAACATTTTTATGTTGTGGGAGTGTCAGATGTTAATCCCCATAGGAAAAAAAGCATGATCCATTTGTGTAGTACTGTTGCCCAGTGTCATTGGCCACAATCGCTAGATATGGAGGCCAGTGGTGTTGTTGTCTTGACTCTAGCATAGTGAATGGTCCCACTCACAATCAACGTTTGCGATAGGACTTTAATTTGAATAAAATGCATGTAACATCAGACATGTCACTCGTAGGAAGGATCACCAAGCTACGACTTGCCTACTTTGGACACATTATAGGAAGAAAGCAATCACTGGAGAAGGACATCATGGTCAGAAGAACAGAAGTAAAAAGGTGAAGAGGAAGACCAGCAATGCGATGGCTTAATACTATGAAGATAATGGTGGAAAAAACCCTGGTGGAACAACCTAGGCTTGCCCAAGATCGATCCACTTACAGATCATTCATCCATCAAGTCGCCATGGCTCGACATCGAGCCGAAGGTTGTTAAAAAATAGAGTTCAGAGTTAAACTCAATCCTTCATCAGGTGTATACATACAAAGCCACACAAGTCGATTTTGCTTTTTCTATTGGAGTTAAAACCAACCATCTCAGTATGGATCTGCTAAAAGTGATTAAGCCAACAACATACAAATGCTCTAAGTTGCATACGTAGCTCAATGACATCAGTTTAGCAATTGACCTACATGATAGTTGTTTTACTTTGGGTGATGCCTTATGTGTGTGTATACTTTTAGCTTTTCCCTTTGTAAATTTCAAGTGTTGAACCCCCACTAATCTGATGTTGATGAATTAACCTAAGTCCTGGAAAACGCTTTTAACTTTGTTTTTTTTTTTATTTGCTCCGCAACTTCCTAAGCGCCATCTGAAGACACACAAAGACAATCTAAGAAATGCAAAATTAGCTACCAAGATACACTGAAATAATAATCAAAGCAATTCCAGATTCCACCTGTTGCCTTCAGACCATCTCACATCTTGTTTCCAGACCTCACAGAGAATCCGTTAGTATGAGGGGACTAACCAGACGAATTACAGGGCTTAAAATTGAGATTTCATTCTTTACTCGCACAGCTGTTCAAATGAATTCGTCACCTTGGCTAAATCTTTCCTGGAAACATTGATTCTTGTTAATACACTTTTGTAAACGAGTAGATAGCCTCTCACCTGGTTGCTAGACAAGTAAACTATGAGGGAAATGAAAGCATTCACAAGTCTAATGTCCGCCAGCTACATCAGAAATCCACAGCTGCTACAACAATGATATTTCGGAGAGAATCTCTTAGAACAATCAATAGTCCTATCAGAGTATTACTAGGGGCAGCAGGCAGGGCAGAAAACCTAAGGAATCAGTATTAAAAAGGTTACAAGTGTCTTCTTCTATTAGAAATATAACTGTCCGAGAATGGACAATATGGGAAATGGCAACTATTCATAAGTGGGATATCAAGATACATTTATAAAGATCTCGCTGTTTGAGAACTCAATGCCAGTGTTCTTCAAGTGCAATGAAAGCGATGATGAAAGAAGACATGTAGGATTTCATTGGTATGATTGGTGGAAAATATTAGTGAACATCGCAATGGTCAGATTTATAGTTTCTGTTCTTAAGGTTCTCAAGGCAAAATGTTAGAAGAAGCTCATCATGTTACAAATTATTGTTTTCAGAGGCAAAATTTCCTTTGGTCTGCATTGATTTCTTATGTTTTGTTTGGCTTATTTCTGATTTCTCTTATTTTCTAGAAAAATAAAAATAATGTCTCAATAGTAATATAATAATTTTATTTTTATAGACTTATTTCACAACATTTTACAATTAGGCAGTGACATGTAGAGACAATAAAGACAATAGAAAGTAACACATAACTCACCAGTTACAGGAGGAGTGAGGGTCCTGCTCACAATCTATGGAAATGGGGGCACATTATGTAGAAAGTGCTTGTCATGTATGGTCCACCCATCATAATAAGAAAAGGGGACTTTCAAATAAGCTGCATGAGCAGTCATATAGCAGAATTTGTCTAAGTTCTGTTACCAAGTGCTGTTGGGTACATGGATGATGTGGAGAAAGATTAATTAGAGCCACCAGACTCTGAGGGACATTAAGATAGAAGGAACAAGGAAGATTTAGATTAGTGAAGTGAGATGATAGGCATGTCTAAAGAATATGGGGGCTAGGTATTAGTCATATTGTTTCGGGGTAGTGCAGTCCAGAAAATTTGTGCAGCATGAGAGAAGTCTTGGAGATGGAGGTGAGAAGTTCAGATTATGGAGGATGTTAGTCTTAAATCAGTTAAAGAACAGAGAGCATGGGTAGGGTGATAGACAGAGATGATGGAGGAAATATAGATCGGTGCAGAATTGTGGAGAGATTTGTGAGTGGAAGTGATAGGTTTGTATTGTATTCTATAGTGAATGGGTAACTGGCACAGGTTAGAGGCAATGGTGATACGGCTGGACAGAAATATGACAATGGCAGCTGCATTCGGGATGGAATGGAGAGGAAAAAGTTTGGTTATCGGGAGACCGATCAGCAGAGAGTTGCAGTAGTTCAGATGAGATTGAATAAAACCAATAGTAAGAGTTTTTGCAGTTTCAAAGGTGAGAAAAGGTAGAATTCTGGAGAGGTTTTTAAGATGCCTCTTTAGTAATGAAATCCGTGCTCATTAAAAGACTGAATGTAAAAGAATGGTTGTCCAAACTCATTGCTCTTCCCGCCTCTTCATTCCCAAAAGTTTGAGACTGGACCTTTCTCTCAAGATAAGTATGGGTCCCGATGTTGGGATTCGCATCAATCAGACATTAATAGCATATCCTCTAGATATGCCAAAAGAAAAAACAAAGCTGCAATCTGGATGGTAACCCCTGACAGTGAATAAAAAAATCATGCTTTTTTTAAGCTGGTGACCTTGCATTACTTATCTTGGGATATATTTAGCCAAAAGGTAAAATCTGTATTCTTCCCAAGCTAGCAATAATCGTACAGTACAATCAGTAGCCAATTAGTGTCAGGTATTGCCCATTTACCTTATACATTTAATGTCTTACAGTCCAATGTATTGATAAAATAGTGCAAATGGTGCTGAGTAAATATTTTTTGCATAGTAAGAATATCCATTGCATAATAAATTGAGATTATCCTAAAAATTATTGCTAAACAATGTGAAGTACAGCGTTGTTTGACTACTTACCATAGATTGCCTCACCATGACTACACATTGCCCTAAATTAGCAAGGAAGTATATGCTTTGTCTACTGCACAATGCACTGTTATGTGTGCACAGTATTCAATTAGTTCAATAACTCACTCTAGTACAGACTGATGACATCATATAATATTTTATACGCTCACTGCCATTTCAACAAACTTTACATAAATCAGTAGAACAAGCAAATATATCTTTTTAATATATCTTATCAGAAAATATATTATTTTTCTCCATATATGACACACTTCCTTCCTCCCCCACATCTCTTGAACTCATAATTCCCCTCTGAAAAAGAGCTAAATTCCTTCTTGCTCGAGACAAAAGGATCTTACAACTCACTGAAGTATGAAATTAAAGCTTCCTATGAAAGTGAATAGCACAGGGAGGATCAGGCCACATTCACAAATTCAGTATGTGATCAGAATTTTACGTCACTAATTGTAAGCCAGAACCAGGAGTGAGTGATAAATGCAGAATTGGTGACGTGCTTCTGTTACACTTTTCCTCTTATTGTTCCACTACTGATTTTGTCTTTCCAAATACTGATGTAAAATACTGACCAAGTACTGCTCATATGAACATGGTCTAAGAGGAATACATATGCAAATGGTGCTGCTGCTTTCTAGTAAGTGTTTATTTCATCCAAGTGATGGGTTCACAGTTACACTGCTCAGTACTACTGTATAATATAATCTATTGTGCTATTTTTAAACATATCATGGAGACAAAAGGGTCAGTGATGCTCTCTTCCACTGTCCCGGCTGTCTTTAGAAAGACCGCATAGACCAGGGCTTATCCCACTGAACGGCCGCACTCCTACTCAGACCACACAGGATGAGGGTAAAACAGTGTGGTAATACTTTATTGAACCACCAACAGACAATAACATATAGAACAGTCCCAGAAAGTACATAAGATGGTGAAAATTACAGAGCCTCACCCTTTCGCTGGCTCGCCGGGGTTAGAGCAGCTGTGACTATGGGGCTTCCATGGCCGACTACCCCACCAGTGGTACCCTGCTTTTGGTGAACACTCACAGAGAGGAGGTAACAATGAGCTTAGGAAGATAACAGTCATTGAGGTACATGGCCAGGTGACTTGATTGTCCCAACCTGGCTTCTCTAAAGGTCTCCATGGGGCCAGGTTATGTAATGTAAGGAGTACAGTTCATATAGTGTCTTGTGCTTGGGTGCGATGAAAACACAGGAGTCACAGGTTTGATATAGAAGGTCTTGTATTACTTCATACAAGTGGCAATAATAGTCACACAGTTTGCAGATACAAAAGCAGGAGACACAGCAGGCCAGAGTAACTTAAGCTCAGCAATCACTCTCCACAACAGGTTCAGGATCTCTTCTCTGTTACCATAAGTCCATGCAAACGTGGATTTATCAAATAGCAAGGTTCCAAAGTCCACGAGTATTCCAAAGTTCCACAATAGGAAATAACTGGAGTACAAGGTCCAAGGCTTCCAGGAGTCAGGTCACAGGTTCACTGCAGGCTTGATTCTGAAGCACTGATTGCTCAGCTGTGGCTGCTTAAGAAGCAAGAGGGAGAGAATCAGGGCGGGAACATGCAAGCTGGAAACTCCATATTGACTGAGGGCAAGACAGCTGCAGCAAGACAGAAAGTAAAATGGCTGACGGAAAAACTGAGTTTCAGGAACATGTACACAGAACCTTACATTACTCCCCCCTTAGGGACAACCTCCGGATGACCTCAGACCAGGCTTGTGTGGGTACCTCTGATGAAACTGACGGAGCAAGCGAGGAGCATTAACGTTATTGACTGGTTCCCATGAGTTGTCCTCCACTGGGTAGCCCTGCCATTTAATCAAATATTGTAACTGATTTCTATACAACCTGGAATCTAGAATCCTTTCCACCACAAATTCTTCCTGACCATCGACTAGCACTGGGTCAGGGCAAGGAGAAGAACGTGAAGGAAACGTATTGGGTGTCGCAGCCTTTAGTAGAGATACATGAAAGACAGGGTGGATTCTCATAGTTCTGGGCAGTTGAAGACGACAAGCGACAGCACTTATAATTTTACTGATTTTATAAGGTCCAATGTATTTATGTCCCAACTTAGATGATGGAATTCTTAACTTAAGATTTCTGGTTGACAGCCAGACCAGGTCTCCTACCTTGAAAGCTGGTGCAGGTTTACGAAATTTATCTGCGGCTTTCTTGTACCTTTCCTGAGCCAATTCCAATTTCCCTTTAGAAGATCCATATTCTTTTGTAAAGACGTGATTCTTTCAGCCACTGCTGGCAAAGGCGTTTCTATGGGAAATCGAGGAAGAATATTAGGATGATAACCTAAATTGGAGTAAAAAGGAGACTGCTTAGTGGAGGCGCTCTGAGAGTTGTTATAAGAGAACTCAGCCAGTGGAAGTAGATCCACCCAATCATCCTGTAGGTGGCAGATAAAGCAGCGAAGATACTGCTCCAGGGTCTGATTGGTTCGTTCCGTCTGTCCATTAGTCTGAGGATGAAAAGCAGAAGAAAGATTCACTTTAATGTCCAATGCTGCACAGAAATTTTGCCAAAACCTTGAAGTGAATTGCACCCCTCGATCCGAAATAACCTCATCTGGTACTCCATGTAAACAAAACAAATTTTTAATCATCAAATCTGATGTCTGTCTTGCAGTGGGTAAGCCGACACAAGGGATAAAATGAGCTGCTTTTGTTAAACGATCAACCACCACTAGAATGGTGTTCTTCTCTTGAGAGGTTGGTAACTCCACAATGAAGTCCATAGAAATGGATCCCCACGGGGGGACGGGGTGGGAAGGGGTTGCAACAGACCAGTTGGTGAGGAGCGAGGTGTTTTGCATCTTGCACAGACTTCACATGAAGTGACATAGTTTAAAACATCCTTCCTGCAAGTGGGCCACCAAAAGAAACGAGAAAGAAATTCCTGTGTCTTTAGAATTCCTCTATGCCCAGCTATCTTGGAATCGTGAATGAGTTGCAATACTCTTAATCTGACTGTTTCAGGAATATACAGACGTTGTCCCTGAATCCACACACCATTCTTAAAGACAAGACTTACGTCCCTTGGGGGTTGTGCCAAAA
Organism: Oophaga sylvatica; assembly: GCA_033576555.1. NCBI lineage: Eukaryota > Metazoa > Chordata > Amphibia > Anura > Dendrobatidae > Oophaga > Oophaga sylvatica. Next base: position 377,459,649 of record JARQOD010000003.1, on the reverse strand, counting down.
AGGAATCCGCATGGTATGCTTCCTTGATGTCCTTAAGTAGGTCTTGATTATGAATCACTCCCAGGAATCTAGAGTCAGGAAGAATAGTCTTAGGAGGAGTAAGTGGACGTGTCTCTGCTGAATAAATCCTAGAGAGTGCATCAGCCTTTCCATTGCGCGATCCTGGTCTATAAGAAATGATAAAATTAAATTGGTTTAAGAAAAGATTCCAGCGAGCCTGGCGAGGAGTCAGGCACTTAGCCGACCTGATAAATTCAAGGTTACGATGGTCTGTCAGGACGACTATTTGCTGTGCAGTCCCTGAAGAAGGTGTCTCCATTCTTTGAAGGCGGCAATAATGGCCAACAACTCTCTATTGCCCACATCGTAGTTCCTCTCAGCCGAAGACAACTGCTGGGAAAAGAAGGCACAGGGATGCAAGACATTCTTCTCACCTGTTCTCTGAGAGAGTATAGCTCCAACGGCACAGTCTGAAGCATCCACCTCTATTATGAAGGCAAGTTCGGGGTTGGGATGTACTAAGATAGGTGCAGTGGTAAATTTATCTTTTAGATGGGAAAATGCTTCCTGGGCTTGGGGAGTCCAGGAGAACCTAGACTCTTTCCGGGTAAGTTGGGTGATAGGTGACACTACCTCAGAGAAATTCCTAATGAAACGTCTATAGAAGTTGGCAAACCCGATGAAGCGCTGCACCTCCTTCACATTTCTAGGACTTGGCCAATCCTTGATGGCTTGGGTCTTGCTTCCATCCATACTAATTTCTTGTGTAGACAGTACATACCCCAGAAATTGAATTTCGGTCCTATGGAATTCACACTTTTCAAGTTTGATGTAAAGATGATTTTGTCTTAGACGTTCCAAGACCATTCTCACATGTCCATGATGTTCCTCTGTGGAGTTAGAAAAAATTAGAATATCATCCAAATAAATCACCACGAATGTATCTAGGAGATCCCTGAAGATGTCATTCACCAAGTGTTGGAAAGTGGCTGGGGCGGTACTCAGACCAAAAGGCATAACTAGATATTCAAAGTGTCCATAGCGTGACCTGAATGCAGTCTTCCATTCATCCCCAGGTCTAATACGGACTAAGTTATAGGCCCCACGGAGTTCTAGTTTAGAGAAAATTTTGGCATGTCGCACTCTCTCCAATAACTCAGGGATTAAAGGCAATGGATAACGGTTTCTAATAGTAACCTTATTGAGTTCCCTATAGTCTACGCAGGGTCTCAGAGATCCATCTTTCTTCTTTACAAAGAAGATGGGTGCACCTGCAGGAGATGAAGAGGGGCGTATGAAGCCCTTGGCTAGATTTTCGTCTATGTAATCCTTTAAAGCCCTTAGCTCGGGCCCCGCCAGGGGGTAGATCTTACCAAAAGGTATCTCTGCTCCAGGCAATAATTCAATTGGACAATCATATGGACGGTGAGGGGGAAGCTGGTCAGCGTTCTTCTTGTCACATAGTCCTGGTATACAGCTGGTAGCTCAGGGACTGACATGGTTCCTTTAGGAACAGAGCAAGCTGAAACTTTTGGACTCATCTGTTTCTCTGGAAAGTGTAATTCCTTGGTCTCCCAGTTAATGGTAGGATTCTGAGCCTGCAGCCATGGTAGCCCTAGAATAATGGGAAAGTGGGGAGAAGAGATAAGCATAAAGGACAGTTTCTCTTGATGATCTTTACCCATAAGAACCCTCAAAGGCTCTGTTTCCTGATCCACTGGTCCAGAGGTCAGCAGGGAGCCATCCACAGTTTCCATCTGTACTGGAGTAGCCTTCTTCACTGAACGTATCCCCTGTTTCAGAGCAAAGGAGACATCCATAAAATTTCCACTTGCCCCTGAGTCGATCATAGCAGAGCTAGACACCCAAGCTGAGTCAACCCAGAGTTTGATGGAAAGAAAGCAATGAGAATTGTTTTTCTTACAACTCAGCTGGGACACCGCTGAGGAAACTTGAAAAATTGCAGCGTTTACACAGTCAACGTCCTCAGAAGTAACGGAGTTTAAGTCCGAGAAATCAAGATCTGTTGCTGCAGATCTCTCTGGAGCCTGAGGCTCGGACCTGACAGATCCCCTCTCGCAACACTCACAGTGAATGAGTGCTGCAGTAGTCTTACGAGAACGGCTGGGGCAGTTTATAATGAAGTGCCCTGACTTACCACAATAGAAACATAGATTCTCCTTAAAACGATGTTCCTTGCGTGCATCACTAACCCGTCGTTGTAAAGAGTCTACCTGCATGGGTTCAGGTTCAGGTTCCCGTGTGATCCTACTCAAAGGTTCCTTAGCTGGAGAGGAAGGTAGGAAAAGGTTAGTGCGATTGCTTTCGAACCATCTCTCTTGCCTGCGTTCAGTCAGACGAGTATCAATACGGATGCAGTAGTTAATAAAGTCACCTAACGCAGTGGGAGGTCGGCACGAGCAAGTTCATCCTTAATCAGTGGAGATAACCCTTTTCGAAAAATAGATTTTTTGGCGGAACTGTCCCAGGTGGTATCAAGGGCCCATCTCCTGAAATCCAAGGCATATTCAGCTACCGAGTGCTTACCTTGGCGCAAAGCTAACATGGCTGCTTCAGCTGTTGCACCTCGATTGGGGTCATCAAACACCTGCCCCATGGCTGAAATGAAAGCATCAAGATGATCCAAACATTCATCCTCAGTCTCAATCAGAGGGTTTGCCCACATCAAAGCCTTGTTGGTAAGCAACATAATTATAGTAAGCACTTTAGATCGTTCAGTGGGAAATTGTGAAGCATGTGCAGAAAAAAAAAGATTGCATTGATTAATAAATCCCCTGAATTTCTCACGTTCACCGCCAAAACGAAAAGGGGGCAACTTGGGAATCCCAGAACTCGGGGCTACGGCAGGAGCCTGGACTCGCTCCTCTAGAACCTCAATCCTGGCTCGCAAATCCTGGGCAGTCTGTCCAAACACTTGCAAATTGTGATTAGTGAGGTCCTGTAGGTTTGTAAAACGGGTTTTTATAGTCTGCAAATCTGCAAGGATATTATCAGTCACTCCGCAAAGTTCCTTTATGCGGGCCTCCATTTTCCAGATCTTTTAAGACAGGAGTACTGGAAGGAGAGGAGAAGAAGAAAAAAAAAAAAAACAATAGTGTTTACCTGTGGTAACACTGCACAGAGAAAAAAAAATTAAGGGAACTGCTCACCTGGAATGGTTGTGAGAAGTCACAACCACTATCATCACAGAAAGTTCAGCCGGACATCTGATATCCACAGTTACAGCAGACACAAAAGAGGAAAGAAAAAAAAAAAAAAACAATAGTGTTTACCTGTGGTAACACTGCAGAAAAAAAAAAAACTTAAGGGAATTGCTCACCTGGAATGGTTGTGAGAAGTCACAACCACTGTCATCACAGAAAGTACAACCGGACATCTGATATCCACAGTTACAGCAGACACAGCCTTTCCAGACCCAGCAGACACTAACGTTTGGCTTCAGAATCTTGTAATGTAAGGAGTACAGTTCATATAGTGTCTTGTGCTTGAGTGCGATGAAAACACAGGAGTCACAGGTTTGATATAGAAGGTCTTGTATTACTTCATACAAGTGGCAATAATAGTCACACAGTTTGCAGATACAAAAGCAGGAGACACAGCAGGCCAGAGTAACTTAAGCTCAGCAATCACTCTCCACAACAGGTTCAGGATCTCTTCTCTGTTACCATAAGTCCATGCAAACGTGGATTTATCAAATAGCAAGGTTCCAAAGTCCACGAGTGTTCCAAAGTTCCACAATAGGAAATAACTGGAGTACAAGGTCCAAGGCTTCCAGGAGTCAGGTCACAGGTTCACTGCAGGCTTGATTCTGAAGCACTGATTGCTCAGCTGTGGCTGCTTAAGAAGCAAGAGGGAGAGAATCAGGGCGGGAACATGCAAGCTGGAAACTCCATATTGACTGAGGGCAAGACAGCTGCAGCAAGACAGAAAGTAAAATGGCTGACGGAAAAAACTGAGTTTCAGGAACATGTACACAGAACCTTACAGGTTACTGGAAGGTCTCAACCTGGCTTCTCTGAACATCTCCATGGGTTCAGTAATGGTCAGTGGATCAGATCTGTTTTCCTCCAGTTGGGGCCGTGGTCCCTTAAGCTGGCTTCCTGTAGAGTGTCTCTAATCTGTATCTCTCTGGTTGTAGCCATGGTGTCCTGCCTGCTGTTCTGTAGAGTCTCCTTGTAGGAGGATAAAAGTCCCTTTTTATACCCACATCTGTCCTTCAGGTCATCATCCACAGATAAGGCGGAAGGTGGTATGAGGTCAGCTCTCATTGTTTGAGCATTTAATCAATCTGCGTAGCTTGTCCTACACTGTCAACAAGCCACATGAATTTATATAATGGGTAATCAACATAGTTCCAAACAATGATTGTTTAATGACCCTGCCTCGGTGTCCTCCAAGGATAGCAGCACAATAATCAATTCAAGAGTCAACGTTTAGGCTCATATGAACAATGGTCTATGTCTCTTGACCCACAAAAGAAAAATACATCTGGCCTAATTAAGAATAAATGCTGTGTCATCACACATGTAAGTAACACACAGTAGGAGAGCAGAAATCCTGTGTGTCTCTTTGCACTGTGATTGGGAGACATCATAGTAGCTCATCTTCACCCACTGGCTCAGAGACAACTAAGATTTAGAGATAAAGTCTGCAGAGGTAACAATGACAGAAAATACTTATGCAGGTGATTTGGAGAGCCTTATCATAAAAAGAAAGCCTTGGACACTATACATAAATCTTAAAAAAAATAAATGGACTTGAAATTGGAACTTAATTAGATAAAGAAACATACAAAAAAAACCCAAATGGTATTCTATTCACCTCGATGGATAGGGAGGAGTGTGAAAGAGTTATGAGTTACCTTTAAGGATTTATGTCTTTTGATATTTGGGAGATTTCAGTTTTATTGAGCATATCTATGCTTCACACAAGTTTATTATTATTATCGCTGGATATAAAGCTGTAAGTCATGGATAATGTTTCACAGGTAAGCAGAAATGTAATTTCTGTTTTTTATGCAGTCAACGTGTTATCTTATTAAATCTGTACAGTCTGTACTTTTACTTAAGGCAAACACAATGTTATAAAAGATTATTTATAGTTAAGTGGTAAAATACCAGAAGAGATAATGATGCAGCGTAGAAATAAAGAATATTACTGCATTTTCCAGGTACAGAAAGCTGTGGACATGATTAGCAAGTGTTTTGAAGAGACTAGTCAGAGTAATAGCACTAATTTACACCCCCTCAGCTTGGAAAGGCACTGACAGTCTGTAGGTCTAACATCTCATGCTGTACTTGTTGGCACACAGCAGCATAAGGAACCAGCTTTACTGCAGTTTTTTTAAATTTTACGCAAATAAAATCAATACCCACGTCTGCATTAAAATCAGATTAGGAGAAAACATCTCTCAGCATTACAAAGCAGTCCAATCTCACTGCAAAAAAAACAAAGAAACAATTAAATTACTCCTGTTAGTTAAGGTGACTTTTCAGAATAAACTGTCATGAGTGCATGAAGAATACCATTATTTCCATTATATGACTTATTTCCTGCATTTTCACCAGTTTTCCCTCTACAGACTCTATCTCTATTTTTCAGTAGTCTCTAAGCTAGTTTGTAGAAACTAGCTGCTATGGTGTGTCCCATATACAACTGACATATATGAAAGTTTTGTTTTTCTCCTGTCTTTATGTAGTACACAGAAGTAATAGCAGCATGGAGAACATTATACAGCAGTACTAAGCTGTGTATAGGTGAATCCAGCCTTGGGGTAAAATCAACACTTTCTAGAGAGCAGAGCAACCTCTGTGAGTGTCTCTCTCTCACAATGCTTCTCACTCTGCTTCCTACTTCTTCTCTCTCCAGGTGGCTGTAATCTGACATCTCAATTAGCTGGCTGTTTTTTTAAGACAATTGGAACTCAGTAATTTTTACAAGGTATTTAACACAATTTTTTTGAGCAGGTGACATGTCCTCTTTAAATGAGATATTTGGCTTGAAAATAAAAGAAGTTATACTCATTGGCAGTAACTCTTGTAACTTGTGGTTTTTACCATTTAGAGATGAGCGGATTCATTTAATGCAAATCAAATTTGTGCAATTTTTTTTATTAATTCAATTCAAACAATTTGCAATTCATTTTGCCTAAAATGACCACCAACATTTTCCATGCTGAAAAAGATTGCGTCAGCAAGAAAAGGCTGACAAGACCTTGGGTAAAGCTGAGTAGACGTCCACATAATGCCTTGCAGCTATCTCATCACATGATATAGTACAGACACCCAGGAATGACTATCATAGCCTGTATAAAAGCCAAAGTAGGGAATGCAGCCAATATTTTGTGGTGATCTTAATAGTTAAAGGATAAATATTTAGAGTTGAGATGTCCTCAGTGGTTGATACCTTTTAATGGCTAACTGAAAAGATGGTAAGAAATTGCAAGCTTTCGAGACTACTCAGGTCTCTTCATCAGGCTAACTAATACAAAATCTGAAGAATCACATATTTATACACCACACAGCACAGAAAAAATGCATATTTTTCTATCTACTGGCTAACACGGTACAAAGATATACATCTTTACTGTAGTTAAAGGATGTCATTGCTCACAGCTTAGATACACTCAAGAAAATGTACAGATTGTTTGTGTCATTGCATAGTATTGAAGATTTGTGTGAGAGGAAAAGACAATATTTATCTATTTTGCTCACTTACATTGCGCCAGTAATACCACAGCGCTTTACAGACATTATCATCACTGTCCCCATTGGGGCTCACAATCCAAATTCCCTATCAGTATGTCTTTGGAGTGTGCGAGAAAACTGGAAACCCTGGAGGAAACCTACGCAAACACAGGAAGAACATTCAAACTCCGGTTATGTTGTCAAATCTTATCAGACATTATTCACATGGGTGGATACCACCAAAAGGTATTAGATATTCATGAAAAGGGGAAAGGAGGTGATAGAATGTGAATAAAAATGAACTTTTATGAATTAATAATTAATTAAATAATATGTGTTTTGTTAAAGTAAATTCACATATATCCTGGTAAGGATGTATATTGATTAATTGTATTATGTTATAATCACAACTGTGAGCCACTAAAGTCCCAGATGTAAAACTTTACTACAAAGATATAATTAAATAGGATCCCGAACCATTGTCCCTTGTAAATTTTTGTTGAGTTTTATATATCCACTAGCTGAATAACCCGACGCTGCCCGGGCATAGTAACTAACTACGATTAGTTATAACAAATTCTAATGATTATATCTAAATATATATATATATATATATATATATATATATAAGCTGAGTGTATAGCCCCGCCCACTCCGCATTGCCACATTCACTATAATATCCCACACAATATACCCATACATCCAAGTCAACACCGGACTACTACCCCTAATATCCCACATCATCCCATCAGCCAGAGCCTCCGGACTACTCCCTCTAATTCTCACATAATCCCATCAGCCAGAGCCACCGGTCTACTCCCCTAATATCCCACATCATCCCGTCACGAAGAGCCACCGGACTACTACCCCTAATATCCCACATCATCCCATCAGCCAGAGCCACCAGACTACTACCACTAATATCCCACATCATCCCGTCACAGCCTCCAGACTACTACCCCTAATATCCCACATCATCCCGTCAGCCAGAGCCACCGGACTACTCCCCCTAATATCCCACATCATCCCGTCAGCCAGAGCCTCCGGACTACTCCCTCTAATTCTCACATAATCCCGTCAGCCAGAGCCACCAGTCTACTCCCCCTAATATCCCACATCATCCCGTCACGAAGAGCCACCAGACTACTACCACTAATATCCCACATCATCCCGTCACAGCCGCCAGACTACTACCCCTAATATCCCACATCATCCCATCAGTCAGAGACACCAGACTACTACCACTAATATCCCACATCATCCCGTCACAGCCGCCAGACTACTACCCCTAATATCCCACATCATCCCATCAGCCAGAGCCACCGGACTACTCCCCTTAATATCCCATATCATCCCGTCAGCCTGGGGTCAGAACCAGAGCGCTGAGTGGATTTGCCCTGACTTCCATACTGGAGATCCCTTTAAGAGGGGCCTGGGGTGAGAATCAGAGCGCTGAGGAATTTACCCTAACTTCCATACTGGAGATCCCTTTAAGAGGGGCCTGGGGTCAGAATCAGAGCGCAGAGTGGATTTGCCCTCACTTCTGTACGGGGGATCCCTTTAAGAGGGGCCTAGGGTCAGAACCAGAGTGCTGAGTGGAATTGCCCTAACTACCATACCAATGATCCCTTTATGAGGGCCTGGGGTCAGAACCACAGCACTGGGTGGAATGGTCCTAACTTCCATACATTGGATCCCTTTAAGAGAGGCATGGGGTCAGTCAGAACCAAAGCGCTTGATGGATATGCCCTGACTTCCATACCAGTGATCCCTTTAATAGAAGCCTGGGGTGAGAATCAGAGCGCTGAGGAATTTACCCTAACTTCCATACTGGAGATCCCTTTAAGAGGGGCCTGGGGTCAGAACCAGAGTGCTGAGTGGAATTGTCCTAACTACCATACCAATGATCCCTTTATGAGGGCCTGGGGTCAGAACCACAGCACTGGGTGGAATGGTCCTAACTTCCATACATTGGATCCCTTTAAGAGAGGCATGGGGTCAGTCAGAACCAAAGTGCTTGATGGATTTGCCCTGACTTCCATACCAGTGATCCCTTTAAGAGAGGCCTGGGGTCAGAATCAGAGCACTGAGGGATTTGCCTTAACGTCCATACCGGAGATCCCTTTAAGAGAGGCCTGAGGTCACAACCAAAACGCAGAGTGGATTTGCCCTCACTTCCATACCGGGGATCCCTTTAAGAGGGGCCTAGGGTCAGAACCAGAGTGCTGAGTGGAATTGCCCTAACTACCATACCAATGATCCCTTTAAGAGACCCTGGGGTCAGAACAACAGCGCTGAGTGGAAAGGTCCTAACTTCCATACCGAGGATCCCTTTAAGAGAGGCCTGGGGTCAGAACCAAAGCGCTGGATGTATTTGCCCTGACTTCCGTACCGGAGATCCCTTTAAGAGGGAAGATGTGCCTATGGGATGGAGGATGTGTGATGGGGATATGGGCACGGCAGGGGGATTCATTTCTGTCATGTGCTCTCTGCTCCTTTCTGGGGGGCAGACAACGGCTGGAGCTTATGTTCCTGGGATGCTAGATTTCTCCCACCCAGTCACTGGCTGCTGAGGTGTTGTCGTGAGAAAACTATTGCTCATAGCAACCAATCACAGCTCAGCTTCTTTTAATTTGCTGTGGTGAAATTAAAAATATTTAGTGATTGGTTGCAAGGAAAACTGTTGCTCATAGCAACCAATCACAGCTCAGCTTCTTTTAAACAGCTCTGGTGAAATGAAAGATGCTTCGTGATTGGTTGGTGATGCACACACATTCAATTTTATATCTAATATATAAAGTTGAATGTATGTATGTATGTATGTGGGTATGTTTGTCCGGGATTGGAATCCGCACCGTCGCACTTACGGGCATGAAATTTTGCACGCCCGCACGTCTCGACCCCGAAAGAGTCCTAGGCTATGTTTTGAATCGAAATTTTAACCCCGCGCGTTCCAAATCGCCAAACAATTTTGGCCCTATCTACATAATGGGGAGAAAGCTGAATGCTTGTGTGTATGTCCGGCATAGGAATCTGCATTTACGGGCATGAAATTTTGCACACCCGCACGTCTCGACCCCGGGAGCGTCATAGGATAGGTTTTGAGTCGACATTTTAACCCCACGTGTTCAAAATTGCACGCATTAAAAACACACACACGTCTGGTATTTTTATCTTTTAAAAATAAATATCTGATTAATAACCAGCCAAACTACAAGACCAATTTGTTATAAATTTGCCATATAGGGAAATAAGACAGATGTCAGTCACATGAGCTGTATATTATTTGTATGTGTGAGGTAATATATACTGCCAGAGGGGAATGTTTTCTGTTGGCTGGGGATTTATCAGGCTGCCTATAGCAACCAATCACAGCTCAGCTTCTATTTTGCGACAGACATTAATATGACCATATAGGGAAATAAGACAGATGTCAGTCACATGAGCGTATATTATTGTATGTGTGAGGTAATATAAAACTGCCAAGGGGAATGTTTTCTGTTGGCTGGAGAATTATCAGGCTGCCTATAGCAACCAATCACAGCTCAGCTTCTATTTTGTGACAGGACATTAATATGACCATATAGGGAAATAAGACAGATGTCAGTCACATGAGCTGTATATTATTTGTATGTGTGAGGTATATATATACTGCCAGAGGGGAATGTTTTCTGTTGGCTGGGATTTATCAGGCTGCCTATAGCAACCAATCACAGCTCAGCTTCTATTTTGCGACAGGACATTAATATGACCATATAGGGAAATAAGACAGATGTCAGTCACATGAGCTGTATATTATTTGTATGTGTGAGGTAATATATACTGCCAGAGGGGAATGTTTTCTGTTGGCTGGAGAATTATCAGGCTGCCTATAGCAACCAATCACAGCTCAGCTTCTATTTTGTGACAGGACATTAATATGACCATATAGGGAAATAAGCCACATGTCAGTCACATGAGCTGTATATTATTTGTATGTGTGAGGTAATATATACTGCCAGAGGGGAATGTTTTCTGTTGGCTGGAGAATTATCAGGCTGCCTATAGCAACCAATCACAGCTCAGCTTCTATTTTGCGACAGGTCATTAATATGAGCTCTGTTTGGTTACTATAGGCAACAGAGGACATTGTCAGTATAAGAAAGCTTGTGTGAGGTAATAGGATTTCAGTTACTATGCTTGGCCAATGTTGGTGTAATGACTGATGTAAGTCACATCACCTGTATGTGGGAGGATATATATATAGTAGCAGCCACAGCTTTGTCCTTCTATGTTGCTATCCTGATGAGGGCACAGCTAAGTACATTAACCCGGGCGAAGCCGGGTACTACAGCTAGTTATAGATAAATAGGGTCTGAGATTTAATGCCAGAAATGGATTATATAAATAAGTGATACCCGACTGACACACTACACCAGGTCAGAGATGTATAGTTGACCTTTTAGGTGATAAGTAATATGCACTGTCAGATATATTATAAAGCGGTGTGATAATGCTATGATATAACTAGTGCATTATTAAACATCAGGATTCCCAAGGTACCATGCAATCAAAGTGGAAAATGGCATATATGTGTATCACTCCACTATAATTGCCGCCAAGACTCTAGCATGCTGAATGCATCTATATTTGTGCAGTCAGCGGAGGGTATTTTCGAATGAATTGTGTGAGTTAATTGTGTGATTATACTGCCAAGTTAGTCAAGCACTTTGTGGTATAAATGGATAGTTATAGTGTCATATAGCTTATCCAGAAAGCAGCATAAGTGTATATGTTCCTGCTGTAATCCAATATAAAAGCCGCCTCCGCTCTATCCCACTAGCCGCAGGTATTGGTCAGAGAGAGAGACTGCGTAAAGTTGTATCAACCATGCACATGGTCTCCCCTAATGAATAGGCACACCGGTCCTGCAGCGTTCACTGTTATCAATTATACAGCTATGTGAGATCAGCTGTACTATAACTTCAAATAAAAGACCAGTATAGCGGCATGCATAGGCATCTAATAGCAGGCACCCTGTCTCTGATAATTCTCTGATGTCAAGTATCTAATCAGGACAAACGACCCTGACGAGCGTTTCGGGACTCCAGTTTTTTTTGAAGGCATACAAGCTCCTTGCAGATATTGCCCTTGGTGGGATTTTTGTGGATTTGCTGTTGAATCCAAGACTCCAGCACTGTGTCATACTCGTCTTTCCAGGGTAATTAGAAGCTTTGGAATACTTTTGTTTCACAACAAATTAAATTTCCTAGGGGATTTTTGGGAAGCCAATGGATTTGAATGGCAAAAGACTTGTTCATCTCTAATTCTATTCTCTAGTAAGGCCTCAGGAGTCAGATGACCCAGCTACATAACTTACTGGTGGAAACCACTACCAAGACCTACGGTAATATCTAAGGTGTTAGAGCTGCCAAGTATAAATTTTTATAGTTTGTTAAAGGTGTTGTCCAGGACTTTAACATTGATGGTCTATCCTTAGGATAGGTCATCGATGTCTCATAAGTGGGGGCAGGGCCGTATTTGCCAATAGGCACTCGTGGGCACGTGCCTAGGGTGGGACTCTGCGGGGGGCGGCACCTGAGCAAGACTTTTTTTTTGTTTTGTTTTTTTCCTGCTTCGGTCCGGGGGTCGGCCCTCCCCCTGCTTCCCTCACCCCCCATCATCATACTCACCTCGTCCTGCTGCAGCTCCGATGGTCCAGCGCCGATATCTTTTTTTCTGTACTGAGCGAGCGGTCACATGTAGTACCGCTCATTAAGCTCATGAATATGGATGCCACTCCACTCTCATAGGCGTGGCGTCCATATTCAAGAGCTTAATGAGCGGTATTACGTGAGGTGTTGCCGCGCGCTCATACAGGAACAGGATGTCGGCGCTGGACCTTCGGAGCTGCAGCAGGAGCCGGAGAAGGTGAGTATAATCATGGGGGAGTGAGCGCTGGGGCAGTGGGGGGAGCGCTGGGGCAGTGGGGGGGAGCACTGGGGCAGTGGAGGGTACTGAGCACTGGGGCAGTGGAGGGGACTGAGCGCTGGGGCAGTATGGAGGAATGAACGCTGGGGCAGTGTGGAGGAATGAGCGCTGGGCAGTGGGGTGGAATGAGTGCTGGGGCAGTGTGGAGGAATGAGCGCTGGGGCAGTGGAGGGGAGTGAGCGCTGGGGCGGTGGGGAAGAATGAGCGCTGGGGCAGTGGAGGGGAGTGAGCGCTGGGGGGAATGAGCGGTGGGGGGAATAAGCGGTGGGGGGAATGAGCGCAGGGAGGAGAATGAGCGCTGAGGTGGGGAATGAGCGCTGGGGTGGGGAATGAGCGCTGGGGAGAATGAGCGCTGGGGTGGGGAATGAGCGCTGGGGGGAATGAGCGCTGAGATGGGGAAGGAGCGCTGAGGTGGGGATGGAGCGCTGGGGGGAATGAGCGCTGAGGTGGGGAATTAGCGCTGGGGAGAATGAGCACTGAGGTGGGGAATGAGCGATGGGGGAATGAGCGCTGAGGTGGGGAATGAGCGCTGAGGTGAGGAAGGAGCGCTGGGGGGAATGAGCGCTGAGGTGGAGAATGAGAGCTGGGGAGAATGAGCGCTGAGGTGGTGAATGAGCGCTGGGGGAATGAGCGCTGAGGTGGGGAAGGAGTGCTGGGGGAATGAGCGCTGAGGTGGGGAATGAGCACTGGGGAGAATGAGTGCTGAGGTGGGGAATGAGCGCTGGGGGAATGAGCGCTGGGTAGGAATGAGCGCTGAGGTGGGGAATGAGCACTGAGGTGGGGAATGAGCGCTGAGGGGGGAATGAGCGCTGAGGTGGGGAATGAGCGCTGGGGGGGAATGAGCGCTGAGGAGGAATGAGCGCTAGGTAGGAATGAGCGCTGAGGTGGGGAATGAGCGCTGAGGTGGGGAATGAGCGCTGAGGTGGGGAATGAGTTCTGAGGTGGGGAATGAGCGCTGAGGTGGAATGAACGCTGGGGAGAATGAGCATTTGGCTAATGTAAAAGAGGAGGTTGGACAGAAATTACATCACAAATCTTTTTTTTTGTTAAATAACATCTTTATTTAGCTTACAAAAAGGCATACAAATCTGCATGTAAAAAACGCTTCAAATACGCACCTGCGTTTTCTGCCAAGAGATGCAGATTATGTACGGAAACTTCTGAAGACAAATCTGCAACGTGTGCACTTACCCTAAGGCTATGTTTTCACGTTCAGGAAATGCTGCAGAGAGGACACAGCTCCGTCCAAAACTTTGCCGGCTTTTGTACGCGCTGTGATTCCACATGTGTCATTGAACCGTGTGGAATCACCGAATCCTATAGATAGGACGGTGCTATTTATCTTGCGTAGACTGAGCGTCTCCGTGAGATAAATAGAAAGACGTGCCGCATGTGCATATACGCAGATCTGCCACCTGCATCTTTCTACACATAGTGGATATGAGATTTCATAAAATCCCCTCCACTATGCTGTAACATCTGGACGCTGCGGATTGGACTCTGCGGCTGTTCTCAGCGTCCAACCCGCAGCGTTTCCTGAACGTGGAGACGTACCCTAAATATATCTCTGCCTCTGGACATTATATACTGTAGTATAGATTTGCCTGGACTGTACATTATTATAAATCTACTACCTGAGCATTATATATTATAGATCACCCTGGACATTATATATAATAGATTGTACGTCATATATTTCAGATAATTCTGTACATTTTATACTATAGGTCTCCTTGTACATTATATATTATAGATCTATAATAAATAATATACCAGGAGATCTATGAGATAAATTGTCCAGATTTATATGTAAGTATCTGTTTAAACCCAGACATATGAATAAGGCCTTAGTCATAGACTGGGCAGTAATAGAATAATAAGATCCATCTAGTAATCCTCCAATGTCTGCTGGACATGGTGTGGGGAGAGTTTCTAGTTCAGTTAGTACACAGACACCAGACTTCTTGCTGTTAACCAGTTAATGTTTTCTTGTCCACCACACTGCAGTGTCAAAAGAGGAAGACAGCGAGACAGGCAGCAACATCACATCAGAGAGCTCTTGACCTTGAAACAGAAAATCCTCAGATCCTGGTATTGTAACATAATATTAAGAATAATATTTATTCATTGATGTTGTGCTATTAACTCCACAGCACTTTACATACATCATCCACACTGTCCCCATTGGGGCTCACAATCTAAACATCCTATTTTATGTCTTTTGAGTGTGGTAGGAAACCACTGTCTTTGAAAGAGCTACATGGGCACACACATAGATTCGGCCTCATTCATTCCCTATGGGACTTGCAAACATGTCCGGCACTTGCGGTGAGACAAAAAAACACTGCTAAATAATGCCATGAGGAACAATTGGGAGCTTGAATCCCTAACATATGAAAAAACTAGTGTGTATGAAAAATATGTAACCAATCCAAAAAATAAAGTAATTGCAACTAATGTCTCAAAAATACAAATATATACTTTATTTCAAAATGCAGTACATAAAAACATAATTACACACCATGTACAAAAACTATATATATAAAAAACCAGTGAAAAGATGACATGGCCATGGTGTAGCAACTACAGACATAAACATAAGTATAGGTTATACAAAAAAATCCAGTGATTAGGATGAGAGAAAAAGGTGCACGTTACCAGTGACCAAAAAATGTATATGTGATAGAGTAAAACGTATGTTTAGTATATTCATATACATGTAGGGCATGAAATTATAATCCTCCAAGTCAGGCAGTACAATGACTATACCTTGACTGGATAGAAGGAGGAGAGATTGATATTTATCCACATACGTTCACAAAATCTCACACAGGTCACTGACCGACCGCCATGGTAAAAAGAACGCAGTCACGTCCATAATACTTAAAGCACATGTAACCACTCACCCATCATATGAAGTCTGCGTGCTACACCGAGGCCCCGACGCCGTTTCGCGTTTCCGCTTCCTCGGGGGGCAGTATGTTAATGTGTCAAATAAATGACCTTTTTATATCCCCAATCCGTGCATCCTGACCAATCACGCCGCAAAAACAATGAGAAGGCAGAGAAGGAAAACCTTGTTCCGGTATACGGCGCATGGGGGCGGGACATCCGGTGCTCTGACGTCACATCCGGCGTCCCGGGTGCAACGCGTGTCAGGAACAAGTGTTCCTATCGACGTCAATGAGACGCGCCGCACCACCAGATACCTTAGGCAACGGAAGCATATCGGAAGGACCGGCCACATGCGTCACACCTAGGGGACGAGTCTCCTTCTTATGCAGCCATAACATTGACATTGTGTTAAGGATAATGTGAAAACACATAAAACATAGTGAGTTCTGTAGAAACAATATCTAGGCTGGTATAATAGACTACGCATGTATATATCTAAAGAGATTAATATAGAAACCCGCAATACCATAATCATATTTTCACATGTAATATATAGATTTCAAAAATACAATGAAACAACAATGAAAAATTGTAATAAATATAGCGGCAGCATCTTCCATAAGGCATGGTCCAAAAGAGGGCACGGTAATATGTATGAAGCCAAATGGTCCAAAGGGGAAAGATAAAGAGGAGAAGAAGTCATCCACTGTAACTAAGGATACACAAAAAACACACAATTAAAATCAATAAAATGAATCTAAGGAGATGTGACATCTGAAAGGGCTTCTAAAGAACTATAAGTATGAGGAGAAGCTCAGCTGTTCATTCAGACCATGAGGGACCATGGTGTTTAGTCTAATGATCCACCTACATTCTAATTGGGATAACTTTCGTTTCAGATTTCCCCCCCTAATTCCACCATGAATTCGATCTATCCCGCGTATCTTTAGTAAGTCCGGGTTACACGCATGCTTAATTCTGAAATGGCGGGGGATAGTTTTTAATAACGTCACATCAGGGGCCGTTGTAGCTGCCACTATATCCCTAACGTGTTCTCTAGTACGTACCCTAAGTTCACGCGATGTCAACCCCACGTATATTAGGCCACACGGACATGTGGCGTAATATACAACGAAATCACTTTTGCAGGATATGTATTCCCTAATTTGGTAAGTATGTTTACCGTCCGAAGAGCAAAAAGTTGCTATACGCTCAATGTTACGGCAAGCCATACAGGATCCACATGGAAAGCTTCCAACACGGGTTTGCGGGCAGAAAAAAAGGTGGATGATGGTTGTCCAATATAGTGACTTCTCACTAACAGGTCCTTCAGGTTACTACTCCTTCTGGCTGTCAGAAGGGGTTTATCAGGAAGCCAATCTCCCAAGATGGGTTCTGTCTTTAAAATGGGCCAATGTTTATTTAGAATGCCCCTAATAATGTTCCATCTATTGTTGTAAGTGGAGATAAATCTTACATCCTGGGACCGATCCAAGACAGCAGTAGAACCCGACAGTAGGGAGCCACGAACGGACGCCTTAGCACGATTGTATCCCTTTTTGATAGAGCGCTGGCTATAGCCACGTGCGCGAAATCTATCCCGGAGATCAGCCGCCTGCGCCTCAAAGCCCCCCTCTGTAGAGCAGAGGCGCCTGACGCGCAGGAACTGGCCCACGGGAATTGCTCGTACAGTCGAAGGTGTATGAGCTGAGGTAGCATGTAGGAGCGAATTGACGGATGTCTCCTTACGGTGCACATCCGTCTGTATCGCTCCCGTGGAAGTCACCTTGATGCAAATGTCCAAAAATTCCAGCTGCTCACCATAGAGCTTATATGTTAATTTGATATTATAAGTATTTTGATTTAGGCAAGATAGGAAACGACATAAGTCGTCCCTCGTGCCCTGCCAAATAATCAACAGATCGTCAATATAACGATACCAAGATAATGCCTGGGAGGCGGCCCCCGCCCCATCACCAAACACCTCCCTCTCCCAGTAACCCAGGAAAAGGTTGGCATAGGACGGGGCACAGGCCGCCCCCATGGCAGTCCCACGTTTTTGTAGGTAAAAACGATCCTTAAAAGTAAAAAAATTGTGGGTCAAAATAAATTCCAAAAGCTCCATGATAAGCAGCTGCAACGTTGGACATACATCACTAGTTCTTAAATAGAAGTCCACTGCCCTCAGCCCGTCAACATGATCAATACATGTATACAAGGACTCTACGTCCGCCGTTGCCAGCACCATGTCTCGCTCAAGAGTGAGACCATCCAATCTGCACAGTGCATCAGTGGTGTCTCTGATGTAGGAGGGCAGCGCACTGACTAAGGGTTGCAAGTAGAAATCAATGAATCTACAGACGGGTTCACATAGCCCTCCCACACCAGAGACAATAGGGCGCCCAGGTGGGACCCTAGGGTCCTTATGCACCTTTGGCAAGAGGTAGAATGTTGGTACAGTGGGATAGCGGGTGGATAGTCCCTCCAAAACCTTTTTGGTAATAGTCCCCTCCACAAAGGCTTTGTCCAAAATCTTAGCTAGTTCTCCCTGGAAAGCTGCCAACGGATTGGAGGGTAATGGCACATAGGCCTCTTTGTCCCGTAACTGACGGAAAACCTCCCGTTCGTACATCTCCACAGGCCATATCACCACATTCCCCCCTTATCCGCAGGCTTAATTACTACATCCTTCAATGATCTTAATTCACATAGTGCCCGTCGTTGGTCCCCCGTCATGTTGTCTCCTACCCTACCAGTAGGGATAGTTTTGAGATCCTCTGTGACTAGTTTACAGAAGATATCAACCTGGGGACATAAAGATAAGGGAGGGAATGTGGCAGACCTGGGGAGAATGGACGCGGGAAATTTACCTGTAGAAGAGCCAGTGCTCTCACTCTCCAATTCTTCAAGGATACGGATAGCCTCCCGTTCAGCTGTACTGTCAAGATCCATGTTGTTATTGGTCCCAGAATGCAAGCGTTTTAAAACTAGCTTCCTCAAGAATAAATGTAGGTCTTTCACTGCGGTAAAAAAATCAAAGTTATTATTTGGAACAAATGAAAGTCCCAATTGAAGGACTTCTAATTGATTGGTATTCAATATATGGGAAGAGAGATTTATTACCTCTAATTTATTCGATTTACTTTTCGCGTGAACTTAGGGTACGTACTAGAGAACACGTTAGGGATATAGTGGCAGCTACAACGGCCCCTGATGTGACGTTATTAAAAACTATCCCCCGCCATTTCAGAATTAAGCATGCGTGTAACCCGGACTTACTAAAGATACGCGGGATAGATCGAATTCATGGTGGAATTAGGGGGGAAATCTGAAACGAAAGTTATCCCAATTAGAATGTAGGTGGATCATTAGACTAAACACCATGGTCCCTCATGGTCTGAATGAACAGCTGAGCTTCTCCTCATACTTATAGTTCTTTAGAAGCCCTTTCAGATGTCACATCTCCTTAGATTCATTTTATTGATTTTAATTGTGTGTTTTTTGTGTATCCTTAGTTACAGTGGATGACTTCTTCTCCTCTTTATCTTTCCCCTTTGGACCATTTGGCTTCATACATATTACCGTGCCCTCTTTTGGACCATGCCTTATGGAAGATGCTGCCGCTATATTTATTACAATTTTTCATTGTTGTTTCATTGTATTTTTGAAATCTATATATTACATGTGAAAATATGATTATGGTATTGCGGGTTTCTATATTAATCTCTTTAGATATATACATGCGTAGTCTATTATACCAGCCTAGATATTGTTTCTACAGAACTCACTATGTTTTATGTGTTTTCACATTATCCTTAACACAATGTCAATGTTATGGCTGCATAAGAAGGAGACTCGTCCCCTAGGTGTGACGCATGTGGCCGGTCCTTCCGATATGCTTCCGTTGCCTAAGGTATCTGGTGGTGCGGCGCGTCTCATTGACGTCGATAGGAACACTTGTTCCTGACACGCGTTGCACCCGGGACGCCGGATGTGACGTCAGAGCACCGGATGTCCCGCCCCCATGCGCCGTATACCGGAACAAGGTTTTCCTTCTCTGCCTTCTCATTGTTTTTGCGGCGTGATTGGTCAGGATGCACGGATTGGGGATATAAAAAGGTCATTTATTTGACACATTAACATACTGCCCCCCGAGGAAGCGGAAACGCGAAACGGCGTCGGGGCCTCGGTGTAGCACGCAGACTTCATATGATGGGTGAGTGGTTACATGTGCTTTAAGTATTATGGACGTGACTGCGTTCTTTTTACCATGGCGGTCGGTCAGTGACCTGTGTGAGATTTTGTGAACGTATGTGGATAAATATCAATCTCTCCTCCTTCTATCCAGTCAAGGTATAGTCATTGTACTGCCTGACTTGGAGGATTATAATTTCATGCCCTACATGTATATGAATATACTAAACATACGTTTTACTCTATCACATATACATTTTTTGGTCACTGGTAACGTGCACCTTTTTCTCTCATCCTAATCACTGGATTTTTTTGTATAACCTATACTTATGTTTATGTCTGTAGTTGCTACACCATGGCCATGTCATCTTTTCACTGGTTTTTTATATATATAGTTTTTGTACATGGTGTGTAATTATGTTTTTATGTACTGCATTTTGAAATAAAGTATATATTTGTATTTTTGAGACATTAGTTGCAATTACTTTATTTTTTGGATTGGTTACATATTTTTCATACACACTAGTTTTTTCATATGTTAGGGATTCAAGCTCCCAATTGTTCCTCATGACATTATGTATTATTTAGGAGAGCATCTCGCTTTATAAAAATGATTGCTTCAATCTTCTCTGTTTCAGAGTATGTTTTCAAAAAAACACTGCTAGTAGCGTTTTTATTTCCATTGCTGCAAGTATCGGATTTGCGCGATCGCGTCAAAACCGCAAGTGTCGCACATGTCTGCAAGTCGCATAGGGAATGAATGAGGCCGAATGCAGTGCTGCCATAAGTGATCCGTTACTTGGCAGATGCGGAAAAACTGCCGGATCTACCGCGAATGGCAAAAATCGCTGACGTGCAAGTAGCCTAAGTCACTGACGACAGTGTCTGCATTAGTCATACTCACCAATGGGGGAGGCAGAACGAAAAGTGCCTAGGGCAGCATGAACTCTAAATACGGCCCTGGGTAGGGGTGCCCCACGTCCACCAATCAGCCAATCAGCTGTTCCCAGTGTTGGCTTTGGTTGGAACTGCTTAACTACGGAGCTACACAGCTTCATCAACTATATAGTGGTAATGGTTGGATACTGCACATCTGCCCCTGTTTAAATCAATAGGGGATGGATGTGCGGTATCTGGCCATGGCCACTATCTTGTCGATGGAGCTGTGCAGGTCTTCAAATGAGCGGTTCCAGCTTCCACCAACACCAGGAACAGCTAATTGGTCGATTTGCCAGATGTCGCACCCCCACGATCAGCCAAGTCCTAGACAACCACTTTAACATTTCATGAGACACAGGTGTAAGCACTAGTCTGAAGCTTCCAACAAAGACATTGCTGATACATTATATTAGATGTCACAACAATCTCTAGTATTAATTCTATGGGTATAGGCTGGTGAAATCATTAACTATCCCAACTTACGGACTCCACACTTTTGATGCAGAGAGCCAAGAAGTATAGGACCATGAAGAGCAAGCACATTTTTGTTAAAGGTAGAAGGTAGTGAGTATAATGCAAAATACAATCCTTGAAACTGGAGTTTTCACAACATGACATCTATATGTTTAATGTTAAAGTGAATCTGTCATGTTTTTGCTATGTAATTGGAAAGCAGCACAATGGTTGGACTGAGAGCCCGATTCTAGTGATGTGTCACTTAATACTGTGTGTTGTAGGTTCAATACAATCAGTGTTTTATCAGAGGGAGATTTTCATTGCAGGACTAGATCTCACGTGCAGGACAGTCAGGCTAACTTGTATAAACCCGCCCCCATCTTTGATTGGCAGCTTGCTGACAATGGACAGTGTGCACAGGAAGCTGACAATCAGTGCTGTGGACAGGGTTATACACCAGCTCAGCATTTTGAGCTATGATACATCTACAGTAAAGAAAACAGGAATTCTATCAAAACTTCACCAAGCAAGTAAGTGATACATTGATGGAATCAGGGTTTCTGTCCCTACATCATGTTGCTCTCACCTTACATAGCAAAAACCTGGTGAATGATTCCCTTTAATGAATGGAAACATTTATATTCACCCTTCATCAACAAGAATGTAATTGACATCAACAACAAATATTAAAAATGGAATGGAATGGAAGCACGGGGTATATATTAGAAAGTGACGCAATGTACAAGATTTTTTTAAACAAAACATTAAAACCCTGTAAATTATTTTACAGATTGATATTTTCTCTATGGTTCGTAGTTGACTCCTTTCTTTGGGGGGCACATCCAGTCAAAACTAATGACTCTAGTTGCTCTGCTGTGCAATGGGACGTAGGTTGACTCTTGTTGAAAGGAATCATTTCACAGTTAAATATTGATTGAAATTTGTAACATGTTTGCCCTCCTTAGATGTTCCCCATTCAGAGGTTCATGCTTCTCCATTGCTTCCTCCCCATTGATTCTTCTCTACGTCGTGTACAGTGCAGTAATCGAGTGTTAAATCTTCCATGTGAGTGTAAAGGGACCATCAAGTTGGTGAAGGGTTTCGTAGTGACATCGTTCTATGAATACAAATTTATAGAAAGGGTTATTATCTTGAATATTTTATAATCTCATATTCACATAACAATAACTGTGGCACAAACATTGGGAAGAGTTCCAGTAGTGTCATCAGAATCGAAACCCTGGTTGAGAGATCAGGACGAGCAGATTTGCAACTCTGCTTTCAATGCCAACATATTGTGCTGATGGTGTCTCTGGCAAAGGATACTAATTATTTCCATTGTGTTTTAAAGGATTTACATAATTGCTTACTAATCTCAACGCTTCAAACACTGGTTCGAAAATCGCAAATTAAAATAAAAATGACCCCCACCCAATTGGAGTTGTCCTCCATTTAATAAATATCCAAAGAGAAGGAATAACCTCTCTTCTTAGGAAATTCCATTTAATGACCTTCTATGGTGTAGAAGACACATTTTCTTTTCCTCTTATTGTGCTACTGTCTCATTTTCATAAATTTAAAATAATATCCTCAGTTTTTTGTGTCACATCCAATTCAATTTTTATGAAATCTTGTAACTTTATAGGCTGTGTTCACTTGTCACAATATAAGTTTGTCTCTGTATAGAGGACTACTGATCATATGTATTTGTAGACAAAATAACTGTTTGCGCATACATATATAGGCTGTATGCTAACATGATGGTGTTATATTAGGGTGACTTTATCTCATAGACAGCACTATAATGTGATATTGAACTGGTGTGCATTTGTGTTTGTAGCCTGATGTTAGGCTCACCAGTTTCGATGGATCCCCAACTCCAACGTTCAGTTGGACACATGGGCTACTGGCATCGGTACAGCAAAATAGATGAGACACATAGGACATGGGTAGGTGGAGTAATGGAAACCACAGACAGGCAGGAGACGTTCACAAGACCACGGACAAGCAACTGGGATGCTGGGAACCACAGGCAGGAGACATCCAGGAGACCATAGACAGGCAGCTGGGATGCTGGTAAATCACAGGCATAAGACATCCAGGAGACCATGGACAGGCAGCTGGAATGCTGAAAACCGCAGGCAGGAGACTTCCAGGAGACCATGGACAGGCAGCTGGAATGCTGGAATCCTGTTTGCAGTGGATTATTCAGGATACTCTCCAAGCATGTGTAAACACAACTTGTTTATTCAGGAATGATCAGGAACAATATATAATAAACTTAATAGATCAGGAATTAATCATTTGCTTGTCTCTCTGTGCAGCATCTACAGCAGGTTGCTTCATATTCCATACACAGACACAGAAAATACAGTCACATGCTCTTCCTGTGTGAGCCTCTGAGAGCTTTTTTTTGTTCTAACTTTATGAACAGCATACAAATCTAGCAACTAAACACTCATAGACAGCAATGGAGTTACTGTACCAAACATATTCCAACACCCCCACTCAACAAATACTTATCCGGTTAGTCCCATTGCGGGACAATGGCTTTGTCTTACCATCAGCTATCATCTTGTCAGACTCGCAATAAACAAACTCAAGTACACCACGTTCCACTAAGTCACATAACTGGTGATGTTTTACATCAATGTGCTTAGAGCTTGCACTAATCTTCTCACTGCTGGCAAGTTTAATGCATCCTTGGTTGTCCTCATAGATAACTGTTGGTTGAGCTAGTGGCTTGCCGAAATCTTCCAAAAGTTGTTTCAACCAAATTACTTCTTGACTTGATAAGCAGCAGACATATCTTCTGCTTCTGTAGAAGATAATGGGACTGATACTTGTTTTCTGCTGGACAAAGAAATTGAATTTTCTCCAAACTTGAACAAGTAACTACTTGATGATTTCACTTAAATCTACAGCTCAATCTGCATCCACATAACCTCTGAGAGTGAGATCTCCTGATGCAGATATCTTAAGATTTAGCCTTTGAGTTTCTTTAAGATATTGAAGAATTCTCTTAATTGCATTCCAGTCTCTTTGGCCTGCCTTGCTTACACGTCGGCAGAGAATTCCGACTGTGGCTGTGGTCTCCGGACGAGTTGTGTTTGGTATGTACAGAAACGCTTGTCTGTAACTTTCATTTCGTTGCTCCTTCCAACTTTAAGTAGGATGGATTCATTGGTGTTGACGCACCTTTGGCTTCTGACTTTCCAAACTGGTTTAGTCTTGTGGAAATTTTAGAACTTTGGTTGAGAAGAAAACTCCCATCTTCCTCTCTCTTGATTTGGATTCCCAAATAATATGTCACATTTTCAAGGTCCTTAGGCTACTTTCACACATCAAGTTTTTTGTCTCAGGCATAATCTGTCGAATACCTGAAAGGACGGATCCGGCGCTGATTTTGAAAAAACTGATGCAATGGATCAGTTTTGTTGCCGGATCCGACCTGAACTTTTCAACCCGGAAAATGCAGGTACGCATATCTGGCACGGAGGAGAGAGAGACCTTGGTTTCCAGAATCAGTCTTTGACGGATTGGACAAATGACTGGTCCTGTACCATAGACTTGTATTGTTTGCGGCCTCCTGATGCGCCGCTTCAGGCACCATTAGGCGGGTGCGGCAGAAAAAAAAAAACGTTGCAGTGACCATTTTGTCCGGCCACCGAAATGTACATTTATGCTGGACCTGGACAAAAACGGATGCAACGCAAAGAAATCAGGCGTGATCCGGCGCTAATGAAAGTCAATGCCAAAAAAACGCATCCTGTACCGGATCCGTTTTTTTAACAACACGCCGGATCGTGCCTGACGTAAAAAAACTGATGTGTGAAAGAGGCCTTTGTCTCAAGGTGCTGGTTGAGAATTTCACCTAGCTTTGCAATTTCTTTTTCATCTTGATGAGACATGATTACATTGTCTACATATGGGAGAACATACAGCCACTCCTTCACTACATTTTTTGTATACAAACATGGATCAGCTTGAGATCTTTTAAATCCTTCATCCATTAAAACTTTGTTCATTTTCAAGTTCCATGCGCTTGACCACTGCTTAAGTCCATAGAGAGATTTTTGCATTTTACAAACAAGATGCTCTTTATCCTTTTTAATATGTTCCTCGGGTTCGCTCATGTACAACTCTTCTTCAATGTCACCATGTAGGAAGACTGTTTTGATATCAAAATGTCTCACTACAGGAAATATGTATATCTTTGTACCGTGTTAGCCAGTAAATAGAAAAATATTGATGAAATGTGAAAATGTGATGAAAAACTAGAAATATGTATACTCTATATCTATCTATCGCAGGGGGGCTTATTTTAGTTATCCCGCCTCTGCCACCAATATGTCACCAACTGCAGGGATTTATGTATATCCGCTTTCCAGTTCCAGTTTGGAACTCGCAGCTCTCCAGCACCCCCCTTACCCTCAGGTCAGTCAGGAAACTGCACCTAGGATGAGTAGTCGCCAGACGGGCCATTTGGATGGGTACTAGCTATTAGGCACACTGCAGCGAGGGAAATTATAACTATTCCCAGCCGCAGCCTGGCATTACGCTTATAAAACCCGTTCCGTCACTGCCAGCTTTACCCAACCAGCCCAATACACACTTGCTGCCACCAACCTTGATTTCTTAATTAATAAGGGGTCCGAAGCCAACCCAATTTAGTAGCGTAATTCCCTTCAGAGGATGTGACAGTACGTTATAGAGCAAGGAGAAAGGAAACTAGTAATTTTATCTATTTTACTCCAAAAAGGTAGGCAATGTTCACAAAAGGTATAAAAGATATTACAAAGGGAGACAATTTAAATATGTACAAAACGATTACAAAATAATAGGGGTTAAAGGAAGAAAACACTTACAATTGCTTAAGTCATCTCAGGCAGATTATGTGGTCAGGGGATGGGTGATACATCACAGTGCATCACAAGAACCTCTCTATAATTAGGTTTCCCAGGCAAAGACTGCCACCAACTGAGCTCACACAATCTTATACCCCCCTGGTCGTGACATCACTGAAGGGACTGAGTTATGGCAGCATCCTCATTCTACCAGATTTGAAGACTTGCTAAAAACTTTCTTAATTACATAACTCTGGCGGAATACCTAGCAGAATAACGGCAGAACCATCACTCATCTTGTTTTGGAATTAGCTTCCTATCAAATCTAAACATGGAGTGGCTCTGCAACAATGCTCACAAGACGACCAGGACAGATGTCTGCAGCTGATCCAGCAAGCCCAAGAGAGAGTGGAGCGCCAAGCCCAGCGAGAGGCTGAGCAGCGAGAGGCTGAAAGGGCCGAGCGCCAAGCCCAGAGAGACCATGAACTGCTGATGGCCCAGCTAGGGGTAGTACCCTCCACAGCACAGAGTAGTGCAATCAGATGCGAGCCTGGAGAACTTGAGACTCCTCGCCGAGATGCCCACCTCCGTGACTGATAGGGAGAGAGTGTTCTGGGAATGACTAAGGTTGGAAGGTTGTACCAGGAGACAGAACCCGTAGAATCCCAAATGTAGTGGTTGAAGGAAAGACAGCTGGTCATCCCCTATCAATTCAGGGGTGAGCTGTTGCAGATTGCCCATGAGATTCCACTTGCTGGACACTTGGGGATCAGCAAAACTAAGGCCCGGCTGTCTCAACACTTCTATTGTCCCAAGATATGGACAGACATGACAAACTACTGCCGCTCCTGTATCACCTGTCAAAGAGTGGGGAAGGCGGGGCCTGCTCTTAAGTCTCCCCTGATCAGGGGTGGATTAAGGGTAGCGAGGGCCCCAGGCTGTTCAGACTCTGTGGGCCCCACGGTCATGTAACGGGGTCATGTGACAGGGTCAACCGAGGGGGTCAAGCGACGGGGTCATCATATACCTGAAACAAATTATTCCAGACGCCTCCACCCCTCGAACTGTCCACAGTCCCACCGCTATCTCTTGGAAAAACTCCACTTCTCACCTATCATACATTAACAGTTCCCATCACCAGATCACACATATAGCCAGCAGCTTTTGTTTTGGCCAAAAGATTTTTTAAGCCGCCACCATAACACGGTAGACACTTTTGGCCGGGCTCTACTCTACTGTAACCTATTAAATATTTGTTAAAATATGCAATACAATTTAGGTATATTTTTATTTATTTTTCAATTTTTAAAATGACAAATAACACCACTTACAAGGGACAAATACCATCAGACCACATATTACCATGACAGTGATCGAATAATATCACATACAAGGAACAAATACCACAACACCATGACCAGAGAACATATTACCACCACAAAGTGACCAAATAGTACATACAAAGGTCGAATACTGCAACACCATGTCCAAACCACATATTACCACCACATAGTGACTGAATACTACAATACTGATCAGTAATAAAAAAAAACCCACAATACTATCACCATAAGTGCCATTATACACAGGAGATCTGTACTTAGTATGCAGTGTCTGTGTACAGGTAATACAGTGATCACTGGTGAAATTATACAGTCATGGCCAAAAGTTTTGAGAATGACACAAATATTATATTTTCACATGATCTGCTGCCCTCTGGTTTTTATGTGTGTTTGACAGATGTTTTTATCACAGACAGAAATATAATTGCAAACATATGAGTAACAAAAGCTTATGTTGACAGTTAGAATGAGTTAATGCAGCAAGTCAATATTTGCAGTGTTGACCCTTCTTCTTCAGGACCTCTGCAATTCTCCCTGGCATGCTCTCAATCAACTTCTGGACCAAATCCTGACTGATAGCAGTCCATTCTTGCACGATCAATGCTTTCATTTTGTCAGAATTTTTAGGTTTTTGTTTGTCCACCCGTCTCTTGATGATTGACCACAAGTTCTCAATGGGATTAAGATCTGGGGAGTTTCCAGGCCATGGACCCAAAATCTCTATGTTTTGTTCCCTGAGCCATTTAGTTATCACCTTTGCTTTATGGCAAGGTGCTCCATCATGCTGGAAAAGGCATTGTTGATCGCCAAACTGCTCTTGGAGGGTTGGGAGAAGTTGCTCTTGGAGGACATTCTGGTACCATTCTTTATTCATGGCTGTGTTTTTAGGCATGACTGTGAGAGAGCCGATTCCCTTGGCTGAGAAACAACCCCACACATGAATGGTTTCAGGATGCTTAACAGTTGGCATGAGACAAGACTGGTGGTAGCACTCACCTTGTCTTCTCCGAATGAGGCGTTTTCCTGATGTCCCAAACAATCGAAAAGGGGATTCATCAGAGAAAATAACTTTATCCCAGTCCTCAGCAGTCCACTGCTTGTACCTTTTGCAGAATATCAGTCTGTCCATGATGTTTTTTCTGGAGAGAAGTGGCTTCTTTGCTGCCCTTGAGACCAGGCCTTGCTCCAAGAGTCTCCGCCTCACAGTGCGTGCAGATGCACTCACACCTGCCTGCTGCCATTCCTGAGCAAGCTCTGCACTGCTGGTAGCCCGATCCCGCAGCTGAAACACTTTTAAGAGACGGTCCTGGCGCTTGCTGGTCTTTCTTGGGTGCCCTGGAGCCTTTTTGGCAACAATGGAACCTCTCTCCTTGAAGTTCTTGATGATGCGATAGATTGTTGACTGAGGTGCAATCTTTCTAGCTACGATACTCTTCCCTGTTAGGCCATTTTTGTGCATTGCAATGATGACTGCACGTTTTTCTTTAGAGATAACCATGGTTAACAGAAGAGAAACAATGATGCCAAACACCAGCCTCCTTTTAAAGTGTCCAGTGGTCTCATTCTTACTTAATCATGACAGATTGATCTCCAGCCATGTCCTCATCAACACCCACACCTGTGTTAATGGAGCAATCACTGAAAAGAGGTTAGCTGGTCCTTTTAAGGCAGGGCTGCAATGATGTTGAAATGTGTTTTGGGGATAAAGTTCATTTTCTAGCCAAATATTGACTTTGCAAGTAATTGCTGTTAAGCTGATCACTCTATAATATTCTGGAGTATATGCAAATTGCCACTAGAAAAAGTGAAGCAGTAGACTTTGTAAAAATTAATATTTGTGTCGTTCTCAAAACTTTTGGCCATGACTGTACACAGGACTTCTGTATATAGTATACAGTGTTTAGTGTCAGTGTATAGGTAACACACTGACTCACCAGTGACATCCCTAGGTGAAGTCCTTCATCTTTGTTTTTCATCTTTCATCCAGCACAGACTGCCATCACTTCTTCCAGCCAGGGCTCGTCTCTGCAGGAAATAACACAGTTATCTCGAGCTCCGCTTGCAGAACACATTACTTAATTTTTCCCAACTTCTACATTACACCACATGAAGAAAAAAAGGCAACATAGTATCACTCTACACAGTAACAGGACCGCCCCCCCATTTAAAACAGTATACTCAAAAAATAAAAAAATACATCACTACAGTAATATCCCTTAATTAGCCCCTATGGTAATAATATTCCCCATCCTGGCCCCCGTGTGTCTCATTCCTGGCTTCAGCCATATGTTCTCACATCCTGCCCTCATGAATATCCATTCTGCCCCATATGATCTCCCCATCCTACCCCATCTGTCTCCATCGTATCCATCCTGCCCATGATCCTGCACAATCTGTCTCCAACCCTGCCCCATCTGTCTCCCATCCTGCCCCCATGTCTCACAGTCTGCCCCATGTCCAGCATTCTGCCCCATGTCTCACAGTCTGCCCCATGTCCAGCTTTCTGCCCCATGTCTCACAGTCTGCCCCATCTGTCTCCCATCCTGCCCCCATGTCTCACAGTCTGCCCCATGTCCAGCATTCTGCCCCATGTCTCGCAGTCTGCCCCATGTCCAGCATTCTGCCCCCATGTCTCACAGTCTGCCCCATGTCCAGCATTCTTCCCCATGTCTCACAGTCTGCCCCATGTCCAGTATTCTGCCCCATGTCTCACAGTCTGCAACATGTCCATCATTCTGCCCCCATGTCCAGCATTCTGCCCCGTGTCTCAGTCTGCCCCATGTTCAGCATTCTGCCCCATGTCTCACAGTCTGCCCCATGTCCAGCATTCTGCCCCATGTCTCACAGTCTGCCCCATGTCCAGCATTCTGCCCCCATGTCCAGCATTCTGCCTCTTGTCTCAGTCTGCCCCATGTTCAGCATTCTGCCCCATGTCTCACAGTCTGCCCCCATGTCCAGCATTCTGCCCACATGTCTCACAGTCTGCCCCATGTCCAGCATTCTGCCCCCATGTTCCGCATTCTGCCCCATGTCCAGCATTCTGCCCCATGCCTCACAGTCTGCCCCCATGTCCAGCATTCTGCCCCATGCCTCACAGTGTGCCCCCATATCCAGTATTCTGCCCCCATGTCCAGCATTCTGCCCCATGTCCAGCATTCTGCCCCATGCTTCACAATGTGCCCCCATGTCCAGCATGCTGCCCCCATGTCTCACAGTCTGCCCCATATCCAGCATTCTGACCCATGTCTCACAGTCTGCCCCATGTCCAGCATTCTGCCCCCATGTCCAGCATTCTGCCCCATGCCTCACAGTGTGCCCCCATGTCCAGCATTCTGCCCATGCCTCACAGTCTGCCCCCATGTCCAGCATTCTGCCCATGCCGCAGTGTTCCCCCATGTCCAGCATTCTGCCCCATGCCTCACAGTGTGTCCCCATGTCCAGCATTCTGCCCCCATGTCCAGCATTCTGCCCCATGTCCAGCATTCTGCCCCATGCCTCACAGTGTGCCCCCATGTCCAGCATTTTGCCCCATGTCTCACAGTCTGTCCCATGTCCAGCATTCTGCCCCCATGTCCAGCATTCTGCCCCATGTCCAGCATTCTGCCCCATGCCTCACAGTGTGCCCCCATGTCCAGCATTCTGCCCCATGCCTCACAGTGTGCCCCCATGTCCAGCATTCTGCCCCCATGTCCAGCATTCTGCCGCATGTCCAGCATACTGCCCCATGCCTCACAGTGTGCCCCCATGTCCAGCATTCTGCCCCATGTCTCACAGTCTGCCCCATGTCCAGCATTCTGCCCCAAGTCTCACAGTCTGCCCCATGTCCAGCATTCTGCCCCCATGTCCAGCATTCTGCCCCATGCCTCACAGTGTGCCCCCATGTCCAGCATTCTGCCCCATGCCTCACAGTGTGCCCCCATGTCCAGCATTCTGCCCCATGCCGCAGTGTGCCCCCATGTCCAGCATTCTGCCCCATGCCTCACAGTCTGCCCCATGTCCAGCATTCTGCCCTCATGTCTCACAGTCTGCCCCATGTCCAGCATTCTGCCCCATGTC
Source organism: Oophaga sylvatica (assembly GCA_033576555.1). NCBI lineage: Eukaryota > Metazoa > Chordata > Amphibia > Anura > Dendrobatidae > Oophaga > Oophaga sylvatica. The sequence goes on along the minus strand of JARQOD010000003.1, from coordinate 377,428,242 downwards.
TCACAGTCTGCCCCATGTCCAGCATTCTGCCCCATGTCTCACAGTCTGCCCCCATGTCCAGCATTCATGTCCCCATGTCTCACAGTCCGCCCCCCCCCCTGTCCAGCAGGCAGCATTCTTCCCCCATGTCCAGTCTGTCCCCCGGTCCCGAGTCTCACAGGCTGCCCCATCGCTCAATAAAAAAAAAAAAAAAGAAGTTTTTCTTACCTTGCCGTGCTCCTGCGGCAAAGACAATTCCCTCCACAAGCGCGCACTCGCCGGCGACTGACAATGACGTCAGACGCCGGCGACGTGCGCGCTGCGGCTGACGTCAGCTGCCAGCCTCCGATTGGCTGGCGTCTGTTAACTATTGACGTGCGGGCGCGCCCGCACGTCAATAGCGTTAAAATGCCGCCACTAAGGGCCCGGTTTAGCCTGCCGGCTGCCGTAGGGGCCCGGTGAGAAGAAGAGACGAGGTCCGATGTGGACCCCCTCTGCCCACCGGGCCCCATACGCCAGTCAGGGCAGTAATGCCCTGATGGCGGCCCTGTGGTGGGCCCCCCCACACCACTGGGCCCTGGGTGGTAGCCCAGATTGAACCTCTCGTAATCCGCCCCTGCCCCTGATCCCTTTGCCAGTGATAGAGGAGCCTTTCCAGAGGATCGCGGTGGACATTGTGGGCCCGCTGGCTGTCCCCAGCAGCTCTGGAAAGCAATACGTTCTCACTTTGGTCGACTACTCTACCCGATACCCAGAGACAGTGGCTCTATCCTCAACCAGGGCGGATAAGGTGGCGTATGCACTGTTGGCCATCTATATACGGGTTGGATTTCCCAGGGAGATGCTTACCGATCAAGGGACCCAATTCATGTCTCGCCTAATGGAGGCTCTCTGTAAGAAAATGCAGGTGAAGCATCTGGTATCGAGTGCGTATCACCCACAGACCAACGGCTTGTGTGAACACTTCAACGGTACCCTCAAACAGATGCCACGCATGCTGGTTGAGACCCAAGGACGCGACTGGGAGTGGTACCTCCCACACCTGCTATTTGCTTACCGAGAGTTTCCGCAGGCCTCGACGGAGTTCTCCCCCTTCGAGCTCTGGTATGGCAGGCGAGTCCGGGGACCCCTTGGGTTGGTGAGGGAATCCTGGGAAGATAAGCCGAACCCTTCAGAAGTGTCCATAGGGGAGTATGTCATGCGCTTCCGCAACAAAATGCAGACCTTGACACAGTTGGTGCATGACAACATGACGCAGGGTCAGGCTGCCCAGAAGCACTGGTATGACCAGAACGCCTGGAAGCGGACCTACCAGGTGGATCAAAAGGTGTGGGTGCTGGTCCCTGTACCAAAGGATAAGCTTCAGGCAGCCTGGGAAGGTCCGTACGTCATCTATCAACAGCTCAACCCAGTCAACTACGTGGTCACGCTTGACCACGCTCGGAGTAGACGTAAGGCCTTTCACGTCAGTATGATGAAGGCTCATCAAGAAGTGAAGCCTGCGTCCTACTGGTCTGCAACCTGCCCAAGGACAGGGAGGAAGACCCCCTCCTGAACATGCTGGCCCAAGCCAAGGCCGGTGGGTCCATCGAGGACATGGAGGTAAGCGCCATGTTAGCCGAACCCCAGCGGTCGCAGTTGCGGACCACGATGGAACCCTTCGGGGCCATGTTCTCCAACCGACCTGGAAGGACTAAGTTAGTTGTCTACAAGGTGGACACCGGAATCATGCTCCACTACGGCGAACACCCTGTCGGATCTCTGACGAGGTGCAGCATGTTGTGCACCAAGAGATCAATGAGATGTTGCAGCTGGGGGTGATTCAACGGTGCAAAAGCGCATGGGCCTCACCTGTAGTTCTCGTACCAATGAAGGATCGGACCACCCGGTTCTGCGTCGACTACAGTGGGCTCAACACCATCACAGCCTCTGACGCACACCCAATGCCGCGCATCGAGGAACTGCTTGAGCGGCTAGCTGGCGCCAAATACTTATCCATCATGGATTTGAGTCATGGATACTGGCAGATTCCCCTGAGCCGCAGGAGAAATCCGCCTTTATCACCCCCTTCGGACTGTATGAGTCAACGGTCATGCCCTTCGGCATGAAAAATGCCCCTGCTACTTTCCAGCGGATGGTCAACCACCTGCTTCAGGGACTGGAGAAGTACGCGGTGGCGTACAGTACAGACCAAAAGTTTGGACACACCTTCTCATTCAATGATTTTTCTGTATTTTCATGACTATGGAAATTGTAGAATCACACTGAAGGCATCAAAACTGTGAATGAACACATGTGGAATTATACATTACACTTTACAAAAAAGTGTGAAACAGCTGAAAATATGTCTTATATTCTAGGTTCTTCAAAGTAGCCACCTTTTGCTTTGATTACTGCTTTGCATGCAGAAAAGGTGAACGGATGGACTCTACATGCCTGGTTCCCACTGTGAAGCATGGAGGAGGAGGTGTGATGGTGTGGGGGTGCTTTGCTGGTGACACTGTTGGGTATTTATTCAAAATTGAAGGCATACTGAACCAGCATGGCTACCACAGCATCTTGCAGCAGCATGCTGTTCCATCCGGTTTGCGTTTAGTTGGACCATCATTTATTTTTCAACAGGACAATGACCCCAAACACAACTCTAGGCTGTGTAAGGGCTATTTGACCAAGAAGGAGAGTGTTGGGGTGCTACGCCAGATGACCTGGCCTCCACAGTCACCAGACCTGAACCCAATCGAGATGGTTTGGGGTGAGCTGGACCGCTCACCGCTTCAATTCTGAATAAATCCCCAACAGTGTCACCAGCAAAGCACCCCCACACCATCACACCACCTCCTCCATGCTTCACGGTGGGAACCTGGCATGTAAAGTCCATCCGTTCACCTTTTCTGCGTGCAAAGCAGTAATCAAAGCAAAAGGTGGCTACTTTGAAGAACCTAGAATATAAGACATATTTTCAGTTGTTTCACACTTTTTTTATAAAGTATAATGTGTAATTCCACATGTTAATTCATAGTTTTGATGCTTTCAGTGTGATTATACAATTTTCATAGTCATGAAAATACAGAAAAATCTTTGAATGAGAAGGTGTGTCCAAACTTTTGGTCTGTACTGTACCTCGATGACATTGCCGTCTTCAGTTCCACCTGGGAGGAAACACCTTCAGCATCTCCAGGAGGTGCTCCAGTGTGTTCACCAAGCAGGTCTGACCATCAAGCCGGGAAAGTGCAAGATGTGCATGAGTAAGGTCCACTACCTGGGGCACCGGTAGGTGGGAACTCCATGAGGCCAGAGCCTGGGAAAGTTGACAAATAAACAGGTGATGTCTTTCTTGGGCACTGCAGGGTACTACAGGCGATTCGTACAGAACTATGGCCGCCTTGCAAAGCCCTTGACGGACCTCACCAAGAGGAAGCTACCCGGTGTTAGCCATTAAAAAGTATCAACCACTGAGGACTCTCAAATCTAAAAATGTCTCACTGTCATCTGTTGAACTGCAGCTATGGACATTAAAGTTCTGAATGTAGTTTGCTTCGCAACAGGAGAAAATGTAGCATCATAATCTTCACTGTACTTTTGCGAGTACCCTTTTGCAACCAATCTTGCCTTAAACCGGTGAACTTTACCTTCTGAGTTATATTTGTTTTTGAAGGCCCAATTACATCCACTAGCTCTTTTTGCTTGTGGTAGCTCAGTAAGCTCCCATGTATGGAGTTGGTGAAGGGACTCCATCTCTTCATTAGCAGCAGTTAGCCACTTCTGCTTCTCGTGGACAGGCAGTTTTTGCATCTCTTGCCATGACTGTGGCTCTGGTTCAGGAAGTGTTCTGACCATATAAGAAAGACATCTAGCTGGGATACATTTGTTTGGCCTTTCAGATCTCCTGACTGGAGGTTGACTTGGTTCTTCTGTGTGTTCCTTGGTAGCTTCAGAGCTTATCCACACTTCAGTGTTTTCCTTTTCGGTGTCTGGGTTTGGTGATTGAGATTCTTGTTCTTGCTTCTTAGATTGAATAATTGGTGTAACTTCATGGAATTTGAGTGATACATAGTTTTCATCAATCACCACAGCTCTGCTGATTGTTACTGTGTTGGTCTCTGGGTGCAGGATTCTGTATCCCTTTGAGTTTCGCTATAGCCCACCAAGACTCCTTGCTTTGCGTGTGATTCCCATTTGGAACGTTTTTCTTCGGGAACATACATAAACGTTTTGCTTCCAAATATTCTGAGGTGCTTCAGGTAAGGTTTCTCGCAGTTCCATAGCTCATATGGAGTTGTATTTGTGGCTTTACCTGGCACTCTGTTTTGAAGATATCAAGCTGTCATGATGGCTTCTCCCAAATACGTTGTAGGTAAATTCGCATCAAACAACATACTTCTTCCACTTTCACAGACAGTATGGTTCTTTCTCTCTGCAATGCCATTTTGTTCTGGGTTGTATGGAATGGTAGTCTGCAACACAATTCCATCCTTTTTCAAAATGGTTTGCACCTTACCCAGGGGCGTAACTAGGAATGGCAGGGCCCCACAGCAAACTTCACAATGGGCCCCCCCCGCCTCCGGCCGCCATTTTAAAAAAAATATATATTTTTTTAAAAATCACTAATCGCAAACGGCGAATGGATTAAATAATCCAGTCGCCATTTGCAAATTTTTAGCCGCTTTGGCGACCATTTTGGTCGCCATCTGCAGCACTGTAAAGAGGCCAGCTGTTTTCGGGGCCCCATTAGGGGCCTGCTGTTTCCTGGGACCCTAGGCCCCTGATGGGGCCTGCTGTGTCCTGGGGCCCTAGGCCCCTGATGGGGCCTGCAGTTTCCTGGGCCCTAGGTCCCTGATGGGGCCTGCAGTTTCCTGGGGCCCAAGGCCCTTAATGGGGCCTGCAGTTTTCTTTGGACCTAGGCCCCTAATGGGGCCTGCTGCTTCCTTTGGACCTAGGCCCCTAATGGGGCCTGCTGTTTCCTAGGGCCCCATTAGGGGCCTGCTGTTTCCTGGGGCCTCTAATGTGGCCCGCTGTGTCCTGGGGCCTGAGGCCCCTGATACACTCACACCTCCCCCCTCCGCTCTCCCCCCTCTCCTCAAGTGCCGGGACGGGAAGCTGCGGCTGCCGCGTCCCTGTAAAAGAGAGTCAGACTCAGCAAGCATACTTACCAATCTGCCAATCCTCAGGTGACTGCGTCCTCCAGCTCTCCTGCTCCGCGCGCCGCTCCGTCCTCCACGCTCCGACGTCCACCACGCCAGCCTTGCATGTGACGTGAGAGCGCGTGCACGCCCCCACGTCACATGACGCGGAAGTGCCGGACTGCTCGGGGCCTGTCCCACCTCCTCTCATAGCGGCGCCGGAGGTGGCGGCGGGCCCCATATCAGACTCACACCCAGAGGTGTATCTAGGCTTTCTGGCACCCGGGGCAAGAATTCGGTTTGGCGCCCCCCCCCCCCAAGCACACATGCGATTTGCACACTTAGTCATGTACCCACGAGCTGCTCTCCCTAATGCTCTCAATGTTCAGTGAAAAACTAAGAGAAGCAGGAAGAGAAGCTCGTTGTCACAGGACCATAAGTATAAAAATCGCATATGAGTGAAGTGTCCATGAGATGACTGCTGGAACCTGCAGAGCTGAATCCTGACATTGCAGCTTCTGAATTCTCACAACGAATGCTCTGCACACTTTTAGGATTCTCCATTACCGGTGGCAAGAGTACACGGTCATGTCAGCATAAGCATGTGATTTATATACTTCTGGCCACATTCCGACTAGACGTGCCCGGCCTTGCTCCGTTCATTTTCATTGAGTGAGGCCACACGTCTAGTCAGCATGTGACCGCTTGTATGTAAATCACCGGCACGAGAGAATCCTAACAGCGTGCAGAGCGCACTGTGAGAATTCTGAAATTGACTAATTCTCATGTTTTTATTTATGTTAGGAGCATTAAAGGGGCTGTCCAGGTTTGTGCTGAGTCTGCAGTCATTCTATGTGACAGACCTGGAGAACCCCTTTAATGCTCCTAACAAATAAAGACATGAGAATTAGTCAATTTCACAAATAATATTTACATCCAGGTACCTTATAGATGACGCTGTCTCTGGAGTCGTTCTCCTTTTCTTCATCTTGTCCAGATCCCATGATGAGTTTTCTCATCCACAGCCGTCTCTGCAGACCTCCATCTTCTCCGCTCTTGTGCACCAACTCTCCACACAATGCCCTTAAAGACAGAAGAGTCATTATAATGCCCCTAAATAAAAATATCTGCAATATACTGTCACCTCACACTATTCCCCTCCCTCCTCACACTGTCTCCTCTCACATCCCCCCTGTTCAGCATACTGTCTCCTCATATATTTACACCCTCACTCTCTATACTGTCTGCTCACACATAACCCTGACTCCCCATACTGTGTCTGCACACATCCCATCACCCTCACTTCCCATACTGTGTCTGCACACATCCCATCACCCTCACTCCCCATACTGTGTCCACATACATTCACCCGTTCGCTCCCCATACTGTCTGCACCCATCCCCCATACTGTTTCCTCATACATACTCTTCAGTACCCTCAAATCCCCCCACACATATTAAATGCCCCCATCCTCATTCCAAATCCCCCCCACACACATTAAATCCCCCCATCCCCACTCCAAATCCCCACACGCATTAAGTATCCCCTACCCCCACTCATAATCCCCCACACACATTAAATCCCCCCATCGCCACTCCAAATCCCCCACACATAAAATAAACCCCCATCCCCACTCCAAATCCCCCCACACATACAATAACCCCCATCGCCACTCCAAATCCCCCCACACATAAAATAATCCCCAGCCCCACTCCAAATTCCCCCACACATACAATAACCCCCATCGCCACTCCAAATCCCCCCACACATAAAATAACCCCCCATCGCCACTCCAAATCCCCCCACACATAACATAACCCCCATCCCCACTCCAAATCCCCCCACACATACAATAACCCCCATCGCCACTCCAAATCCCCCCACACATACAATAACCCCCATCCCCACTCCAAATCCCCCCACACATACAATAACCCCCCATCCCCACTCCAAATCCCCACACATAAAATAACCCCCATCCCCACTCCAAATCCCCCCACACATAAAAAACCCCCCATCCCCATTCCAAATCCCCCCACATAATGTATCCCCCCATCCCCACTTCAAACCCCCCCACACATAAAAGAACCCCCATCCCCACTCTAAATCCCCCCCACACATAATGTATCCCCATCCCCACTCCAAATCCCCCCACATATAAAAGAACCCACATCCCCACTCTAAATCCCCCCCCACACATAATGTATCCCCCCATCCCCACTCCAAATCCCCCCACACATAAAAGAACACCCATCCCCACTCTAAATCCCCCCCCATACACACACACTCACACAGTATGTCCCCCATTTATCTTCTGTGGTATCTTCAGCTCCATAATGGAGCACACTCACCACAAATCTTCACCCTTCTGGGCGCCGACGACGAGTGACGTCAGCAGCGTGATCACATGACCTGATCACGCTGCAGACGTCGCTCTGACCCGGCGGTCAGAGCTTCAATTGTACTGGCGTCTGTATAGATGCCAGTGCAATTGATCCCAGGGAGCTGGCACGCAGCAGCTTCTCTGCACCGGCTGTCAGCTTGACAGCCGGCACAGGGAGCCGCCGACTCTCAGGCCTGGGGTGGCAGAACGCAGCCGCGGGGGAGACACTGCGGACCGCCGCATTAGGCGGCCTGACTGCGCCCCCCTGCCGGCTGCCCCCCCTAGATACGCCCCTGCTCACACCACCGGCAGCTTGCGGAACTATCGTGGTGGTAGGTGAAGCAGCTGCAGCAGGGACGGGCCCCCTTCTAGCCCGGTGTTAGGGTCTGCGGAACGCACCAAATATATAAAGTGGAGAGGTGCGTTCGCAGCCCGGGGTCCACCGTGCAAGCAAAGCCTGCTGCTAGTAAGATGACGAAAGTAGCGAACTCTGTTATCCCGCAGAGTCGCTAAAATAAACGCCGTAGCGCGTTGTGGCAGTAAGTGCAGACTCTGTTAATTCACAGAGCCGCTAACGGGATGCCACAGTGCTATATGGCGATATGTGCGAACTCACTTAGCTTCAGTGAGCCGCAAAGTAAAACGCTAGGGCGCTGTCTAGCGTCGAGAGCGAACCCTGTTACGTCACAGAGCCGCTGAGAACAAACACCGTGTCCTGTCAGGCTCTCAGGCACACGGTTAATTGCTAGCGAGCATAATACGTGGTCATGCGCTAATGTCCTCACGGAGTAACCCGCAATCTATGGCGTCTGAACGCCAGACCCTGAATACGGCAATCAAACTCCTCACCGGTTATGCCGGTAATCTAGGGCATCTAGGACACCGACCCTGACCAGCTAGCACACTAAACTCCTCACCGATTAAGTCGGTATTCTAGTGGCTTATTTCAGCCGGGTCCCTAACCACACACACGCATGACCACACTGGCGCATAGCATACAATGGTTGATATTAGCGCATGGCGGCCCAGCCATGCTACCCTTTTATAGCAACAGCCACAGGACCTTCCAGGAACAAGGACCAATGAGAACCTGTTCAGAAGACTAGTAGTAACAGGGCCTTCCTGGCGGGCCAATAGGAGCTGCTGCAGTACCTGAGCATGTGACCCCTGATCTCCAATGAGAGATCTCACTCTGGGCACGCTCAGAGGAGAAAATGCAGGACTTTATCCCAAAGACGTCTGCTCCAGAACTGGCTATAATAGCAGATCCAGGAAAGGCAGCAGCAAGTCACTGCCCAGTAGTGGAGTGGGCAAGACGCTTGGAACGACGTCTCTGCTGAGCAGGCTCCACTGCGGCCGGAGATGAATGGGAGACCGCAGCGGCACCGGTTCGAGACTCCCCTTGTGCAGGAGCGGGAACTCGAACCCTAACATTACCCCCCCGGCCTTCTCTGGGCCTCGCTGCGTTCAAAGGCAGCGATGAGCTGCGGAGCGTGAACATGCTGGCAGGCTCCCAAGACCTATCCTCAGGCCCATAGCCCCTCCAGTCCACCAAATAAAACTTTTTGCCCCGTACCACCTTACACCCCACGATGGCGTTCACCTCATGGTCATCCGCAGATGAACCCGATGTCCCGACAGATGACTCAGAAAACCGGGACATGAGCACGGGTTTCAGGAGGGACACGTGAAAGGTGTCGGAGATACCCAGGCGTGGTGGAAGAGCTAAACGGTATACCACAGGGTTAACCTGCTCGAGGACCTTGAAAGGACCCAGGTAGCGGGGTGCCAACTTAGTGGACTCAACTCGCAGCCTGATGTTACGGGCGGAGAGCCACACCAAATCCCCAGGAGCAAATGTAGGAGCGGGGCGCCGATGGGCATCGGCCGAAGACCTCATCCTCTCTTTGGAGGCCTGAATGGCATCCTGCGTGCGGTCCCAAATGTCCCGTGCCTCCACAGCCCAGTCTGCCACCCTGGAATCGGCGGAAGACACGGGCATAGGCACTGGTACCCGCGGATGCTGACCGTAGTTCAGGAGGAATGGGGTCTGTCCGGTGGAATCAGCCACAGCATTGTTTAATGCAAACTCAGCCCATGGTAGCAAGGATGCCCAGTCATCCTGCCTGGCTGAGACAAAATGTCGTAGATAGGTGACCAAGGTCTGGTTGGCCCTCTCTACCAACCCATTCGTCTCAGGATGGTACGCTGAAGAGAGATTTAACTCAATACTGAGTAGACGACAAAGCTCTCTCCAGAACCGAGACGCAAACTGGGGACCTCGGTCACTGACAATCTTGTCCGGCATGCCGTGTAAACGGAAGATGTGCCTAACAAACAACGCTGCCAGAGCCCGTGCAGAAGGTAACCGTGGTAGTGGCACCAGATGCACCATTTTAGAGAAATGGTCGGTGATTACCCAAATGATGGTGCAACCCCGAGACTTGGCAAGCCCACCACAAAGTCCATCCCAACCATCTCCCAGGGCCTGTCTGCCACCGGCAAAGGGTAAAGTAACCCAGCTGGCCGTTGTCGTGGAGACTTATTTTTGGCGCAGGAGACACACGCCCGAACATAGTCCCCAACATCACGGACCATATGCGGCCACCAATATGTCCTCGCCAGCAATTCAGATGTCCTCTTTGCCCCAAAGTGTCCACCCACCCTGGACGAATGTGCCCAAGAGAGTACCTCCGGTCGCAAATTAGTAGGCACAAAAGTCTTGCCCGGGGGCACAGACTCTAGCGAAACCGGGGCCACTGTTCTCAGGCTCTCTGTGGGGACGATAAGCCGAGGCTCCTCTACCTCCTCCTCCGAGGACACCACAGAGCGAGAGAGAGCGTCGGCACGAATGTTCTTCTCTCCCGAGAGGAAATGCAGTGTGAAATGAAACCGGGAGAAGAACAAGGACCATCTGGCTTGGCGAGAATTAAGCCGCTGGGCTGTCTGAAGATATACCAGGTTTTTGTGATCCGTGAAGACTTGGAAGGGAAAGCGAGCTCCCTCCAACAGATGTCTCCACTCCGAGAATGCCAACTTCATTGCTAGCAACTCCCTGTCCCCGATGGAATAATTCCTCTCTGCTGGTGTGAAGGTCTTAGAGAAAAAGAAGCATGGATGCTTCCGACCTTGAGCATCCTTTTGGAAGAGGACTGCTCCAGCACCAACGGACGAGGCATCCACCTCCAATATAAATGGCTTATCAACATCGGGGCGATGTAGGATGGGAGCTCTAGCGAAATGAGACTTAATAGACGTGAAGGCCTTGGAGACCTCTTCAGACCACAATTTGGGATTAGCTCCCTTTTTGGTAAGGGCAACCACGGGAGCTACCAAAGTTGAGAAGTGGGGAATGAACTGACGGTAGTAATTAATGAACCCCATAAAGCGCTGCACCGCCTTTAGAGAGTGGGGTTCTTGCCAGTCCATCACCGCCTGTAGTTTGGCAGGATCCATAGCCAATCCCTGGGTGGAGATGATATAGCCCAGGAAAGGTAAGGACTCCTGCTCAAACACACATTTCTCCAACTTTGCGTAAAGGGAATTTGCCCGTAGGAGGTCGAAGACCCTGCCAACATCCCTCCGGTGGGAGTCAATATCTGGAGAGAAGATGAGTATATCATCCAGATAGACTACGACCGAGGTGGAGAGCATATCCCGGAAGATGTCATTGACAAAGTCTTGGAAAACGGCTGGAGCATTACAGAGCCCAAAGGGCATCACCAGATATTCGTAATGCCCATCCCTGGTATTAAAAGCCGTCTTCCATTCGTCCCCCTCACGGATGCGAATCAGGTTATAAGCACCGCGCAGATCTAGTTTAGTGAATACCCTTGCTCCCCGAAGCCTATCAAATAGCTCAGAGATCAGGGCAACGGGTACTTGTTTTTAACGGTGATGGCGTTAAGACCCCTGTAATCAATACACGGACGCAATTCTCCGTTTTTCTTCTGCACGAAGAAAAATCCCGCCCCTGCCGGTGACACCGACTTCCTAATAAACCCTCTTGCCAGGTTCTCCTGAATATATTGCGACATGGCCTCTGTCTCAGGAAGAGAGAGGGGATAGACCCTTCCCCGAGGAGGTTCTGCGCCAGGCAAGAGGTCGATAGGACAGTCATAGGGGCGATGAGGCGGAAGAGTCTCCGCAGCCTTCTTGGAGAACACGTCTGCATATGACCAGTAGTGCTTGGGAAGTGGAGTAAGATCTGCGGGTAACTCAGTAGTGGTAACCTGAACGCAACTTCTGACACATCTGCCTGTACATGCATCACTCCAACCCAGTATCCTACCCGAAGTCCACTCTATATGTGGGGAGTGGAAACGGAGCCAAGGTATACCTAGTAGGATCTCGTCTATTCCCTCGGGAAGGACGAGTAGGGAAATAAATTCCTGATGGGAAGGAGATACAGACAATGCAAGTGGGACAGTCTGGTGTGTAATTTGTGAGGGCAATGACGACCCATTCACTACCCGAACAGTCACTGATTTGTCAAGCGCCACCAGAGGTATTGCATGACGGCGAGCAAAGCTAGAGGACATGAAATTCCCCTCTGCTCCTGAGTCCACGCACAGGTCGGCGGTGAGAATGGAAGTACCAACAGTGATTGTCCCTTTAAATGTTATCTTGGAGGAAAATGCCGCTGTCTCTAGTGAACCTCCTCCCAGGGCCACTAGACGCGATCGCTTCCCCGATCGCTGTGGACATCTGTTGGCATAGTGTCCTGTCTGCTGACAATGGTTACAAACCACGGATACTCGGACGGACCGAGACTTAGGTCCTGCATGAGGAACTTCTGTGGCCTTTTGAGGTTCGGACGCCAGATCGGGGAATTCGAGAGGTTTGGCAAAGGTAGGAGCCAACCGAAACCTCTGCCTACACTGGGCCCGCTCCAACCTCCGCTCGTGAAAACGGAGGTCAATGCGGGTAGATATGGAGATAAGCTTCTCCAGTGTGGCGGGAATCTCCCTGGTAGCCAAAGCGTCTTTAACATGGTCAGCCAGTCCCCGCCAGTAGATAGGAATAAGAACTTTATCAGACCAATCTAGCTCAGCAGCCAGAGTCCGAAACTGGACGGAAAACTGACTGACCAAAGACGAACCCTGTGTCAATGCCAGCAGTTGTAGCGCCGTATCGTGGGTGACCTGGGGTCCTAAAAAGACCTTTTTAAGAGCCTCCAAGAAACGAGGAGCACTCTGCACCACACGATCATCGCGCTCCCACAGCGGCGTTGCCCACTCCAACGCTCTGCCCGAGAGTAGAGAAAGTACAAAACCCACTTGTGCCCGATCCGTGGGAAAACGTGCAGCCAGAAGCTCGAGATGTATAGAGCACTGACTCACGAATCCCCGACATTGCTTGCTATCACCGGCAAACTTGTCAGGAAGCGGGAGGTGGGATAATGTAGGGGCAGAGGTGGCAGAGGACAAACTGGCTGCAGCCACGCTAGCAGCCTGAACAGCGACTGCGGTAACATCCACAGCTGAGGTTGTGCTCTCAAGAGCCTCCAACCTAACCTTCAGCTGCTGGATGTACTGCAATAGACGCTGTTCGTCCGCCATTTTACTAGCCAGACCCTGGCGCTAATATTATGTTAGGGTCTGCGGAACGCACCAAATATATAAAGTGGAGAGGTGCGTTCGCAGCCCGGGGTCCACCGTGCAAGCAAAGCCTGCTGCTAGTAAGATGACGAAAGTAGCGAACTCTGTTATCCCGCAGAGTCGCTAAAATAAACGCCGTAGCGCGTTGTGGCAGTAAGTGCAGACTCTGTTAATTCACAGAGCCGCTAACGGGATGCCACAGTGCTATATGGCGATATGTGCGAACTCACTTAGCTTCAGTGAGCCGCAAAGTAAAACGCTAGGGCGCTGTCTAGTCGTCGAGAGCGAACCCTGTTACGTCACAGAGCCGCTGAGAACAAACACCGTGTCCTGTCAGGCTCTCAGGCACACGGTTAATTGCTAGCGAGCATAATACGTGGTCATGCGCTAATGTCCTCACGGGAGTAACCCGCAATCTATGGCGTCTGAACGCCAGACCCTGAATACGGCAATCAAACTCCTCACCGGTTATGCCGGTAATCTAGGGCATCTAGGACACCGACCCTGACCAGCTAGCACACTAAACTCCTCACCGATTAAGTCGGTATTCTAGTGGCTTATTTCAGCCGGGTCCCTAACCACACACACGCATGACCACACTGGCGCATAGCATACAATGGTTGATATTAGCGCATGGCGGCCCAGCCATGCTACCCTTTTATAGCAACAGCCACAGGACTTTCCAGGAACAAGGACCAATGAGAACCTGTTCAGAAGACTAGTAGTAACAGGGCCTTCCTGGCGGGCCAATAGGAGCTGCTGCAGTTCCTGAGCATGTGACCCCTGATCTCCAATGAGAGATCTCACTCTGGGCACGCTCAGAGGAGAAAATGCAGGACTTTATCCCAAAGACGTCTGCTCCAGAACTGGCTATAATAGCAGATCCAGGAAAGGCAGCAGCAAGTCACTGCCCAGTAGTGGAGTGGGCAAGACGCTTGGAACGACGTCTCTGCTGAGCAGGCTCCACTGCGGCCGGAGATGAATGGGAGACCGCAGCGGCACCGGTTCGAGACTCCCCTTGTGCAGGAGCGGGAACTCGAACCCTAACACCCGGGCCCTGTGGCAGCTGCTTCCCCTGCTTCCACGATAGTTCCGCCCCTGACCTTACCACTTGTATATTCGGTTCCATTATCTACACCGAAGGGCTTTTGGCATTCTTCCAAATCTGTTACACACTACAGCAAGATATCTTCAAGTTTCTGTGGAACTTCATCCTTAGGGCTCCTTTCCACTTGCGAGAAATACGTCCGATTCTCGCATGTGAAATCCCAACTCTGGCCCCGACACTCGGGAGTGGAGTGTGCGGCTGTATGTATTTGTATGCAGCTGCTCGCTCCACTCCCGAATGCCGGCACCGTAGCTGGGATTTCACATGCGAGAATCGGACGTATTTCTCGCAAGTGGAAAGGAGCCCTTACTGTGAAGCAGGTAGGCAACTGTATGTCTGGAGTAGTCATCAACAAATGTGAGAAAATATCTCTTCTTGCTAGGAGTTTGAATAGTCACTGGACCACATACATCTGCATGTATCAGATCCTGAGGTTGTGCAGATCTATTGGTGCTCATTTTAGGAAAGGAATTTCTGGACATTTTCCCTTTAAGACAGCTAGTGCACTTCATTTGAATACACTGGTTGATTTCAATACCAATTGCAAGTAGAGCGTGTTTACCTTACTGCTTCTGGGTCTCTGTGCCCAAGACGTCTGTGCCATACATGGATACAGTTCTTATGCAGATCTTTTCTAGCACTGTACACTCTTTGCATTTTAGCTGATAAAGTTCATCTTGGATTTTTCCTTCTGCAAGAGTGTGAGCCTTCTTTGAGATGATGCAGCTAGCTGTTATCTCTAAAAGTAACTACATTCCTCTTTTGCATGAGCTTCTTTACTGACAGAAGATTGCTTTCAAGGCTGGGATCATAGAGAACATCATTTATTGGGATCTTTCTGCTTTTTGCTGAGGAAACTGGACAGGGTCGTAGCCGTCTCCTACTCCTTCTGAATTCATATAGTGACCATTAGCTAATATGACCTTTTCTGACTTGCTTTCAATAAGGTCAGTGAAAAAATCCCTGTTATTTGTCATATGGCTGCTTGCACCAGGATCTATACACAATATATGCCTTGCAGATGGCCCTGTACTGGCATTAAATGCAGCTTCAACACGTGCAGAATATTCCTTTACAGCTGTTTTAACCCTTTGATGACTGTTCTGCTTTTTAAGCTGACTCATTCTTACTTTCCAAATTCTGTAGTCTGCTTTATGTTGGCCAGGCTTTTTACAGACAAAACATTCACAAGTTTCTCTTAGATTGCTCTTATATTTAGGGAAATCCTCTGTCTTTAATGCTATTTCTGCTCTGGATTAGAGTTGAGCGAAACAGGTCGGTCAGATTCAAAATTCGCCGATTTTAGCCAAAGTCGGGTTTCGTTGGCCGAAACCCGAACATAGCGTCAAGTCGGCCGAGTGGTCGTCGACTTGAGCGGCCAAGTCGGATTTCCCCGACTCCTTACAGGCGCCTTTTTTTCACCTATGAGCAATGACGTACACTGTGGGCAATGAGATGACATGTGCAGTGGTGCCGCATGGCTTTGAGCGGCGTGGGATTCAAATCCCCCGTCAAAGCGGTGCGGCACCGCTCATTGGCAGAGCCGACGGGCGGCTCAGCCAATGAGCGGTGCGGGATTCAAATCCCCCGCCATTGGCTGAGCGGTGCCGCCCGGCTTCGGTATGTGTGTGTGCGAGGCTGTGTGTGTGTGTATGCAGGCATCGTCCAATGGGACTACAAGTCCGATCCGGCTATGCCTGCTACACTGTCAGTGAGTGACACATTAGCCAATGATGGGACAGTAGGAGTCCCATAATCTGGCTAATGTATTGAATGTAAAAAAAAAATACATTACATACACAACATACGGAACATATAACACAGAACATACATATAACATACAACAGATATCATACAGAACATACATATAACATACAATACATAACATACAGAACATACATATAACATACAACACTTAACATACAGTACATACATATAACATACAACACATAACATGCAGAACATACATATAACATACAAAACATAACATACAGGACATACATATAACATATAACATACAGAACATACATATAACATACAACACATAACATACAGAACATACATATAACATACAAAACATAACATACAGGACATACATATAACACATAACATACAGAACATACATATAACACATAACATACAGAACATACATATAACAAACAACACATAACATATATAACACATAACAGACTTCATACAGTTAGGTCCATAAATATTTGGACAGAGACAACATTTATCTAATTTTGGTTCTAGACATTACCACAATGAATTTGAAACAAAACAAATCAGATGCAGTTGAAGTTCAGACTTTCAGCTTTCATTTGAGGGTATCCACATTAAAATTGGATGAAGGGTTTAGGAGTTTCAGCTCCTTAACATGTGCCACCCTGTTTTTAAAGGGACCAAAAGTAATTGGACAATTGACTCCAAGGCTATTTCATGGACAGGTGTGGGCAATCCCTTCATTATATCATTCTCAATTAAGCAGATAAAAGGGCTGGTGTTGATTTGAGGTGTGGTGTTTGCATTTGGAAGGTTTAGCTGTGAAGGAAACATGCGGTCAAAGGAGCTCTCCATGCAGGTGAAACAAGCTATCCTTAAGCTGCAAAAAACAGAAAAAACCCATCCGAGAAATTGCTACAACTTTAGGAGTGGCAAAATCTACAGTTTGGTACATTCTGAGAAAGAAAGAAAGCACTGGTGAACTCATCAATGCAAAAAGACCTGGGCGCCCACGGAAGACAACAGTGGTGGATGATCGCAGAATACTCTCCATGGTGAAGAGAAACCCCTTCACAACAGCCAACCAAGTGAACAACACTCTCCAGGAGGTAGGCGTATCAATATCCAAATCTACCATAAAGAGAAGACTGCATGAAATTAAATACAGAGGGTTCACTGCACGGTGCAAGCCACTCATAAGAATCAAGAATAAAAAGGCTAGGCTGGACTTTGCTAAAAAACATCTAAAAAAGCCAGCACAGTTCTGGAAGAACATTCTTTGGATAGATGAAACCAAGATCAACCTCTACTAGAATGATGGAAAGAGAAAAGTATGGCGAAGGCGTGGTACAGCTCATGATCCAAAGCATACCACATCATCTGTAAAACATGGCGGAAGCAGTGTGATGGCTTGGGCATGCATGGCTGCCAGTGGCACTGGGTCGCTAGTGTTTATTGATGATGTGACACAGGACAGAAACAGCCGAATGAATTCTGAGGTATTCAGAGCCATACTGTGTGCTCAGATCCAGCCAAATGCAGCCAAACTGATTGGTCGTCGTTTCATACTACAGATGGACAATGACCCAAAACATAAAGCCAAAGCAACCCAGGAGTTTATTAAAGCAAAGAAGTGGAATATTCTTGAATGGCCAAGTCAGTCACCTGATCTCAACCCAATTGAACATGCATTTCACTTGTTAAAGACTAAACTTCAGACAGAAAGGCCCACAAACAAACAACAACTGAAAACCACCGCGGTGAAGGCCTGGCAGAGCATCAAAAAGAAAGAAACACAGTGTCTGGTGATGTCCATGAGTTCAAGACTTCAGGCAGTCATTGCTAACAAAGGGTTTTCAACCAAGTACTAGAAATGAACATTTTATTTACAATTATTTAATCTGTCCAATTACTTTTGGTCCCTTTAAAAACAGGGTGGCACATGTTAAGGAGCTGAAACTCCTAAACCCTTCATCCAATTTTAATGTGGATACCCTCAAATGAAAGCTGAAAGTCTGAACTTCAACTGCATCTGATTTGTTTTGTTTCAAATTCATTGTGGTAATGTCTAGAACCAAAATTAGATAAATGTTGTCTCTGTCCAAATATTTATGGACCTAACTGTACATATAACATACAACACATAACATACAGTACATACATATAACATACAACACATAACATACAGAACATACATATAACATACAACACATAACATACAGAACATACATATAACAAAAACATACAGAACATACATATAACACAGAACATACATATAACATACAGAACATACATACAACACAGAACATACGGTACATACACATAACTAGTGTTGAGCATTCCGATACTGCAAATATCGGGTATCGGGCGATATTCGCAGTATCAGAACTCCGATACCGAGTTCCGATACTTTTTGCATATCGAATACCGGAATCGAAAGTTCACATACATAATGCTATACATAGTCAATACTGTAAAATCACACTGACAGCTCACAAAACACTAGATATATACACATAGAATATATATATATATATATGTATATATATACATGTCATTGTGACACATATATATATATATATATATATATTTATAGTTCATACACTTCTACATAGTATAATAGCCGCTAATTCAATTGCTGGCTTTTGTGAAATTACAGAACCACCCGACATGAAATGACACATGGTTTACATACAGTTAACCATGTCATTTCATGTAGTTTGATATATGGTTTTCACTAACAATTACATGAGTGTTTGTTTGCAAAATTTCAGACTTTATTCTGGCTGTGTATTTTTTTAAACATTTTAACCCCTTCACCCCCAAGGGTGGTTTGCACGTTAATGACCGGGCCAATTTTTACAATCTGACCACTGTCTCTTTATGAGGTTATAACTCTGGAACGGTTCAACGGATCTTCGCAATTCTGAGATTGTTTTCTCGTGACATATTGTACTTCATGTTAGTGGTAAAATTTCTTCAATATAACTTGCGTTTATTTTTGAAAAAAACGCAAATATGGCGAAAATTTTTAAAATTTTGCAATTTTCAAACTTTGAATTTTTATTCCTTAAAACAGAGAAATATATCACACAAAATAGTTAAGAAATAACATTTCCCACATGTCTACTTTACATCAGCACAATTTTGGAACCAAATTTTTTTTTTGTTAGGAAGTTATAAGGGTTAAAAGTTGACCAGCGATTTCTCATTTTTACAACAAAATTTACAAAGCCATTTTTTTTAGGGACCACCTCACATTTGAAGTCACTTTGAGGGGTCTATATGGCAGAAAATACCCAAAAGTGACACCATTCTAAAAACTGCACCCCTCAAGGTACTCAAAACCACATTCAAGAAGTTTATTAACCCTTCAGGTGCTTCACAGTAACTAAAGCAACGTGGAAGGAAAAAATGAATATTTTACTTTTTAGCCACAAAAATTATCTTTTACAAACTTTTTTTTTATTTTCACAAGGGTAAAAGGAGAAAATGGACAGATAAGGTTGTTATGCAATTTCTCCTGAGTACGCCAATACCCCATATGTGGGGGAAAACCACTGTTTGGGCACACGGCAGAGCTCGTAAGGGAAGGAGCGACGTTTGACTTTTTCAAACTAAAATTGGCTGGAATTTAGATTGGATGCCATGTCGCGTTTGGAGAGCCCTGATGCGCCTAAACAGTGGAAACCCCCCACAAGTGACACCATTTTGGAAACTAGACCCCCTAAGGTACTTATCTAGATCTGTTGTGAGCACTTTTGTCATGGAAATATATATGTATTCCATATATTCAAAGTATATTCACATATATGTATTCACAGTTCACAGTTAGATAGATCTCACTTGCTAAAAAACCTTGTGCTCACATATTTCTAGGCCAGATATAATCAGTCGTTTTAAAGAAATCTGGCCTCCATAAGACCTTCGTAAAGGAACAAATGCATGAAGTACAAAATGTCCTATTAGATATCTGTTGTTTACATTATAGTTATGCAAGGCAACTAGGTTACAAGAATATAAACAATAATTCTGCAACTTCAGCTCTTTTAATCATGATTATCATAATTATCATATTTACACTAGAACAGCCAATAATCTAGCAGCTTTTAATTGTATGTTAATTGACTAATCAGCCCCTTTTTGTAAACGTATAAAACCTTGAATGAATAATAAATGTATGTCTTTGACGAACTGTTATACTGACACTTTCGTGTGGACAGTCCTCATTTCGTTCTGAGCGCTCAAAAAGACATTATATAGAGATTTGGACATGGCAAGCAGCAAACACAGGATATTTTTATCCTAATTAAATTTCCATATCAGTTGGCGCCTGCACGCGGGGCATTGGACGAAACGCACGAGGACTCGGCTGACCGGAGAGACGGGGGTGTTGGCCCTGGCCTTGGCACACGGGACGGAGACTGCAGCTCCATCAGTAAGGTAAGAAAACTTTGTCATCTTACCTGAATGTTCCCTGTGCCTAGTCCTAGCCTACACTTCCAGCCGGTCGGACGTGGTCATCACCGCATTCCCAGGTTGTGTAAAAAGTCCATACCCTTATCCAAAAGCCCTGGGATATAAGCCGAGTTGGTTGCTGCTGTGCTGTATATGTTTCATGTTTTATGTGAACCGGGAGAAAGTTGGAACGGTGACTGTGTTTTTGCTTGCTGATCTCTGGGGGCTGTATAGCAAAAGACAATTGCTGCATAAGTTCCCGCAGTAAACTTTCACGCACCGGGAGGCCATCCCAGTCAAATCAGACGTGAAGGGCGGGAGCTTTGTTTTGGATAAGTCCACGCAGATATTCTTCACATATTGGAGGGAGGTTATCCCAAAAAATCCAGTTGTGGAAGCGAGGGCTTTGTTCGGTTAAGTTTCTGCAGTAAACTTTCACGCACTGGGAGGCCATCCCAGTCAAATCAGACGTGAAGGGCAGAAGCTTTGTTTGGATAAGTTCTCACAATAATTGTCCACGCACCGGGAGGCCATCCCAGTCAAATCAGACGTGGATAGTGAGAATTTTGATGAAGGCTATTGCAGATTACTGTGACCGGCGCACCGGCCAGGGCTACGGTACAGAGCGATAGAACCTTGAGCCTCACCGCGCTCAGTGCAATTGGTGAGTTATCAGTTACCAGAGCAGCTTGTATGTGTCACAGATCATAAAAAGAGGGATTCGTATTCTCCCGGGTGTCTGTCTCATTGTCTGTATCAGGTACTGTCGCTTTAAATCACATGTCCGTGCGCTCTGTCAGTAACTCATTCAGAGCAGTGTGCTGGCTGCAGCAGCGAGAAAACCCCTTTGACCCCCCTCCTCTGCTAATCACGTTATCAGGCATTCTGTTTCTTGGCTTTGATTTTTATTTTTTTTTAAGCTAGTTTTTTTGGCTACAGGTTTTAACGTGAGAATTATCAGGCATTCAGACTGAACTATATTCATTTTTTGCTATTCTGAGGAATAATAATATATATATATTTTTTTTATGTGAATAAGTTTGAAAAGGTGTTAAATCATCTGTGAGAAAAAGATCACGGACATGTCACAAGAGCAGAATTCAGAGTCACACACATCACATGTCCATCATGTGGAGACACGGGACAGGTGTAGGCTGCTCTCATTGAGTAAGGAGCCTTGTACAGGGAAAAACGCTCCCCGCCTCTCTCCACAGGGAGAAGGCATTTTTGTTTCAACCATCCCCTCTCAAGAGTCACAGGGGGGACACCCTCTTCTTCTTCTTCTCTCAGTCCCTTTCTCTTACTTCTTCAGACTTTTCTCCTCTTTCCTCGCTGCCATCCCTCTCATTCCTTCTTTTCCCTCCATCACATCTCTGACACATCCATTTTCTTCATCTTCCTCTTCTTCTATCTCTTCCTCTCCAACTCTCAAATCTTGTTCTTCATCTTCTTCTACTTCTCCCCCTCCATCTCTCTCTCTCTCTCTCTCCTCCATCTTTCTCTCTTTTCCCTCTTTCACTCTTCTCTCCCTCCCCTCCTCTTTCTCTCGCTCCTCCCTCACACCTCCCTTCTCTTCCTCTTTTTTCTACTTCGTCATCAACTGTGTCAACGCCCAATCCAAGCAATGTGGTGTCCCTGTATTCAGTGTTTCCAGAACAGGGCACCTTGTCTATCCCAAGCACAGTACAAACATTGCCAGTCATTATATCAGGAGAAGAAAGTGCAGATCTCCCTACACAAAACGCTACATGTAGCCCCAGACACAACAGTCCACTGCTAGGGCTTCACAGGGGAGTGGTATAGCTACAGGGCTGCTAGCATGGAACCATGACACTGATCCACCGCAGCCTCAGCAAGGAAGTGGGAAATCCCCATGCAGCAAGACAACTTTAAAGCCCAAATCTCACCCAGTGTATGCACCAAGTACACCATGTCACTTCTTATCTGATGAAGATGAAGATGCAACGTCACACATGCTGCCCAATACTAGGGAAGAAAACACACAAGCACCAATAGAGCAGGGACAGGTAGAGGCACCATCCTATGAGCCCTTCATCCCAAGCCAGGTGATCAGTATGCTGCCAGACCCAGGGATACACCCCATGCCATTTTGCCAAAAAATGCAGCAGATCCAGCAAACGTATGCAGCAGCCTGGACTGATCTCTGGACCGTAATGGAAATAAAAGCAGGTGATGCATTCTGGCCAATTATGAGAGAACACTTCAAGCTTCCAACAGAGTTAGATGCGTATGCCTGGGAGACAGGACCAAAGCTAATTGAGCAACTCAGAGAATGGGCCAAAAGCAGACTGACAGGACAAACTCTCAGCCTACATGTCACGAGTCAAGACAAGACAGAGTCTGTGGAGAAGTTCCATGACAGAGTAATGCAAGTGTTTCAAGATTTGGGCCTCATTACCCATGATCAGACACACAGACGGATGTTGGCACAGGCTTTTGTGCATGGACTGAGAGAACCAATCAGGAAACCACTGGTAGCAGCCAGGCCTGAGTACACGTCAATAGCAATGGACACCCTGCTCACAGTAGCAAAAAGGATTGAGTCCCGCCGGGACAGAAGGAATGTCAAGTGTTACAACTGTGGCAAGCTTGGCCATTACCAGAACCGCTGCAGAGAACCCCTACGACCCACCACTTTGTCTAGAGAAGCAAGCCAAGGAAGAAACACAGAAAGCAGTGAAGAACCCCGTCCATAGGACAAGAGCACACCAAGTCCACAAGGAACCCCACCAGTGGGACCAATATCCTGAGAGTGGATGGCGTAGTCATATCTTTTCTTGTGGAACTCCGCAACCTCACCTACCTATCAGAATCTTCTGCTTCCTGCATGGGAATTGATGGTCAAGTCAGATATTTCCAGATTATGAAGCCCCTGAGCGTGTGGACTCAGCCAGAACACTCCATCATGTCCCAGTTTGTTGTGTAAAAAACCTGCACCCTCAACCTATTGGGAGTGGACCTACTGCAGAAGCTGAAAGCGACCAGAGTGTTCCAGGAAGATGGGACCATGACACTTTCTTCACCCCTGACCCAAGAAGAAACAGGAACCTCAAACAACCACACTGCAGACCTATCACAGGAGGTGCTGGACATAGTACCAGAAAAGCCACTCCATCACCCAGAGTCAAGATGTCTCTGACCAACTGAAGGTCTAAGTGAACTCGCCTAAGAAGACGGCCTGAGAACTTTGACATTGGCCAGGATATTCAACTCAAGAAGGACTCTACTCGCTTCATGGAATGGCAACACCTCATCCAGCTCTAACGCCAGAGGTTCATCTTTTGCAAGCACTAGGAGGTGCCCCCTGCAATCTACCAGTTCACCCAGGCCCTAGACCGGAAAAAGGCCACTCAGCTCTTCAAACTTGTGCACAAATACTGACCTGAGACCGAGCTGGAGAAAAAGAAACCACTGATGGCCCGTGCTGAGAAAAAAGCAGCCGTTTAAGGAGACGTCCCAACAAGAAGACCCCCTGTGACCAGAGCAGGTGCTAACACAGTGACTGTCTTGGTGGAGAACAAGAAAGCCAGCTGGTCGTCATCTCTCATGATGTGGATCCTAGTAGACGGCTTATTTTCCCCCAGCTCTGCACCAGCAGATGGAAGTCCCCTGCCGCATACTGAAGGACAAGGCCAAACTGGGCTGCCTCGCCCATCGGAATCAATCCCAGCTTTCCACAGTGAAGAAAAAGACTGTAAACCCCACTGAGTTCAGAATGGTGCAAGGCCTGGAGGCCGCGAAAGAGGCTACGGTATTTGAAACCCCAACAGTGCTGAACCATCACACTCTGATCTCAAGAGTCCCAGTCACCGCAACGGTATTCACGGTGATCAACCTGGCCAGTACCTTCTTCAGTGTTTCCCCTCCACCTGGAGGCCTGCTTTCATGCACCAGTGCAGTGCATATGGACAATGTTGCCTCAAGGTGCTCAAAACAAGCCCTTTAAGTTTCACCAAGACAATGTCCTCCATCCTCGTCAACTGGATTGCAGAATATGCAAGAGTCACTCTTCTACAACACGTGGATGACCTTCTCTTTTGTGTGGTTGACATTGACACCTGCACAGTCTATTCCTTGTCTCTCCTACTCTACCTGGAAGAACAGCAACGCAAGGTCTGGAAGAACAAAGTCCAGTGATGCCAGAAGCAAGTTACATCCCTGGGACACTGTATTGCCCACAAGACGAAACACATGTCAAAAGACCGGAAGACCACTGTGGAGAAGATGGCTCCCCCAACAACTCCAAGAATGCTGCAGGCCTTCCCTGGTCTAGTGTCGTATTGCAGAACCTGGATCCCTGATGCCTCAGTCCTAATGCAGCCTCTGTGCGCTTGCATCAACACAACCCCGATCCTTCTATCAGACGCAGCCTTCAACCCATTCAGGAGATAGGAAGAACTCCACAGTCTCAGCGCCAATACCAGGCCTACCTGACTATGAAAAGTCTTTCCGTCTACCTGATGGAAGAAAGAAGGTCATGCTACTGGAGTCCTGGCACGGATTCACGGGGGAAAACAGAGACTTTTAGGCTGCCTCTCAGCCCGCTTGGATCCAGTTGCAAGAAGAGCACCCTCCTGCCTGATGGCAGTATCTGCAGCACACACCCTCCTGGACAAGGTTGCTGAAATCACTCTTGGACAGCCACTGGAAACTCTCACTCCACATGACATCTTGGCAATCTTCAATCAAGCTCAACCAACAGTAATCTCTCCACCGCCAGGCATCTTTGTGGCGCCTCTATTGCCTTTGTCTCATAATGTCACTGTCTCCAGACCTACAGTCCTCAGCCCGGCCACTCTACTCCCACTCCCAAGGGGGGATACTTGGATGGCTCCAGAAGAAGTTTCAACACAGGAAGTGCAGTGACCAGCAATCAAGAAATCCTGTGGTCCAGAAGTCTGTCACCTAGCCTGTCAGCCCAGGAAGCAGAATTGATAGCGCTGACGAAGGCCTGCCAGATGGCAGAAGGCAAGACTGCAAACATCTACACAGGGCTACAGGTACTCGCATGGCATAGCACACGACTTTAGACCCATCTGGGCTACAAGGGACTTCATCACAGCAAACGGGACAACCGTGAAGCATCATGGAGCCTTCAGGGACCTACTGGGTATACTCAAACTTCCAAAATGGTGGCAATTTGAAAAATCAAAGTGCATGGAAAACTGAGAACAGAAGAGGCGTGAGGCAATAACATGGCGGACATGGCAGCCAAAGAAGCAGCCAAAGGAAGACAATATGGAGAAGTGGGAGAGGTCGTAGAGCCGGACGGCTACTACATGACGACTGAAGACAAGAAACCTGACAAAGAGACGTCCTGGGATCTGCTCAAGAAGTTACAAGACCAAGCTTCAAAAGGAGAAGAAGAGCTGAATGCGAAAAAAAAGCAACACGTGAAGAAGGAAGGCTATCAATAATAGACTTCAAACTCTGCCCACCACAAAGTATGCACCCTATGGTGGTCCAATGGGTACATGGACCCACATCCACATATCAAAGACTCAGATGAATGATCTGATTGGTGCTTACTGGTTCGCTTCAGGGATCTCCACCCTAACAGCCAAATTCACCAGCAGCTGTCTGACCTGCGGCAAATGCAAGCCTGGACGTATGGAAGAAAGTCCCCCTCACCTCATCTGGAAAGACCACTCTACCAGCTTCAAAGGATCCAGATAGACCACATCCAGATATCGCCAAGTGAAGGATTCAAATACGCCATTGTGGTCAAAAGAAGTATTTTCAAGATGAACAGAAGCCTTCCAAGTCAGCAAAGACTACTGCAAAGAAGCTACTTTCGGAAAATAGTGTGCAGATACGGGGTTCCAGAAATGATAGAAAGTGATCAGGGACCCGCATTCACAGCAAATCTGACACACAAGACCCGATTAGCAGTAGGGTCAGATTTAGGCCTACACACTCCTTACCACCCCCAGAGCAGCAGGAAGGTAGAAAAACTGAACGAAACACTTAAGAATAGAATGCTGAAAAATTGCCCAACAGACAAGCAAACCATGGCATGACACACTCCTAATTGCACTGTTTAGCGAAAGGCACACTCCCAGAGACCCAGAAAAGCTGTTTCGTGCCTGCATCTTCTGCTAACAGATAAGACATTTTCTTCTTTTAGATTTTTGGTGCCTGCATTTTGTCCTGCACTTCTGTGGGGGTCTGCCGGGTCCCCTTCGGGGGCTTGTGCTCCTCTCAGTTTAGTTCAGCCACTGTTTGTTCATTTGCCTTTTCCAGTTTTTTTCAGTGGTTGCTGTTTAGTTTTTGTTACACCAGAGAACTAATTTAGGTGGTAGAGGTCGTGTGATCTCAGGTGTTTTTGTAATTAGTAGAGTTGGTACTTTTCAGGGTTTTTTGGGGTTGCAGTAAGTGCCTTTCCTATCCTTTTCTATTTAGGAAGTTTGGGCCCCAACGTTTGCTCATACTATTTTCTGTCTGTGTCTGTATTTCCTCTTGTCTAACCGCCATTACATGTTTGGGGGCTTCCTATGTTCTTTGGGGATCTGCTCCGGGGCAGATAGCTTTCCTTTTTCTATCTTTAGGTGTAGTTAGCTTCTCAGGCTGTGACGAGGCGTCTAGGACCAACGTAGGAACGCTCCACGGCTGCCTTTAGTTGTGGTGGTTAGTCAGGGTACTGCAATCCCATAGATTCCAACCTCTCTGGTGTATTACTTTTTTTGCCTGCTCTCCTCAGCTACCAAATCATAACACTTATGTAATTGAATTGGTCAAAAACTAATGTCCATTCTCGAGTTTTTCTCCTCACTGCCAGATTTGATGATCCTGTCCAAGAGCCCCAGATGACATCAACCTCTGTGTAACTAGAGGGAAAGCCTGTTTGAATCCACGTATCGCATTGCAAGGAAGCTCCCATACCAGGAGAGACACCTAAGCCATGAAGGATGTCGTGGATGCTCTGACTGACCAGACAGATGACCAGATGACCTACCTGATGAGTTCAAGGCCAGAGACCAAGTTAAAGCAGGATTTGAGTCACTATTGCCACTAGTAACTATAAAAAAATGTTGATTGGATAAATTACATCTATTATAACCAGCAGAGATTTGTTAACTTCACCATAGATGCTGTAAAAGGTTTGGCAGCACAGTTAGGCCCCACTTCCATTATGGCATTCCAGAATAGAATGGCTTTGGATATGATTCTAGCTGAGAAAGGAGGTGTTTACAAAATGATCAAAGACACCTGTTGCACCTACATCCCAGACAACACTGGCCCAAATGGTAAAGTCACAATGGCAATACAGAAACTTACTGAGTTATCAGAGGAACTGAAACAGAACTCAGGTGTCACTGACCCATGGGATCGATACTTTGGGTGGATGAGTGGGTGGCAGAAAATGTTGGCACAGGTTGGGACAGCCATTATGGGGGTTCTCATTTTTGCATTAATTACTGGTTGCTGTGTAATTCCTTGTATCCGCAGGATAATGGAAAAAACTGTTCAGGAGACAACCAATTTGATGCCACTCACCATCTTGGACCTCGCACCAGTCCGGATGGAACTGCCTGGCTTGACCAGATCTCCGAACTACCTCCAGACTGAGAATACACATCCTTGATGAAACATCCTATCAAATAAGGAGACTATGATTGCAAACACATAAACCCCCGACAGGGACAGTCCTCCTGACCGCCCATTTGCGAAAAGTCTGTATTCGGTGGGGGAGGCATGTACTAGGGGTGTCTCAACTCACCGGCAGCATAAAAGAGTTGCAGCGCTTTGGGCCAGGAGCAGGTTTTTAGGGCAAGTGGTATCTAAGGGGGGACTGTCATGGAAATATATATGTATTCCATATATTCAAAGTATATTCACATATATGTATTCACAGTTCACAGTTAGATAGATCTCACTTGCTAAAAAACCTTGTGCTCACATATTTCTAGGCCAGATATAATCAGTCGTTTTAAAGAAATCTGGCCTCCATAAGACCTTCGTAAAGGAACAAATGCATGAAGTACAAATGTCCTATTAGATATCTGTTGTTTACATTATAGTTATGCAAGGCAACTAGGTTACAAGAATATAAACAATAATTCTGCAACTTCAGCTCTTTTAATCATGATTATCATAATTATCATATTTACACTAGAACAGCCAATAATCTAGCAGCTTTTAATTGTATGTTAATTGACTAACCAGCCCCTTTTGTAAACGTATAAAACCTTGAATGAATAATAAATGTATGTCTTTGACGAACTGTTATACTGACACTTTCGTGTGGACAGTCCTCATTTCGTTCTGAGCGCTCAAAAAGACATTATATAGAGATTTGGACATGGCAAGCAGCAAACACAGGATATGTTTATCCTAATTAAATTTCCATATCACTTTGAACCCTCAAGTGTTTCACAAAAGTTTATAAAGCCTGGGTGTGAAAAAAAAAATCAATTTTCCACAAAAATGATTTTTTAGTCCAAGTTTTTGAATTTTCCCAAGGAAATTGGACCCCAAAAGTTGTTGTCCAATTTGTCCTGAGTACGCTGATACCCCATATGTGGGGGGGGGAAACTGTTTGGGCGCACGGCAGGGCTTGGAAAGGAAGTAGTAACGTTTTGGAATGCAGACGTTAATGGGGGTCATGTTCCGTTTGCAGTGCCCCAGATGAGCCTAAACAGTGGAAACCCCCCACAAGTGACCCCATTTTGGAAACTAGACCCCTAAGGAACTTATCTAGATCTTTGGTGAGCACTTTGAACCCCCAAGTGCTTCACACAAGTTTATAATGCCCGGGCATGAAAAAAAATAATCCTATTTTTTTCCCACAAAAATTATCTTTTAGTCACTAATTTTTTATTTTCCCAAGGGTAACAGGAGAAATTGGACCACATAAGTTGTTGTACAATTTGTCCTGAGTACGCTGATACCCCATATGTGGGGGGGAACCACTGTTTGGGCGCACGGCAGAGCTCAGAATGGAAGGAGCACCATTTGACTTTTTCCAACCAAAATTGGCTGGAATTGAGTTTGGATGCCATGTTGCATTTGGAGAGCCCCTGATGTGCCTAAACAGTGGAAACCCCCACAAATGACCCCATTTGGGAAACTAGACCCCCTAAGGAACTTATCTAGATTTTTGATGAGCAATTTGAACCCCCAAGTGCTTCACACAAGTTTATAACGTAGAGCCGTAAAATTTAAAAATCATATTTTTTCCACAAAAATGATCTTTTCACCCCAATTTATATTTTTCCAAGGGTAACAAGACTCCAAAAGTTATTGTGCAATTTGTCCTGAGTGCGCAGATACCCCATATGTGGGGGTAAACCACTGTTTGGGCGCATGGCAGAGTTTGGAAGGGAAGGAGCGCCGTCTGACTTTTTCAACGCAGAATTGGCTGGACGCCATGTCGTGTTTGGAGAGCTCCTGATATGCCTAAACAGTGGAAACCCCCATAAATGACACCATTTTGGAAACTAGACCCCTCAAGGAACTTATCTAGATGTGTGGTGAGAACTTTGAACCCCCAGGTGTTTCACTAAAGTTTATAACGTACAGCCGTAAAATCAAAAATCTTTTTTTTTTTTTACAAAAATGATTTTTTCGCCCCCATATATTTTATTTTCACAAGGGTAACAGAAGAAATTGGAACCCAAAAGTTGTTGTCCAATTTGTCCTGAGTACACTGATACCCAATATGTGGGCGAAAACTACTGTATGGGCACACGTCGGGGCTCGGAAGGGAAGTAGTGACGTTTTGGATTGCAGACTTTGATGGAATGGTCTGGGGGCGTCATGTCACATTTGGAGAGCCCCTGATGCACCTAAACAGTGGAAACCCCCCACAAGTGACCCCATTTTGGCAAATAGACCCCACAAGGAACTTATCTAGATGTGTGGTGAGCACTTTGAACCCCGAAGTGCTTCACAGAAGTTTATAACGTACAGCCGTAAAAATAAAAAATCTTTTTTTTTTACAAAAATGATTTTTTTCGCCCCCAATATTTTATTTTCACAAGGGTAACAGGAGAAATTGGACCCCAAAAGTTGTTGTCCAATTTGTCCTGAGTACGCTGATACCCAATATGTGGGAGAAAACTACTGTATGGGCGCACGTCAGGGCTCGGAAGGGAAGTAGTGACGTTTTGGATAGCAGACTTTGATGGAATGGTCTGGGTGCGTCATGTCGCATTTGGAGAGCCCCTGATGTGCCTAAACAGTGGAAACCCCCACAAATGACCCCATTTGGGAAACTAGACCCCCTAAGGAACTTATCTAGATTTTTGATGAGCAATTTGAACCCCAAGTGCTTCACAAAGTTTATAACGTAGAGCCGTAAAATTTAAAAATCTTATTTTTTTCCACAAAATGATTTTTCACCCCAATTTATATTTTTCCAAGGGTAACAAAGACTCCAAAAGTTTTGTGCAATTTGTCCTGAGTGCGCAGATACCCCATATGTGGGGGTAAACCACTGTTTGGGCGCATGCAGAGTTTGGAAGGGAAGGGCGTTTGTTGACTTTTTCAACGCAGAATTGGCTGGACCATGTCGTGTTTGGAGAGCTCCTGATAGCCTAAACAGTGGAAACCCCCATAAATGACACCATTTTGGAAACTAGACCCCTCAAGGAACTTATCTAGATGTGTGGTGAGAACTTTGAACCCCAGGTGTTTCACTAAAGTTTATAACGTACAGCCGTAAAAATCAAAAATCTTTTTTTTTTTTTACAAAAATGATTTTTTCGCCCCAATATTTTATTTTCACAAGGGTAACAGAAGAAATTGGACCCAAAAGTTGTTGTCCAATTTGTCCTGAGTACACTGATACCCAATATGTGGGCGAAAACTACTGTATGGGCACACGTTCGGGGCTCGGAAGGGAAGTAGTGACGTTTTGGATTGCAGACTTTGATGGAATGGTCTGGGGGCGTCATGTCACATTTGGAGAGCCCCTGATGCACCTAAACAGTGGAAACCCCACAAGTGACCCCATTTTGGCAAATAGACCCCACAAGGAACTTATCTAGATGTGTGGTGAGCACTTTGAACCCGAAGTGCTTCACAGAAGTTTATAACGTACAGCCGTAAAAAAAAAAATCTTTTTTTTTTACAAAAATGATTTTTTCGCCCCCAATTTTTATTTTCACAAGGGTAACAGAAGAAATTGGACCCCAAAAGTTGTTGTCCAATTTGTCCGAGTACGCTGATACCCATATGTGGGAGAAAACTACTGTATGGCGCACGTCAGGGCTCGGAAGGGAAGTAGTGACGTTTTGGATAGCAGACTTTGATGGAATGGTCTGGGTGCGTCATGTCGCATTTGGAGAGCCCCTGATGCGCCTAAACAGTGGAAACCCCCACAAGTGACCCCATTTTGGAAAATAGACCCCACAAGGAACTTATCTAGATGTGTGGTGAGCACTTTGAACCCCGAAGTGCTTCACAGAAGTTTATAACGCACAGCCGTAAAAATAAAAAATCTTTTTTTTTTTTGCAAAATTGATTTTTTTGCCCCCAATATTTTATTTTTACAAGGGTAACAGGAGAAATTGGACCCCAAAAGTTGTTGTCCAATTTGTCCTGAGTACGCTGATACCCAATATGTGGGAGAAAACTACTGTATTGGCGCACGTCAGGGCTCGGAAGGGAAGTAGTGACGTTTTGGATTGCAGACTTTGATGGAATGGTCTGGGTGCGTCATGTCGCATTTGGAGAGCCCCTGATGCGCCTAAACAGTGGAAACCCCCCACAAGTGACCCCATTTTGGAAAATAGACCCCACAAGGAACTTATCTAGATGTGTGGTGAGCACTTTGAACCCCGAAGTGCTTCACAGAAGTTTATAACGCACAGCCGTAAAAATAAAAAATCTTTTTTTTTTTTTGCAAAAATGATTTTTTCGCCCCAATATTTTATTTTTACAAGGGTAACAGGAGAAATTGGACCCCAAACGTTGTTGTCCAATTTGTCCTGAGTACGCTGATACCCAATATGTGGGAGAAAACTACTGTATGGGTACATGTTGGGGCTCGGAATGGAAGTAGTGACGTTTTGGATTGCAGACTTTGATGGAATGGTCTGGGGGCGTCATGTCGCATTTGGAGAGCCCCTGATGTGCCTAAACAGTGGAAATCCCCAACAAGTGACCCCATTTTGGAAAATAGACCCCACAAGGAACTTATCTAGGTGTGTGGTGAGCGCTATGAAGCCCCAAGTGCTTCACAGAAGTTTATAATGTACAGCCGTAAAAACAAAAAAAATAATTTTTTTTGTACAAAAATGATATTTTCGCCCCCAGTTTTTTATTTTCCCAAGGGTAACAGAAGAAATAGGACAAATTGCACAATAACTCTTGGGGTCCAGAGTACGCTGATACCCCATATGTGGGGATAAACTACTGTTTGGACGCATGGCAGAGCTCAGAAGTGAAGGAGCACCGTTTGACTTTTTCAACGCAGAATTGGCTGGAATTGAGATCAGACGCCATGTCACATTTGGAGAGCCCCTGATGTGCCTAAACAGCGGAAACCCTCCAATTCTAACTCCAACCCTAACCCCAACACACCCCTAACCCTAGTCCCAACCCTAACCACAAACCTAACCCTAACACACCCCTAATCCCAACCCTAACCTAATCCTAACTTTAGCGCCAACCCTAACCCTAACTTTAGCCGCAACCCTAACCCTAACCCTAATGGGAAAATGGAAATAAATACATTTTTTTAATTTTATTATTTTTCCCTAACTAAGGGGGTGATAAAGGGGGGTTTGATTTACTATTTATAGCGGGTTTTTATGATTGGCAGCTGTCACGCTAAAAGACACTTTTTATTGCAAAAATAGTTTTTTGCATCGCCACATTTTGAGAGCTATAATTTTTGCATATTTTGCCCCACAGAGTCATGTGAGGTCTTATTTTTTGCGGTACGAGTTGACGTTTTTATTTGTACCATTTTTGAGCAGGTGACATTTTTTGATCGCTTTTTATTTCGATTTTTGGGAGGTTAGAATGAACAAAAATCAGCAATTCATGAATTTCTTTTGGGGGAGGCGTTTTTATTGTTCCGCGTGTGGTAAAATTGATAAAGCAGTTTTATTCTTCGGATCAGTACGATTATGGCGATACCTCATTTATATCATTTTTTTATGTTTTGGCGCTTTTATAGAATAAAAACAATTTTATATAAAAAATAATTATTTTTGCATCGCTTTATTCTGCGAGCTATAACTTTTTATTTTTTCGCTGATGATGCTGTATGGTGGCTCGTTTTTTGCGGGACAAGATGACGTTTTCAGCGGTACCATGTTTATTTATATCGGTCTTTTTGATCGCGCGTTATTCCACTTTTTGTTCGGCGGTATGATGATAAAGCATTGATTTTTTGCTTCGTTTTTTTTTTTTTTTTTTAAGGGGTTCACTAAAGGGGTTAACTAGTGGGACAGTTTTATAGGGGGGGTCGTTACGGACGCGGCGATACCAAATATGTGTACTTTTATTGTTTTGGTTTTTTTATTTACAGGAAGAAACAAATTTATTGGGGAATATTTTTATTTTTTTTATTTATTTTGGATTTTTTTTATAACATGTTTATTTTTATTTTTTTAACTTTTTTACTTTGTCCCAGGGTGGGACATCACTGTATTTTATCAAATCGCTGGTGTGACAGTGTGCACACTCCCTGCGCGATGCTTCCCTGTGCCCCCAGTACACCGCGATCATGTTTGATCGCGGTGTGCTAGGGGTTAATGTGCCGGGAGCGGTCCGTGACCGCTCCTGACACACAGTCACGGGTGTCAGCTGTGATAATCAGCTGACACCCGGCGGCGATTAGCTGCGCTCCCCTCAGGAGCGCAGCTGATCGCCTATGACGTACTATCCCGTCCATGGGCAGAATGGCACGGGTTTTATGGACGGGATAGTACGTCTAATGTCAGAGAGGGGTTAAAACTTTATGATTAATAATAGATCGGTGTCTTATTGACGCCTCTCCATTATTAACCGGGCTTATTGTCACCATTCAATCAAAGGTGACATTAACCCCTTATTACCCCACTTGCCATCGCTACAGGGCAGTGCGAAGAGCCAGGTAAAGTGCCACAATTGGCGCATCTTTGGATGCGCCAATTGTGGGGCTGCTGCAGGCTGGTATTTTTAGGCTGTTGAGGGCCAAAATCCATGGGCCTTGACAGTCTTTTAATACTAGGCCGCAGCACTCTGCTTTTTACTTGGCTGGTTAACAAAAATAGGGGGACCCCACGCCATTTTTTTTCGAGGGGATCTCCTATTTTTGTTAACCAACCAAGATAAACAGACTGCTGTGGCCTGGTATTATCAGGGTTGCAAGGTTCATGGATATTGGATCCTTAACAGCCTTAAATACAAGGCCTTAGTAGTCTGCTTCATCTGGCTGGTTAACAAAAATAGGGGGACCCACGCCATTTTTTTTTTCGAGGTGATCCCCTATTTTTGTTAATCAGTTCACTTCAGGTCAGCCGGGATTCCCTCTGACATCACTGATGCTGTGCGGTGTCCCCGGCTGACCTGAACTGATTAGCCTGGGAAGCAATCAATTAAGCTTCCTCTCCTGTCAGCTGGGAGAAGAGATGATTCATTCGGGGGTTTACTGTGAGGCTGAAGCATTAGCTGCGGTCCCTGCCCCCAGACACTCCAGAAAAGACAAATCTATAATTAGATGCGCCCTTTCTGGAACTTTGCCAGTCTATTCCCATTGCCCTGTAGCGGTGGCGAATGGGTTAATAATGGGTTAAAGCCACCTTGCTATTGAAAGGTGACTTTAAGCCAGGTTAATAATTGAGAGCTGTCAATTAGACAACTATCAATTATTAATCCTATTGTATGAAATAAAAATAAAACACACACACTTTAATTAAAAATCATTTTAATGAAATAATCACACAGTTTTTGACCATCTTTTATTTTACTGCCATTCCTTGCGAAGCCCTTGTTCTCCTGTAATAAAAATAAAATAATAAAGCAACATTATTCTTACCTATCCGATGTTCAGTCAGGTCCCCCGATGTAATCCTTCTGAAAGGGTTAACTTTTACTGCAGGGACTGCAGCAAATGCTGCCAGCCTCACAGTAAACCCCCGAATGAATCATCTCTTCTCCCAGCTGACAGGAGAGGAAGTGATTAGTGTGGGAAGCTTAATTGATTGCTTCCCACTTTCACTTCAGGTCAGCCGGGGACACCGCACAGCATCAGTGGCATCAGAGGGAGTCACGGCTGACCTGAAGTGAACTGATTAGCCTCTGATGCAATCAATTAAGCTTCCCACACTAATCTCTTCCTCTCCTGTCGGCCGGGAGAGGAGCTCATTCATTTGGGGGCTTACAGCTGAGCAGCAAGCATTAGCTGCGCTGCTTGGCTGTAAGCCAGTTAACCCTTTGTGAAGGATTACAGCGTGGGACCTGACAGAGCGGTGGATAGGTAAGAATAATGTTGTTTTATTATTTTTTCTTTATTACAGGAGAGCAAGGGCTTCGCACGGATTACCAGTTAAATAAAAGATGGTCCAAAAATGTGTGTTTATTTCATTAAAATTATTTATTATTAATGTGTGTGTGTTTTTTTTATTTCCTTCAATAGGATTAATAATTAAGAGTTGTCTAATTGACAACTCTCAATTATTAACCTGGCTTAAAGTCACCTTTCAATAGCATGGTGGCTTTAACCCAATATTAACCCATTCGCCACCGCTACAGGGCAATGGGAATAGACAGGCAAAGTGCCAGAAAGGGAGCATCTAATTATAGATTTGCCTTTTCTGGGGTGGCTGGGGGCAGATGTTAGTAGCTAGGGGGGGAAACTAAATAAATGCACCCTCCCTAGGCTGATATTATCTGCCCCCACTCGCTGGCTTTGTCTGTCTGGTTAAGAAAATACAGCGGGAAACCACACATTTTTTTTCAACGAATTTACACCTTTAATTAACCCCTACATGTATGAAATTTTGCACACATACACTCATGTAATTGTTAATGAAAACCATATATCAAACTGCATGAAATGACACGGTTAACTGTATGTAAACCATGTGTCATTTCATGTCGGGTGGTTCTGTAATTTCACAAAAGCCGGCAATTGAATTAGCGTCTATTTTACTATGTAGAAGTGTATGAACTATAAATATATGTATATATATATGTCACAATGACATGTATAATATATATATATATATATATATATATATATATGTATTCAATGTGTGTATATCTAGTGTTTACAAGGAAAGAAAGGGTTTATTTTAATTCCGATATTTCTGTCCCATTGACTAGCATTGGTTTCCGGTATCAGAATCGGCGCTATCCGATACTTTTTGGGTATCGGTCCGATCCAATTCGATCCGATATTTCTTGATATCGGAAAGTATCGCTCAACACTACACATAACATATAACATACAGAACATACATATAACATACAACACATAACATAGAGTACATACTCACTAATCACTTAATCCCCGATGCCATCGTCTCCTGTAATAAAAATAAAATAATAACGCAACCTATACATCACCTTTCCGCCGTAATCCAGTGATTAACGAATGTCCCACAATGATTTCCGGTATAGAACGCTGACATCAGGTGATACACTCCTGTGTATCGCTCAGACGCCGGGAGAGAATGACGTCACTAAGTTCATTCTCTCACCGGCAATGCTGGGTGAGAATA
This sequence comes from Oophaga sylvatica, assembly GCA_033576555.1. NCBI lineage: Eukaryota > Metazoa > Chordata > Amphibia > Anura > Dendrobatidae > Oophaga > Oophaga sylvatica. The sequence goes on along the minus strand of JARQOD010000003.1, from coordinate 377,391,190 downwards.
TTCCCACGCAGCATTGCCATAAAGTGAGAGAATGAACTCAGGTAACCTCAGTGATGCACTGCAGGAGCCATTGTCTCCTGTCAGTGCATCAGTGGGAGGCCCTACAGAGCAGTGGCATCACCTGATGTCACTGTTCTATAGGGGAGACCGTCGTGGGACATTCGTTAGTAATTGTACTACGTCGGACAGGGAGTATATGGTTGATTTATTTTTTTTACTTTTTATTACAGGAGAACAAGGTCGTCGCTTGGATCTGAGCGTGTAATAAAGATATGAAAACTGTGTTGTGTTTTTTTTTCATTAAAATACTTTATTCTCTCAAAGCAAAGCGATACCACTCATTGGCTGAGCTGCCACTGGCTGAGCCAATGGCGGTGCAGGATTCAAATCCTCACCAAAGCCACGCGGCACCGCTCATTGGCGGCTCAGCCAATGAGTGGCTCGGGATTCAAATCCTCCTCCCCGCTGGCTGAGCCAATGAGTGGCGCCACACGGGATTTGAATCCCCCGCCAAAGCCGCGCAGCCAGGGGCGGCTCAGCCAATGAGCGGTGCTGCTTGGCTTTGGCGGGGGATTGGAGGGTATGTGCACACGTTGCAGATTTGACTGCTGAATTTTCTGCACAAAAACAGGACCTCTGGGCAGAAAACGCAGATGTTTTTCTGATGCGTTTTTTCATGCGGATTTGTATGCGTTTTTGTAAGCTAAATAAAGATATGTTATTTAACAAAAAAAAAATTTGTGACGTCATTTCTTGTCCAGCCTCCTCTTTTACATTTGTCCACCACATGCTCCATTACACACACAGATAGATAGATAGATAGATAGATAGATAGATAGATAGATAGATAGATAGATAGATAATAGATAGATAGATAGATAGATAGATAGATAGATAGAAGATAGACAGATAGATAGATAGATAGATAGATAGATAGATAGATAGATAGATAATAGATATGTAGATAGACAGATAGCTAGATAATAGATAAATAGATAATATATAGATAGATAATAGATAAATAGATGATAGATAGATAATAGATAGATAGAAGATAGACAGATAGAAGATAGATAGATAATAGATAGATAGCTAGATAGATAGATAATAGATAGATAGATAGATAATAGATAGATAGATAGATAGATAGGTATTAGATAGATAATAGATAGTAATAGATAGATAGATAATAGATAGATGATAGATAGATAATAGATAGATGATAGATAGATAATAGATGGATAAATAGATAGATAGATAATAGATAAGATTGATAGATAGATAGATGACAGATAGATAGATATTACATAGATAATAGATAGATAGAATGGTACATAAATAGTTAAAGACACACGTGCACACACACACAAAATCTTCACGCAATAGCGTTAATTTAAAAAAATATGGGAAAAAATGTCATGGGCTCCCGTGCAAATTTCCACGCCAAAGGGGGAAAGCTGACGGCTCGGGCCAATATTTCTAGCCTGGGAAGGATTAGTACCCATGGAGCTTCCAAAGGCTATGAATATCAGCCCACAGCTAGCCTTTACTGGCTATTAAAATAGGGGGACCCCCAAAACAATGACATGGGGTCCCCCAGTAATTTATAGCTAGAAAGGCTACGCAGACAGCTGCGGGCTGATATTCATAGCCTAGGAAGGGGCCATGGATATTGGCGCACCCCCCTGGCTAAAAATACCAGCACCCAGCCACCCCAGAATTGGCGCATCTGTACGATGTGCCAATTCCGGCACTTAGCCCCTCTCTTCCCACTCCCCTGTAGAGGTGGGATTTGGGGTAATAAGGGGTTAATATCACCTTGCTATTCTAAGGTGACATAAAGCCCGGTTAATAATGGAGAAGCGTCAATAAGATGCCTATCCATTATTAATCTTATATTAATAATGGGTTAAAAAAATCACACACATAAGAATAAAGTATTTTAATGAAATAAAACACAACACAGTTTTCATATCTTTATTACATGCTCAGATCCAAGCGACGCCCTCGTTCTCCTGTAATAAAAAGTAAAAAAATAAAACAACCGGATACTCCCTGTCCGACGCAGTCCAATTAATAACGAATGTCCCACGACGGTCTCCCCTATAGAACAGTGACATCAGGTGATGCCACTGCTCTGTAGGGCCTCCCAGTGATGCACTGACAGGAGACAATGGCACCTGCGGTGCATCACTGAGGTTACCTGAGTTCATTCTCTCACTTTATGGCAATGCAGCGTGGAATTTTCTCACCCAGCATTGCCGGTGAGAGAATGAACTGTAGTGACGTCATTCTCTCCAGGCGTCTGAGCGATACAGCAGGTGCGGTGTAGAGCCCTGACATCACCCGATGTCAGCGTTCTATACCGGAGATCGTCGTAGGACACTCCTTAATCACTGGACTATGGCGGAAAGGTGATGTATAGGTTGCTTTATTATTTTATTTTTATTACAGGAGACGATGGCATCAGGGATTAGGTGATTGGTGAGTATGTACTCTATGTTATGTGTTGTATGTTATATGTATCTTCTGTATGTTATGTTATGTGTATGTACCGTATGTTCTGTGTTGTATGTATGTTCTGTATGTTCTATGTATGTTCTGTATGATATGTGTTGCATGTTATATGTATGTTCTGTATGTTATGTGTTGTATGTTATATGTATGTTCTGTATGTTATGTGTTGTATGTTATATGTATGTTCTGTATGTTATGCGTTGTATGTTATATCTATCTATCTATCTATCTATCTATCTATTATCTATCTATCTATCTATCTATCTATCTATTATCTATCTATCTAGCTATCTATCTATTATCTATCTATCTATCTATCTTCTATCTGTCTATCTTCTATCTATCTATTATCTATCTATCATCTATTTATCTATTATCTATCTATATATTATCTATTTATCTATTATCTAGCTATCTGTCTATCTATATATCTATTATCTATCTATCTATCTATCTATCTATCTATCTATCTATCTATCTATCTGTCTATCTATCTTCTATCTATCTATCTATCTATTATCTATCTATCTATCTATCTATCTATCTATCTATCTGTGTGTGTGTAATGGAGCATGTGGTGGACAAATGTAAAAGAGGAGGCTGGACAAGAAATGACGTCACAAATTTTTTTTTTGTTAAATAACATATCTTTATTTAGCTTACAAAAACGCATACAAATCCGCATGAAAAAACGCATCAGAAAAACATCTGCGTTTTCTGCCCAGAGGTCCTGTTTTTGTGCAGAAAATTCAGCAGTCAAATCTGCAACGTGTGCACATACCCTCCAATCCCCCGCCAAAGCCAAGCAGCACCGCTCATTGGCTGAGCCGCCCCTGGCTGCGCGGCTTTGGCGGGGGATTCAAATCCCGTGTGGCGCCACTCATTGGCTCTGCCAGCGGGGAGGAGGATTTGAATCCCGAGCCACTCATTGGCTGAGCCGCCAATGAGCGGTGCCGCGTGGCTTTGGTGAGGATTTGAATCCTGCACCGCCCATTGGCTCTGCCAGTGGCAGCTCAGCCAATGAGTGGTATCGCTTTGCTTTGAGAGAATAAAGTATTTTAATGAAAAAAAAACACAACACAGTTTTCATATCTTTATTACACGCTCAGATCCAAGCGACGACCTTGTTCTCCTGTAATAAAAAGTAAAAAAAATAAATCAACCGTATACTCCCTGTCCGACGTAGTACAATTACTAACGAATGTCCCACGACGGTCTCCCTATAGAACAGTGACATCAGGTGATGCCACTGCTCTGTAGGGCCTCCCACTGATGCACTGACAGGAGACAATGGCTCCTGCAGTGCATCACTGAGGTTACCTGAGTTCATTCTCTCACTTTATGGCAATGCAGCGTGGGAATTTTCTCACCCAGCATTGCCGGTGAGAGAATGAACTGTAGTGACGTCATTCTCTCCAGGCGTCTGAGCGATACAGCAGGTGCGGTGTAGAGCCCTGACATCACCCGATGTCAGCGTTCTATACCGGAGATCGTCGTAGGACACTCCTTAATCACTGGACTATGGCGGAAAGGTGATGTATAGGTTGCTTTATTATTTCATTTTTATTACAGGAGACGATGGCATCAGGGATTAGGTGATTGGTGAGTATGTACTCTATGTTATGTGTTGTATGTTATATGTATCTTCTGTATGTTGTTATGTGTATGTACCGTATGTTCTGTGTTGTATGTATGTTCTGTATGTTCTATGTATGTTCTGTATGATATGTGTTGCATGTTATATGTATGTTCTGTGTGTTATGTGTTGTATGTTATATGTATGTTCTGTATGTTATGTGTTGTATGTTATATGTATGTTCTGTATGTTATGCGTTGTATGTTATATGTATGTACTGTATGTTATGTGTTGTATGTTATAGTATGTTCTGTATGTTATATGTTGTATGTTATATGTATGTTCTGTATGTTATGTGTTGTATGTTATATGTATGTTCTGTATGTTATGTGTTATATGTATGTTCTGTATGTTATTTGTTGTATGTTATATGTATGTTCTGTATGTTATGCGTTGTATGTTATATGTATGTACTGTATGTTATGTGTTGTATGTTATATGTATGTTCTGTATGGTATGTGTTGTATGTTATATGTACCGTATGTTCTGTATGTTATGTGTTGTATGTTATATATATGTTCTGTGTTGTATGTATGTTCTGTTTTATATGTTGTATGTTCTGTATGTTGTGTATGTAATGTATGTCTTTTTATACATTCAACACATTAGCCGGATGATGGGACTACTACTGTCCCATCATTGGCTAATGTGTCACTCACTGACAATGCAGCAGGCATAGCCGGATGAGACTTGTAGTCCCATCGGACGATGCCTGCATTCACACACACACAGCCTCGCACACACACACATACCAAAGCCGGCGGCACCACTCAGCCAATGGCGGGGGATTTGAATCTTGCGCCGCTCATTGGCTGAGCCACCTGACGGTGCCGCACCGCTTTGACAGGGGATTTGAATCCTGCACCACTCATTGGCTCAGCCGGCGGGCAGCTCAGCCCGGGATTTTATTCCCGCGCCGCTCAAAGCCGCGCGGCACCGCTCCTTGACTGAGCTGCCCGCCGGCTCTGAAAATGGGCACTGTAGGTGTGTTCACTGTCCTCCACTCCCTGCCGACTTTTATTCTCCATTGACTTGCATTGGGGTCGGATTTTCGACTCTGACCCGACCATTTCCGTCAGTCGGCCGACTTCGTTCGACCCGACTTTTGAGAAAGTCGGGTTTCATGAAACCCTACTCGACCCGAAAAAAGGAAAGTCGCTCATTTCTACTCTGGATTCATTGCTGCTGCTTACATGCTGCGTTTTTCTCTTGAATTCATCCACAAGCTTGCCTTTAACATACTCTAGTGTCAGCTCATCATCTGGTCGTGCATCTAGTGCAGTCACAAGTGTGTCATAACTTTCTGGAAGACCACTTACTATGGTAGGCATTCAGATGGATACATTGTGATTTTTTTTGCTGACTGTGTTGGATTTTAACCTCCATTTTTTAGTGCTGTATTCTTTTGATAAATTCATTGACTACTACTTTATATAATTTTTTCAATAAATTTTTTTTTATATTTTTTGTAAAATTTGTTTTCTAGTCACTTCATTCAGTTTTTGTACCCCTATTGTATGGGAAAGTATAAAAACAATTGTATCAAATTCACTTAATAGAAGTGCAGCAACATAAAAATCTTTAATTTCTTTTCCAATACCCTTGAGACGCTCCACAATCTCTAGGGTGTTTCTTATATAGTCCTGCATATTCTGTCCATCACTTAGCTTAGACTGATACAACTTTCTCATGAATTAAAGCTTATTGCTGAGATTTGATATTTCATGCACTTTGTGTAACTCATCACATCACACATCTCCTTTACAGTTGCACACTTGCATATATGCACAATCTGATTATCATCTACATTGAGGGAGATCGTGCTTTGTGCTTTCTGATCCTTCTCTAGCCAATCATCTGGAAATGGATGAGGCACTTGTTTCTGAGTAAATTTCCACGTACCTTCTCTTATGAGCAGCATCTTCACCTTGAATTTCCAGGACTGATAGTTCTGGTTAGTGAGGCTTGCCACTGTTCTCTGTTGCTCTGTGCGCTTTTGCTCTGGGCTTCTGTTGCAGTGTTACTCTGGGGTTCTCTGTCACTCTGGGCCCATAACCTGTTGGCAGCGGATTATTTAGGATACTCTCCAAGCGTGTGACAACAGAACTTGTTTATTCAGCAACAATCAGGAACAATATATAATAAGCTTAATAGATCAGGAATAAATCATTTGTGTGTCTCTCTCTGTGCAGCATCTACAGCAGGCTGCTTCTCTCATACACAGACACAGGAAAACAGGAAATACAGTCACATGCTCTTCCTGTGTGAGCCTCTGGGAGTTTTTTTTGTTCTAACTTTATGAACAGCATACAAATCTAAACTAAACACTCATAGACAGGAATGGAATTTTTGCAACAAACATATTCCAACAAAACCACAGGCAGTAGACATCCAGGAGACCATGGATAGCCAGCTGGGATGATGGAAACTGCACACAGGAGACATCCAGGAGACCACAGACACGCAGCTGAGATGCTGGAAACCACAGGCAGGAGGCATCCACAAAACTATGGACAGGCAGCTGGGATGCTGGAAACTCTAGGCAGGAAACATCCAGGAGACCATCGACAGGCAGCTGGGATGCTGGAAACCACAGGCAGGAGACATCCAGGAGACCATGGACAGGCAGCTGGAATGCTAGCAACTGCAGGCAGGAGACATCTAGGAGACCATAGACAGGAAGCTGGGATGCTGTTAACCACAGGCATAAAACATCCAGGAGACCATGGACAGGTTGCTGGGATTCTGTAAACTACAAGCAGGAGACATCCAGGAGATTATGGACAGGCAGCTGGATTGCTGGAAACCACAGGCAGGATACATCCAGGAGACCACAGACAGCTGAGATGCTGGAAACCACAGGCAAGAGGCATCCACAAGACCATGGACAGGCAGCTGGGATGCTGGAAACTGCCGGCAGGAGACCTCCAGGAGACTATGGGCAGGCAGCTGCGATGCTGGTAACCACAGGTAGGAGACATCCAGAGACCATGGACAGGCAGTTGTACTCTGATGTCACAAATGTATATACAGGAAAAATGCACTCTTTTAGTTGGAACAAAAATGTTGTTGCACAATGAAACACTGGATGTTTCTATGCATTCACAGGAATGTCTTGGGCCTAGTCGTGGAAGGAAGTCCCGGCGTAGAGTGCACATTGTATGATCACAGTGTCCGTCATGAGTCTGACGTCACAACCTTACATGTATACAGAGAGACTTCCTGTGCCTAGTTGCAGCTAGAAGAAGCTTAGGGTTTCAGCACTCGGGGACGGTTGGAATATTCAGCAAATGGAGGTGACTGGGAGGTGAGTTGAGAAATGAGAATTAATTTTTAGATTTTTTAACCTTTTTCCAACACCCTACAGCTCAGCAAAATGGCACCCAACCGGACGTCATCTTGCTGACTATGCACAGAGCGAATTACAAAAAAATCTTCATTCTAGATAATACAGAATATAATAATTAATTCCACTCGAATAAATTTGCCCAACTCTGCTAAAAAACGCTTGTCATGCAGAGATGAATAATTCTGAGACATTAGTAAAGTTGCATTTTGTGCTGAATTTGGAGAAACACCTGATTTTCTATGTTGTGTTGAGCAATTTTCATTGTTCTTTTGTTATTACAAACAGCAAAGAAAAGTTTAAAAATGTTTCTAATAAAATTAATTTGCAAAGGGGGATTGAATAATTTTGATTGTAGCTGCACATATACTCCAATAAAAATGTGCTCAGCTAAGTGAACTGTAAAAAATGATTTTACAGATCCACAGTGATCATTGTAGAGAAGTAGCACAGCAGCTGCGCTATCAAAGCATCAGAAGTAGCACTTTAAAAGTTAATTGTATATTGTCTTTAGAGCAAGATATGCAAACTTACCATCGGCCTCTTTCACACAGTTTTATTCTTGCAGCATGTTTTTTTACTTCGAAAAACATGCCATATATTTTATGAATATTTTATTTTTTAGACATTTCTAATGTAAATTTTTATATAACTTTCACACTGTGACTGTCTTTGGTAAGGATTGGTGGCCTGAAACTGTCCCTGGAACTTTCTACTCTAACTATCAGTGTCCTGGCAGTACTCTTGACGGTAGAGATGCCCGAGTCTCTGACATTATGCTTCTGGTAAACCCTAATCTGTTCTCTCCCCCATCCCATGAGGAATGGGACAGAAATGTAATGTAAACACGAAACAAAGACAAAACAGGGATAACAGAAAACCTCTATCATACAAAATCACTACCCAACAATAGAGAGGAGGATATGGACAGAGAGGAAAAAACTAAATGGGATAGAAACCAGGAGATAAACACACTCATACTGTCATGTGTGCATTGCCACGAAGATCGTCGCGGTTGCACATTTTGACTTCTCACAGCTGAGCTGCTGTTTCTTTGTGTTTGGCAGCTAGGGAGTTAATTCTGTCTGTGCTCGGTTCTGGGACTGGGTGCAGTTTCTCCCGGCTGCAATTGATTATTTGTTGATTGGTTTCCTTTAAATTCCTGGTTGTCTGCTTGGGGAGTTGCCAGTGAAACCTTCATGCAGACCACAGATAGGAATGAATCTGTATAGACTTTAGTTGTGAGCTCCTTAGTTGTTCTAAGCTCAACTTGGTTAGAGTTTATTTCCCAGACCATTTATGTTCCTTTGGTGTTTGAGTGTGTATGCAAGCGACTGTTATCCTGTCTGTCTTATATGTCTAATCTGTGTATTTAGCTGAGATCAGCCCATATCCCTTTGGTGGTAGTCAGGATCCTTCTTAGGACTGATTACAGGGTTCAGGGTCTGATAGGAGACAGGGTTAGGTTGGAGACTTTGACCTCTGAACCATTATCAGTACCTCCAAGGTGAGGGATTAGTTAGGACCCCAGTTTAGGGTCAGGTTAGATCCCGGTCCACCTCTTTCCTGTTTCAGCTCATCAAGTCCTCAAGATTAACCCTGAGTTCAGCAGATATCGTGTCAGGTAAATCTATTCTATACTTACATGCTGATGTTGCTATACTAGTTGTTGTATAGAGTGTTGTTCCTGTATTAATAGTTTACTGACATTGTATACATATCATTAGACAGCGTGACACATACTACAAATAACTACAGAACACCACTACAACAACTCAAGTTTATATAGGAAAAGGTAATGACCAGATCAGAAGCAGCTGAAATGAAGATGCATATTTCTGAGCAGAATAAAAAGGGTTGTTAACCTCTTAAGCACCAGAGGAAACTAAATCCATTTAATATGGGACACAAATCACACCATCTCTAAAGAAAATTTATTAAAGAAAAACTGAAATATCACATGGTCATAAGTATTCAGACCTTTTGCTTAGTATTGAATAGAAGTACCCTTTTGAGCTACTACAGCCATGAGTCTTCTTGGGAGTGATGCAACAAGTTTTTCACACCTGGATTTGGGGATCCTCTGCCATTCTTCCTTGTAGATCCTCTCTAGTTCCGTCAGGATGGATGGTAAACGCTGGTGGACAGCGATTTTCAGGTCTCTCCAGAGATGCTCAATTGGGTTTAGGTCAGGGCTCTGGCTGGGCCAGTCAAGAATGGTCACTGAGTTGTTCTGAAGCCACTCCTTTGTTATTTTAGCTGTGTACTTGGGGTCATTGTCTTGTTGGAAGGTGGACCTTCAGCCAAGTCAGAGGACCAGAGCACTCTGGAAGAGGTTTTCATCCAAGATATCTCTGCACTTGGCCGCATTCATGTTTCCTTCAATTGCAACCAGTCGTCCTATACCTGCAGCTGAAAAACACCCTCATAGCATGATGCTGCCGCCACCATGTTTCACTTTTGGGATTATATTGGGCAGGTGATGAGCAATGCCTGGTTTTCTCCACCCATACCACTTAGAATTATCACTAAAAGTTCTATCTTCGTGTCATCAGACCAAAGAATCTTATTTCTCATAGTCTGGGAGTCCTTCATGTGTTTTCTTAGCAAACTCTATGTGAACTTTCATGTCCTGCACTGAGGAGAGGCTTCCGTTGGGCCACTCTGCCATAAAGGTCCGACTGGTGGAGGGCTGCAGTGATAGTTTGTGTAACTTTCTCCCATCTCCCTACTGCATCTGTGGAGCTCAGCCACAGTGATCTTGGGGTTCTTCTTTACCTCTCTCACCAAGGCTCTTCTCCCACGATTGCTCAGTTTGGCTGAATGGCCAGGTCTAGGAAGACTTCTGCTGGTCCCAAACTTCTTCCATTTAACCCCTTCACCCCCAAGGGTGGTTTGCACGTTAATGACCGGGCCAATTTTTACAATTCTGACCACTGTCTCTTTATGAGGTTATAACTCTGGAACGCTTCAACGGATCTTCGCGATTCTGAGATTGTTTTCTCGTGACATATTGTACTTCATGTTAGTGGTAAAATTTCTTCGATATAACTTGCGTTTATTTTTGAAAAAAACGCAAATATGGCGAAAATTTTTAAAATTTTGCAATTTTCAAACTTTGAATTTTTATTCCCTTAAAACAGAGAAATATATCACACAAAATAGTTAAGAAATAACATTTCCCACATGTCTACGTTACATCAGCACAATTTTGGAACCAAATTTTTTTTTTGTTAGGAAGTTTATAAGGGTTAAAAGTTGACCACGATTTCTCATTTTTACAACAAAATTTACAAAGCCATTTTTTTTAGGGACCACCTCACATTTGAAGTCACTTTGAGGGGTCTATATGGCAGAAAATACCCAAAAGTGACACCATTCTAAAAACTGCACCCCTCAAGGTACTCAAAACCACATTCAAGAAGTTTATTAACCCTTCAGGTGCTTCACAGTAACTAAAGCAACGTGGAAGGAAAAAATGAATATTTTACTTTTTAGCCACAAAAATTATCTTTTACAAACTTTTTTTTTATTTTCACAAGGGTAAAAGGAGAAAATGGACAGATAAGGTTGTTATGCAATTTCTCCTGAGTACGCCAATACCCCATATGTGGGGGAAAACCACTGTTTGGGCACACGGCAGAGCTCGTAAGGGAAGGAGCGACGTTTGACTTTTTCAAACTAAAATTGGCTGGAATTTAGATTGGATGCCATGTCGCGTTTGGAGAGCCCCTGATGCGCCTAAACAGTGGAAACCCCCCACAAGTGACACCATTTTGGAAACTAGACCCCCTAAGGTACTTATCTAGATCTGTTGTGAGCACTTTGAACCCTCAAGTGTTTCACAAAAGTTTATAAAGCCTGGGTGTGAAAAAAAAAAATCAATTTTCCACAAAAATGATTTTTTAGTCCCAAATTTTTGAATTTTCCCAAGGAAATTGGACCCCAAAAGTTGTTGTCCAATTTGTCCTGAGTACGCTGATACCCCATATGTGGGGGGGGGAAACTGTTTGGGCGCACGGCAGGGCTTGGAAAGGAAGTAGTAACGTTTTGGAATGCAGACGTTAATGGGGGTCATGTTCCGTTTGCAGTGCCCCAGATGAGCCTAAACAGTGGAAACCCCCCAAAGTGACCCCATTTTGGAAACTAGACCCCCTAAGGAACTTATCTAGATCTTTGGTGAGCACTTTGAACCCCCAAGTGCTTCACACAAGTTTATAATGCCCGGGCATGAAAATAAAAAATCCTATTTTTTTCCCACAAAAATTATCTTTTAGTCACTAATTTTTTATTTTCCCAAAGGTAACAGGAGAAATTGGACCACATAAGTTGTTGTACAATTTGTCCTGAGTACGCTGATACCCAATATGTGGGGGGGAACCACTGTTTGGGCGCATGGCAGAGCTCGGAATGGAAGGAGCACCATTTGACTTTTTCTAACCAAAATTGGCTGGAATTTTGAGTTTGGATGCCATGTTGCATTTGGAGAGCCCCTGATGTGCCTAAACAGTGGAAACCCCCCACAAATGACCCCATTTGGGAAACTAGACCCCCTAAGGAACTTATCTAGATTTTTGATGAGCAATTTTAACCCCCAAGTGCTTCACACAAGTTTGTAACTTAGAGCCGTAAAATTTAAAAATCATATTTTTTCCACAAAAATTATCTTTTCACCCCAATTTTTATTTTTCCAAGGGTAATAAGACTCCAAAAGTTATTGTGCAATTTGTCCTGAGTGCGCTGATACCCCATATGTGGGGGTAAACCACTGTTTGGGTGCATGGCAGAGTTTGGAAGGGAAGGAGCGCCGTCTGACTTTTTCAACGCAGAATTGGCTGGACGCCATGTCGTGTTTGGAGAGCTCCTGATCTGCCTAAACAGTGGAAACCCCCATAAATGACACCATTTTGGAAACTAGACCCCTCAAGGAACTTATCTAGATGTGTGGTGAGAACTTTGAACCCCAGGTGTTTCACTAAAGTTTATAACGTACAGCCGTAAAATAAAAAATCTTTTTTTTTTTTTACAAAAATGATTTTTTTCGCCCCCAATATTTTATTTTCACAAGGGTAACAGAAGAAATTGGAACGCAAAAGTTGTTGTCCAATTTGTCCTGAGTACACTGATACCCAATATGTGGGCGAAAACTACTGTATGGGCACACGTCGGGGCTCGGAAGGGAAGTAGTGACGTTTTGGATTGCAGACTTTGATGGAATGGTCTGGGGGCGTCATGTCACATTTGGAGAGCCCCTGATGCACCTAAACAGTGGAAACCCCCCACAAGTGACCCCATTTGGAAAATAGACCCCACAAGGAACTTATCTAGATGTGTGGTGAGCACTTTGAACCCCGAAGTGCTTCACAGAAGTTTATAACGCACAGCCGTAAAAATAAAAAATCTTTTTTTTTTTTTTGCAAAAATGATTTTTTCGCCCCAATATTTTATTTTTACAAGGGTAACAGGAGAAATTGGACCCCAAAAGTTGTTGCCCAATTTGTCCTGAGTACGCTGATACCCAATATGTGGGAGAAAACTACTGTATGGGTACACGTTGGGGCTCGAAGGGAAGTAGTGACGTTTTGGATTGCAGACTTTGATGGAATGGTCTGGGGGCGTCATGTCGCATTTGGAGAGCCCCTGATGCGCCTAAACAGTGGAAATTCCCAACAAGTGACCCCATTTTGGAAAATAGACCCCACAAGGAACTTATCTAGGTGTGTGGTGAGCGCTATGAAGCCCCAAGTGCTTCACAGAAGTTTATAATGTACAGCCGTGAAAACAAAAAAATATTTTTTTTTGTACAAAAATGATATTTTCGCCCCAGTTTTTTATTTTCACAAGGGTAACAGAAGAAATAGACAAATTGCACAATAACTCTTGGGGTCCAGAGTACGCTGATACCCCATATGTGGGGATAAACTACTGTTTGGACGCATGGCAGAGCTCAGAAGTGAAGGAGCACCGTTTGACTTTTTCAACGCAGAATTGGCTGGAATTGAGATCAGACGCCATGTCACATTTGGAGAGCCCCTGATGTGCCTAAACAGCGGAAACCCCCCAATTCTAACTCCAACCCTAACCCCAACACACCCCTAACCCTAGTCCCAACCCTAACCACAAACCTAACCCTAACACACCCCTAATCCCAACCCTAACCCTAATCCTAACTTTAGCGCCAACCCTAACCCTAACTTTAGCCGCAACCCTAACCCTAACCCTAATGGGAAAATGGAAATAAATACATTTTTTTAATTTTATTATTTTTCCCTAACTAAGGGGGGATAAAGGGGGGTTTGATTTACTATTTATAGCGGGTTTTTATGATTGGCAGCTGTCACGCTAAAAGACGCTTTTTATTGCAAAAATAGTTTTTTGCATCGCCACATTTTGAGAGCTATAATTTTTGCATATTTTGGCCCACAGAGTCATGTGAGGTCTTATTTTTTGCGGTACGAGTTGACGTTTTTATTGGTACCATTTTTGAGCAGGTGACATTTTTTGATCGCTTTTTATTTTGATTTTTGGGAGGTTAGAATGAACAAAAATCAGCAATTCATGAATTTCTTTTGGGGGAGGCGTTTTTATTGTTCCGCGTGTGGTAAAATTGATAAAGCAGTTTTATTCTTCGGGTCAGTACGATTATGGCGATACCTCATTTATATCATTTTTTTATGTTTTGGCGCTTTTATAGAATAAAAACAATTTATATAAAAAATAATTATTTTTGCATCGCTTTATTCTGCGAGCTATAACTTTTTTAATTTTTCGCTGATGATGCTGTATGGCGGCTCGTTTTTTGCGGGACAAGATGATGTTTTCAGCGGTACCATGTTTATTTATATCGGTCTTTTTGATCGCGCGTTATTACACTTTTTGTTCGGCAGTATGATGATAAAGCATTGATTTTTTGCTTCGTTTTTTTTTTTTTTTTAAGGGGTTCACTAAAGGGGTTAACTAGTGGGACAGTTTTATAGGGGGGGTCGTTACGGACGCGGCGATACCAAATATGTGTACTTTTATTGTTTTGTTATTTTTATTTACAGGAAGAAATGAATTTATTGGGGAATATTTTTTTTTTTATTTATTTATTTTGGATTTTTTTTTTACACATGTTTATTTTTACTTTTTTAACTTTTTACTTTGTCCCATGGTGGGACATCACAGTATTTTATCAGATCGCTGGTGTGACAGTGTGCACAGCACTCTGTCACACCAGCGATCGAACAGGCATAGATGCAGGCTTCTCAGTGACTGCTCTCGGCAGGCACTGAGGTAGCCGCCTCCCTCGAGGACCCCGGCGCCATCTGTGGCCACTGTGCTCTTAGGAACCTTGCGTACTGCAGAAATTATTTTGTAACATTGGCCAGATCTGTGCCTTGCCACAATTCTGTCCCTGAGCTCCTTGGCCAGTTCCTTTGACCTTATGTTTCTCATTTGGTCTGACATGCACTGTGAGCTATGAGGTCTTATATAGACAGGTGTGTGCCTTTACAAATCAAGTCCTATCAGTTTAATTAAACACAGCTGGACTCCAATGAAGGAGAATAACCATCTCAAAGAGGATTACAAGGAAATGGACAGCAAGTGATGTAAATATGAATGTCTGAGCTAAGGTTCTGAATACTTAAGACATGTGATATTTCAGTTTTTCTTTTTTAATAAATTTGCAAATATTTCTACATTTCTGTTTTTGTTCAATCAAGGTGGGGTGCAGAGTGTACATTAATGAGGAAAAAAAATAACTTTTTTGCATTTACCAAATGGCTGCAATGAAACAAAGAGTGAAACATTTAAAGGGGTCTGGATACTTTCAGAACCCACTGTAGATAGATAGATATATATATATAGAGCAAGAGGTCTGATTTTGGCTAGAGGAAAGACTGTCGTCTGAGGGGTATTGTAATGTCAGACATGTCACTCTCTATAAGGAGATATGTAACCCCTTAGAGCCTCATCAGTGACTTTTCCTTTAGCTAAATCAGACCTCTTGCTTTGCACTGAAGAGGGGCAAATAGCCTGAAACATATGTCAGGAACTAGATAGTAAATTACTATTCTGTCTCCTCCTTTTTATTTCTAGTTATTTTATGTCTGTCACAAGTTTATATTTAAAATTAGACATATGGAATTTTTATTCCTGAGTAGTGTTGAGCATTCCGATACCGCAAGTATCGGGTATCGGCCGATATTCGCGTTATCGGAATTCCGATACTTAATTCCGATACTTTTTCAATATCGTATACCGGAATCGGAAGTTCCCATAATTCTTTGAGAGGCAATGTGATGTTAGTCAGCCAATGATGAATCTTATGAAGTGTGGGCACATCCTGTAATGCTGCGGTCATCTTAACTAATGGCATGGCTGTGATTGGCTGCTGAAATGATGTCAGAATGCACTATAAAAGGCGCCGCAGCCATTTTAGCGTCACTGTGCTGTGAACTCAGTTAGGGACAGAACGCTACTCTGCTCACTCTGAGGGACAGTTAGATATTGCGATTTTGTGTACTACTGTGCTTGAGGCAGGCTAGTTTACCAACCGCTGTGTAAAGCTTCATTTTGCCAGTGTTGTTTTAACAGCTCTGTGCAAGGTGGTGTGTGACAGTGCAGGTGACGCTGCAGTTTGCTCTGCATCCACCGCTGTTTGTAGGCATCTGCACGTGTCACTGACTCTTTTTTTTTTTTTATTTTATTTTGTGGAATTGGTGTGTGTAGCCCTGGTGTTAGGCACACGCAGTACCCTGGAGAGTGTGTGGCGAGACAGCAGTTTAATGCTAAATACCCATTCACTCAACATACACTAGACACACCCTTAGGGTAGTGTAGTTTACTTTTTAGGGAGTGGTCAGGGTGTATATTGGTTGAGTGATTTGAGAGGGAAAGAGTTCAGTTTCCTGTCTTCGGACAGAGCAGACGTCTGGAGTTTAGCTGGAGGGAGGAAGCAGTCCAGCCAGCTCATCAACAGTTCAGAACGTGGAGTCTAGTACAGGTGGTCTAGTTCACCTCAGCCTAGTCAGAGCTGTACCTCACCTGAATACATTGAAAGAAAGAAGAAGCTTAGTGCAGAAAGACTTCAGTCACCTGTCTAAAGGACAGTGAAAGGTTCAGAGACGTGCTCCTGCCTAGTGATAACTGAGAATCTGTAACTAGCTCTGAAGGAAGGGAATGAAGGAAGTAACTACCCGACTTTATGCAAGTGTGAGTGCTTATGCTACCAGCGAGGACAAGGCGAAAGGCACAGTGGAAAGATTATTGGAATAGTGCTTTTGGATTGAAGAAGTCCTGCACATTGTAACCGGTCACTGGGGACCGAAGAATCACTATTAGCTTCAAGCATAGTGGTAAGAAAACCAGGGATTTACCGGACCTTAGGTCGCGGCAAACAGCCCCATATAGTCAGTACGTAACTGGGGTCAGGGGGAGTGAAGACTTTGAGCCTGATCAGCAAGATAGGAATTCAGCTCTCTCGCAGGAAGGCCCCTACCACAAAACTGACTGGGCGGTACAGCTATGGATTAGCTGGAGTTATTGAGGGAACTACGCTTCAGGCTGGTTGTACTCATTGTGTTGAAAGTAAAGGAGGCCCTAACTTGTCCAGCTGCTGTCTCAAGATACACTCTCCTTGGATCAGCCTCCCTGGGACCTGCCTGAACATCTTACAAATAAAGGTATGGAAAGACGCTGACCGTGTGAGACTGTGTTATTTATCTGCACCCGACTTCACTAACTTCATAGACTTTGAGGGAAGAGTCCCACCTGTAGGGGACCCGACATCTAGCTGCCTCACCATCCCCTCAGAGATCTACAGCAGCGCTGGTACAAATTACCAGAAGACTACAGGTGGCGTCACGAACTGTATATAAATATATCCCCTGTAAATATATCCCCAACATACGCCAGACCGCCAGGGCCACAGACCGAGCCACCGCTACCTGTGACAAACCCCATAGACTTCCATGGCTCGGCTCTGAGTACCCCATTGCCCTGGTAATCCACAATTGTGGTGGCGGGTCGACACAAAACTTTGGCGTCACGAACAGGATGCGAAACTCGCAGAATTGCGAGCCCTGTGTGCCTAAGGAATTGTTTTTGTGAAAAAGGACTGTTTGCACTTTTGGCGCCAAAATCGCCATTTTTGTCGCCATATTCGCGCCCTCAGGCGCTGGAGAAGAAGGTGGGCGTACCTTCGTGGGCGTCTACCCCCCTGTGGCGCGAAGAAAATGCCTGCCCTCTCAAAGTGCTATTACAATATGCGATCCTGCCCTACAGCAAAGGAGGTCCGCCTCCTCTTCACCTTCCCTGCGAGGAGGAGGAGACGCAAACCCCGCCTCCACGGAAGAGACCGGATGTCTCTGGAGGAAGAAGAAAGAATCTTCTGGAACATCATGGAGGCAGGACGTGTGCAGCCGAGCAGGGAAGCGGAGGAAGGCAGGCCCCGTGCCCCAGCCAAGCTGCCACCAGCACCGGAGTTATCCGTGCTCCTGCACCTGCAGCAGGCGTTGCTAGAAACAAAAGAAGAAAATGCACGCCTGAAGAAGATGGTCCAGTACCAACCTGGATTTGAAGAGATCGAGAGACGCCGGCGTACCCTGGAGCAGCGGAGGCTGTGGGACACGGTGATCTCTCCCCTCAACGACCCCCCACGATTCGAATTACCGAAGATTCTGCTGCCCAAGGCGAAGGAGCAACCGGAGGCTGCCCCCGAAAGTACCGATCCTGATCCCACCGGTGAAGCGGTGGAGGCGAAGGAGGTTGAGGAGGTACCGCCAGTTCCGGAACGCCCGCCCGGCCAGGAGGCCGCAGCAGATGATCGGTCCCCGACAGGGACACCGGAGGGGTCCTGTCCGTCGTTACCAGACGTCGACTGGGACGAGATGGCGCGCCTGGATGACGTCGCATATACCGCCCAGTGGGAACATGAGTGGCAGCGTCGTGAGGAGAAGCAGAAACGCCAGCAGGAGGAAGAGCGGGAAGCTCAGCGGAACCGTCAGCGACAACATGCAGAGCTGATCGCGGACAAAGAGAGTGTCCGGAGAGAGAAAGGTACCCTGAGGGAACCGCGGCGGCAGGGGTGTGTGACTGAGTTCCAGCTCCGGAAGGGCTGGGGCTTCATCCATGAACCGGGCCTCTACCCAGGGGTCTTTGTTAGTCGCAGGGACGTAGAATCCCACCTACCGCAAGGCCATCCCGGGAGGGACTTAGTAAATGGAGACATTGTCACGTACACACGGCACTGGGGAATGAAGGGATGGTATGCCCTTAACGTCACCATCGTCCGTGACCCCGTCCCAGACGCAGGTAACGTCACCACTACCGCAGCGTCCCCGTCTCCAGCTCAAGCAGTATCCGGCCGTGCCCCAGCATCGCCCCCTGCAAGTTCATCGCAAATGAAAGTCATATCTACATCGCAACAAGCGACCCAGTCTCAATTGCAATCCATGACACGATCCATATCGTTAACTGTGATTGAAACGCAATCGGTGTCTCGTGAGGAGAAGGTACCCGTTGCGCCCCTAGAGGTTCGCACGAGAACTGTGGCGACTCAGACCCTAATCGCAGCGCATGATTTGCTAGTCCTGGGATCTAGGGCCCATTGCATTGTTCCAGCCCCCGGGGTGGAAAGTGTATTTGAAAATGAGTAATTAAATAGTAAAGAAGAATCGGTGAGATCCATATAGGGTCTACCATAAGTAATATTGTAGAAAGTTTGAGAATGTTTTACAAATTTTTGCACAAGTTGAAGAGTATAGCGTATATAATGCATATATATATTGCTAACCGTAGAATGCCCGGCTGGGTAACCAGAAAAAGTTTTGCACTTTAGTATTATAATGTGATATTATATTTGTGTCTTTGGTTTTACAATGGACTTTGAGGTTGAGGACTGTGCCAACCCAGAACTTATTTGTACATAGTTGCACTTCGGTGCCTTATCTTGGTTTTACATAAAACCAGCACAACTACCTCTGAATACAAAAACCCGTGTGGTGTGGCACTGAGTGAGGTCTGCATTCGGATGTCCTGCAGCCCACCCAGGACCTACGTTGAAGGTTTGGTGCGGGTCCTTCACAAGAATACTGTATATTTATTGAATGCTATTTAATATTTGTATTTCTTTATAATGTTAATGTTTGCAACGTTCAAGATATCCTCACCTCCCGGATGGGACGAATTAATGTTATTGTTGATGTTAAATGCATAAACAAAATGTCTCTTTGTATTTTACAGCCCGGGAGTGCTGTCTTTTACCATGGGGGAATGTGTAGCCCTGGTGTTAGGCACACGCAGTACCCTGGAGAGTGTGTGGCGAGACAGCAGTTTAATGCTAAATACCCATTCACTCAACATACACTAGACACACCCTTAGGGTAGTGTAGTTTACTTTTTAGGGAGTGGTCAGGGTGTATATTGGTTGAGTGATTTGAGAGGGAAAGAGTTCAGTTTCCTGTCTTCGGACAGAGCAGACGTCTGGAGTTTAGCTGGAGGGAGGAAGCAGTCCAGCCAGCTCATCAACAGTTCAGAACGTGGAGTCTAGTACAGGTGGTCTAGTTCACCTCAGCCTAGTCAGAGCTGTACCTCACCTGAATACATTGAAAGAAAGAAGAAGCTTAGTGCAGAAAGACTTCAGTCACCTGTCTAAAGGACAGTGAAAGGTTCAGAGACGTGCTCCTGCCTAGTGATAACTGAGAATCTGTAACTAGCTCTGAAGGAAGGGAATGAAGGAAGTAACTACCCGACTTTATGCAAGTGTGAGTGCTTATGCTACCAGCGAGGACAAGGCGAAAGGCACAGTGGAAAGATTATTGGAATAGTGCTTTTGGATTGAAGAAGTCCTGCACATTGTAACCGGTCACTGGGGACCGAAGGATCACTATTAGCTTCAAGCATAGTGGTAAGAAAACCAGGGATTTACCGGACCTTAGGTCGCGGCAAACAGCCCCATATAGTCAGTACGTAACTGGGGTCAGGGGGAGTGAAGACTTTGAGCCTGATCAGCAAGATAGGAATTCAGCTCTCTCGCAGGAAGGCCCCTACCACAAAACTGACTGGGCGGTACAGCTATGGATTAGCTGGAGTTATTGAGGGAACTACGCTTCAGGCTGGTTGTACTCATTGTGTTGAAAGTAAAGGAGGCCCCTAACTTGTCCAGCTGCTGTCTCAAGATACACTCTCCTTGGATCAGCCTCCCTGGGACCTGCCTGAACATCTTACAAGTAAAGGTATGGAAAGACGCTGACCGTGTGAGACTGTGTTATTTATCTGCACCCGACTTCACTAACTTCATAGACTTTGAGGAAGAGTCCCACCTGTAGGGGACCCGACATCTAGCTGCCTCACCATCCCCTCAGAGATCTACAGCAGCGCTGGTACAAATTACCAGAAGACTACAGGTGGCGTCACGAACTGTATATAAATATATCCCCTGTAAATATATCCCCAACATACGCCAGACCGCCAGGGCCACAGACCGAGCCACCGCTACCTGTGACAAACCCCATAGACTTCCATGGGCTCGGCTCTGAGTACCCCATTGCCCTGGTAATCCACAATTGTGGTGGCGGGTCGACACAGGTGCAGCTCCATTTATATTAGAAAAAAATCAAATCTATTAGTGTGACGTGCTTCCATCCGTATACAATACATTGGTTGCAAACACTATAGAAGTACAGAAAGGAGCCTTTCACAGCTACTGAACAGTTGTCTGCAGGGTTTACTGTAGTCTGTGAGCTTTTAATTTTGTGAGTGCAGATTACGCTCCAGTTAGTTCTTCAACCACTGCCGGTTGTAGTCTGCTGAGCGTGTGTCACTGCCTCATCCTTCACATTTTTCTCTAATTGGTGCTGCTCCATTTTAGTGGAAAAAAATCTAATCTATTAGTGTGACGCGCTTCCATCCGTATACAATACATTGGTTGCAAACACTATAGAAGTACACAAAGGGGCCTTTAACAGCTACTGAACAGTTGTGTTTCAGTGTTCACTGTAGTCTGTGAGCTTTTAATTTTGTGAGTGTAGATTACGCTCCAGTTAGTTCTTCAACCACTGCCGGTTGTAGTCTGCTGAGCGTGTGTCACTGCCTCATCCTTCACATTTTTCTCTAATTGGTGCTGCTCCATTTTAGTGGAAAAAAATCTAATCTATTAGTGTGACGCGCTTCCATCCGTATACAATACATTGGTTGCAAACACTATAGAAGTACACAAAGGGGCCTTTAACAGCTACTGAACAGTTGTGTTCAGTGTTCACTGTAGTCTGTGAGCTTTTCATTTTGTGAGTGCAGATTACGCTCCAGTTTGTTCTTCAACCACTGCCGGTTGTAGTCTGCTGAGCGTGTGTCACTGCCTCATCCTTCACATTTTTCTCTAATTGGTGTTGCTCCATTTTAGTGGAAAAAAATCTAATCTATTAGTGTGACGCGCTTCCATCCGTATACAATACATTGGTTGCAAACACTATAGAAGTACACAAAGGGGCCTTTAACAGCTACTGAACAGTTGTGTTTCAGTGTTCACTGTAGTCTGTGAGCTTTTCATTTTGTGAGTGCAGATTACGCTCCAGTTTGTTCTTCAACCACTGCCGGTTGTAGTCTGCTGAGCGTGTGTCACTGCCTCATCCTTCACATTTTTCTCTAATTGGTGCTGCTCCATTTTAGTGGAAAAAAATCTAATCTATTAGTGTGACGCGCTTCCATCCGTATACAATACATTGGTTGCAAACACTATAGAAGTACACAAAGGGGCCTTTAACAGCTACTGAACAGTTGTGTTTCAGTGTTCACTGTAGTCTGTGAGCTTTTCATTTTGTGAGTGCAGATTACGCTCCAGTTTGTTCTTCAACCACTGCCGGTTGTAGTCTGCTGAGCGTGTGTCACTGCCTCATCCTTCACATTTTTCTCTAATTGGTGCTGCTCCATTTTAGTGGAAAAAAATCTAATCTATTAGTGTGACGCGCTTCCATCTGTATACAATACATTGGTTGCAAACACTATAGAAGTACACAAAGGGGCCTTTAACAGCTACTGAACAGTTGTGTTTCAGTGTTCACTGTAGTCTGTGAGCTTTTCATTTTGTGAGTGCAGATTACGCTCCAGTTTGTTCTTCAACCACTGCCGGTTGTAGTCTGCTGAGCGTGTGTCACTGCCTCATCCTTCACATTTTTCTCTAATTGGTGCTGCTCCATTTTAGTGGAAAAAAATCTAATCTATTAGTGTGACGCGCTTCCATCCGTATACAATACATTGGTTGCAAACACTATAGAAGTACACAAAGGGGCCTTTCACAGATACTGAACAGTTGTCTGCAGGGTTCACTGTAGTCTGTGAGGAATAACCACACTTAGGCCTTATAACTTTTCTGACTTTCTTTATCAATCTACCAAGATGAAGAAGTCAGTGAGTAAGGCACGTGGTCGTGGTCGAGGCCGTGGATTTGCAGCAGGGAGAGGACGTGGGGATTCTGTGGCTGCTGCCGCACCCAGTGACACAGCATCCACCAGTTTTCCCCGTGAGCGTTCCTTTATGCGCACTTTTGTAGGAGCTCAGCGTACCCCCCTGCTGCGTGAAGAACAAATTGAAGCCGTTGTTGGTTGGATGGCAGCCAATGCATCGACTTCAATAGCTTCCACCTCCTCTCAGGACCAAAGCACTGTTGAACAACCATCAGTCTCTTCACCGCCTGCCAAATTGCCCAGGCAGTCAGAGAGCTCTGTACAGGAGCCAGCTGAGTCTCTGCTTCTGTTCTCAGAATCTGTTGGCTTGCAAACAGGGGCCCAGCCAAGCAGCATTCTGGAATGTGAAGAAGAGGCAGTATGCAGTGATGCGCAACAGCTGTGTCTCTCTGAATCTGAAGAGGCGGGTGAGCCAGTGCCGATGGTCAGCACACCGCAGAACGCATCTGATGATGATGAGACTCAGTTGCCAGTTTCTGTTGAGCATGGTGCTGGCCAGACCACCCAACAACAGCAGGTGTTGGAAGAGGGTAGTGGTGGAGATGATGAGGTCCAAGACCCAACATGGCGTGAGGAACAGGAAGGTGGTGGGAGCAGCTCTGAGGAAGAGATTGCCCCAACGGTCCAAACAGTAGGGAGAGGTAGGCTGCAGACTCGCTTGCCTGTAGCCTCCAGTTTGGCACCCGTTCGGAGCAGTTCTCTTCCAACAGCCAAACGGGCGCTCCCAGGACTTGCTCTGCGTGGTCCTTTTTTGATACAGTTGCAGATGATATTTGCTATGTCAAATGCAAGCTGTGTAATCAAAAAATTAAAAGAGGTAAAAGTGTCAGTAACCTTAATACAACAAATATGTGGAAACATGTGCGGTCAAAGCACTTTGTTGAGTTACAAAGACACACTGGAGATGTAGGCCAACCTACAGCAGCACCTACATCTTCAGCTCGTGTTGGAGCCTCTTCCTCCAGTTCACACACAGCTGGTTCGGCTTCCTCAAAGGATCGCCATGGAAGAACCTCTGTCACTGTTGTCCAGAGACACAGTGTTATTCCACCCACAGCTGCAAGTTCCCTGTCATCCTCACACACCCAGGCCACAAAACAGCCATCGGTAGCACAGGCATGGGATAAAAGACGGCCATACTCGGCAAACCATCCACGAGCACAGGCTCTGAATGCTGGCATTGCAAAACTCCTGTCCCTTGAAATGCTGTCATTCAGGCTGGTGGAGACTGACAGTTTCCGTGAATTAATGGCATTGGCAGTCCCACAATACAATGTGCCCAGCCGATTTTATTTCAGCAGGCAAGCCGTCCCTGGTCTGCAAAAGCATGTTGAGGCAAAAATTAAACATGCGCTACTAAACGCCGTCAGTAGCAAGGTCCACCTGACCACCGATGCGTGGACCAGTACCCATGGCCAGGGACGATACCTTTCACTCACTGCCCATTGGGTGAATGTTGTGGAGCCGGGTACAGATCTTGCGAGTGGCGCTGTACGTGTTCTGCCAACTCCAAGGATTGCCGGAATCAAGTCTGTCCACATTGACTCCTCCTCCTACTCCAGTTCCTCAGAATCATCGCTGCAGGAGCCGTCACGGTCTACCTCCACATGGACCCGTGGACGCTTACCTGATGCGACCGATATGAGCACAGCCGTGGCCAAACGGCAACAGGCCGTCTGAAATTAATTCCCATGGGGAATCGAAGCCACACAGCGCAGGAGGTCTGGAATGCCATCAAGCAGGAGAGCGACGTGTGGTTTTTGCCAGCGAATCTCCAGCCAGGCTTGGTAGTGTGTGACAATGGCCGAAATCTGGTGGCAGCTCTGGGCCTTGGCAACCTCACTCACATACCATGTCTGGCACATGTGCTCAACTTGGTCGTGCAGAGTTTTTTGAGGGACTATCCAGATCTTGATGCACTGCTGCACAAGGTCCGCCTAGAGTGCGCTCACTTGCGACGTTCCAGCATGGCCAGATCGCGCATTGCAGCTCTGCAACGCAGATTGCGCCTTCCTGATCATCGCATCATATGTGACGTATCCACCAGGTGGAATTCAACGTTACATATGTTGGAGCGGTTGTGTGAGCAGCAGCCAGCAGTTATGGAGTATCAGCTGCATCAGGCGCAATCAACACGCAATTTGCGCCATCCACACTTCACCATTAATGAGTGGGCCACTATGAAGGACATGTGCCACGTTTTGCGTGCGTTTGATGAGTCAACGCGGATGGCGAGTGCAGATGATGCACTAGTCAGCCTGACTGTCCCCCTTATCTGCCTGCTTCAAAAAACACTGCAAGCAATAAGGGATGAGGTTTTGGAAGAGGTGGAGGATGAGGAGTCACAAATTCCATCACCTTCTGGAAAGTCAGCGCAACGTGGTTCCTCACAAAGGGCTGGGCAGGGCTCACTTTGTGAGGAGGATGAGGAGGAGGAGTCAATGGAGGAGGAAGACATCGCTCCAGAGGGAGGTACACAACGCTCTAGTCAGTATGTAGAGCGAGGGTGGGGTGATGCAGAGCAGGCAGAGATAACGCCTCTTGCAGAGGACAGTGTTTCTTTGCCAGTTGGGAGTCTGCAGCACATGGTTGATTTCATGCTGCAGTGCCTAAGAAACGACCGCCGCATCGCCCACATTCTCACGACGTCTGATTATTGGGTGTACACCCTCCTAGACCCTCGCTACCGGGACAACGTCAAAAGCCTCATCACACCGTTGAACCGGGAGCGTAAAATGCGGGAGTACCAAGACACACTGGTGCAATCCCTAATGTTCTACCTTACTGCCGAGAGCACTGCTGCTGCTACTGCTTTACAAAGCAGCTCTGTGCGTCGAGGCAGTGTAGAGAGCTCTGCAACAAGAGGGAGCACACGCAGTGCCTCTGCACAGGGAAAGACCAGTATGTTAAAAATGTGGCAAAGTTTTGTGGCAGCGCCACAAATGTCTACACCATCCGAGAGGGCTCCAGTCAGCGGGAGGCAACGTATCCGTCAGATGGTGACAGACTACTTGGCTTTGCCTCTCAGTGTACTCCCAGATGGCTCTTCCCCATTCAAGTTTTGGGTCTCTAAGCTGGATACATGGCCAGAGCTTAGCCAGTATGCATTGGAGGTGCTGGCTTGCCCTGCTGCCAGTGTATTATCGGAGCGCGTCTTTAGTGCTGCAGGTGGTGTACTAACAGACCGTCGCATGCGACTATCCTCCGATAATGTAGACCGGCTTACTTTTCTGAAAATGAACAAGGCATGGATCTCGGCAGAATTTGTCTGTCCGTTTTCAGATTAAATAACTGGTTCGCAACGTTATCCATGTCTCCTGTTATGTTCATCTTTCTACCACCTGAACTCTACTCCCTGGGCTCCAACACTGCCAGTTGCTGATCAGAAGTGTTGTGTCCACAGAACAAAACACAAGCTCTACTGTTAGTGGGGTTCAGTAACGCCAGCTGTTCCCCTGCTGTGTGAACGGCAAGAAGTCTCCTGTTCCCGACACATGGACAGAAAAACACATGACCAACATGCTCCAAATAGGGAAGAGCCGTCACCCTGCTTGTTATGCTGAAAACATGAAATTGTGAAGTTTTGCACGCCTAGAATGATAAATTTTTATGACAAATATGGACAAATAATAATTTGTCATCACAGCGCATATCTGCACATGTCTATTAGAAATGGTAACAAAAAATAAAACATAGTCTACTCTTCACATTTTGAAATTAATGCATAAAAGTACATTTCAGACTTATGAATTAATGCTTTTTAAGGAACTTTATCTGTACCTGTAAGATAATGCAGTCAATGGATGTACGAATCATTAAATCCTCATCATCATCATCACGAGTTTTATTTATGACAGACATTATAAAATACACATACTGATGCCAACTGTAACTTCAAACACCATATATGAAATGGCCAGCATGTAAACATGGTAATAATGTCCAATAATAAATTATTACATCTAGAAAGTGCATCATGCATACTGACAATAGGTAGTTATACCTGCAAGTGCTGTTGAAACAACCACAAGAGATATAAATTAATACTGGTATATAGGTATCACAGTGCATAGTTACTCATGGACAATGTTGATGTAATACTGTATCTCAATTAAGTCAGCGTCAACCATTAGGCTTGTTAGTCTTGTACATTGTTAAAGAGGGAACGTAATTTTTTGGTTTGTCATAGGTGGAGTATTACACATTAAATTATTACTGCTGTATTTTTTTTTGCGTCCCTAGTGCGCAATAACGCAGCCTAACCTCACATTTGATAGTCAGCTAATTGCCACACGCTACCCTACCCTACGCGTGACAGTAGGAAGGTAGTGTTGACGGATAAAGCTTTGCGCAACCAGACATTCTTTTACCCTCTTCAACACTCTACAAGCAAAAAATGCATGATTTCAGCCGCAGACTTTATTGACGTACAGTATAACATCGGCATTACCCATCAGAGGCTGTCCACTGTCTGATACAGACATAGAATATACCTTTGCTATCCGTAGCCTTTGTTTCACCTACACTTGCAGGCACACACTTAAATTGTGACAAACAATGCCTAATGTTTTTTTAAATGGTTATTTTTTATCGTACATTATTGTGTCATCAATCACATTGATGAGTCCATGCTGGACATGTCATACATGCTATAGAAAGTTACGATTTTATGAACTTAAATAATTGAAATGTCTGTGACTGTCACATAAAATTTGCGATGATGATGATGAGTGACTATTACAAAATCCATTGTCTTCACTATGTTATGGTTTAACATAGCGTTCCTTAAGCATTATTCATAAAAAAAAAATGGACTTTTATTCTTAAATTTACAACACTATATTTTGTTACCAATTTTTTGGGTGTTGTGTTGTTCCATTTATTTTTGGCATGTGCATATATGCGTTTATATTTGTATTTTCTTTATTTTTCCTTCTTGAAATTAGAAAACATGTGTATCTTTGTACCGTGTTAGGCAGTAGATAGAAAAATATTTAGACTTCAGAGTCAGCAGTGGTTGATACCTTTTAATGGATACTGAAAAGATGGAAACAAATTGCAAGCTTTCAAGGCTACTCACGTCTCTTCATCAGGGAAAGACTAAATAAAAAAATTAAGCATCACATATTTCTATACACAACAGGACACAGGAATAGTGCAATAGGTAAGACAAGTAAGTGACGTGTATCAGAACTGTCATTATCTCACAGGGATGAACATAAATATTGGAACAGTTCCTAGATAAGGATAGAAAGTTTGATTGCCCTCTCATTGGCGTCTTTTTTTGGGTTTTCATGACCCTGGAAGGGCATAGACGCAGATTCCTTAATTGATATAGAATGACATAAATCCATGTGATCTATTCATTCCATCACTAACAGTGTCAAAGGTCATGATGAGCTTATATTCTGAAACCTTTGTACGTTTCTCATATTTGAAGTTATATTTTAATACCAGTAATTCCATATCCATGATGCTATGACCGGGCATACAAAAGTCTTTTGCCACAGGTAAATTCATTAATTTATCTGTGATTGTGTGGCGCTGATAATTCATCCTTGTTCTCCTTTTTGTTGCGGTCTCCCCTCACTTGTCCCTCCCTCACTTGTCTTAGCTATTCCTGTGTCCTGTTGTGTGTAGAAATATGTGATTCTACATTTTTGGCTTTACTCTTAGCCTGATGAAGACACCTGAGTAGTCTCGAAAGCTTTGAATTTGTTACCATATTTTCAGTTAGCCATTAAACGTTATCAACCACAGAGGACTGTCAAGTATAAATATTTTTCTATTCTTGTAATTGAAATTCATCATTTTATTGTCGTAGTAAAACTTCATTTATTCTTGTTTGAAGTACATACATTTGCAATCGCCACGTAACAAGGCAATAACTCAATATTTTGGCCTACACCCTCCTTGACCCTGGGCTTCAACAGCGCCAGTTGCTGCTCAGAAGTGTTAGATGCACAGATGAAAACAATCGCTGATGTGTTTGTGGGGTTCAGTAACGCCTGCTGTTCCCTGCTGTGTGTCTGGCAAAAATTACTGCTGCTAACTACAACTTCAACTTCAAACGTCTCATACTAGGCCTCTGCTACACCCTCCTTGACCCTGGGCTTCAACAGCGCCAGTTGCTGCTCAGAAGTGTTAGATGCACAGATGAAAACAATCGCTGATGTGTTTGTGGGGTTCAGTAACGCCTGCTGTTCCCCTGCTGTGTGTCTGGCAAAAATTACTGCTGCTAACTACAACTTTAACTTCAAATGTCTCATACTAGGCCTCTGCCTACACCCTCCTTGACCCTGGGCTTCAACAGCGCCAGTTGCTGCTCAGAAGTGTTAGATGCACAGATGAAAACAATCGCTTATGTGTTTGTGGGGTTCAGTACGCCTGCTGTTCCCTGCTGTGTGTCCGGCAAAAATTACTGCTAGCTACCTAATCATGGTGAAAAAAACATGACATCTCAAAGTGTCTAGTGCTACACATAGATATGAGGCTACACCATGATTTCTAAGCTGTAAACATTTGAAACGTCAACTTTCAAACCATAAAATGATTTGTCTGTCACAAATCTGTAACAAAATAATTGTGACATATTATTACAGATATGCACATGTCGAAAACAAATGCAAACACAAAAGCCTACTTATGCTATAGGATACTGATGGTCAACCTTGTCACTCCATAGCTTAGACAAATCCAACTCACATCATGATGACTCAAATACTGCAATGTTGGAAGTGCATAATGTGGGTTGAACTTTGACAACTGCTGCAGTGCGAAGGTTATACTTCAGTGTTCTTGCCTTTGAAATAAAAGCATACAAGTAAATATAATATCCAATGTTGATTAAGGACGTGATGTACACCTGTAATATTGTGCAAACAATGCATGTAGTAATAGTCCTCTTCAACATTACTTATATTTGTGTCATTTTAAAAAATACATATTTGATTAGAAAGTTAACAGCCCATATCATAAAGGTCCTTCATGTAAACATGATAATCGCTAACAAAAATCATGCATTACCTTGGTAAAGTCAATAGTGCATAGTCACAATAGCAAAATATATACCTGTAAGTGGTGCTGAAAGAACGACAACTGATAGAATTAGGTGAATGATATCTATTTATCAGACTGAATAGCGACACCTGTACAATGTCGATTAATACTGTACCTTAACAAAACAGCTGTGTCACACCTCACACGCATTTTTCTTGTAGCTTGTTATGTAATAGGGCACATGCGTGTATGTTTCATCATAGGTGCATGTTTACTGAGTAAAGCAGTCATGACAACGCCTTTGTGTTGTCGGTACGCTTGCGATGATGAACGATGCGCACCGTGAATGTTAGTCTGCGTCATAAGACGCACAGACGCTCCAATACCCAACGCGTCACAGCAGGAAGCCAGTCTGTGCGTCCAAACAAAGGCGCAAGCATACATGCACGTACCCTTTTATAAAGCTATATAAAAAAAAGGATGTAGTAGTAACGCACACTTTATTGAGGTACAGTATTACATCGCCATTCACCATCTGTGGCTATGCAGTCTCATCTATATATACCTTATCTATCCATTGTCATGCTTGCAAGTCCACAGTCAGGCATAAATAGCTGTTTTCCACTATGCACTTTTTAAAGGTTTTTTTGTTAATATAATGAATTGCCACATATTATCAGTATTACATGATGGAAATTTTAGATATTTTAAAAACTTTTTA
>JARQOD010000003.1:377303820-377360425 GCA_033576555.1 Oophaga sylvatica | reverse complement strand
CACTATTGTACAGCATAGTGAGGAGAAAACCAGGAATCTACCGGACCCTAGGTCGCGGCAGACAAGCCCCTTTATAGTCAGAACGTAGCTGGAGTCAGGGGGTGTGAAGACTTTGAGTTGTGCACGACAAGAGAAGGATTCAGCTCCCTCGCAGGAAGGCTTCTAACACAAATTTGACTGGGCAGAACAGCTAAAGACTAGCTGGAATCATAGAGAGGACTACGCTTCAGGCTGGTCGTACTCAGCTTCATGGGAAAGTAAAGGAGGCCCCTAACTTGCTTATCTGTTGCCTCAAAGCTCATCCTCCATCAACCCCATCAGCCTCCCTGGGACCTGCCTTATCATCCTGCAAGTAAAGGTATGGAAAGACGTTGACTGTGTGAGACTGAGTTATTATTGCATGCCTGCACAATCCTCACCTAACTACCGACCTGAGGGAAGAGTCCCACCTGTAGGGGACCCGACATCTAGCTGCATCACCATCCCCTCAGAGATCGATAGCAGCGCTGGTACAAATTACCAGAATACTACAGGTGGCGTCACGAACTGTACATACATCAATCCCCTGTAAATATATCCCCAACATACGCCAGACCGCCAGGGCCACAGACCGAGCCACAGCTACCTGTGACAAGAATCCCCATAGACTTCCATGGGCTCGGCTCTGAGTACCCCATTGCCCTGGTAACCCACAATTGTGTGGCGGGTCGACACAGTAGCGCACCTCCCCTCAGTAAGTGGGATTATGCTGATGATTGACAGTCTGGACCCTCATTATGACTGTGCCGCTGGCCCAAAACTGTGCGGATTCCCATGCTATACACATGCTGCATCGGAGGGGTTCTTAAACTGGCTGGATCCAGATATATCATTGGTGCAACGTGTGCAGGGGCCCAAAAGGTAAGTGGGCCACAGAAGTTTCTGCACCAAATACTTAACATGTGCACATACCCTTATACCACATTCACATGTTTAGTATTTGGTCAGCATTTTACTCTGTAGTTATAACCAAAACCAGGAGTGGGTGCAGTTTGCAGCCTGATCCAAGCTTCGATTTTTCTCTTGTGGGAGTGTCTCTCCCAGTAATATAGGCTCGATGTGAACGTTGTATATGTCTTTACTAGGTTGTGTATCAGCACAGCTTCTATCCTGCACTTATTTCCTGCTTTCTGTGACTTGTTTTATTTGCCATTCCAGAGACTGTATATACTTAGAATCATAGAATGGTAGAGTTGGAAGGTACCTCCTGGGTCATCTGGTCTAAACCTCTGCTCAAAGCAGGATTCACTAAATCATCCTAGACAGATGTCTGTCCAGCCTCTATTTGAAGACTTCTATTGAAGGAGAACTCACCACCTCTCGTGGCAGCCTGTTCCACTCATTGATCACCCTAACTGTCAAAAAGTTTTTTCTAATATCTAATCTGTGTCTCCTCCCATTCAGTTTCATCCCATTGCTTCTAGGCTTTGCTTGTGCAAATAAGAATTAGGCCGGCGTCAGACCCAACGTATAAAAATACGGACCGTATTATACGGACGTAATACGCAGAAAAGTTCCCTGAACAGTGATCCGTATGTCATCCGTTGTTAAGGTGTGGCTGCGTATTTTGCGCATGTAAGCATCCATATGTCATCCGTATGGCGAGATTTTCTCGCCGGCTTGCAAAACTGACATATAATGGATCCAAATTACAGTTTTTACATCAAAAAAGAAAGAATACATATACACACATAGAATACATATATATATTACACAAATCATTGAGACATATATATATATATATATATATATATATATACAGTCATGGCCAAAAGTTTTGAGAATGACACAAATATTATATTTTCACATGATCTGCTGCCCTCTGGTTTTTATGTGTGTGTTTGACAGATGTTTTTATCACAGACAGAAATATAATTGCAAACATATGAGTAACAAAAGCTTATATTGACAGTTAGAATGAGTTAATGCAGCAAGTCAATATTTGCAGTGTTGACCCTTCTTCTTCAGGACCTCTGCAATTCTCCCTGGCATGCTCTCAATCAACTTCTGGACCAAATCCTGACTGATAGCAGTCCATTCTTGCACAATCAATGCTTTCATTTTGTCAGAATTTTTAGGTTTTTGTTTGTCCACCCGTCTCTTGATGATTGACCACAAGTTCTCAATGGGATTAAGATCTGGGGAGTTTTGTTCCTTGAGCCATTTAGTTATCACCTTTGCTTTATGGAAAGGTGCTCCATCATGCTGGAAAAGGCATTGTTGATCGCCAAACTGCTCTTGGAGAAGTTGCTCTTGTAGGACATTCTGGTATCATTCTTTATTCATGGCTGTGTTTTTAGGCAAGACTGTGAGAGAGCCGATTCCCTTGCTGAGAAGCAACCCCACACATGAATGGTTTCAGGATGCTTAACAGTTGGCATGAGACAAGACTGGTGGTAGTGCTCACCTTGTCTTCTCCGAATGAAGCGTTTTCCTGATGTCCCAAACAATCAAAAAGGGGATTCATCAGAGAAAATAACTTTACCCCAGTCCTCAGCAGTCCACTGCCTGTACCTTTTGCAGAATATCAGTCTGTCCATGATGTTTTTTCTGGAGAGAAGTGGCTTCTTTGCTGCCCTCCTTGAGACCAGGATTGCTGCAAGAGTCTCCGCCTCACAGTGCATGCAGATGCACTCACACCTGCCTGCTGCCATTCCTGAGCAAGCTCTGCACTGCTGGTAGCCCGATCCCGCAGCTGAAACACTTTTAAGAGACGGTCCTGGCGCTTGCTGGTCTTTCTTGGGCGCCCTGGAGCCTTTTTGGCAACAATGGAACCTCTTCCTTGAAGTTCTTGATCATGTGATAGATTGTTGACTGAGGTGCAATCTTTCTAGCTGCGATACTCTTCCCTGTTAGGCCATTTTTGTACATTGCAATGATGACTGCACGTGTTTCTTTAGAGATAACCATGGTTAACAGAAGAGAAACAATGATGCCAAGACCAGCCTCCTTTTAAAGTGTCCAGTGGTGTCATTCTTACTTAATCATGACAGATTGATCTCCAGCCATGTCCTCATCAACACCCACACCTGTGTTAATGGAGCAATCACTGAAAAGAGGTTAGCTGGTCCTTTTAAGGCAAGGCTGCAATGATGTTGAAATGTCTTTTGGGGATAAAGTTCATTTTCTAGCCAAATATTGACTTTGCAAGTAATTGCTGTTAAGATGATCACTCTTTATAACATTCTGGAGTATATGCAAATTGCCATTAGAAAAAGTGAATTATTATTAAGCCATTATTAATCCGGCTTAATGTCACCTTCCAATAGCAAGGTGGCCTTAACCCATTATTAACCCATTAGCCACGGCTACAGGGCAATGGGAATAGATGGGCTAAGTGCCAGAAAAGGCTCATCTAATAATAGATGTGCCTTTTCTGGGTGGCTGGGGGCAGCTGTTAGTAGCAAGGAGGGGGCAAAAAGAAAATGCACCCTCCCTAGGCTATTATTATTTGCCCTCACTCACTGGCTTTCCCTGTCTGGTGGAGAAAATACCGCGGGAGCCCACAAATTTTTTTTCAACGAATTTACACATTTAATTACCACCTACATGTATAAAATTTTGCACACATACACTCATGTAATTGTTAATGAAAACCATATATCAAACTACATGAAATGAAATGGTTTACTGTATGTAAACCATGTGTGATTTCATGTCGGGTTCTGTAATGATTTTACAGAAGCCGGCAATTGAATTAGCGGCTATTCTGCTATGTAGAATTGTATGACCTATAAATATATAAATATGTGTCACAAAGACATGTATGTATATATATATATATATATATATATGTATGTATATATATATTCTTTCCTTCTTTATTAAACCTGTCAGTGTGATTTTACAGTATAGCTGGGGATGAATTGCTGGCCTTTCTAAAGGACACCGGTGTGTATTTCTCGCAAGTCACACGTGTGGTCCGTGTGTAATCCGTATTTTTCTCGCACCCATAGACTTGCATTGGCGTACTACGGGCGTAATACGCTGACAATCACAGCATGCTGCGATTTTCTCGGCCCGTAAAATACGGCCGAGAAATATACGGATGATCAGAGCTGCCCCATAGAGAAACATTGGTCCGAGCGTTATGCGTTTTTTTCATGCCCCTCACTCGTCCGTATTCCTCTCTAGTGTGACGCCGGCCTAAGGATGATTCCGCTACACTGTGACAGCACTTCAGATATATCAACTTTGACATATGGTAAAGTTTTTAATATTAGATAGTGTAGAACCGTCCCGATCAGGGTCACCTTGACGACGGTGAGATAGTTTTCATGCTATTTTTGATTAAAAACAGTATTACTAAGAACCCTGTGTTATTTAAATGCACTTTTGCTTTTTACTTAATTAGTTATAGCAGGGTTTTTGTTAATTTTGCTTCTTGTAGGTTTTTTCAATGTCTTATGGCCAAAATGAACATGCGTTTATATGCTGCATGTATACCAACATTAACGTGGCTCAATTTTTTTTGCGTTTTTTTCCTTGAGATATTTGTAGACAGCTATTAAGTCTCCTCTCAGTCTTCTTTTATTACAACCATTCCCCATGGCTCCTGCTATCTGTAAGGCCACGTTCACACGTTCAGTATTCGGACAGTATTTTACATCAATATTTGTAAGACAAAATCAGTAGTGGGTGAAAAATACAGAAGTGGTGACGTGTTTCTATTATACTTTTCTCTGATTGTCCCACTCCTGATTTTGGCTACAAATACTGATGTAAAATACGGACCGAATACGGGTTGTGTGAACGTGGCCTGAGACTACAATTTGGTGTGAGCATTTTTTGGTTTATGACACTCATTAATGATTTAGAGCAAAGAGCATCAACCAACAGTATCAATCTGGAGGACCCAGCACGTCCTTGCGTTACATTGACAAGTTACTGATTCCGAGGGCAAGTGTGTAATACATTATGTCTCCTGTGGAGGCGCTGCAGAGAATCTGAACACTTACGGAATTCCCCAGGAGATCACATCTGATCTTATAGCTTGTGATCACCTTTGTGAGGATTCAAAAAGATATACATCAACTGGAGCAGTGGGCAGCAACTAACAGAATTGATTTTAACAGGGAAAAATGCAAAGTACTACATCTGGGCAATAAAAATGAAAAAAGCATATACAAAATGGGAGAAATAGGGCTAAGTAACAGCACATGTGAAAAAGACTTGGGTATACTAATTGATCACAGACTTAACATGAGTCAACAGTGTGATGCAGCAGCAAAAAAGGCAAATGCAATTCTAGGATGTATCAACAGAAGTATACAGTCTAGATCACGTGAAGTAATTATCCCCCTCTACTCCTCTTTGATTAGACCTCATCTGGAATACTGTGTCCAGTTTTGGGCACCACATTTTAAAAAAGACATCAACAAACTGGAGCAAGTTCAGAGAAGAGCCACCAGAATGGTGACCGGTCTGCAAACCATGTCCTATGAGGAACGGTTGCAGGTTTTGGGAATGTTTAGCTTGCAAAAAAGAAGACTGAGAGGAGACTTAATAGCTGTCTACAAATATCTCAAGGGCTGTCACATTGTAGAAGGATCATCTTTATTCTCATTTGCACAAGGAAAGACTAGAAGCAATGGGATGAAACTGAATGGGAGGAGACACAGATTAGATATTAGAAAAAACTTTTTGACAGTTAGGGTGATCAATGAGTGGAACAGGCTGCCACAAGAGGTGGTGAGTTCTCCTTCAATGGAAGTCTTCAAACAGAGGCTGGATAGACATCTGTCTGGGATGATTTAGAGAATCCTGCTTTGAGCAGGGGGTTGGACCAGAAGGCCCAGGAGGTCCCTTCCAACTCTACCATTCTATGATTCTATGATTATTGTTGAATGGTCCTTCTAACAACAGGTACTACGCACAGTAGACATTTAAACTTTATCGCCAAATACGTTACTTTAATAATTGAATGAAATGAAAAGGTAAGAACAACATTTTACCATAAGGACCAAATTATTCAGGATATTAGTATTAATTACTACTATGTAGTGATTCTCTCTCGGAGGATGGGGGTTATGTTGTTAAGGCCTCATACTCACTGGCTGGAAAAAAATCGGTCCGTTTTCTGCAGGAAAAAACCGGTACATTTGTTGTAAAAAGGCATGCGATTTTGATGCGATTTTAAATCGCACCATGCGTTTTCTGTCAGTTTTCCATCAGTTTTCCATCTGTATGCAATGCGATTTTAACATGAAGTTTTACATAGAGCAGTTATCTCTATGTAAAAAGTCATGTAAAAATCACATTGTAACAAAAAAATGAACACAAAAAGCAAATAATTATATATAATATATATATATATATATACATCTAATATATATATATATATATATATATATATATATATAGGTCATACACTTCTACATAGTATAATAGCCGCTAATTCATCCCTGGCATTACTGTAAAATCACACTGACAGCTTTAATAAAGAATAGAAACAATACATATACACACATAGAATACATATATATATATATATACATATATATATATATATATATGTAATTGTGACATATATATATAGATATATTTATAGTTCCTAGACTTCTACATACTGTAATAGCCGCTAATTCAATTGCCGGCTTTTGTGAAATCACAGAAGCCGACATGAAATGATACATTGTTTCCACACAGTTAACCATGTCATTTCCTGTATTTTGATATATGGTTTGAACTTACAATTACATGAGTGTATTTGTACAAAACTTCAGACATGTAGGGGTTAATTAAAGTTGTAAATTCGTTGAAAAAAAATGTGTGGGCTCCCGCTGTATTTTCTCTACCAGACAGACAAAGCAAGCGAGTGGGGGCAGATAATAATAGCCTAGGGAGGGTACATTTTTTTTGTGCCCCCCCTGGCTACTAACATCTGCCCCCAGACACCCCAGAAAGGGCAAATCTATAATTAGATTCGCCCTTTCTGGCACTTTGCCCGTCTATTCCCATTGCCCTGTAGCGGTGGTGAATGGGTTAATAAGGGGTTAATGTCACCTTGCTATTGAAAGGTGACTGTAAGCCAGGTTAATAATTGAGAGCTGTCAATTAGACAACTATCAATTATTAATCCTATTGAAGTAAATAAAAAAACACAAACACACTTTAAGAATAAATAATTTTAATGAAATAAAAACACATATGTTTGACCATCTTTTATTTAACTCGCAATCCGTTCGAAGCCCTTGATCTTCTAAAATAAATATAAAATAATAAAACAACATTATTCTTACCTATCTGGCGATCTGTCACGTCCCACGATGTAATCCTTCACAAAGGGTTAACTAGCAATCAGATAAGCAGTGCAAGTAATGCTGTGTGCTCAGCTGATAGCTCCTGAATGAATGAGCTTATCTCCTGCCGACAGGAGAGGATGTGATTAATGAATGAAGCTTAATTGATTGCGTCCCACTTTCACGTTAGGTCAGGTCACTGAAGTGAAAGTGCCAATAAATCAATTAAGCTCCATTCATGAATCTATTCCTCTCCTTTCGCTGGGAGAGTAACTTATTCATTCAGGGGGTTACAGCTCGGAGACAGCATTTTGCTCTCTGCTAACTGTAACCTGTTAACCCTTTCTGATGGATTACACCGTGGGACCTGACTGTACATCGGATTGGTAAGAATAATTTTGCTTTTTTATTTTACTTTTTATTACAGGAAATGGTTTTAGCAGGTAAATAAAATATGGTCAAAAACTGTGTGATTATTTCATTAAACTTCTTTTTTATTAAACTGTGTGTGTTTGATTTTTCTTTCATACAATAGGATTAATAATTGATAGTTGTCTAATTGACAGCTCTCAATTATTAAACTGGCTTAAGGTCACCTTTCAATAGCAAGGTGACATTAACCCTTATTAACCCATTCGCCACCGCTACAGGGCAATGGGAATAGACGGGCAAAGTGCCAGAAAGGGCGAATCTAATTATAGATTTGCCCTTTCTGGGGTGTCTGGGGGCAGATGTTAGTAGCCAGGGGGGGCACAAAAAAAATGTACCCTCCCTAGGCTATTATTATCTGCCCCCACTCGCTTGCTTTGTCTGTCTGGTGGAGAAAATACAGCGGGAGCCCACGCATTTTTTTTCAACGAATTTACACCTTTAATTAACCCCTACATGTCTGAAATTTTGCACACATATACTTATGTAATTGTAACTTAAAACCATATATCAAAATACATTAAATGACATGGTTAACTGTGTGGAAACAATGTATCATTTCATGTCGGCTTCTGTGATTTCACAAAAGCCGGCAATTGAATTAGCAGCTATTACAGTATGTAGAAGTGTATGAACTATAAATATATATATATGTATGTGTTACAATGACATGTATATATATATATATATATATATATACGTATTCTATGTGTATGTATCTAGTGTTTTGTGAGCTGTCAGTGTGATTTTACAGTAGCCGGGGATGAATTACCGGCTTTTCAAAGGAGAATGGTGCATATAAATCGGACAGCACGTGCATGGTGCGAGTGCTGTTCGTTTTTTAATCGCACCCATTGACTTGCATTGGCGATTTTCATCCCAAAATCGCATCAAATCGCAGCATGCTGCGATTTTTTTCTCACAACAATATCTGATGAGAAAAAAATCGCAAATGAGAATTCACCCATTGACTAACATTGGTCAGATTTGCATCCAATTTTTTTTCCTCTGATTATCATCCGTTTTCGGCGCCAGTGAGTATGAGGCCTAACTATGTGTATTAGGTGACCTCTAGGAGGTGTTACATAGATGACCATCTTGGTGACCGCCTGGCTCTGCTCCCACCACCACCCCAGGTGCCCTGATAAGGCTGTGCTGGAGGACTAGCATGTGTCTGGGCAGAATTCCCAGATTGTCACCTCCGCCGCATACAGTGGTCTCCGCACGGTGGCAAGCAGGAAGCCCAGAAACCTTAATATAACTCGGACTGGATGTCACCATAACAGATACAACATCCAAAGCACAAAAAAACAGACAGATGGCTGCAAACTCTGAGAATCACTGAACGGCGACAAGGGAAAGTAGATATCACCTGATTATGAGCTTATGTTGCAAGAAAAAAAATAATGACACAAATAAAAAAATAATAATAGTAAAAAAACAATTTATAATATTCACATTCTACCTATCTATATACCTGAACTTTCTGAGTATATTCTGTATGGCCGTAATGTAGTATGAATTTGACATAGTCAATGTTTGCAGACATCTTAGAACTTACAGAGGCAGCTGTATTCTCTTGTCTGTATATGACGTAGTCACAGCAGTTTGCACCTGTTCACACTTGCTTTATTCTGTTAGCAGAAACTGGTCAGTTTTTTTGTGGTATATTACTGGAGGTAGTGGCTGCCCCCTTATTTGGCTTGAGCCTCCTCCTCCCATCAGCCTAAGGCGTCATTCACACATCAGCATTTTTGATCAGTATTTGTTTGTCAAAACGAGGAGCGTCTCCAAAACACAGAACAGATGTCAATCTTACAATTATAGATTTTCTATGGCTTTGGCATCCAAAAACACTGATGAAAAATACAAGAAGCAATGTGTACCATTTTTCAGTCATGTGACTACTAATGGCAATCACCGGTCAGGTCATTGATGAAAAGGCTTGATTCATCAGACAATCCTGTCTGGTCCCTTCAGAGACCACAGGAGTGGTAAGTAAACCTTATTTTTTTATTTTATAACAAGCTTTACTTTTCCATATTACAATCTACAGTACATAAAAAAAGACTAAAAGTTTTCACTTTTACCACCGAGCCTCATAATAAGTTATGCGTACATGGGAAAAGGGAGTAGGAAGACTTACTACTGAGAGACGTTGCACCTACACCCAACTGGTCCCTGTACAGACTAGTCAATCCTTAACCGCACAACTAAAAACACCACCTCGGACTTGACTCCCTAAAAGGGCATCAAGGGATTTCTCGTGCCTCCTGAGGAACCGGAGGTAAGGCCCCAATACACTGCCAACAAGGGTAAAGGAAGGTGTATAGGTGGACACGAAGACCCAGGGTGAGACACTTAAAGCACGTTAATAAAAAGGGAAAGAGGTAATAGTAAGGAAAACTAAAAATAAATGAAACTAGAATAATCTCCCAGAAACCTAACAGTGGTAAAAGGAAAAGGTACTGGGAAGGTAGACAAGCAGACGCACAG
This sequence comes from Oophaga sylvatica, assembly GCA_033576555.1. Classification (NCBI taxonomy): domain Eukaryota; kingdom Metazoa; phylum Chordata; class Amphibia; order Anura; family Dendrobatidae; genus Oophaga; species Oophaga sylvatica. The sequence continues at coordinate 377,350,220 of JARQOD010000003.1, read as the reverse complement.
CAAGAACATAAGCAGTGTTAATCTAAGGCCGGTGTCACACTTGCGTGTGTGATGCGAGAAACTCGCACGAGTCTCTCGCATCAGCACTCGACACTGCCGCCGGCACTCGGACCTGAGCGTGCGGCTAAATGTATTTCTATGCAGCCGCACACTCCGATCCGAGTGCCGGGTGTTGATGCGAGAGACTCGCGCGAGATTCTCGCATCACACACGCAAGTGTGACACCGGCCTAACAGAGTAAATCTCTTCGCTAAAGGGCTGGAACTCCTGAGCAGAAATCCACCTTGAAGTATAGCCAGCAAGGAAGTGCAGTGAAAGCATAATATATAAAGCCCCACCCAGACCGTGATAGGGCAAACCAAACTGGGAAAATGGAAAACAACTGGAAAGGAGCAAACCAAGAAGGGAGAATAAAGACAATAGGAACAATCAGCATTTGGACAAAGACAGAACAGAGCAATAGCTCAGCAGACAGAAGACCCGAACACAAAGGTCATCGGATTGAGTCTCCAAACCGAGCCATGATAGTAACACATCTATTATATAAAGCTGGACCATCCAGTCACAATAGATAGCGGTCACAGCTCACCTCCTCCTACTCTCATCACAGAGCATGTCTACAACATTCTCTAATAGAAATCAATGAGCATCTCTAGACTTTTATTTGCTGGGCTGTAATCATATTTCTGAATGCTACTAACAGAAGCTCAGACAAGACGGACAATCCTATTACTTTGTAGCCACCCAACAAAAAAGCACCCCAAAAATAAAAATCTACAATCAGAAAATAAGATATTATAAAAAAAATAATATTTCCTTTGTTTTTTTTTATATAAAATTGATTATTTATTTTATTCAATGATTTCACAAATACTTTTACATTTCTTGTTCACCTGCTGTTAATTCTGATGTCTGTAAGTTTTGCTTCTGCATTCTCAGAATTCTAACTTTTTTTTTATTACCTCTGCAGATGTGAAAGCTTTTTTTTTTTTTTGCAGGATGAGCTGTAGTTTTTCATTGGTACCATTTTACGGTATGCAGGATTTATTGACTAAATTTGATTCCTGAACTATATGGTGAACTATACTGCAGTTCTGCCATTTCAGGTCTATTTTACATTACAGTACTACCTATTTTTCCCATAAAAAATTTATAACTAGAAAAGGGACTTTTTTGATTTCTTAAGGAATTTTTTTATCTATTCGTTTTTCTTTTTTTATTTTTTTTATTACCACTTAATAATTCTGTATTGCAGAGCATTGCACCTTTAGGTCTAAAATTCACAGCCTATTAAACCCCATATTATGGCTTACACACATGCCAGTCCTGGGAGTCTTCATTAGGCCCCTACTAGTGATGAGCGAACGTGCAGGGATAAGGTGTTATCTGAGCATGCTCGGGTGCTAATCGAGTGTCTTCATCGTGTTCGAAAAATATGTTTGAGTCCCCGTGGCTGCATGACTCGTGGATGTTCAACAGCCACAACACATGCTACATGCAGGGATTACCGGTCTGTTAGGCAATCCTTGCATGTGTTGCACTGTCGAACATCCGCGAGACATGCAGCCACGGTGACTCAAACATATTATTCGAGCACACTGAAGTCACTCTGTTAGCACCCAAGCATGCTCCGATAACACCTTATCTCAGCAAGTTCACTCATCACCAGCCCCTACCTGTTATGGAAACTCATCGGTATCCCACAATTGTGCCGTCTCCTCCGTAAAAACTACTTATTTGCAGCATCTGAGGGTTCAAGTGGACAAGATCAGAGACATATACAAAAAACCAGACTCATTGTATGGCGCTCAAAGTGTAATACACTCTGTCACTAAAGAAAACTCAACTGTTGAATGCATATAAACACCAGAGGACACCAGGAGTTTGAAAAAACAGTATATACAAATGTCTTTATTACTCAATTATGAAGTTAAAAACACACACATAAAATAGAGACATGTTCAAAAGACACCAAAAAGACCACTAAGTGCTGAGTACAATGTATGTAACTGCCAATCTCATATTTTGATTTGATTCAGAAATAACCCCAATAAAGTAATGCCACACCACCAGCTCAGGTATCAGTCTCCCAAACCATACATGGAACTATACCACCTGTTCCCAAGAGCCTGGAACCCATACATTTCTGAGTATATCATCACGTGGCCGTCCACCATAAAATATATGCATTAAAGCTGGACATAGTGCTGCAAATACAAAGGGGAAAGAGACAATGTTCTCACCAATGTTCTCACTTAGTAGCCCATCCACGAACCCCGACGCACGTTTCGCTGTTGTTAGTTTCGCTTTCTCAAGGGGGAGGTGTGTAAACAATTGACAGAAAGGACCTTAAATTCCCATGGTGATTAATCACATGACCATCACCTGACCATCCTGAGAGGCACAGTGTCTGAATGGCGCATGCGCGAATCACCGACCCTCCCATACCCGCGTCACCGGCGATGCCCTACCTGCGTGTGAGCGAGGAATACCATTCCCCAAATCCACACACCTGCAAGAGCTGTGCTGGATGCCGCGGGGCAGGAGAAGTCAGGTGACGCGCGAAAGCGCACCACCATGCCATAAGAGACATATACTTTTCAAAAAATATATATATTAATAATTAAATTGCCACCGATGAAGGTAAATGTCCATGTGGCTCCATATTTCATAAATATTGCAAGGTCCTTTCTGTCAATTGTTTACACACCTCCCACTTCAGAAAGTGAAACAAACAACAGCGAAACGTGCGTCGGGGTTCGTGGATGGGCTACTAAGTGCTTTGGTGAGAACATTGTCTCTTTCCCCGTTGTATTTGCCACACTATGTCCAGCTTTAATGCATATATTTTATGGTGGACGGCCACGTGATGATATACTCAGAAATGTATGGGTTCCGGTCTCTTGGGAACAGGTGGTATAGTTCCATGTATGGTTTGGGAGACTGATACCTGAGCTGGTGGTGTGGCATTACTTTATTGGGGTTATTTTTGAATCAAATCAAAATATGAGATTGGCAGTTACATACATTGTACTCAGCACTTAGTGGTCTTTTTGGTGTCTTTTGAACATGTCTCTATTTTATGTGTGTATTTTTAACTTCATAATTGAGTAATAAAGACATTTGTATATACTGTTTTTTCAAACTCCTGGTGTCCTCTGGTGTTTATTAAGATCAGAGCCATCTGTGATCCCGGCGTTAAAGCAGAATATCAGCTGTAATATACAGGTCCTTCTCAAAAAATTAGCATATAGTGCAAAATTTCATTATTTTCCATAATGTAATGATTACAATTAAACTTTCATATATTTTAGAATCATTACACACCAACTGAAATTTGTCAGGTTTTTTATTGTTTTAATACTGATGATTTTGGCATACAACTCCTGATAACCCAAAAAACCTGTCTCAAAAAATTAACATATTTCAACCGTCCAATAAAATAAAAGTGTTTTTTACAAACAAACAAAAAAAACATCAAATAATAAAGTTCAGTTATGCACTCAATACTTGGTCGTGAATCCTTTTGCAGAAATGACTGCTTCAATGCGGCGTGGCATGGAGGCAATCAGCCTGTGACACTGCTGAGGTGTTATGGAGGCCCAGGATGCTTCGATAGCGGCCTTAAGCTCATCCAGAGTGTTGGGTCTTGCGTCTCTCAACTTTCTCTTCACAATATCCCACCGATTCTCTATGGGGTTCAGGTCAGGAGAGTTGGCAGGCCAATTGAGCACAGTAATACCATGGTCAGTAAACCATTTACCAGTGGTTTTGGCACTGTGAGCAGGTGCCAGGTCGTGCTGAAAAATGAAATCTTCATCTCCATAAAGCATTTCAGCCGATGGAAGCATGAAGTGCTCCAAAATCTCCTGATAGCTAGCTGCATTGACCCTGCCCTTGATGAAACACAGTGGACCAACACCAGCAGCTGACATGGCACCCCACACCATCACTGACTGTGGGTACTTGACACTGGACTTCAGGCATTTTGGCATTTCCTTCTCCCCAGTCTTCCTCCAGACTCTGGCACCTTGATTTCCGAATGACATGCAAAATTTGCTTTCATCAGAAAAAAGTACTTGGGACCACTTAGCAACAGTCCAGTGCTGCTTCTCTGTAGCCCAGGTCAGGCGCTTCTGCCGCTGTTTATGGTTCAAAAGTGGCTTTACCTGGGGAATGCGGCACCTGTAGCCCATTTCCTGCACACGCCTGTGCACGGTGGCTCTGGATGTTTCTACACCAGACTCAGTCCACTGCTTCCTCAGGTCCCCCAAGGTCTGGAATCGGTCCTTCTCCACAATCTTCCTCAGGGTCCGGTCACCTCTTCTCGTTGTACAGCGTTTTCTGCCACATTGTTTCCTTCCAACAGACTTCCCATTGAGGTGACTTGATACAGCACTCTGGGAACAGCCTATTTGTTGAGAAATTTCTTTCTGGGTCTTACCCTCTAGCTTGAGGTGTCAATGATGGCCTTCTTGACATCAGTAAGGTCGCTAGTCTTACCCATGATAGGGGTTTTGAGTAATGAACCAGGCAGGGAGTTTTTAAAAGCCTCAGGAATCTTTTGCATGTGTTTAGAGTTAATTAGTTGATTCAGAAGATTAGGGTAATAGGTCGTTTAGAGAACCTTTTCTTGATATGCTAATTTTTTGAGACAGGTTTTTTGGGTTATCAGGAGTTGTATGCCAAAATCATCAGTATTAAAACAATAAAAGACCTGACAAATTTCAGTTGGTGTGTAATGAATCTAAAATATATGAAAGTTTAATTGTAATCATTACATTATGGAAAATAATGAAATTTTGCACTATATGCTAATTTTTTGAGAAGGATCTGTACAACTATCTCCCACTGCTCCTGGATTCATCCCTGGACTCTGCATTTGTGGACACTTTAAATGAAAGGCACGTGTTTCCAAGGGGTTAAAAGAAACATTGCTGGTAACGTATCATTAGAGACTTATAAATGGTAGTGCTCCAGATTTTTTTTCTTTGATTTTCAATGAAAATCCAGGAATTTTCTTTCTAACAGAAGAGCAGTAACACTTTACTTTTGCAGTGCCCACCAATTATTTTGTTCTGCACAATACAATGTATCGCACATGTAATCTACAGGGAAACAATCTGGAAGGATGAACCTTTTATTACAATGGTATGAGTGTATTCTAGATACATTACCAGCCCTTACATTCTCCTCCCCATAGCAGGTGGGTATTTTACTGCCCATAAACCTCTAACTAAGCAGTTCAGGAGGAAACATTGCGCTAAATAAATAAAATCTTTCGTTATGTCAGCAGTAGGCGAGCTTTGTGTGCATACTGATTTAATACTGAGTTCAATGAAAGGTGCACAAATGACTGGAGAATTTGCAACCCTTAATTTTCCAGCCTTGGGAAAATTTTCAGCAAGTGCTACAGCCTGCCCAATCCTAGGGCATGTGCACACATTAAGTATTTGGTGCAGAAATTTCTGCATCATTTCTGCACCTGTGTAAAATAGTAATAATTTTTTACATGCATTTTTGGTGCAAATTTTTCCCCACTCATTAATATGAGCGAAGTCTTCAGCGAAAATGCTGAAAGGATTGACAGATTTAAATCAGCATGAAAATCTGCAAGTGAATTAAGATTCTCATTCACTTTGCTGGCATCAGGAAACCTTCAGGTTTTGTGTCAAACCTGTGCAGAAAAAAACACTATGTAAACATGACAAATCTGCAGCTTGTACACAGACCCTAACAGTGTGTAACATAAACACAGGGCCTACCTTAGGGCAGGCAGACTAGACATCTGCCTAGGGCCCCCACTACCCCACGAGCCCCCAGCCAGAGGTACTAATAGCGGCAGATCACGTGGCCGCTAAGGGGCCCGTGAGTCAGGGGAGCCTAGTGCTAGCGCTCTCTCAAAACCCCGCATCGCGCATTGAACTGTATCAGCATCATGGATGCCGATACAGTTGAAAGCACTAATGGAAGAAAGAGCGTCAGATGGTGCCCCCTCTCCCATCATCACCCTCTGCCTCTGTCGTAGCAGGCATGTGATAAGGTCACTTCATCGTGCACCATGCTGTGCCGTGCAGTGGAGCTACTGAGGTGAGGAGATGCGCTGCAGCGGGGAACGGGGAGAGTTAAGCATGTGTTTAACTTTTAAATCGTTGAGTATGTGGTGAACATAATACTGCAGGACTATAGGGGCTGCATTATAGTCTATTGGGCTGCGTTAAACTCCTATGGAGATGCATTATACTCCTGTGGGGGCTGAATATACTCCTGTGGAGGACTATGGTGTGCATTGTACTATGGGGTGTGTATTATACTGTATGGAGCACTATGAAGTGTATTATACTGTATGGAGCACTATGGAGTGTATTATACTGTATGGAGCACTATGGGGTACATTATACTGTATGGAGGACTATGGGGTGTGTATTATACTGTATGGAGCACTATGAGATAGATTATACTATATGGAGGAATACAGGGTGTGCATTATATTATGTGAAAGGCTGTGGGGTGTATTATACTGTATGGAGAACTATGGAGTGCATTAAACTGTATGGAGCACAATGGAGTGCATTATACTGTATGGAGAACTATGGGGTGTGTATTATACAATATGGAGCACTATGGGATATATTATACTATATGGAGGACTATGGGGTGCATTATACTATGTGGAAGACTATGGGATGTATTATACTGTATGGAGGACTATGGGGTGTGCATTATACTATATGGAGGACTATGGGTGTGCATTATACTATGTGGAAGACTATGGAGTGCATTATACTGTATGGAGCACTATGGGGTGCACATTATACTATATGGAGGACTGTCCTGCACATTATAATATGTGGAGCACTATGGGGAGTATTATACTATGAAGAGGAATATGGGGAATATGATACCAAACAAACAAAATGCTGCCAACTCTTCGAGTAATTGAACTGGTTATGCCAGAACAGAAATCCTTGTTCTCGGCAGCACATCGCATGGTGTAAACTGCAGATATGCTGCTGATAACATGATACTGTATGGGGACAGATTAATCTACTCGTGTTTGTTCTATCCCCATTATTTTTCCTTAGCCGGTGTAAAGAGGCCGGGAAACAAGCGGTGAAGGACTTGAATACTTTCGATCACTCTTGTCTAACAGACTGAACTCAGCGCATGTAAATACAACCAAAATGTTTCTGTGTGATGGTGCAATGTGTGAGCATTTAGGGCCCCGCTTTAAACTTTTGCCCAGGGCTCCACTTTGTCTAAAAGAATCCCTGCATGCACACTATTAGGATTCAGCTCTGCTAGAGGTTTCGAACGGTCATCATGTAACCACAAGTGTGTGATTTGCATACATGTGGTCTCGTGCCAACTAGACGTGTGCAGCCTTGCTCACTGCAAGTGTATTGAATGAGAACAGACACGTCTAGTCGGAATGTGGCCGGAAGCGTGCCACTCAAATTCTTACGGTTACTCGTCCGCTCGCTATTGGGGCCTGCACCAGAGAGTCCTCATAGTGTGCATTGCGTGACTAGAAACTTGTAGCTTATGACTGGACAACCCCTTCAATCATTTCCTAAAGATGTTTTGAAGATTTTTTAAAACATTTTGGATGAGTATTTGAACCCTGGAGCATTTTTCTTGCAGCCTTTTGATTGGTCAGTGTCACCAAAAGATCATCGTGTGAACGTAGCCTTATTCAACGTTTAACACAATACATATCACCCGACGTTCCCATGATCAGCTTTTTTTGGGAGTTTTTGGATGTTGCAGATTTTCTGCAGGATTTCTGCACCCATTATGTACGACAGGTTACTTGCATTTTTTTTCCAAAAACTCGAGTCAAAACTCATCAAAAAATCATTGTGGGAACGGAGCCTAACTTTGCATTCTCAATGCCATGTGATGTGTTAAATATCAAGTTAAAGCTAACAAACTTTAGTTAGCGCTTGCTGCTCCATGATATGTTGCACCTTAAATGGAAAGCTTGCTACATCTTTATGCTTTTAACTGGCGATGGAAGCAGGAAATTTGGGACCCACCCAACAGAGCTCTGAGTCCTAATTAGAAATCAGGACCTGTTAATTTGTAATGAAATTTAGTTATGGGGCCACTTAAAATATACCTACGTACACTACTACAGACATGTAATCAGTTAACATTTATTTATTATACTTTTCTTATATAGCGCCATTATATTCCGCAGCGCTTTACAGACATCATCATCACTGTTCACAATCTACATTCCCTATGTTTATGTCTTTGGTGTTTGGGGGGGAAACCAGAGAAAACCCATGTAAAAACAGACAGCTCACACAAACTCCATGCAGATGTTGTCCTTGGTGGAAGCATCATTGTCAGAAGCTCCCTGTCCTCCCCAACAGCTGCAGGAACCTTTCCTTGCAACAAGAAAAAATGTAAATCCTACCCATTTATAATAACCACGGACAAGATAAAGATCCCAACTCACATCAGGACTACAAGATCCAAGGTACTTTCAGCTGCATCACATCTAATGTGGTGTACCTTATTATATGTACTAAATGTCCAACTGGGGGTCTATATGTGGGGGAGACCGGGCAAAAACTGAGAACAAGGATGAATTCTCATCGCCACACAATAAGAGAAAAGAGAATGGATCTACCTGTGGCCAAACATTTTTGTATCCCTGGTCATAGCATGATGGACATGAAATTACTTGTATTGAAGGGTAATTTCACATCTCAGAGACACAGAAGAGTTTGTCAATACAAACTGATGATGACCTTTGACACTCTCAATGCTGGAATGAACCTATCACATGGATTTATGACTTTTTGCATCAATTAAGGAATTTGCTCCCAGGACCCTGTGGGAACATCACAAAACATTACCAGACCCCAATCAGATGGCAATAAAACTTTCACACTCCTTATCTATGAACAGGACCAATATTTATTGCCACAACTGTTCATCCCTCTCCCATATGGATAGTTCTGCTTTACGTCACTTGTCTTATCCATTGCACTATTACTGTGTCCTGTTGTGTATAAATATGTGATTCTTCAGATGTTGTATTAGTCTTTGCTTGATGAAGAGACCTGAGTAGTCTCGAAAGCTTGCAATTTGTTACCATCTTTTCTGTTAGCCATTAAAAGGTATCAACCACTGAGGACTCTCAATTCTAAATATTTTTCTATCTACTGGCTAACACGGTACAAAGATATACATCTTTCCTAGAACAATGATAGTAAGTACTGGCTCCACATAACATTAGTATGCACATGGGAAGTCACACAGTAATGCAGAATTAAAAAGTACAGGATCAACTGATAATATCAATAATTACAACAATCTATGCACCATGACATTTGTGCTTACCTCTGCACTGTGGTCTGGCAGCTTGTCCTTCTGTTTGGGGTCTTCAAGTATCCAACTCTTCATCCAGCTTTCTTGCTCCATGTCTGGTCCCATACTAAAGTCACTCTACTCATGGTCCTGGCTGCTTCTTCTCCCCCTGTCATCTCCTTCCAAATCTGATTACAGGACTTTTCTGCCTGTCTCTCCTCCTCCCCTCCTCTCTGTCCCATGAGCTGCTGGCCCCTCTCCCTCCCTCTGTCCTTTACATCCATATCCTCATTGCCTGGTCTTCATTATGACATTGCATGCATCTGTTATTTTTTATTCTTCTACTGATATAGTCTTGATGATCTTCTCCATAGCTAAACTAAGGATACACTTAACACAGCATTCATTATTCAGGGCACCTGTAATAATAGTCCTGCAGCAGCAATCTGCCTGCAGTTTGTCCATCCTGCACTGAATTTGCCATAGCAGATTTTTTTTTTGTCATTGAATGCTTTCCTTTTTTTTTTTTTCATGGAGGTAACTACATAAGATCTACCTTCAGCCCTACACAAATCCACAGCAGAAATATGATTGAAAATACAGAGTTCTGCAAAATTATAAACTCAGCTTTCCTATAGCTGCATTACTGTCTTTATATCAGTCTTGCATTAATTGCATATTAATCATTATTATCCATCTGCATTAATTGCATAATTATGAGTCTTATTCCTATACATTAATTGCTTAATAATCAGTCTAATTCCTATGCATTAATTGCTTAATAATCAGTCTTATTCCTATGCATTAATTGCTAAAATATCAGTCTTATTCCTATGTATTAACTGTTTAATAATCAGTCTTATTCCTATACATTAATTGCATAACTATCAGTCTTATTCCAAAGCATTAATTACATAATTATCAGTCTTATTCCAATGCATTAATTACATAATTATCAGTCTTATTCCAATGCATTAATCACATAATCATCAGTCTTATGCATTAATGCAAATATTAGTGCTTTTCATATGCATTAATTGGCCAATAATTGTTTTTTTTTGTTGTTGCAAGTGAATAAGCATTGTATCTGTTTTGCACTTGTTTGTAAATAGAATGGTAAATAAGAATGTTGCAGACAGAAGATCCTCATGATTCAGCTAGTGACACATGGAATTGGCACAGACCTTGCAGCACTTTCTGCACAGACCTGGTGCTGGCTGCATTGAAGTTGCTGCATTGTATAGTGATGGAGAGTAGCTCCTGCTCTGATACAGAAGACTCTGCAGACAGGGGCAGAGGCAGGGCTTCCTACTCTCTCCTCCCCCATTAAAACTGCAGAGATGAGAAGTCAGCAGTAGTGTATCTGCACATGGGAAGCAGTCCAGGGATAGAGAGAGGAGGACAGGAGAGAAGAGGGGAAGAAGGTGGGGGGGACACAGACACCCTACACTCTACTTACACAGCCAGGTAAGTGGGCAAGGTGCTGGCACATAAAGGCTGGGACACCTGAGTGCATGCAGTTTGCCAGTTTATAATGCACATTAGTGTGAGGTTGGGGAAGGTTTATATATTTTATATTGCACTTTGCACTTATTTGTATGGATTAAGGTCCTAAAACGCTGAAAATGTGCCTAGTCTTTGCCACTTTGGGCTGGAGCTGCTTCATCCCTTATACAAGGACATGAAGGGTATTAATTTTATTACACACGCTTCTTATTTCCTTCAGGTTGATCATCACGGCTCTTCCTTGGCATTTCGCTTGTCAACTTCTTTACTCCCCTGATAGAAAATGCTCCTGGGACCCCCGTGGGAAAGAGAATTATTCCCCTATATACGTCAGGCATGGCTCGTCGTGACCTGGGTAAGTGGCACGGTTGCTTTTAATAATATGAATAGTTGACTAAATTACTGTACTGCTTAGCAACATTGTCTACCCAGGATAATAGGAAAGTTACTTTCTGGATTCTATGTTGCCAGATAAACACTTCTTGTATCTAAAGTGTATCCAAATCTTATAGAGGGGACTGCAGGGGGACTGCAGGAATTAGAAACTATAGGAGGGTGTGGTGTGTGTTACATCGGTCGTGTGGATAGAATGCAGGTCTGACATTTTTATGCCCGGCTTGCAATATTCTGTGCAAATCTGGGACATTTTAAGGGAGAAAAAAAACCAAAAGTGAGCAGATTATTTGTGCCAATGACTCAGCAGTAAGATCCAAAAGCTAAAGGCTGAGTCAGCAAGAGGCCAATTTTGTCACTTGTCATAGGAGTCCGTTACCTGCTGACTGTCTCCAGCACCGTACGTCCCTAAATATGGCAGAGGCAAATCCTTCTGCTTGGTGCATTGAGGACTGTCAAATGCACAGAACATTTTTAGGTGAAAATGTATTCCGATCCCATGAATTAACTATTCCCTGACCTTTCACACTGATATATTACACCCCAAAGTGGTCAGTGCCTTAAAATTTAACAGCTCATAAAAATTGACCTTGGGTTTATTCCCCAATCCTGGGAAATGGAAATTTGGTGCAAAGAAGAGGAATATCCATTAAAATTGGCCCAAATAGACAAATCCCTTTCTGTCCAAGGGTCTCTTATTGTACGTCTTTGACGCAGACATTAAAGACAATCAATATCTATCCTCCTGTCTATGACTTTTTGACTGTGGCTGTTTGGTATGTCTGCGTTTTGGCATAATCACACTTTATATATGGTCTTTAGGAAACGCTAAATTTTTCCTGCTGTGAAATAAAATCATACTGATATTAATCATTGCAAAGCATTACCAGACTTTAAGTGCATGATCATGAAAAAAAAAGCAACTTTTTTTTACTAATTTGTTTTGGCCATTGCAAAAAATAAAATCAGCTGGTACTCAAGCTTCCTGGGTCCGATGCTGTGTTTCTACAGCTGCTACTGTGATTGTGCACTGGCTGCAGCGGTTAAAAGCTAATCTCATTTGCTGGGCTGGTTGTAGGTGAGCCAATGATTGGCTGCGGCGCTCTGAATGTGATGTCACCACTGCAGCCTGTACACTAGGGAGATGTGTCTTGACCCGCACCACAATTGTGGTTTACCAGAGCAATGGGGTACTCAGAGCCGAGCCCATGGAAGTCTATGGGGTTGTCACAGGTAGCGGTGGCTCGGTCTGTGGCCCTGGCGGTCAGGCGTATGTTGGGGGGGATATTTACAGGGGATAGGTATATATACAGTTCGTGACGCCACCTGTAGTTCTCTGATCACTAAGACCAGCGCTGCTGTAGATCTCTGAGGGGATGGTGAGGCAGCTAGATGTCGGGTCCCCTACAGGTGGGACTCTTCCCTCAGGTCGATAGTTATGGTGGGGTTGTGCAGGGATGCAATCAAATAACTCAGTCTCACACATAGAAGCTCCTTTCCATACCTTTTACTTCAAGTTGTTCAGGCAGGTCCCAGGGAGGCTGTTCGGGGTGGATGAATGCACGTAACGGTAACAGTTGAGCAGGTTACAGGCCTCCTTCTCTTTCCAAATGATGAGTGAGTCCAAGCTTGCCTGTAGCTAAGTTAACTCTATAGTTTTCAGCTTTTCCCACTGGCTGTACTGCCCGGCCGGTTTTGTGATAGAACCTTATAAGTGGTGAACTAAGTACTTTCTTTTGCCGCGCGCCGGACTCAGAAGTCTTGTTCTCCTGACTCGGTTACGTACTGGCACTCTAAGGGCGGCTTTCTGCAACCTAAGGTCCAGTAAGACTCTGGCTTTTCTATCACTATGCCTGGAGCTATAGTGACGCTTCGGTCCCCAGTGACCGGTGACAATGTGCAGGATAATCCGATCCTTAAGGCACTTCTGAATCCTTCCCTCTATGCCCTTCGCCCTGCTTCTGCTTTCAATGTAGCACTGAAGCGTGAAGATAGAAAGTCAGTTTTCTTCCTTGGTCTCACTGAGTAACTCTCAGTTTCCTCAAAGTTCAGACTGAGTAAAAGGTAACTCTGACTAGACTCGGGATGATAACTAGTCATCCGTTACTAGACTCCACTTCGTTGAATTGGCAGGAACTAATCTTCTGCTCACCCAGAGCTCTGACAGGAATCCTCACTGTCTGAGAAGAACTAGCCCTGACTGCTCTGTACGATGACAGGAAGCTAGACTGACTCTCTCCTGTGCTACACGTCACTCCCCTATACACCCCTGTGGGTGTGTCTGAAGTGTAAGTGAGTGTCAAGCTTTAACTGTTACCTTACTGTGCATTCTCCAGATCCTGTGTGCCTTACATACCAGGGCTACACAGATGCATCACTTGGCATGAGATGATTCCATTTTTTTTACCATGTCCACAACTAATTATTAGAAAAAAAGATAATGGGGCCTATTTGCACCTTCAAAACATGTGGAATTGTGCTTTATGAGGAGCTATTGGATTGCAAAGAGCCCATATATTGTTGTATCACAAGGGGCCCTTTTCTGTCCAGTGCCGTGGACCGCAAGTAATGTAGTGATTTGTCTTTACTTTGCTATGTAGTGTTATACTAATTTTCACCATGTTATGTTATGCATATGAACATTTGCTGATTAATCACATTTTATTGAAAACACTGCATCTTTCAGATGCACTTATTATTTTGTGCATGTGTGTAGCCCTGGTACACAATACCAGGAGGATGAGTGGAGAGGTAACAGTTAAGGTCTCTTCATGACATCATGTACACTTCTGACACACCCAGCAGGGGTGTGGAAGGGAGTGATTTTCTAGTCAGTCAGTTTTCCTGTCCTTGGACAGAGTAGACGTGTCCAGTTTAAGTCTGTCAGCAGTTCAGAACGTGGAGGCTGGTACAGGTGGTCTAATTCACCTTAGTCTAGTCAGAGCTGTGCCCCACTGGAAGAAAGACTGAACTATCTATTAAGAGATGAGCAAATCGAAGGGCAAAGTGGAAGGAAGATTATTGGAAAAGTGCGTTTGGCTTGGAAGAGTCCTGCACATTGCTACCGGTTACTGGGGACCGAAGAATCACTATTGTTACAAGCATAGTGAAGAGAAAACCAGAGATTTACCGGACCCTAGGTCGCGGCAAACAAGCCCCTTATAGTCAGTACGTAACTGGGGTCAGGGGAAGTGAAGACTTTGAGTCTCTGCAGGACAAAATAAGAATTCAGCTCCCTCATAGAAAGGCTCCTAACACTAAACTGACTGGGAAGCACAGCTTTGGATAAGCTGGAATCATAGAGGGGACTACGCTTCAGGCTGGTCGTACTCATCTTCATTGGACAGTAAAGGAGGCCCCTAAGTTGCTTAGCTGTTGCCTCAAAGCTCATCCTCCATCAACCCCATCAGCCTCCCTGGGACCTGCTTGAACATCTTACAAGTAAAGGTATGGAAAGACGCTGACGGTGTGAGACTGAGTTATTATTGCATGCCTGCACAATCCCTACCTGACTACCGACCTGAGGGAAGAGTCCCACCTGTAGGGGACCCGACATCTAGCTGCCTCACCATCCCCTCAGAGATCTACAGCAGCGCTGGTATAAATTACCAGAAGACTACAGGTGGCGTCACGAACTGTATATAAATCAATCCCCTGTAAATATTCCCCCAACATACGCCAGACCGCCAGGGCCACAGACCGAGCCACAGCTACCTGTGACAATCCCCATAGACTTCTACGGGCTCGGCTCTGAGTACCCCATTGCCCTGGTAACCCACAATTGTGGTGGCGGGTCGACACAAAAACTTGGCGTCACGAACAGGATACGAAACTTGCAGCATTGCGAGCCCTGTGTGCCTGTGGAGTGTTTTTGTGAAAAAGGACTGTTTGCATTTTTGGCGCCAAAATCGCCATTTTTGTCGCCATATTCGCGCCCTCAGGCGCTGGAGAAGAAGGAGGGCGTACCTGAAAGAGCGCGCAAAGTCTTGGACACGCCCCCGGCTCTGACTCAGCGGCAGGTCCTGCAACAGGAAGTGAACGCTCTGACATCAGAGCGCCTGCGACGAAGGTCCTGTTCCCACTGCGGTGCCTGTGAAGTAGCAGCGTCTGAAACCGGTAGGCTCCGTTTAACCAAGGGGGCGCTAAGATGTCACAACAACCGGCTGACAGTGCGGCCCCGGTCGGAGTCCCCAATCCCGCACCGTCTGGTATTGTAGCGCCAGATGGGGGCGCAGGCCCTGCACCCAGTCCGGTAGTCCCGATTATGCCACTAACGCTCCCATATATGCCTGGGGCGAAATGGCTTCCCCAATACAGCGGTGAGCCAGGCACATTAGCAGGCTTCAAGCGGAAGTTATGCAGCATCCTAGAAATGTACTCCATGCCTGAGAGACAAAAAGCTGCTGTGCTAATAGGGCAGCTAACTGGCGCTGCTGAGAGGGAAGTGGAGACCTGGGATACCGTTGATCAGGAGTCGGTACCTGCGATCTTCCTGAAGCTACATGCCATATTTGAAGACCGCACAGAAACGGATCTCCGGATGGCCTTCTATCACTGTTCACAACAGCCAGGTGACAGCATCCGGGACTATGCTTGCCGACTACAGGGAGCCCTGAAAGCACTCAAGCAAATTAACAATTTAAATGCTATCGACGAGAATAAAATGTTGAAAGAACAATTTATACAGGGATTGAGATCCCAGAGGAACGCAGAACTGTGAATTGGTGGTCCTTAGATCATCCTGATGCTACCTTTGATGCCCTAAAGGACATGGCAATAAAAGGGCTGCGGCCCCTGGGCAAACCTGAGGTGGCCACCCAACATCATCAGGCTGAAGTCACTCCGGAACCGGCAGTAACCCCCTTTTCCCCGCTAGTGGCTGAAGCCAAAGCGCAGGTGACACCTCCTAGTGAATTGGACTGTCTGCGCTCAGAGGTGCGCCAGCTGACTAAAAATCTGGCTGCTGTAATGAGTGCCCTGCAGCTGCGGAAAGAGGAGGAAGGGAAGATCTTGTTAGCTGACTGCCCAGAGGACGTTCCGTGGATGCACCGGAGAAGAAAGAAGACGTCGCCCCCCCGGAGGAGGACAACGCCACCCCCAGGAGCAACCTCTGATCAACACCCTTCTCGTCGAGAGATCATCTGTTATCGCTGCAACCGGAAAGGTCATCTGTCTACACAGTGTCCTTTAAACGGGCAGAACCTGGGTCCAAGGGCCAACACCCAGGAGAATACCCGTCAGGCCCCCTAGACTGGAACCGCAGGTATGTGGGCGGGCGACCCTACCTGTCTATTATTCTAGATGGTATTGCTGTTCCAGCATTGTTAGACACTGGGTCGCAGGTGACCCTAATACCTGATGCTCTATATACCAAGTACTGGTCAATGGACAGTCTTAAACCTCCGAGCCTTGACTTTACTGTGTATGCTTCGAATGGTCTTCCTGTAGAAGTACTCGGAACAAAATGTGTAGATGTAAAGGTGGGCAGAGAGGAGTTGAAAGACCAAGGGCTTCTGGTAGTAAAGACTGTAAATGAGGAGAACGGTTTAAATATCATTTTGGGTACTAACATTATCGGTAATTGTTTGGGAGAAGTTGTGTTCTTACTCCAACAGCTCGCTGAGATTGCCCGACCAAGGCAGAGAGGAGTAATCCAAAGAGAGATCCGGGCCCTGGTGTGTCAGCAGCAAGCGAAGCTTACCGACGGCGAAATTGGTAATGTACGGGTCACTGACTCAGATCCTATTGTGATACCCCCAATGAGTGAAATGATCATTTGGTGCAGGGCAGCCATAGGTCTGAGAGGACAGAATTACCAAGCTGTAGTAGAACCCCACCATTCAGAACATAGACCTACACTTATGACTGCTAGAGGAGTAGTAGAAGTGGTGAATGGAAGAGTACCGGTACGGCTTCTCAATTGGGGAGATGATGAGGTAAATTTACCCCGTTATGCAACCATTGCTAAACTTCATGCTGTTGATAATAATTCTATTCTCCCGGCTGAGTCCTTAGACTCCTGTCAAATAGAGGAGGACAATGACCCAGCAACCCAGGTGGCGGAATGGTGTCAGCAACTCCATGTTGGGACGGACACCACTCCCGCTCACCAGAAGCAAGGGGTATTACGGGTGGTGCAAGAGTACGCCCAAGTGTTTAGCAAAAATCCACTTGATTTTGGGACAATTAAGGGAGTACAACATCATATCCCTACTGGCAGTCATCCTCCCATCAAAGAGCGGTATAGGCCCATACCTCCAGCTCATTATCAGAAAGCTAAAGAAATGTTGAATGATATGAAGAAAGCTGGGGTGATAAGGGATAGTTGTAGCCCCTGGGCAGCCCCTCTAGTTCTGGTTAAAAGAAAGATGGTAGTATGAGAATGTGTGTGGATTACAGGCAGGTGAACCGCATAACACACAAGGATGCATACCCGCTACCACGTATAGAGGAATCATTAGCTGCTCTGAAAACGGCTAACTACTTTTCTACCCTCGATCTGACTAGTGGTTACTGGCAAGTGGCTGTGGCTGAGGAGGATCGTGAGAAAACGGCTTTCACCACCCCAATGGGGCTCTGTGAGTTCGACAGAATGCCGTTTGGGCTCAGTAGTGCCCCAGGAACATTTCAGAGAGTGATGGAAAACTGTCTGGGACATCTCAATTTTGAAACCGTGCTGCTATACCTAGACGACGTTATCGTGTATTCCAAGACATATGAGGACCATCTGAAGCACCTGGCAGAAGTATTCGAGTCCCTGTCCAGGTACGGGATGAAATTAAAACCCTCAAAATGCCATCTACTCAAACAGAAGGTACAATACTTGGGGCACATCGTCAGTTCGGAAGGAGTAGCGCCAGACCCAGAGAAAGTCACTGCCATCCATAAGTGGCCGGAGCCGAAGAACCTTAAGGAAGTGCGACAGTTCCTGGGACTAACGGGTTACTACAGGAGATTCGTGAAAGATTACACGAAGAAGGCAGCTCCTTTACAGGACCTCCTGGTAGGACAATCCTTAAAGAGCAGAAACCCTCCCTTTAATTGGGGTAAAGAACAGGCTGAAGCATTCCAAAAGATGAAAGAGATCCTGACAGGTGATGAGATCTTAACCTATCCTGATTACAGCCAACCGTTCCTGTTGTACACCGACGCCAGTAATGAAGGTTTGGGAGCAGTTCTCAGTCAGAAGCAGAATGGCCAAGAAAAAGTCATCGCTTATGCTAGCAGAAAACTCAGGCCAACGGAGAGGAATCCGGAAAATTATAGCAGCTTCAAGCTGGAGTTTCTGGCGCTGGTCTGGGCCATTACTGAAAGATTTAAGCACTATCTGGCCTCCAATAAGTTCACGGCGTACACAGACAACAACCCGTTAACGCACCTGGAAACCGCCAAGCTGGGCGCCATGGAGCAGCGATGGATGGCCCGGTTGTCCAATTACCAGTTTACTATCAAGTACCGGGCAGGTCGAAAGAATGCTAATGCTGATGCGTTGTCCCGAATGCCGCATGACTCTGATACGGAAGAAGAATCGGACGACCTGGAAGAAATTGAGCTACCCGCGTTCCATCGAAATGGGGTAGTCCATGAGCATCGAGTTCACAGAAAGCAGTATGGTGCAACATTAAATCCTTTACCCCATCATAGTTGGAAAGAGACTCAGGACAGTGATCCAGTGGTCAGCCGCATCAAGGAGTTGTTAAGACAGGAAGGCTCATCTTTGGAAAAGGAAGCACCTATGTCAGCCAAGCTCCTGTGGAACGAGAAAAGCAGGTTGTTCCTATACCGTGAGAAGTTGTGCAGGAGATACGTCAACCCCAGAACCCATGAAATGGTCTGGCAAATAGTGGTCCCCAAGGCAGACGTCCCAATGGTGTTGGAAGCATACCACGATCAAGCAGGACACTTTGGCTGGAGGAAGCTGGAGACCCTGTTGAGATGCCGGTTCTACTGGGTAGGGATGCGCAGCTCCATCGAGAGGTGGTGTCGGAACTGTGGACCCTGTGGTCTCAGAAGAAAGGACTACGGTAGTCAGAAGGCACCCCTGCAACCTATCCGGACGACTCGTCCCCTGGAGATTGTGGCCCTGGACCATGTCAAATTGTCGCCAAGTAGATCTGGATACTCATACGCCTTGACCATGGTGGACCATTACTCCAGATTTCTGGTAGTCGTTCCAGTTAAGGACCAGACCGCAGTGACGGCCGCGAAGACCTTTCAAGCAAGCTTTTGTAGACCGCATGGGTATCCGGAGCAAGTCTTAACCGATCAGGGACCTGCTTTTGAAGCCGATTTATTCAAGGAATTCTGTCATATGTACGGGTGCAAGAAAATTAGAACGACACCATACCACCCTCAAACCAACGGTCTTTGTGAAAAGATGAACCATATTGTCCTTGACTTGTTGAGATCCATACCGTTGGAAGACAGGAATCGATGGCCGGATTTACTACCTGATTTGGTTGATTTGTATAATCATATACCTGTAAGCTCAACTAACTGCACTCCAGCTTATCTTATGCGAGCAAGGCCCGGAAAACTACCAATGGATTTAGAACTTGGAGTGGTAGAACCGGAGGCAGACGACGCTGTTGAAAACTGGGACGTCAATCGGCAAGAGCAATACAGAAGAGTACAAATCTGTGTGGAGGAAAGTCTCAATAAGGCACGGGAGAAACAGGAAGATGTTTACAACCGAAATGCTCCTGCCAAGCCTTTGATGCCTGGAGAGGTAGTATTAAAGAGAAAAAGGAAGATGCATAAACTGGATAATCAGTGGGAGCAAGAACCCTACGTCATACAAGATTCTAAATATGACAATAGAAAAGTCTGTGTCGTCAGTAAAGACGGAGGAAGAACAACAACCACTGTGTCCAGAGATCATTTGAAGTTGTGTCCAGAACACTTAAAGCGTTGTGAAAAGAACCCTGTCCTCAATCAAGGAGAAAGAAAGGAAGAGGTCCTACACACAGATCTGGGAGATTTTCCTGCGGATTGGCCCCGACTGGGAGATGCTGTGATAATTCCAGTGTTGCAGTTTTATCAGCCACAAGAGGAAGTTTTACCTCCAGTTGTGCCTGTGGTGCCAGTTGAGCCCGCTCAGGAGTTACCCATCCCAGCAACACCTCAACCTGTGGAACCTCAAGATGGATCATCTGAAGCAGCGCCCCATACTATGGGATCCCCTGGTGAAGCTGACTCACACCGCCCAGCCATCAGTACGCTTGCCAGATCCATAGAAAGATTAAGGCAGTTCTATAGTTTGCCGTTACGCAGTGCAGACAGATCGCAACTTGATATACCTGAAACTACACCACGTAGATCAGAGAGAATCACAAAAGGGAAATTACCCATTAGATATCAGCAGTAGTTATAACGAATTTATGTGAACATTGTAAAAGTCTATATATATAAATGTGTTTTCCCTATTATGTCTTCGTTTAACAATGGACTCAGAGGCTGAGGACTGAGCCAGCCCAAAAACTGTATCCTGTAAATAGTTGCACTTTGTGCCTTTTTAATGGTTTCACATGAAACCTTGACTTACCTCTGAACCAAAAACCCGTGTGGTGTGGCACTGAGTGAGGTCTGCAATTGGATGTCCTGCAGCCCACCCAGGACCCACGTTGAAGGTTTGGTGCGGGTCCTTCACAAGTATACCGTATATTTATTGAATGCTATTTAATACTTTTGTATTTCTATATAAAATGTTAATGTTTGCAACGTTCAAGATATCCTCACCTCCCGGATGGGACGAATTACTGTTTACTGTTTAATGTTTTCATGCATAAACAAAAATGTCTCTTTATATTTTACAGCCCGGGAGTGCTGTCGTTTACCATGGGGGAATGTGTAGCCCTGGTACACAATACCAGGAGGATGAGTGGAGAGGTAACAGTTAAGGTCTCTTCATGACATCATGTACACTTCTGACACACCCAGCAGGGGTGTGGAAGGGAGTGATTTTCTAGTCAGTCAGTTTTCCTGTCCTTGGACAGAGTAGACGTGTCCAGTTTAAGTCTGTCAGCAGTTCAGAACGTGGAGGCTGGTACAGGTGGTCTAATTCACCTTAGTCTAGTCAGAGCTGTGCCCCACTGGAAGAAAGACTGAACTATCTATTAAGAGATGAGCAAATCGAAGGGCAAAGTGGAAGGAAGATTATTGGAAAAGTGCGTTTGGCTTGGAAGAGTCCTGCACATTGCTACCGGTTACTGGGGACCGAAGAATCACTATTGTTACAAGCATAGTGAAGAGAAAACCAGAGATTTACCGGACCCTAGGTCGCGGCAAACAAGCCCCTTATAGTCAGTACGTAACTGGGGTCAGGGGAAGTGAAGACTTTGAGTCTCTGCAGGACAAAATAAGAATTCAGCTCCCTCATAGAAAGGCTCCTAACACTAAACTGACTGGGAAGCACAGCTTTGGATAAGCTGGAATCATAGAGGGGACTACGCTTCAGGCTGGTCGTACTCATCTTCATTGGACAGTAAAGGAGGCCCCTAAGTTGCTTAGCTGTTGCCTCAAAGCTCATCCTCCATCAACCCCATCAGCCTCCCTGGGACCTGCTTGAACATCTTACAAGTAAAGGTATGGAAAGACGCTGACGGTGTGAGACTGAGTTATTATTGCATGCCTGCACAATCCCTACCTGACTACCGACCTGAGGGAAGAGTCCCACCTGTAGGGGACCCGACATCTAGCTGCCTCACCATCCCCTCAGAGATCTACAGCAGCGCTGGTATAAATTACCAGAAGACTACAGGTGGCGTCACGAACTGTATATAAATCAATCCCTGTAAATATTCCCCCAACATACGCCAGACCGCCAGGGCCACAGACCGAGCCACAGCTACCTGTGACAATCCCCATAGACTTCTACGGGCTCGGCTCTGAGTACCCCATTGCCCTGGTAACCCACAATTGTGGTGGCGGGTCGACACACATGTATGATGATTTTAAGGTTGTTATACATGTATAAACTCTTGGCCAAGCAAGTGGGGTCACTGGTCATATTTGTAGATGCAGTAGCATTCAACTACAAAGGCTCCATTGTACTAGCTGGTCAAGACATATAAGTCTTAAGCACTCAATAGGTGAGGTAGATTCTCTAAGCTAAAGGTCTGGGTGGTAACACGGGCCACAATTGTCGGTGCAGTGGTGAACAATTAGCAGACAGGAGACCATTAGCAGAGGCACTGAAAGCTGCAGGCAGACAGAAGTTATTCTGGAAGCCGTAGGCGGACACGTAGCAGAGGTCCTGGAAGACTGAAGTCAGATAGATGGGTCCTGGAAGCCGCAAGCAGACCGGAGATGTCTGAGAGACCACAGATAAGTAGTAGAGGTAGGGAAAATTGCAGGCTGACAGGTAACTGAGGAACTGGAAGCCGCAGTCAGCCAGGAGATGTCATGGAGACCTCAGACATGGAATTCTGCACTGACAAAGTAAAAATCTTAATACCAAATCACAGGTATGTGTCTTGGGAGGCCTTATATAAGACTAGGAAGTTCAATATATGGCATCATGCCAGGTTACTTGTAAAGCCCTACTTGGAGCACAAGAAAGTTTAGTGGACTGGGTTATTAAGGGTGAAGAGCCCAGAGCAGAGTCCAGACCTGAGACAGGTGTGCAACAATAAGGAGACATCTTAGCATGCTTGTTGGTCCAGTGGTCAATGAGTGATACAGTGAACTAGAGCCTGCAACAAGTAGAGTTTCCCAAAACCAGACACAACTGTTCTGAGTTAGGAGAAATGAGGAGGATGTGTGGTTGAAGTTTGACTTGCTAAATGGAGTAGAGACCCTTGGATCCAATGGCATATGTATGTATTACCTACAGTCTGTATGGTGCATGGGAAAATGCCTTAATGTCCTGACATAGGTAAGAGAACTGAGACACTGACCAAGCCAGCTTTCTAAACCCTGTAACTATTTGCCAGTAGTTAGACTTTGCACTGTGCTAAGAGACTGTTCTTGTTACTGCTGGTAACCACCAAGTTCTTTGCTTTAACATTTATGTATTACCGCCCTGCTCTGTGCCTCAGGTTTGATGTGTAGCAACCAAGCTCTGTGTTTTTATTCTGTTTAATAACCGTCAAGTTATGATCAACTTTGAAGTGTGACAGCCAAACTCTGACTTAATCTGTAGTGTATAGTCACTTAGCTTTGTGCCTTTATGCTGTTATTCTAGTGCAAAAGATTGTGTAACTGTCAAGCTCTGTGCCTCAACTATGATGTGTAACCTTCAAGCTCTGTGCCTCAACTATGATGTTTAATCATCAAGCTCTGTGCCTCAACTATGATGTGTAATCATCAAGCTCTGTACCTCAATTCTGATGTGTAACCATCAAGCTCTGTGCCTCAACTTGGATGGGTAACTACCAAGTTATTTGCCTTTATTGTGTTGTGCGACCACCAAGCTTTATAGCTGAATGGGACTCTCATTCTTGATGTCATTGTTTGTCCCAATAGTCGTACTCTGAATGGCCATACAAGTTATCATCTATTCATTGGTTGTTTTAAAAATATTTACTGGGAAATCCAAGTCAGTAGGTTCCTAGCTTTTTATAGCCTTAAGAGTACGGCGCCGTGCCCCAACCACCACCGTCGTAGCGACAGTGCAGGGCAGGCAACCTGGTGCCTCACAGCACCCATGGTGCAATGGTGAGTCGCCATGTCAGTCTGAGAGCTTCTGCAAGGTGAGTTTTTTAGATCCTTTCACTTGGTTTTGGTGTTGTGCAGCGTTCATTGTTGCTGTGCTTATGTGCCTGTGAGGTGGTGTGACCTGGAGTAATGGGGACTGCAGGTCGCCTGCCATGCTGGTGCACTGTCGCCGCGGCGGTGGTTGGTGCACGGAACTCACCCTTAGGGTACCCTCACACTGGCATGGATTCTCAGGCCGATTAAGCCAATGACAATTGGCTCGGGTCCGAGTGTCATCTGAGTGTGATCCGATTCTTGGGCACGAGAGGATCACAGAACAGGTGCTGAGAAGACAGGGAACTTACCGTAATTTCTCCATCTTCTCCACTGACTCTGACATCTGAGTGCAGGCTGATGGTTCACACATACCCATAGACTTGTATGGGTGATCGTGATTGGATCCTCAATGCTGACATTGTTTTCTTGTGCGAATCTGCATGAATAAATAATTGCATATCTGCACTGCCTCATAGTATATTATTGGGCCAGTAAAACATTAGCGGCATAATTCTATTTGTGGTTGGGAATTAATAGATTCTCATTCATTAACAATGGACATCTGGTCGGTAATATAAAATACTACAGCAAAATGCAAATGCTCCACGTGCATACTACCTATACAAACTAAAATGCAAATCGTGGTACTTTCTATATACAGGTGCTTCTCACAAAATTAGAAAATCATCAAAAAGTTAATTAATTTCAGTTCTTCAATGCAAAAAGTGAAACTCATATACCGTATTTTCCGGCGTATAAGATTACTTTTTAACCACTGAAAATCTTCTTAAAAGTCGGGGTCGTCTTATCTGCCGGGTACGGACCAATCTGCATATGGTGGGGGAGTGGTCCCGATGACAAAGGGAGGGGGCGTCTCAGAGGGAAGGTGTTGAGTATCCCCCTATTACCTCATTGTATCAGCGGTGCTATCTGCGGGACTCTGTGTTGGGGGGCGGTGGCGGCTCCTCTTTGTGCAGCATGGGGGCTCTGTGCTGGGGGCAGCGGCGGCTCTTTGTGCAGAGTTGGGGCTCTGCCGGCATTTCCTCAAATCCCGGAAGCCCCGGCAGCTCCATTGCTGCGATGCGGTGGCCTCTGAGAAAATGGCCACTGCATGCTCAGATTCATATCTCGTCTCAAGATCTCAGGAGACGAGATCTGAAACTGAGCATGCGCCGCCCCCAGCGGCCATTTTCCCGGAAGCCACCACATCGCAGCAATGGAGCTGCCGGGGTCTCTGGGATCTGAGGAAATACCGGCAGAGCCCCGACTCTGCACAAAGACCCGCCGCTGCTGCCCCCCAGCACAGAGCCCCCACGCTGCACAAAGAGGAGCTGCTGCCACCCCCCAGCACAGAGTCCCGCAGATAGCACCGCTGATACAATGAGGTAATAGGGGGATACGCAACACCTTCCCTGTGAGACGACCCCTCACTTCGTCATCGGGACCATCCCCCACCATATGCAGATTGGTCCGTACCCGTCGTATAAGATGACACTTGGCCTATAAGAAGACCCCCCACTTTTAAGAAGTTTTTATATTTTAACTGGAAAAGCTGGGGGGTCGTCTTATACGCCCAGTCGTCTTATACGCGGAAAATACGGTATTATATAGAGTCATTACAAACAGAGTGATCTATTTCACATGTTTATTTCTGTTAATGTTGATAATTATGTCTTACAGCCAATGAAAACCCAAAAGTCATTATCTCAGTAAATTAGAATACTTTATAACACCAGCTTGAAAAATTATTTTAAAATCCGAAATGTTGGCCTACTGAAATGTATGTTCAGTAAATACACTCAATACTTGGTCGGGGCTCCTTTTGCATCAATTACTGCATCAATGCTGCATGGAGGTGATCAGCCTGTGGCACTGCTGAGGTGTTATGGAAGCCTAGGTTGCTTTGATAGCAGCCTTCAGCTCGTTTGCATTGTTGGGTCTGGTGTCTCTCATCTTCCTCTTGACAATATCTCATGGATTCTGTATGGGGTTAAGGTCAGGCGAGTTCTCTGGCCAATCAAGCACAGTGATACTGTTGTTTGTAAACCAGGTATTGGTACTTTTGACAGTGTGGACAGGTGCCAAGTCCTGCTGGAGAATGAAATTTCCATTTCCAAAAAGTTTGTCAGCAGAGGGAAGCATGAAGTGCTCTAAAATTTCCTGGTAGATGGCTGCGCTGACTTTGGGCTTGATAAAACACACTGGATCTACACCAGCAGATGACATGGCTGCCCAAACCATCACTGATTGTGGAAACTTCACGCTAGACCTCAAGCAGCTTGGATTGTGGCCTCTCCACTCTTCCTCCAGACACTCGGACCTTGGTTTCCAAATGAAATGCAAAATTTACTTTCATCTGAAAACACTTTGGACCACTGAGCTACAGTCCAGTTCTTTTTCTCCTTGGCCCAGGCAAGACGCTTCTGGCGTTGTCTATTGGTCATGAGTGGATTGACACAAGGAATGCGACACTTGTAGCCCATGTCCTGGATACGTCTGTGTGTGGTGGCTCTTGAAGCAATAACTCCAGCAGCAGTCCACTCCTTGTGAATCATCCCCAAATTTTTGAATGGCCTTTTCTTAACAATCCTTTCAAGGCTGCAGTTATCCCGGTTGCTTTTGCACCTTTTTCTACCACACTTTTTCCTTCCACTCAACTTTCCATTAGCATGATTGGATACAGCACTCTGTGAACAGCCAGCTTCTTTAGCAATTACCTTTTGTGGCTTACTCTCCTTGTGGAGTGCGTCAATGACTGCCTTCTGGGCATCTGTCAAGTCAGCAGTCTTCCCCATGATTGTGGAGCCTACTGAAAC
Organism: Oophaga sylvatica; assembly: GCA_033576555.1. Taxonomy (NCBI): domain Eukaryota; kingdom Metazoa; phylum Chordata; class Amphibia; order Anura; family Dendrobatidae; genus Oophaga; species Oophaga sylvatica. Next base: position 377,323,488 of record JARQOD010000003.1, on the reverse strand, counting down.
AGACTAAGGGACCTTTATAAATGCTTAGGAAGCCTTTGCAGGTGGTTTTTACTAATTATTGTAATTTACTGAGATAATGACTTTTGGGTTTCCATTGGCTGTAAGCCATAATCATCAACATTAACAGAAATAAACACTTGCAATGGATCACTCTGTTTGTAATGACTCTATATACACTGCTCAAAAAAAATAAAGGGAACACTTAAACAACAGAATATAACTCCAAGTAAATGAAGCTTTTGTGAAATCAAACTGTCCACTTAGGAACCAACACTGATTGACAATCAATTTCACATGCTGTTGTGCAAATGGAATAGACAACAGATGTAAATTATTGGCAATTGTCAAATATTTAGAACTGAGAGTCCTCAGTGGTTGACTCAGTGGCTAACACGGTACTAAGATATACATCTTTCCTATGGCAATTGTCAAGACACACTCAATAAAGGAGTGGTTCTGCAGGTGGGGACCACAGACCACATCTGAGTACCAATGTTTCTGGCTGATGTTTTGGTCACTTTTGAATGTTGGTTGTGCTTTCACACTCGTGGTAGCATGAGACGTACTCTACAACCCACACAAGTGGCTCAGGTAGTGCAGCTCATCCAGGATGGCACATCAGTGCGAGCTGTGGCAAGAAGGGTTGCTCTGTCTGTCAGCGTAGTGTCCTGAGGCTGGAGGCGCTAGCAGGAGACAGGCCAGTACACCAGGAGATGTGGAGGCGGCCGTAGGAGGGCAACAACCGAGCAGCAAGACCACTACCTCCGCCTTTGTGCAAGGAGGAACAGGAGGAGCACTGCCAGAGCCCTGCAAAATGACCTCCAGCAGGCCACAAATGTGCATGTGTCTGCACAAACGGTTAGAAACCGACTCCATGAAGAAGGGTCTGAGTGCCCGACATCCACAGATGGAGGTTGTGCTGTCACGCTGTCTAATGATATGAATACAATGTCAGTAAACTATTTATACAGGAACCACACTCTATACAACATATAGTTTAGCAACATCAGAATGTAAGTATAAAATAGATTTACCTGACACAATCTCTGCAGAACTTAGGGTTAATCTTGAGGACTAGATGTGCAGAAACGATATAGTTGAACTCAGGGTTAATCTTGAGGACTTGATGAGCTGTAACAGGAAAGAGGAGGACCGGGGTCTAACCTGACCCTACACTGGGGTCCTAACTAATCCCTTACCTTGGAGGTACTGATAATGGTTCAGAGGTCCAAGTCTCCAGCCTAACCCTGTCTCCTGTCAGACCCTGAACCCTGTAATCAGTCCTAAGAAGGATCCTGATTACCACCAAAGGGATATGGGCTGATCTCAGCTAAATACACAGATTAGACATATAAGACAGACAGGATAGCACTCACTTGCATACACACTCAAACACCGAAGGAACATAAATGGTCTGGGAAATAAACTCTAAGCAAGTTGAGCTTAAAACAGCTAAGGAGCTCTCAACTTAAGTCAATACAGATTCATTCCTATCTGTGGTCTGCATGAAGGATTTCACTGGCAACTCCCAAAGCAGACAACCAGGAATTTAAAGGAAACCAATCAACAAATAATCAATTGCAGCCGGGAGAAACTGCACCCAGTCCCAGCACCGAGCACAGACAGAATTAACTCCCTAGCTGCCAAACACAAAGAAACAGCAACTCAGCTGTGAGAAGTCAAAATGTGCAACCGCGACGATCTTCGTGGCAATGCACACATGACAGTACCCCCCCTTCTACGAGGGGCCTCCGGACCCTCAGGGCCAGGCCTGCCCGGGTGAGTTCTGTGGAAGGTCCGAACCAAACGATCTGCGTTAACATCAGACGCAGGGACCCACGTCCTCTCCTCCAGACCATACCCCTTCCAATGCACCAAGTACTGAAGGGACCGGCGATTCAGACGAGAGTCAATGATTTTTGATACTTGAAATTCCAAATTACCATTGACCAACACTGGAGGAGGAGGTAGAGGTGACGGTATGACTGGTGCCACATACCTTTTAAGTAATGACTTGTGGAACACATTATGAATTTTAAACGTAGAAGGGAGTTCCAGACGAAATGCCACAGGATTAATTATGGAACTGATCCTGTACGGCCCGATGAATCTGGGACCCAGTTTCCAGGAGGGCACTTTAAGTTTTATATTCCTGGTAGACAACCATACCAGATCGTTCACATTCAGATCTGGACCAGAAACTCTCCTCCTATCAGCCATACGTTTGTAACGGTTCCCCATCGTACTCAAATTATTCAATACACCTCGCCACACAGAAGCAAGTGACGACGAGAAACGCTCCTCCTCAGGAACCCCAGAAGGACCCCCCCCATTGAAAGTACAAAACTGGGGATGAAAACCATATGCCCCAAAAAACGGGGACTTACCAGTGGACTCGCTCCGCCTGTTGTTAAGAGCGAACTCTGCCAGAGGCAAGAAAGAAGACCAGTCCTCCTGGTTCTCCGATACAAAACACCGGAGATATGTCTCTAAACTCTGATTCAGACGCTCTGTCTGACCATTGGTCTGTGGATGAAAAGCCGAGGAAAACGACAATTGCATCCCCCGACGTAAACAAAATGCCCTCCAAAATTTGGACACAAACTGAGACCCCCTATCTGACACCACATCAGAAGGCAACCCATGAAGTCTCACGATCTCCCTAATGAACACCTGCGCCAGAGTTTTAGCATTAGGGAGTGCAGGAAGAGCAACGAAATGTGCCATCTTACTGAACCTGTCAGCAACCACCAGTATGACAGTATTCCCAGACGACGGAGGAAGGTCCGTAATGAAGTCCATAGATAAATGAGTCCATGGACGCTCCGGAAGTTTCAAGGGTAAAAGGGTCCCAGACGGACGGGTATGAGGAGTTTTAGAGCGAGCACAAACCCCACAGGACGCGACAAAAGTTATAACATCTTTATTAGCGTTAGGCCACCAAAATCGGCGAGAAAGGAGATCTAAAGTAGCCTTACTCCCTGGATGTCCTGCTAAAGCAGAATTATGATGTGCCTCAATAACCTTTTGTCTCAACTGATTCGGGACAAACAGTCTCCCTGGAGGTCCTGCAGGGGCGTCCCCCTGAGCCTCTAACACCTCCTCCTCAAGCTCAGAACATACAGCCGACACTACCACCCCCTCCTGAAGGATAGAAATCGGATCGTCCGTTTTCCCGGCCCCTGGGAAACTGAGAGACAAGGCATCAGCCTTTACATTCTTAGACCCCGGACGATAAGTGACGACAAAATTAAACCTGGTAAAAAACAACGACCATCGAGCTTGTCTGGAATTCAGACGCTTAGCGGATTCTAAATACAGCAGGTTCTTGTGATCAGTAATAACGGTGACCGGGTGGACTGCCCCTCCAAAAAGTGACGCCATTCTTCAAAAGCCAATTTAATGGCCAAAAGTTCCCTATTGCCGATATCATAATTCCTTTCGGCGGACGACAATTTCTTAGAAAAGAAAGCGCACGGATGCCATTTACCAGGGGACGGACCCTGGGACAATATAGCACCCACTCCTACGTCAGACGCGTCCACCTCCACAATGAACGGCTGAGATACATCTGGTTGGATGAGAACGGATGCCGAAGCAAAACATCTTTTTAAAGAGGAAAAGGCTTGGCAAGCTTTGTCCGACCACTTAGAAAAATCCGTCCCTTTTCTCGTCATGTCAGTGAGAGGTTTGACGACAGACGAGAAATTACAAATAAATTTCCGGTAGTAATTAGCAAACCCCAAAAAACGCTGCAGAGCCTTAAGATCTCCTGGCTGATCCCATTCAAGCACTGCTCTCACCTTTTCAGGGTCCATCCGGAAACCGGAGGCTGACACCAAAAAACCCAAAAACTGAAGTTCCTGTACGGCAAAAACACACTTCTCCAGTTTGGCGTATAGTTTATTGTCTCGCAAGATCTGCAACACCTGTCTCACATGCTCCTGGTGAGACACAAGATCTGGTGAGTAAATTAAAATGTCATCCAAATATACGACCACAAACACCCCCACAAGGTGACGAAAAATGTCATTAACAAAATGTTGGAATACTGCTGGAGCAGTAGTCAGACCAAAAGGCATGACCAGGTTTTCATAATGTCCCTCCGGCGTGTTAAACCCGTTTTCCACTCATCCCCCTCTTTTATCCTAATCAGATTATACGCCCCCTGAGATCCAATTTAGAGAACCATTTGGCGCCAACAATTTGATTGAAGAGATCAGGAATAAGAGGGAGTGGATACGGATCTCGAACAGTAATCCGATTAAGTTCGCGGAAATCCAAGCAAGGGCGTAGGCCTCCATCTTTTTTCTTCACAAAGAAGAACCCCGCGGCCACAGGGGAAGATGAAGGTCTAATATGCCCTTTGGCCAGACTTTCAGAAATATAATCTTTCATAGCCTGCCTCTCAGGACCAGAAAGATTATACAACCTAGCTTTAGGCAACTTAGCATCAGGAAGTAGATTAATAGAGCAGTCATACACGCGATGAGGAGGCCAGTCCCGACACCCCTCCTCAGAGAAAACATCCCCAAAATCCTCCAAAAAAGGAGGCAATGTACTAGGCACGACCGCACTGATGACTGTGTTCATGCAGTTGCTTTTGCAAAACTCACCCCATTGGCTTATCTCTCTGGACTGCCAATTAATAACAGGTTATGTTTAACCAGCCAAGGAAGTCCCAACACAATGGGAGTAGGTAGACCCTCCAACACATAACAAGATAATTGTTCCCTATGTATTGCCCCCACCCGAAGGTCAATGTTATGAACCTCATGAACAAAGCTACCTTGGCCGAGAGGCCTGGCGTCAATGGAGAAAATAGGGATCGGTTTGACCAATACACTCAGATGCATACCTTGAGCCTGAGCAAACTGAGCGTCAACCAGATTAGCCCCAGAACCACTATCCAGAAGAACAGACAATCTCTTCACTCTAGTACCAACCACCACCTCCACTGGTACAAGGAACTGAGAAGAACCGGCGGATGAAATACATACTCCCAGGTTGTCATCCACCACACAACCTGGGATTAGCAGTTTTCCGGCGACTTTTTACTTAACAAGACACGGGATGGACATTCTCCAACAAAATGTCCCTCTTTCCCGCAGAAAAAACACCTTCTAGTCCTGCGGCGTGCCGCCAATCCCCTACTACGAAAAGATGTCCCTCCCAACTGCATAGGCTCATCCGAACAGACAAGGGGAACCTCAACATAAGGGACTTTAGTAGTAGGTGGAGAAACAACAGGGAGTGGAGTTACCTCACCCCTCTCCCGAAGCCGTCTATCAGTACGGATAGCTAGGGCCATAGCAGCCTCCAGAGAAGGAGGAGACTCATACTGAGCCAAAACGTCTTTTAATTTGTCAGAAAGCCCATGACAAAACTGGCTCCTAAGAGCTGGGTCATTCCACTGAGTATCCGTGGCCCATCTACGAAACTCAGAGGCAAATTCCTCCGCCGGACGATCTCCCTGCTGTAACTTACGTAATTTGGTCTCAGCAAGAGAGACCCGATCTGGGTCATCATATACCAATCCCAGAGCAGTAAAAAATTGATCTACAGACTGTAGAGCCGGGGATCCCGGAGGAAGGGAAAATGCCCAGGATTGAGGGTCCCCTTGAAGAAGTGAGATAACAATTCCCACTCTCTGCTCATCACTCCCTGATGATCGCGGCCGAAGCCGAAAATACAATTTACATGCCTCCCGGAAGGTAAAGAATTTGTCTCGCCCACCAGTGAACCTATCTGGAAGAGCTACTTTAGGTTCAACTCTGGTTTGCTCCAGGGGAGACAAAACTTTGGACTTAATGTCCGTCAGCTCCATGGATAATCCCTGCAACTGCAGAGCCAGCTGGGCTACTGGATCCATGGTAACTAGAGATAATTTTTTATGGCCAGTGAAAATGTCACGCTGTCTAATGATATGAATACAATGTCAGTAAACTATTTATACAGGAACCACACTCTATACAACATATAGTTTAGCAACATCAGAATGTAAGTATAAAATAGATTTACCTGACACAATCTCTGCAGAACTTAGGGTTAATCTTGAGGACTAGATGTGCAGAAACGATATAGTTGAACTCAGGGTTAATCTTGAGGACTTGATGAGCTGTAACAGGAAAGAGGAGGACCGGGGTCTAACCTGACCCTACACTGGGGTCCTAACTAATCCCTTACCTTGGAGGTACTGATAATGGTTCAGAGGTCCAAGTCTCCAGCCTAACCCTGTCTCCTGTCAGACCCTGAACCCTGTAATCAGTCCTAAGAAGGATCCTGATTACCACCAAAGGGATATGGGCTGATCTCAGCTAAATACACAGATTAGACATATAAGACAGACAGGATAGCACTCACTTGCATACACACTCAAACACCGAAGGAACATAAATGGTCTGGGAAATAAACTCTAAGCAAGTTGAGCTTAAAACAGCTAAGGAGCTCTCAACTTAAGTCAATACAGATTCATTCCTATCTGTGGTCTGCATGAAGGATTTCACTGGCAACTCCCAAAGCAGACAACCAGGAATTTAAAGGAAACCAATCAACAAATAATCAATTGCAGCCGGGAGAAACTGCACCCAGTCCCAGCACCGAGCACAGACAGAATTAACTCCCTAGCTGCCAAACACAAAGAAACAGCAACTCAGCTGTGAGAAGTCAAAATGTGCAACCGCGACGATCTTCGTGGCAATGCACACATGACATGTGCTCACAGCCGAATACCGTGCAGGACACTTGGCATTTGCCACAGAACACCAGAATTGGCAAATTCGCCACTGGTTCCCTGTGCTCTTCACAGATGGAAGCAGGTTCACACTGAGCACATGTGACAGATGTGACAGAGTCTGGAGATGCCGTGGAGAGCGATCTGCTGTCTGCAGCATCCTTCAGCATGGCCGGTTTGGCAGTGGGTCAGTAATGGTGTGGTGTGACATTTCTTTGGAGGGCCGCACAGCCTTCCATGTGCTCGCCAAAAGTAGCCTGACTGCCATTAGGTGAGATCCTCAGACCCCTTGTGAGACCATATGCTTGTGCGGTTGGCCCTGGGTTCCTCCTAATGCAGAACAGTGCCAGATCTCATGTGGCTGGAGTGTGTCAGCAGTTCCTGTAAGATGAAGGCATTGAAGCTATGGACTGACCCGCCTGTTCCCCAGACTTGAATCCGATTGAGCACATCTGGGACATCATGTCTCGCTCCATCCACCAACGTCACGTTGCACCACAGACTGTCCAGGAGTTGGCGGATGCTTTAGTCCAGGTCTGGGAGGAGATCCCTCAGGAGACCATCCGCCGCCTCATCAGGAGCATGCCCAAAACATTGTAGGAAGGTCATACAGGCATGTGGAGGCCACACACACTACTGAGCATCATTTTGACTTGTTTTAAGGACATTACATTCCACTTTAATTTTGTGGGTGACTCCAAGTCCAGGCCTCCATTGGTTAATAAATTTGATTTCCATTGATGATTTTAGTGTGATTTTGTTGTCAGAACATTCAATTTTGTACAGAACAAAGTATTCAATGAGAATATTTCATTCATTCAGATCTAGGATGTGTGATTTGAGTGTTCCCTTTATTTTTTTGAGCAGTGTAATATATGAGTTTCACTTTTTGTATTGAAGAACTGAAATAAATTAACTTTTTGATAATATTCTAATTTTGTGAGTAGCACCTGTATGTTCTCTGATGGGAATTCTGTCTGTCATCCAACACAGTCTGTCTGTAGAAGGGAGAAATGTAGAGAATGGAGAATTATTCTGTTATCAAGGTCTGTAAATACTATGTGCTGCTGTGTAGGTTCGGTGTACCTATATGACGACTCATTTTAAAGTTCATCTCAATTAATTTATGAAATAATAAACAATGATTTACTAAGAGTGATTGATAGGGAAAAATTTGACACAAGCAATACAGGCTGGGAAATGAAGGGAAAGGAAGTTCTGGTATCTATTATACTGGCAGAATACTGATAAAGAGGAACTGCCAATTTAAAAAAAGTGGAAAATCCGGACAGTTTCTGGACCTATTGGACTGGTATAAGCACACATAGACCACGCTTTTCTATAGTTTTTGCACAATGGGAAAGGTACCCTTACCAAGTTTTATTGGTGGTCCTTTCTAGCTTCCATGAAGTTGAGCATCAGTTTTCAGACAGCTGACGTGAATTCTGCATTCGATTGTGGCAGAAGAGAGAGGTTTTTTTACATAATGTTCACTGCCCGGCAGCTTATAGATTATGTATATCAGTCATTTATTGCATGGCCTTCTATTGTGGAAGAAATAGGAGATGGTAAATAATATGGTGGGACTTTCAAGGGCAAAAATAAAACCCTTCCGGTAGAAGTAGTATCCTTGAAACGGACTGAATGTTGTGCACAAGGTGACGCGACTCGTGCTACTATATATCAAAGGGAATTAGAAACTATAAGCATAGGCTTGCTAAAGAGAATATCAAAGGGATTGCGATACAAGAAGCCGGTCCTTGAATAACATTGAGCAAGAATTTTAATTGCGGGTCAGTTCTTCTGTACCGTGCCCAAAGAGAACCATGATTGATGGGTAAAGCTAGGGTTTCGGTTGGAGATGAGATGTTCTTTTTGCAATTTTAGATAGCACAGAGAATACTCTGCATAACAGGGATGTGAGCGAAGGGTCAGAGAAGAACAAAACGGGGGGCGGCGGAACTAGATTGGTGCTTAATATCTGAAATGTTAAATAAAAGTCTAAAAGGATACAACATAAGCTGGAAGTGGAGACAAGAGAACTTATCCTGTGATATTCAGTGCTCTGTATCAAAAGAAAATACCAAGATCTATCAGTGGGTATCATAAAAAATACAGCTTTATTAAGGCTATGTGCTCATGTTGCGGAATGTTTGCAGAAATTTCCAGAGGAAAACCGGACTTTTTCCCGGGAAAAACGCATGCGGAATTCATTCTAAATAATAGGATGCTTCATTCATGCGTTTTTTTAAGCGTTTTTGTGAAAAAAAGCGCGAAAAATACGCAACGTGTGCACATAGCTCATAGCTTCAATGCAAAGCACAAAGATACATATAAATGGTTAAAAACACTTAAACATCATTAGATAGACATAAAAATCAAACTGGCCAAACGTTTCCCCTGCCTCTTGTAACCAAAGGTCTCTGGCAAATGCTAAGAAAACATATAAGAAGTACATGGTATAAACATTACAGTTTTTAGTGCAACAAAGTATGTCAATATGTTAAATCTGATGCACCCAAACAAGGAGTCATCCAACATCAAGCAATATAGGAATTCATACCATGGAAGACCAGAGACCCTAGGGAAAGTAGGGGGTCTGTATGTCCCCATTTTTATTGCCACTTCACACAAGGGAACCTTAAGGAAGTCACATGTGTCGATAAGCAATTCTCAAAGCATTTACCTGTTATTTCAGGTGACTTTTCAGAATAAGCCGTTGTGTGTAAACAGAAGGAATAACACTATATCTAGACATTATATGACTTGTATCCTCCATTTTTCCCCTTGAGAGTGGAGTCCAGCTGCTTTGATGTCTCTCATACTCAGTACACACAGATATAAAAAAAATATTGCTCTCGGAAGCAGAATAGTGGACATTATATAGCATTGAGCGTTGTAGCTGTAAATCCAGCTCTTTGGTGTAAGTGTGTATCTCTCTTCCCCTCTCCAAAGACTTCAATGAGCAGCTGTAATCTGATCTCTCAGTAAGCTAGCAATGATGAGTTCAGATGGCAGGGGATTGGATCATAAATGGATCATCAGAGGTATTACAGTGTTTTTTAGATCTGCTTGTATTATTGATTAGTGCAAACTTTGTGACCATTTAACATTTTGGGCAGTAGGGCGGCTCAGTGGTTAGCACGGGATCCTGGGTTTTAATCGGGCCACAGGCAACATCTGCATGGAGTTTATATCTTGCACATTTATGTGGATTTCTTATGGGTACTCCCGTTTCTAGCCAAACTTTACTTATATAGTAAAAGGTTAATTGGTTACCAATGTAAGCTTAACCTTGATTGTGGGCAAAATATTTGGATTTTATAAGAGATTCTCTCTTGGAGTATCTCAATAAAAACCTTATGATCCAACATTAACATGGGTTTATGAGTAGTGATGAACGAGTATACTCGTTGCTTGGGTTTTCCGAGCATGCTCGGGTGTCCTCCGAGTATTTGGGCGTGCTCTGAGATTTAGTTTGTGTTGCCGCAACTGCATGATTTGTGGCTGCTAGACAGCCTGAATACATGTGGGGATTGCCTGTTTGTTAGGGAATCACATGTATTCACGTTGTCGAACAGCCACAAATCATGCAGCTGCGGCAACACAAACTAAATCTTAGAGCATGCCCAAATACTCGGAGGACACCCGAGCATGCTCGGAAAACCCAAGCAACGAGTATACTCGTTCATCACTATTTATGAGGAATTAGTCTCAGCTTCCGTGAGAAGGTAAGTTCCAGAATTGATCAGGGTAAGGGCCTGTATCTTGACTATCTGGAAAAGGTTATCACATAAAATGAGAACGATGGGACAAGGGGAAATATGTGTAACTGGGTAAACAACTGGCTCAGTAATAGGAAACAAAGGCTGATTACTAATGGAACACACACAGATTGAGTCACAGTTAACAGTGGGGTACCACAGGGGTCTGTATTGGGCGCTCTTCATTTTAATATATTTATTAACAATTGTAGAGGGCATATAGAGTAGAATGTCAATATTTGCAGATGATACTATGTTTTGCAGGGTAATCCACTCACAGAAAGGTAATTTAATATTACAGAGTGAATTATGTAAACGGAGAAACATCAATTTCATTTTAATGTATATAAATGTAAGGTCATATACCAAGGTGGAGAAAAAAATGTTAAAATTTTTACTTAATTAGTAAAACCCTGTGTAGAATTGTCACTGAAAGACTTGAGTGTATGGGTGATCAACATACTCATCCTTAGTGATCAGTGCCAGACAGTACTGTACGGGCAAGGAGATAATGGTTTCTATGGAAGTCTGATATTGCAATGGTTGATTCACTAAAAAACGTTCAAAGAGAACCTGTAGGTCTTTCTTGTTAAATATAATGTTATAGGTACTATTCTATGATGGGCCATTGACCAGGAAACTAATCTGATTGTCGTATGTGGAGTCAGGAGGATTTTTTCCCCTAATATCGGGCGACTATCATCGGTTTTTGCCTTCCTCTGGACAATATGTTATGGTAAAGTTGGAACTCGGTGAACTTTTTTCTTTTTTCAACCTTAAAACTGTGGAACATTTGATTCGCCCAAAACCAAATTCTGTGTGAATCGACTTTCCTGGATGATTTTGATTGAATTGCCAAATTAGAATTTTATGGGTTTTTTTTCCTACCAGTTGCAAAGATATTTTTAGGGTAACATCAAATGTGACTTTTAAAGGAGAGTTCCACATAATTCATTTAGTCCTTGTATTAGTCAGAGTATCTCTCCTGTAAATCTTCCATGTGATGCGGTTTGCAGCAGTATGTCCTCTGTGTGACGCAGCGAGCTCCGTGTACCGTGTAGGATGCATTGCTATGCTGAGTTTGTACTTACATCATGGGACGATCATCGATCAATATCACAGATGACCTAACTACAAGCCTCTGTCAATATGGCATAGTGCATTAATGGTATGAAAAATGGATTATGGTATAGAAAATATGATATAATGTATGAATATCCCAACAGTTTTATTGCGGTTTACAACTGGCGATAGAATTTGTTTTAGAGCTGTAATTTTCTTTTTCATGATTATCACTTGGTAGGGCGCTCAGGGGCTCACAGTACCACAAAAGATGGTAACACATATGCAGGTTATTTACAACTTTTCTACTGACAAAATATATATTTTGATTTTTTTTCTAATTATCCATAGCACTTTATACAGTGGAGCAACTAGATGGGCCCCTATGTGAAATTCAGACCTGCCTCCTCCCCAGTTGTTGGTTAGATGTATGGGCCCTTTAGCGTTCTAAATTCTACAAGGACAAATGAGTTGCCCACCCTCCCCCACTATGTAGTAATGTTCCCCATCCTGATATATATATATTATATATATATATATATATATATATATATATATGTCCCAATCCTGCTATATGTCCCCTATCCTAATATATATACAGGTGCTTCTCACTAAATTAGAATCTCATAAAAAAGTTAATTTATTTCAGTTCTTCAATATAAAAAGTGAAACTCATATATTATATAGAGTCATTACACACAGAGTAATCCATTTTAAGTGTTTATTTCTGTTAATGTTGATGATTATGGCTTACACCAATGAAACCCAAAAGTCATTATCTCAGTAAATTAGAATAGTTAGCAAAAAACACCTGCAAAGGCTTCCTAAGCGTTTAAAAAGGTCCCTTAGTCTGTTTCAGTAGGCTCCACAATCGTGGGGAAGACTGTTGACTTGACAGATGTCCAGAATTTTTGATGACACTTCGTTTGACTATCCCAGCACGCACTGGGATTCTCAAACAAAGCCAAAGCGTCATCAAAAAATAAGTAGGAAAGAAAAAGAAAAAAACGTTAGATAGTGTAGTTAGGGAAGGATGAGGAATTTTTTATTCAAGTACTATATAAATTAGAAAATAGTTTAGATTATGGCATTAAATAGATAGGGATTTAGAATGATAAATACGGTAACTTTTCTTTCGGACCACTTCATTAATAATTGTATGTTCAGCTTTAGTGTATCTCTCATTAAAGGGTTATTCCCAAAATAACAATATAGTCTTAGAATAATGTACACATGTATTTATTTATTTAAGCCAATATAACTAATTTTTAATTCTGCCGTTTTGCACAGGCTTCTCCACCTCCAGGCTCTATGTACACTCCAGTTGAGATTAGCTCCATCTTGCTGTAGTTCCAGTGTTCCTGGTGGATTATGCAGTGCAATCTCTCTCGGCTGGCTTCCTGCCAGCGTAGCTCTGCTTTGCTTCACATCATTTTTCTGTTAGCTGGTTTTCAGTCCTGCACTGCTGTGTTTGATGCCTGCAGCAGGCTCCTCAGTGATGTGAAACTGCAAGTTCTGCTCTGCTGATGCTTATGGCAAAGGATTAACTGATACAGAGGTAAAGGGTATCTGTCAGCTGGATTTCATGCCCCAATCTATTTATATGTGTGTATAGTTCTTTCAAAGAGAAGTCCAGTAATAGCTTTACATGTCCAGTCCTTTCCTTCGTTACTGAGAAATTAGCATTTGAATTGATATGCAAATTAGTCTGTACATCTGAAACTTCTATCACTCCAGCTCTACTTTCCACCCTGCACCACTACTTCCATGGCTACTTTACCTTTGCAGTCACACAGCAGAGAGGCTGTCAGTCTAGCAGGAGAAGGCGTTGTGGGTGGAGCATACAGCTGGAGTGACAGAGGTTCTAGATCTACAGCCTGATTTACATATCAATTCAAACTCTGATTTCTCAATAACAGAGGAACTGACTGGCCATGTAAAGGTATTGCTGGACTTCTCTGTGAAATAGCTACATGCACATATTAAATAGTTTGGAGGGCAAAATCCTGCTGACAGATTCCCTTTAATTCTATATTTAGATTAGCTTGAGGATATACCATATATTTATGGTGGATCAGCCAAGTCAGAAACACAGAAATCTGTGGGTTGTCACTAACACACAGGACAGGGAGGAAGTGCTCTGCAGCACTGAGGAGAAGCAGGGTGCTACTGATAAATGTAGATTTAGCAGCTAGGTGATGCTGACTTCACAGAAAGGGCAGATGAAGAGGAAAAAAGACACTAAAGTACAATGCATTTACTGTGCTTAAAGGAAAATAATGGAATTGTGAGAATAACCCTTTAAGTGGCACTAAATAAAAATACATTTCAGTGTATAATATCATTAAAGACTAACTAGTAAGGTCAGTGAGAAATCAATACAGTACTCCTGGTCTCTGAGCACGGCTGTCACATTGCATTACTGCGGCTAATGGGCTGTCATTTCTGCTGGTCATACAGCCATAGTGGAGAATTGAGGCTTCGGTGAATAATTGTGTCAAATATATGAAGATTTAGCGCCATTGATATATTCTGTTGGATACATTGGTAGCACATTACTGCAATATATATTGTTTTTGTTTGCAAAGTTTGGGATTATTAAAGCAGCGCATGTGTATTTTCAGAATAAGCTGCTATGTTTGCGTTCGTGAGGAATAACATTATTTCAGGCCATTATACCAGATTTTCCCTGTGCAGGTGCTATCTCCAATTTTTAGTTGTCCCTGAGCTAGTTGGTAGAGACTATTACGACGTCTCCCACACACAGACATGAGCGACTCCTGCTTTACTTCTCTATGTAAGACATAGTCATGGAGGACATTATATAGCAGTAGCAGTACTGAGCAGCGGTTTAACTTGAATCCAGCTCTGGGGATGAGATAAAACGCTTACTAGAAAGAATAAACTCCCTCCTTGTTTGATTTTTTAGATTGGATAGTGAGTTCAGGAAACAGGGAGAGGAAAAGAAGTGGCTCAATAGTGGAGAAAGAAGCAAATTTCTCTGATAATTTCATTTACAAAGTTTCTTATTGTTAGAATCTATTTAGTTTGCCCATCCGCCATCTTGTTGTGGTTTTCTGGCTGCTGGTCTTTTTCCCCTGCTGCTGGGCTTGTCGTTGGTCAGGTGATTGTATCACCCTTTATTACCCTGCACCTGCCTCCCAGTCCTTGCTGGACATCAGTGTTAATCCGCTATAGTTCTGGCTAGGAGCTTTGATAGCTTTTTGTGTTAAACTATGTGCAGTTCTGGGAACTCTAGTTCTGCTTGCTTAGTCTTTTTGTTTTTTCTTTTGTTTCTGCAGCTTCCTCTATTTCCCTGCTAGGAGGTTACCAGTGTTTTGTTCCCAGTCCCTAGATCTTTCAGGGATCCCCTTCCCCCCACCTTCAGGTCTTCGCTCGAGTCTAGACTAGGAAACGTCGGTGGGTCTATTCACAAGGTATAGGTCGCCCGCCCCATCGTAAGGATTGAGTCTAGTCCCAGTGCTGGTCAGCTTCTTCCCCTCTTGTCCTATTCCGTAGTTGCAGATCCGTAACACTTATATTCACTTCTACTATTGATCTTTGTAAAGTTTGTTGGAATGATGTTGATCATTAAGAACTGTTTGGACCACCCACCAAAATGCCCATTAATTGCCCATCGCTTTGCAGTCTAACTTGTGAAAAGTGTGATACCTCAATCCTGGACTCGTTTTCTGTCTCCAAATATTCTTAAATATGACCCAAAATACAATTCTACAGGGTCCTAACCAATGCAGAGCCAAAGTATGTGAATTGTCCATTGGCATCTATTGGGAATTCTTGGCTCCAAATTGGCATCTGATGATTCATACTGTGGGTTTTTTTTTTGCATTCTATCCAAAAAGATTTTAGACTAGGATACAACACAGGTATAAGAAATGCTCATGTAAATTGGCCACAAGGAAACCATATGTATTCTATTCCACTGTATATAATGTATGGTCTACCCTGCTGCTCCCCTAATAATGTACCTTGAGCTCATAGGGAAATTTATCATGGTGGCAAATTATTGAAGTCCGTTATATTTGTTGCTGGTTTACCATTATTTTCACCAAATTTATCAGTGTTGCACTATGTTTGATAAATTTGGTGCATTTTCTTTTTTTCTCCACCTAATGGAGTCAGATTTGAGTATTTTTTTTTAAAGGCACAGATCGCCGTAGATTGTCTCATCTGCCAAAATTGGACTCTGATCAAACTCTGATCAGAGTGCAATCATAGAGTGATCCAATTTTCTCAGTTAACGAGAAGACGGACACAAAAATTTCTCTGTCTTTTCCATTGTGTCAGTGCGCAGCAATCGGGCTACACTCAGATGTCCTCCGAGAGCAGTCCAATGTTTTTCACGCACTCATTGACTTGCTTTGTGGAGTGCAATCCAAATATTGTATCAAACTCAGGCATGCAGCGACTTTTTTGTCCAAGGAAAAAAAATTTAATGTGCACGGCCCATTAGACTAACAAGTAATATCCCATGTTTTGTTGGATTGCACTTGGACAGCAAATGTGCACCTAGCCTAATATCTGTTCACCTTGTTAACCATGCCCACTTTTCAGTTCACTTTTAAAAGTGGCAAGGGTACCATAAAATGGCGAAATTCTTTGTGCAACCTCCCAATTTTTACCACTAGACAAATTGGTTCAAACTCTTTAACACATTACCCCCCCCCCGTTGGTTTATTTCTGTTGTTCATAAACCCATGCAATTTGGGACTTGTTACAAATAGTTACAATGTACAGTATATGGCATGAGTTCAAATAATAGTTTCACTATTTGGCCATTAGTCATCAAGCAACGTGGCCCAAGTGTAGCCGAAAATGATTATTAAAATGCAAAATGCTACAATAACATTGCATGGGGGAGGGCGGCACAATCTTTATGCAAACCTAATCTGATGCCAGAACTTGTGAAATCTATTGTGATCAGGATAAACAAATATTCTAGGGTGGTTAGTAATGACCAGGGGTGGACATATGATTGGTGCAACCTATGGGGCCCAAGAGGTAAAGGGGCCACTATCACCTTCAACTCCAAAAAAGGTGGCATTGTGCATTATGAGGAGCTGTTGGGTTGTGAAGGGCCCATATATTTATTTTTTTTGCACAGGGGCCTTGTTCTGACAGTGTCCGCCAGTGGTAATGACCCTCGGAGGCTGTTGCCCAAAGGCTCACAAACCCCTGGAGTCGGGTTGTGTATCTGTAACCTCATCCATAGGGCAATGCAGATCTTCCAACAATGTGATCTTTGCAGATTTTTTTTTGCTTTGCCTTGTGCAATTATGATTTATTGGAAACGTGACAGCTACCTGTCATATTAATAAATGGGCAAGTGCAGAGTGCGTTCTCCTCTTGCGCTGCAGAGCACCATTTCTGAAGGAGTTCGTATGGACGTATTATGAAAAGCAGGGAGGATTTTCCTGCCTCGGCAGTAACTATTTCTGGTGGATGTGATTGCATTTTCATGCGGGGAAGAAACTCGGTATTCATTACCCTTGAAAGCTCAGCTTCTGTTCACTAGTGTCTTTAGAAACGTTGAAGGTGATTGCTGAAAGGGAAAATATTGAACCTGCTAAACATAGAGGAGTTTACAAGAATGCATTTCCAGATAACAGAAAATGTTACCATGGAATGTGTTGTATTGATTGTAGTGGAGCGAAGGAAGGGTAATGTATCCATGTGCTGACTGCTACACGTGGTATGTAGGAGCAAGGCCATGGGCGAGGGCTGCATGGCAGCGTTTGGCTCTATAGCTCAATGCATCCAATAAAAAGGAACAGTCGTACTCATGAAAGCTGGAAGATACTGTTATCAACGCAAATCACAAAAAATGCAAATGGTTCTGATATTTTGGGACTTGTCACGTTATCTTGCGACTTGCTATATGCTGTCATGTACAAAGAGATTTGGCAGTTTGAGCTTGGTCAGGGTCTATTGCTGCTCCTTGCAATGGGCACTCACTCTGGCTATTAAAGGGGGTCCTAAAAGTCGTAAAACTGGCACATCCCTCTCTGACTTTTAAAGGGAATCTGTTTTTTTCCTATGGAATCTGAGAGCAGCATGATGCCGTGCATCTCTGTGACAGTCTTCAGTAAGAAAGGGAGTCTCAAACTGTCCCTGGAACTGGGACCCTAACTATCCCTTTCTTGAGGGTACTCTTGAAGGTAGAGAGGCCTGAGTCTCCGACCTTACTATGCTCCTGTTAAACCCTGATCTGTTTACTCCCCCAACCCATGAGGCATTGGACAGAAATGTAATGTAAATATGACACAAAGACAAAACAGAAAACCTGTATCATACAAAAGCACTAACCAACAATAGGGAGGAGGATAGGGACAGGGAGCAATAAACTAAATGGGACCAGGAGACAAACCCTCACGTACTACAGTAAACCACAGAACAAAAACTCTACTGCAACCACTTAGCTTTAGCACACAGCACAGGAAGACAAGTCTTTCACCGGCAGGGATAAGAAGGTCTGGCCTGTTTTTATAAGAAGAGGTAATGACCAGATCAGAAGCAGCTGAAATGAAGCTGCACGTTTCTTACTAGCATAGAAAGGGTTGTTAACCTCTTCAGCACCAGAGGAAACTAAATCCATTTAATATGGGACACAAATCACACAATCTCTAAAGAAGACCTGTGATTCATTACCCGACATGACCATCTAACTCCAGGTCATCCAGGGGGACGTGACTCCCTCGTGACATGTAAGAGCGAGAGCCTGATTCCAAGGATGTGTCACTTGATCAGCAGCTTGCTGTAGTTTCAATATAATGAGTGTTTTATTAGCAGGAGATTATCCCTGCAGGACTAGGTGTCTCGTGTGTGCAAGTCCAGCTAATTTGTATAACCCCGTCTCCACAGGTAACCTAAATCTTTTTCACCAGGCTTTAATTGTGGAATTAAAAAGCTCCACAGTTTGATTTTTTTTCTCTGATCTTCTTTAGTACTTTCTTTACAAAACAGTACTGCAGAAACGGAGTACATGGCTGTTGAAATGCTCTGTCCGCATGCACAAGTGGCACTTCTGGCCATCAGTCTGTGCAGGGAAATGCAACGCTGAGAACGTCTCTGCAAGTGAAAAAAGTGTGACAGTGATGCAACATTCATGCAGTGCTGGAGTCAGGATTGATGGGACCCAGCGATCATTAGGTAATGGGATATCCTAGCATATGCCATCACTTACTGATATGGGAATACCGACATTTATTTTATACCTTTGGATACATTTTTTCCGAGATATTTCCTAATAATCTAGGTTACAGCCTGTATCTAGACCATCTGCATTCACCGATTTGCAGGATTTAGAGCTAAAATCTCCAGCATCCCTTGTCTTTAGTGCAGGCACTTAGGGGCTGTGTCTTCATTTATGGTTTAAGTGACTTTTCTTTCTTTAGTCTTTTGGTTACTTTTTGGTTACTTTGTCAAAGTAGAGCATTGGGTTATAAAATTTTGCACAAATAAAAAATGTTGTCTTTTTTTCTCAACTTGTTTTGCAAAAAAAAATGCACTAACATTCAGGCATACATAAAGTCACTGGAGGGAGAGGAACTGACTAGACTGCATTTGTGCCAAATGTTTTTTATTCGTAAAGTCTAAAGAATAAAACAAGCAAAACAGATGAAATTATAAAAGAGTGACTTAAGGGAACAAATTTGGAAAGGGGAGTAATTCCAATGCAAGTCAAAAAAAAAGGACCCCCAAAAAAAAAATTGGCGGAATCCCGTTTTTTCCTTTGGGATTTTTGACGAGGCAGCAGAATTTGAAAGAGAGCCTTTGAAAAGGCAATGCACGGTATTTGCAAACTTGATCAACTTTTTAAGTAGGAGAAAATAAACAATATATCCTCTGTTGACATATTTTATGTGAATATTTCAATGTCACAAAAATGAGCAGCATTAGGGGTTCAGCACTTAGGCTGAGGGTAAATAAATTAATAAGTGGTAGTGGCGGCGCATCTGCATCAAAGCTGGGTCCAGATTTAGAGCACTGTGTATATATCGTTGTTGCTCCTAACCAATTTTTTTTTCCAAAATACCAAACCTAGATTTCTTTTTAAATTTTTAAATCCTGTGCTACCGGGGCCCCAAT
>JARQOD010000003.1:377270669-377303720 GCA_033576555.1 Oophaga sylvatica | reverse complement strand
TTACAGCAGCGCTGGTATAATTAAAGAATATACGGTGGGTCACGAACTGTATATGTATCCCCTGTAAAAATTCCCAACAACCATAGCCGAACGCCCGGGCCACGACCGAGGCCACAGCTACCTGTGACAAAATCCCCATAGACTTCTACGGGCTCGGTCTGAGTACCCCATTGCCCTGGTAACCACAATTGTGGTGGGGGTCGCACAATTACTTGGCGTCCGAACAGGATCGAAACTTGCGCATTGCGGCCCTGTGTCCCTGTGGAGGTTTTATAAAAAGACTGTTGATTGTTTGGCGCTAAAATCCGCCATTTTGCCGCCTATTCGCGCCCCAGGCGCTGGGAAGAAGGTGGGCGGACCTGAAAAAGCGGAAAAGTTTTGGGGACACGCCCCAACCTGCACCCCAAACTGCTGCATCGCTCGCAAACCGCATCGCAAATGCTGCAATTGCTTTGCAAACCGCATCGCGAACTGCATAGCAAACCGCATCGCAAACCGCATCGCAATTGCATCGCAAACCGCATCGAAATGCATGCATCTGCATCAAATCCGCATTAAAACGTCACAATCTGCATTGCAATCCATTCGCAAATTGCATGCAAAATAGGTGCAGGTCGCGCAGGAAGTGAACGCTTGACATCGAGCGCTGCGACGAAGGTCTGTTCCCACTGCGGGGCCTGTGAAATGGCGTCTGAAAACCGGTAGGCTCCGTTTAACCAAGGGGGGCGCTAAGAGTAACAACAACGGCTGAAGTGCGGCCCGGCCAGAGGGCCCCAATCCGCCGTTGGTATTGTAGGCCAGTGGGGGGCAGGCCTGCACCCAGTCCCGGTGTCCGATCATGCACTAACGCTCCCTTTGCCTGGGGCGAAATGGTTCCCCAATACAGCGGTGGGCCAGGCAATTGCAGGCCAAGGGAAAGTTATGCAGCTCCTAGAAATGTAATCCATGCTGGGCAAAAGTGCTGTGTAATAGGGCGTTAATGGCGCTGCTGGAGGGAAGGTGGAGATTGGGATACGTTGTCAGGAGCGGTGCCTGCGTCTTCCTGAAGCTTCATGCCTTATTTGAAGACCGCACAGAAAGGACTCCGGGGCCTTTATCACTGTTCACAGCAGCGGTGACGCATCCGGGACTTGCTTGCCGATTGCAAGGAGCCTGAAAGCATCAAGCAAATTAACAATTTAAATGCTTCCATGAGAATAAAAGTTGAAAAACAGTTTATACAGGGATTGAGTCCCCGAGGAAGAGAATGTAAATTGGTGGCCTTAGTCATGGGATGCTACCTTTGATGCCCCTAAAGGAATGGCAATAAAAGGGCTGCGGCCCCTGGGCAAATCTGAGGTGGCCACTAAACTTCGGGTGAATCACTCCGGAAACCGGCAGTAACCCCTGTTCCCGCTGTGGTGGAGCCAAAGCGCGGTGAATCTCCTAGTGAATTGGAATGTTGCGCTCGAGGTGCGCCAGCTGACTAAAAATCTGGCTGCTGTTATGAGTGCCTGCAACTGCGGAAAAAGAGGAAGGAAAATTTTGTAGCGGATGCCCAGAAGAGTCCCCGTGGATGCCCGGAGAAGAAAAAGACGTCGCCCCCCGGAGGGAGGACAACGCCCCCCCAGGGCAACCTCGTCAAACACCCTTCGTCGAGAGATGTTGTTTTCGTGAACCGAAAAGGTCATTTGTTCCCACGTGTCCTTTAAAAGGGCAGAACCTGGGTCAGGGCCAACACCGGGAATCCCGCCGGCCCCCTAAAGGAAACCGCGGTATGTGGGCGGGCGACCCTACCTGTCCTTATTTTGATGGGATTGCTGTTCGCTTGCTAGACACTGGGTCTAAGTCACCTCATAATGTGCCCTTTACCAAGTATGGTCAATGGCGATCTTAAAACCCCCGGCCTTGACTTTACGTGTATGTTGAATGGTCTTCCGTAGAAGTATGGAACAAAATGGTAGTGTAAAGGTGGGCAGAGAGGAGTTGAAAGACAAAGGGCTTCTGGTAGAAAGAATGTAAATGGGAGAACGGTTTAATTTCATTTGGGGTACTAATGTTATTGGTAATTGTTTGGAAGAAGTAGTGGGTTCTTGCTCCAACAGCTCGTGAGATTGCCCGCCAAGGCAGGAGGAGTACCCAAAAAGAGAGATCCGGGCCTGGTTGTGTCAGCAGCGGGGCTTACCGACGGCAAAAAATTGGTATGTAGGGTCACGACTAGTTCTATTGTGTACCCCCAATGGTGAAATGATCATTTGGTGCAGGGCAGCCATAGGTCTGAGAGGACAGAATTCCAAGCTGTAGTAAAAACCCCACCATTCAGAAATAGACCAACTTATGCTGCTGAGGGTAGTAGAAGGGGTTTGATGGGAGAGTACCTGTAGGCTTCTCAATTGGGGAGTGATGAGGTAAATTTACCCCGTTTGAACCATTGCTAAAACTTTGCTGTTGTAATAATTCATTTCCCGGTGATCCTTAGACTCCTTTTAAATAGAGGAGGCAAGACCCAGCAATCAGGTGGCGGAATGGTGTCAGCTCCATGTTGGGGAGGACCCCTCCCCCTCACAGAACAAGGGGGTATTGGGTGGTGCAAGAGTACGCCCGTGTTTAGCAAAAATCCAATTGATTTTGGATCATTAAGGGAGTTAAACACTATCCCTAAGGCATCATCCTCCTCAAAGAGCGGTTAGGCCCATACTCCGTCATTTCGAAGGCTAAAGAAATGTTGAATGATATGAAGGAAAGCTGGGGTGTATGGGATGTTGTGCCCTGGCGCCCCTTAGTTCGGGTTTAAAAAGAAAGTGGTTGTATGAGAATGTGGGGGGTTACAGGCGGTGAACCGCATAACACACAAGGATGCTCCCCCCTACCACGCATAGAGGAATCATTAGTGCTTGAAAACGGCAATACTTTTTCTACCCTTGATTGACTAGTGGTTATGGAAGTGGGTGGCTGAGGAGGACGTGAGGAAAACGGCTTTTCACCCCCATGGGCTCTTGTGAGTTCGCAGAAATCCGTTTGGACTAGTGTGCCCAGGAACATTTCAGGGTGATGGAAAATGTTGGGACTTTCAATTTTGAAAACGTGCTTATACCTAGACGGTTATCGTGTATTCCAGACATTGAGGACCATCTGAAGCACCTGGCAGAAGTGTTTGGTCCTGTCCAGGTACGGGTGAAGTTGAAACCCTCAAAATGCCACTATAAGCAGAAGGTAAATACTTGGGGACATGTCAGTTCGGAAGGGTAGCGCCGGACCCAGAGAAAGTCATGCCACCAGAAGTGCCGGAGCGAAGACCTTAAGGAAGTGCGACAGTTCCTGGGACTAAGGGTTCTATAGGAGTTCGTGAAAGTTTCACAAGAAGGCAGTCCTTTACGGACCTCTGGTAGGACAATCCTTAAAGAGCAGAAACCCTCCTTTAATTGGGGTAAAAAGAACAGGGTGAAGCATTCCAAAAGTGAAAGAGATCCTTAAAGGTGATAGATTTTTAAAATATCCTGATTCAGCAACCGTTCCTGTTGTACACCGCGCCAGTAATGAAGGGCTGGGAGCAGTTCTCGTCGAAGCGAATGGCAGAAAAAGTTATCGCATATGCCAGCAGAAACTCAGGCCAACGAAAGGAATCGGAAAATTTGCGCTTAAGCTAGAGTTTTGGCGCTGGTCTGGGCCTTATGAAAGATTTAAGCCTTTGGCCTCCAATAGGTTCACTGGTACACAGACAACAACCGTTAACGCACTGGAAACCGCCAAGCTGGGCGCCATGGGCAGCGTGGATGGTCGGTTGTCAATTACCATTTACACAAGTACCGGGAGGTCGAAAGAATGTAATGCTGATGCGTTGCCGTATGCCGCATGACTTGACCGGAAGAAGAATGGGATGGAAGAAATTGACTACCCGGTTCCATCGAAATGGGGTGTCCCGGCATCGTCCCAGAAAGCAAAAATGGGTGCCACATTAAATCCTTACCCCATCACACTGGAAAGAGACTCAGGACAGTGATCCAGGGTAGCCACACAAGGGTTGTTAAGCAAGAAGGCTCCTCTTTGGAAAGGATGCCCATGCCCGCCAAGCTCCTGTGGAACGAGAGAAGCAGGTTGTTCCTGTACGTGAGAAGTTGTGCAGAAGATACGTCAAACCCCGAAACCCATGAAATGGTCTGGAAAAATCGTGGTCCAAAAGACGAGTCCCATGGTGTTGGAAGCGTACCACGTCAAGCAGGACATTTGGCTGAGGAGTGGAGACCCTGTTGAGATGCGGTTTATGGGTGGGATGCGCAGCTCGTCGGAGGTGGTGTCGGAACTGGGACCTGTGGTTCAGAAGAAGGACTACGGTGTCAAAGGCCCCCCTGCAACTATCCGGACGACCGTCCCCTGGAGATTGTGGCCCTGGACCACGTCAAATTGGCCGAGTAGATCTGGTATCATACGCCTTGCCATGGTGGACCTTATCCAGTTCCTGGGGTTGTTCCAGGAAAGCCGACCGCGTGACGGCCGCGAAGACCTTTCAAGAAGTTCGCAGACCCCATGGTTATCCCGAGCATCTTAACCGACGGGGACTGCTTTCGAAGCTGATTTATTAAGGAATTCTTCTATGTACGGTGCAAGGAAAAAGAACAACACATATCACCCTCAAACCACGGTTTGTGAAAAGATGAACCTATTGTCCTTGACTTGTTGGATCCTAAGTTGGAGACAGGAATCGATGGCCGGATTTACTACCTGATTTGGTTGATTTGTAAACCATATACTGTAAGTCAATAATGCATCCAGCTTTCTTTGAGAGCAAGCCGGAAAACTCCATGGATTAGAACTTGGGTGGTAGAACCGGGGCAGAGCGCTTGTTGAGAACTGGGACGTCAATCGGCAAGGAATAAGAGAGTACAAATCTGTGTGGGGAAAGTCTCAATTTAGGCAGGGGGAAAAACGGAAGTGTTTACAACCGAAATGCTCCTGCCAAGCCTCGAGCCTGGAGAGGTGTATTAAAAAGAAAAAGAAAGATGCATAAAATGGTATCAGTGGGAGAAAAGAACCCACGTCATACAAGATTCTAAATACGAAACAGAAAAGTTTGTGTGTCAAAGTAAAGACGGAGGAAGAACAAAACCAGGTGTCCGGTCATTTGAAGTTGTGTCCAGAAAAATTAAAGGTTGTGAAAAGAAACCTGTTTTCAATCAAAGAGAAAGAAAGGAAGAGGTCCTACAACCGTCTGGGGAGTTTTTCCCCTGCGGATTGGCCCCCGATGGGAGATGCTGTGATAATTCCAGTGTTAGTTTTATACACAGGGAATTCTACCTCCAGTTGTGCCGTGGTGCTTGAGCCCGCTCAGGAGTTACCCATCCCACAACACCTAAACTGTAGAACCTCAAGATGGATCTCTGTAGCAGGCCCCATCTATGGATCCCTGGTGAAGCGACTCACACCGCCCAGCCACAGTACGCTTGCAGACCATTAAAGATTAAGGCAGTTCTTGGTTTACCGTTTATGTGCGACGATGCAAATTTGTTTCACCTGAAACTAACCACGTGTCAGAGAGAATCAACAAAGGGAAAATTACCCTTAGATATCAGCAATGTTTGACGAATGATGTAAATATATTGTGAAAAGTTAATATTAAATGTGTTTTTTCCTATTTGTTTCTTTTTAAACAAATGGATGGGCTGAGGACGGAGCCAGCCCAAAAACGTATCCGTAAATAGTTGCACTAAAGTGCTTCTTAATGGTTCAATGAACCCTTGATCCCTTGAACCAAAAAACCGTGTGGTGGGGACTGAGTGGGTCTGATTTGGATGTCCTGCGCCCACCCGGCCCCGTTGAAGGTTTGGTGGGGTCCTTCACAAGTATCTTGAATATATTTATTAAATTGCTATTTGTACTTTTGTTTTTAATGTAAAATGTTTTGTTCGTAAGTTCAAGGTGTTTCACCTCCCGGATGGGAGATGTTTTGTTTTGTTTATTGTATGAAAAAATGTTTCTTTTTTTTTAAGCCGGGAGTGTGTGTTTAACATGGGGGGGAAATTGTAGCCCTGGTACACAATACAGGGGATGGTGGGATGGTAACGTTAAGGTCTCTTTGACATAGTACACTTTGCCACCGTGGGTGTGGAAGGGAGTGGGTTTTTCAGTCGTGTCCGGCTTAGAGTGGAAGTCAGTTTCTGTCCTTGGACAGAGTAGACTGTCCAGTTTAAGTCTTCTTCAGTTCAGAAATGGGTTGGTTGTAGGGTCTGTATACACCTTAGTTAGTCAGAGCTGTGCCCACTGGAAGAAAGATGAACTATCTATTAGAGACAAGCAAGGCGAAGGGCAAAGTGGAAGGAAGGTAATTGGGGGAAGTCTTTTGACTTGGAAAGTCCTGCAGTTGAAAACGGTTACTGGGGACGAAGGATCATATTGTCGCATAGTGAAGGAAAACCGGAATTCCGGACCTAGGTCGCGGCAAAAGCCCTTTTATCAGAACGTAGTGGGTCAGGGGGGGTTGAAGACTTTGAGTTGTGCACGCAAGAAAAGGATTCAGTCCCTCGCGGAAGGCTTCTAACACAATTTGTGGGCAGAAAGCTAAAGACTGTGGAACTAGGAGGATTACGCTTAGGTGGTGTACTCGCTTTTGGAAAGTAAAGGAGGCCCCTAACTGCTTATTGTTGCTAAAGCTATTCCTCCACAACCCCCCAAATCGCCTCCCTGGGCTGCCTTATCACCTGCAAGTAAAGGTATGGAAAGACGGGACTGTGTGAGCTGAGTTATTTTGCATGCCTGCCAATCTCACCTAACTACCGACCTGAGGGAAGAGTCCCCCTGTAGGGGCCGTATCTAGCTGCCTCACATCCCCAGGATCACGCGGCTGGTACTAATTCCAGAATACTACAGGTGGCGTCCGAATGTATATAGTTATCCCCTGTTAATATTCCCAACAAACAAATACGCCGCCGCCGGGCCAAGACCGAGCACGCTCCTGTGACAAAATCCCCAAGACTTCTCGGGTCGGCTCTGAGTCCCCATTTGCCCTGGTACCCACATTTGTGGCGGGTCGACCCCCACTGCCCCCCCCCAGGTTAATTGTGGCCAGGAAGGTTGTGTCTGAGTTTTTTCCAGGGTTGGCCGCCACAAAATTACCGCCGTTTCACTGACTACCTTGCCTGGTCAAGATGTAGATGCCCAGCAGACTGCTCAAAGTAGTCGGCCTTACCTCCCGGTTGTGTCTGTTGTCGCCCAAAGACATCATTTTTAAACAACTGCTTTCGCTTAAGGGTATGCCCACAACGAGATCGTAAAACGTCAATATTTAGGATCCCGTTAGCGCCTATTGTGTGTGGCTTGTAGAACGATGTGGCCCCTGCTGTGATGTCGTGATCGTTCATGCGTTTGGACCGTTTTTTGATCGTTGGGTCCCTGGTGAGCCTATATGCTGTGTTTGGCCCTTTTGGAACGACGAGCGGACCTCGTTTGTGAGCATATGACAGCGGCGAGGGGGATTGGGTTTTTAGCGTCACGGAGTGGATCGCAAATTGTGGTTCTCTTTTGCGCACAGAGAGGATCGCAGTAGTTGCAAAGAGGCTAGCAGGCGCAGGGAGGAGCGATGCTGGAAATTCCCCTTGAATAGAAGCGTCAGTAATGTTAATGAATCCTACGGACCCAAAGTCGTTTAAAGAGATCGTGACGCTGATGTGTGTTTATGAGTTCTGTTTGGCGTATTGCGCCTAAAAGGATCCCCACGTTTCTTTAGTTGCGTGTTATCGTGATCGCTACGAGTACTAAGTGTGGCAGACCCTTTAACTAGTGTTCGATGTGGGAAACCTCGTGTGCAACATGGCGTGCGGATGGAGTCCCTTTTTGACTGCGCTTGTCGACGAGCTTTTGCTTTGGGGGGGGAAGAGGAGGCTCGAACGCTACAGTCACTGTTCCTATACCTGGGCCAGGCAGCCTGTCCCCCGTCGCTGTCCCTGTGGACCCTGCTCCACCACATTAACCCCCGTGCGCAGTGATGGCCGAAAGCCTGGCATGCCTATGGCCCATGATTGTTGTGGGTGCACCTTTATACTCCGTTTTGGTGCATGGACAATGCGGTCTTTACATGCAGGGGAGGGCAGGGTGGCTTTTCAGAAAAAAAAGTGCGATGGGTAGGTCATAGCATGGGACCGGTAAGGCATGAGTCTCGGAAGTGCGCTTTAACCCAAGTGGAAGGGCATGATCTCTGAGATCAGTTTGGCAATGTGGCGTTTAAACCCCAGTGTACGTGGTGAGAGGATGGTACTTTCTTGTCCTACTCAGAGGTTGCTAGGGTAGTGGACTTGGAGCTGCTAGGGGGAAAATAGCGGTGGACATGGCGGTGGGGGGGGGTGGTGTGGTGGTGGTGTGACCGATTCAGCTTTCGTTGCAAAAATTGTGATTCCCTGACTGCTTTGGCCTTGCGATGAATCTTAATTTTCTTCGGTGGTGTGCAAAACCGAGGGCTTACAGTGAGGGAAGCGATGTAGTGTTATGGTACCTTTCAGTGGAGCAGTGCACAGTGCCACCTGAGGTTTTGTAGTCCACGTTGAAAGTGCATGGTGTTTAAATTAGCATGCAACTGGTATTCAAATTTGGAGTTTTTTCCCTTCGTAAAGGTCCTTCCCCTTTCTTACAGATAACCTTTGCCTCCAATAGGATTTTGGTCAAAAAAATGTCCAACCTGCACTTTCCTTTTGGGTTAAATTTTCAGGGCTTGCACGCTGTGCTAATTTGCCATTGGCCAAGCTTTCCTGCAAATCTTTTGTTTTTGTAAAGTTTTTGGATGTACGGGCGCCAGATAAAACCCAGCTGGATGCGAGCCTGCTGCGGTCTCCTCTTCTTGGTATTGCCGCGGACCCTTTCCCAATGGAGCCTTTGGGTCAACAAGGGCATCCTCACCTCCTCTTCTTTTATCTGCCCTTCCTTGTGTCACCGTTTTTTAAGGTGGTATAGTATGCGGGAAGGGGCAACAAGTTTTCAGGTCTGATTCTGGTCATTGGCTGGAGGGCATGTTGTGCTCTGGTGAATGTACTAGCGAACATATAGCGTGGCGTGCATCGTGCACTCCATGTAGATTATTTGTATTTTTGGGGGGATTCAGGATTTGACTTGATAAAGCCAGGCATGGATGTGAAAAGAGCTCCATGGAGTAAACCGAAGTGTGGCCTGTGCATCCTTCACTTTTGGGGGGGTGAAAGGAACAAGGAAAGGTGTTGTTCCGACCGGAGCCTCATGTGACTCAGTGCTTGATTTTTTGAAATTCAGAAAGGAGGCGTGAGTGGAGGGTTTTGGCAGTAATAAAACCTGTTCTGATGCTCGGCTTTAAAAGCGGTTTACCTACTCCCAGAAAGGGGCCTTCCCGGCCTTCTGGAGCCAGACGATGACGCAGGTAAACACTTCTGCTTGGTGCTATTGTGCTTTGGTACTACAGCAGATGCACCACCAGCACCATCAGTCCGCTGCCTCCCCCCCGCCCACGTCCGGGCCTCCACCATACTTCCTCATGTTTGGGAAAATGTACCAAAATACCAGCAGATATATGGTTCGTATCAGAAGGTTCGTGTTCGGTGAAGGGGAAAATTTAAATCTCCTTAATTTCCGGAGTCACACACAGACCTCACGGCTCGTTGGATTAGATCAGTATAAAAAGCGAAAAAGGTACTGTTTCACAAGATACCGGTGTATAAGTTAGGGGAAAATTTCAATCTCCGTTTGTAGCTTTTCAGGGGATATGCTCCGGGATCGCCGTTGGGTGCGGAGTGGCTGACCAGTTCACTCCAGACAGCAATTCTGGTCAACTGGCCGCAAAAGCTTTATTGTAAGTCCCAGCAAACAAACATGGCAAAACCACCATAAACCAAAATCTAAGCCTCTCCGGCTATCACACCCAGTTGTTTCCCCACTATAGGGCCCAGCTTCCAGCCTGGCCAAAACAACACTTATTCAGTATTTCCAGGTTTGGTTCCCGGAGACTCCTGCAGTGTCTGGGTCAATCCAGATGAGGGCTAAGTCTTGTTCTCGCCCCTACTTCTGGTGCCTAATTAGAAAAACTGAGTGGCTTCAGGTTGAGCTGCAGCCTGTTATGAATGCAAGGTTAGTTAAAATTTCTCACCATGGTTTCAAAGCCATACATTTCCCTTATTGCCAGTCGCTAAATACCTAGGCGAGATGTACACCCATCCAATACATATCCCTTCACTGTCTCACATATCCCCCCCTCTTCTCCAGACCGGAGGGCTGGTCATCATCTAAAGAGACCGTGAACTCCGGACCAGGCATCCGCACTACCCTGTACCCTCCCAGGCCTATGCTCTCTGCGGGCTTCGGGTATCCTGCACGGTTTCAGCTGACCTTAGTGCCGGGCTCAGTCTCGGTTATAGTGCCTCACCATAGAAGTACGACCAGGCAAGTCAGAACACCTCTGCTGATTCTTCCTCGAAAACTCTCGTACTTCCTGTTTTTGGTGCACTGACAACGTGTCCCAACTATCCAGGAGGTTATAGGGGGATTTACACCTTTCTCTAACTCCCCCACAGTCACCAATGACTCTGTCATCCTGGGTCTTGTCCATCCCAGGTGCCCACCAAGCACGTGGCTATGTGACAACCCCAGCACCATGCTTCTATCTGGCTTAGGTACCGGGAGCTGACTCACGACTTCTCCCTGGACTTCAGTGACTCACACAGTAGGTTATCGTTCATGGCAACATGAGGAAACCTTCCTCAGAACAAAGGTCCTGGGGAACCTCATTTAGAACAGCTATATTTTCTGGGCCGTTTCAATAGTGGGGTCTCGCAACTGCTCACCCCCAAAATTGTCACAGGACACAGGTAGGTCAGGGACATTCGGTTCCTGAGAACCACTATCCTCGTCTCCCAACATCACCTGAAAAGGAAATTCATCTTTATCACGGTCATCATCATTATCAGTATCATCATCATTATCATTATCAGTATCATCATCATCATCATTATCATGGTCTTCATCATTATCATGTCATTCATCATCATCTTTTCATTATCATGGTCATCTTCATTATCATTTCCGATCATCATCATTATCACGATCTCATCATTATCATTATCATGGTCATCTCATCATCATTATCACGATCATCATCATTATCACGATCATACATAAGTTTAACGGCCCACTAGCATTGTGTTCCGCCCCTCTGGACTGCGCAACCTCCGTAGGAGCTTCATCACACTGTCCAGTAGAATCATCTTTCCCCAGAGATTGGGGACCAAGTCACTACCCAATATGACAGGGTGCACCAGGTTCTTCACTACCCCACTTCACACGAGACCTCCGCGAGTTTGGGGACCAAGTCCACGGTAGTCTCTGGGTAGACTTCGGTGTCTCCATGGATGCACACCACACTCAAGTCTGGGAGTTCAGACGGGAAGACCTTTCTAGGCTGGGGTCTCCCGACAGGGAAACATCACACTTTCCTCACACATTTCACCTCGGGCCTGAACCCGTCTATCAGCATACCCCCTGTCCCCAACAACTGGAACGCTCTTACCGGGAGAGTTCGGCGTCTGGGAACTCTGAAGTGACGACCTCTCAGACGGCTGGTCACGGAGGTAGTCTTTGGTAGCGAAGTACCTCTCTATCAGGCTGACGAGCTGCTTGGCATCTGGGTGGTCTCCTTGTCCGACCCCGTGCTGTACCTCAGTAGGAAGTGCTCGGGTGTAGCGGTCCTCTATCACCTCTTCGACCATATTGGCATGGCTGCCGACATCAGGCTCCAGCCACTTCTTTACTGCAGACACCGCAGGTGCCTTTGCAACATTACTCTGGGACGAGGCGCTGAGATCCTGGCGTAGTGCTGCAACCTGCTCCCTTAACAATCGGTTAGTCTCCTGCTGTTGCACACTAACTTGCGCCATATATTTAAGCAGCGCCTCCATGCTGTCA
The DNA here is from genome assembly GCA_033576555.1 of Oophaga sylvatica. NCBI lineage: Eukaryota > Metazoa > Chordata > Amphibia > Anura > Dendrobatidae > Oophaga > Oophaga sylvatica. The sequence goes on along the minus strand of JARQOD010000003.1, from coordinate 377,291,837 downwards.
TCCATGCTGTCAGACTTCTCTGTCTCAACAACGGCAGTCTTTACTCAAGACATACACACTCCACAGTCTTTTCCACAACAAGTTCAGCTTTGCTGTGCAGACACTTTTTTTTTTTTTTTCTCTGCAGACCCTATTAGGGCCACTGTCTCTTTAAGACTGCTCCAACAGACTTTTCCTTTGCTGCTGCTTTAGCCACTGTGCTGCCCCAGCATTCTAGCACCAATTGTAAGCTTTTCAGGGGATATAGCTCCGGGATCGCCGTCTCGGGTAGACGGAGTGGCATAGACACAGTTCACTCACAGACAGCAATTCTGGTACAACTGGCCGCAACCAGCTTTATTGTAAGTCCACAGCAAACAAACATGAGCAAAACCAACTCATAAACCAAAATCCTAAGCCTCTCCGGCTACTCACTACACACAGATAGTTTCCCTCACTATCAGGGCCCAGACTCTACCAGCCTGGCCCAAAACAACACATATATTCAGTATTTACCAGCGTTTGGTTTCCCGGAGACTCCTGCAGTGTCTGGAGTCACATCCAGACTGAGAGAGCTCAACGTCTGTGTTCTCAGCCCCCTACTTCTGGATGCCTAATTAGAACCTGAGTGGCTTCAGGTTTGAGCTGCAAGCCTGTATGAATGCAAGGTGTAGTGAACTTTCTCCACCACTAGGTTTACAAAGCCATACATTTCCCTTATGCCAGTCAGCTAAGGACCTAGGCGAGATGTACACCCCATCCAATACATATCCCTTCACTGTCTCACAGTATATATTTCCGGAGTCACACACAGACGCTCACAGGCTCAGTATGGATTAGACCAGAATATAAAAAGCAGAAAAAGGGTACTGTATCTGAAGATACCAGGTGTATTTTAGTATAGGGGAAATTGTAAATCTCTGTATATATTTGCGGAGTCACACACAGACGCTCTCAGGCTCAGTATGGATTACACCAGAATATAAAAAGCAGAAGAAGTGTACTGTATCACAAGATACCAGGTGTATATAGAATAGGGGAAAATTGTAAATCTCCGTATATATTTCCGGAGTCACACACAGACGCTCACAGGCTCAGTATGGATTAGACCAGAATATAAAAGCAGAAAAAGGGTACTGTATCTGAAGATACAGGTGTATACAGTTAGGGGAAAATTGTAAATCTCCGTATATATTTGCGGAGTCACACACAGACGCTCTCAGGCTCAGTATGGATTAGACCAGAATATAAAAAGCAGAAAAAGGGTACTGTATCACAAGATACCAGGTGTATATAGAATAGGGGAAAATTGTAAATCTCCGTATATATTTGCGGAGTCACACACAGACGCTTTCAGGCTCAGTATGGATTAGACCAGAATATAAAAAGCAGAAAAAGGGTATTGTATCTGAAGATACCAGGTGTATATAGTATAGGGGAAAATTGTAAATCTCCTTATATATTTCAGAGTCACAGACAGACGCTCTCAGGCTCAGTATGGATTAGACCAGAATATAAAAAGCAGAAAAAGGGTACTGTATCTGAAGATACCAGGTGTATATAGTATAGGGGAAAATTGTAAATCTCCGTATATATTTGCGGAGTCACACACAGACGCTCTCAGGCTCAGTATGGATTAGACCAGAATATAAAAAGCAGAAAAAGGGTACTGTATCACAAGATACCAGGTGTATATAGAATAGGGGAAAATTGTAAATCTCCGTATATATTTGCGGAGTCACACACAGACGCTTTCAGGCTCAGTATGGATTAGACCAGAATATAAAAAGCAGAAAAAGGGTATTGTATCTGAAGATACCAGGTGTATATAGTATAGGGGAAAATTGTAAATCTCCTTATATATTTGCGGAGTCACACACAGACGCTTTCAGGCTCAGTATGGATTAGACCAGAATATAAAAAGCAGAAAAAGGGTATTGTATCTGAAGATACCAGGTGTATATAGTATAGGGGAAAATTGTAAATCTCCGTATATATTTCCAGAGTCACAGACAGACGCTCTCAGGCTCAGTATGGATTAGACCAGAATATAAAAAGCAGAAAAAGGGTACTGTATCTGAAGATACAGGTGTATATAGTATAGGGGAAAATTGTAAATCTCCGTATTATTTGCGGAGTCACACACAGACGCTCTCAGGCTCAGTATGGATTAGACCAGAATATAAAAAGCAGAAAAAGGGTACTGTATCACAAGATACCAGGTGTATATAGAATAGGGGAAAATTGTAAATCTCTGTATATATTTGCGGAGTCACACACAGACGCTTTCAGGCTCAGTATGGATTAGACCAGAATATAAAAAGCAGAAAAAGGGTATTGTATCTGAAGATACCAGGTGTATATAGTATAGGGGAAAATTGTAAATCTCCGTATATATTTGCGGAGTCACACACAGACGCTCTCAGGCTCAGTATGGATTAGACCAGAATATAAAAAGCAGAAAAAGGGTACTGTATCACAAGATACCAGGTGTATATAGAATAGGGGAAAATTGTAAATCTCCATATATATTTGCGGAGTCACACACAGACGCTTTCAGGCTCAGTATGGATTAGACCAGAATATAAAAAGCAGAAAAAGGGTATTGTATCTGAAGATACCAGGTGTATATAGTATAGGGGAAAATTGTAAATCTCTGTATATATTTGCGGAGTCACACACAGATGCTCTCAGGCTCAGTATGGATTAGACCAAAATATAAAAAGCAGAAAAAGGGTACTGTATCTGAAGATACCAGTTATATATTAGTATAGGGGAAAATTGTAAATCTCCGTATATATTTCCGGAGTCACAGACAGACGCTCTCAGGCTCAGTATGGATTACACCAGAATATAAAAAGCAGAAGAAGGGTACTGTATCACAAGATACCAGGTGTATATAGAATAGGGGAAAATTGTAAATCTCCGTATATATTTCCGGAGTCACACACAGACGCTCACAGGCTCAGTATGGATTAGACCAGAATATAAAAAGCAGAAAAAGGGTACTGTATCTGAAGATACCAGGTGTATATAGTATAGGGGAAAATTGTAAATCTCCATATATATTTGCGGAGTCACACACAGACGCTCTCAGGCTCAGTATGGATTAGACCAGAATATAAAAAGCAGAAAAAAGGGTACTGTATCACAAGATACCAGGTGTATATAGAATAGGGGAAAATTGTAAATCTCCGTATATATTTGCGGAGTCACACACAGACGCTTTCAGGCTCAGTATGGATTAGACCAGAATATAAAAAGCAGAAAAAGGGTATTGTATCTGAAGATACCAGGTGTTATATAGTATAGGGGAAAGTTGTAAATCTCCGTATATATTTGCGGAGTCACACACAGACGCTCTCAGGCTCAGTATGGATTAGACCAGAATATAAAAAGCAGAAAAAGGGTACTGTATCACAAGATACCAGGTGTATATAGTATAGGGGAAAATTGTAAATCTCCGTATATATTTGCGGAGTCACACACAGACGCTTTCAGGCTCAGTATGGATTAGACCAGAATATAAAAAGCAGAAAAGGGTACTGTATCACAAGATACCAGGTGTATATAGTATAGGGGAAAATTGTAAATCTCCGTATATATTTGCGGAGTCACACACAGACGCTTTCAGGCTCAGTATGGATTAGACCAGAATATAAAAGCAGAAAAAGGGTACTGTATCACAAGATACCAGGTGTATATAGTATAGGGGAAATTGTAAATCTCCGTCTATATTTTCGGAGTCACACACAGATGCTTCAGTATGGATTTGACCGTAATACAAAAGGCATAAAAAAGGTACTGTATCAGAAGATACCAGGTGTATATAGTGTAGGGGAAAATTTCAATCTCCATATATTTCCGGAGTCACACACAGTCAGCATGTATTTGTCCGTGATTCCAGCCGGTACACGGTAGTGTGTGAGGTGTGTACAACTCTATACGATGTGGGAAAAAATGAACGCTCGGTAACTATGCAGAAAAAAAGAATAAAAGTATTATTGCTGTGTAAAAAGCAGTCTGCACAGCAGTGTACACACAGCAATACAGCTATCAGGCAGCCTAATAACCAGCGCTGCTGCACACAAGAAAATGCTCCCGTCACTGCACACTAATTGTACAGCACAATTGCTATCAGCAAAAGCACATAAGAACTTCTCTTTCCAGCCCTAAAGCCCCCGTCTCACATAGCGATATCGCTAGCGAGATCGCTGCTGAGTCACTAGTTTTGTGACGCAGCAGCGAGCTCACCAGCGATATCGCTGTGTGTGACATTCAGCGACGATCAGCCCCCTGCCGGGTATCGCTGATCGTCGCTGAAAGGCCAGGACATTTTTTGATCGCTGGTCTCCCGCTGACAGGCACGCATCGCTGCGTGTGACAGGCGGGAGTCCAGCGATCCGCTGGTAACCAAGGTACACAGCGGGTTTCCAGGTGCGGGGCTGTGCCTAGAAACCCGCTGTGTACCTTGGATACCAGCTCCCTGAAGCAGGGAGCTGGTAACCAAGGTACACAGCGGGTTTCCAGGCACCGCGCAGCGCCTGGAAACCCGATGTGTACCTTGGTTACCAGCTCCCTGCATCAGGGCGCTGGTATCCAAGGTACACTGTGGGTAACTAAGCGATGTTACCCGCAGTGTCACTTGTACTGATCGCTGCCTGAGCTGCCTGTTTGGCAGCTCAGCAGCGATAATGTAGCGACACACCAGCGATCCTGATCGTTGTCGGGATCGCTGGTGTATCGCTATGTGAGACCCAGCCTTTACTCTCTCCCTACTGATAAACAACGTCAGCAACCTCTCCCTACTGTTAAGATCGGCAGAAGTAAAATGGCGGTCGGCGGTCAGTGCTTTTATAGACACTGTGACGCCCCCAAAGCAAGCCAATCACTGCAATGCCCTTCTTTAAGATGGTAGTGGACGCTGCCCATGTCATCTCGTTGCCCACAGTGTACGTCCTTGCTCATTGGCTGAAAAAAGGCGCCTGCAAGCATTATGGGAAAACCGACTTTGGTGCTCAGGTCGACCACCGCATGGCCGACTACACGCTATGGTCGGGTTTCGCTCGGCGACTTATGAATCTGACCGACTTGTTTCGCTCATCTCTAGACTTCACCTTTCTGCATTCACATAGATGGTAGCTGCAATAGACTGTATGAATAGGAGAGAAATTGGAGTATGCTCTAATCTGGGCAGAGGTGATTGTACAGGAGGAGGTGAGCTGTGACATTACCTATTGTGAATGGTGGATCCTGTGTTATCTACTGTACAGAGTTGTTATCAGTCATTGTACTGGAGGAGGTGAGCTGTGACATCACCTATTGTGAATGGTGGATCCTGTGTTATCTACTATGCATACAGAAGTGTTGCCTTTCATTGTAGTTATGCCTGTTATGATAATGAGACTGCTGATAAATCATCTGTAAAGCCCCCGTCACACACAGTGATCTCGCTAGCAAGATCGCTGCTGAGTCACTAGTTTTGTGACGCAACAGCGATCTCCCCTGCGATATCGCTGTGTGTGACACTGATCAGTGACCGGCCCCCCTGCCGGGTATCGCTGATCATTGTCCAAAGGCCAGGACACAGGACTCCAACGTACACATCGGGTTTCCAGGCGCCGGGCGGTGCCTGGAAACCCGATGTGTACGTTGGATACCAGCGCGCTGCTGCAAGAGAGCTGGTAACCAAGGTACACATTGGGTTTTCAGGCGCCGTTCAGCGCCACAAAACCCGATGTGTACCTTGGTTACCAGCTCCCTGCACCAGCGGGCTGGTATCCAACGTACACTGCGGGTAACTAAGCGACGTTACCCGCTGTGTCGCTGTCCTGATCGCTGCCTGTTTGGCAGCTCACCAGCGATCATGTAGCGGCACACCAGCGATCCTGACAAGTGCATATCGTTGTCGGGATCGCTGGTGTGTCGCTATGTGTGACGGGGCCCTAAGGGTATGTGGACACATTGCAGATTAACCTGCGGAATTTTCTTCACAGAATCCGCACCTCTTGGCAGAAAACTCAGGTGCATTTTTGATGCGTATTTTCTGTTTTTCATACTTTTTTTTGTTTTTGTAAGCTAAATAAAGATATGTTATTTAACAAAAAAAAAAAGATTTGGGATGTCATTTCTTGTCTGTCCAACCTTCTCTTTTACATTTGTCCCACACTCCATTACACACACAAAATCTTCACGCAATGTTTAATTTAAAAAAAAGGGGAAAAAAATGGCGTGGGCTCCCGCGCAATTTTCTGCGCCAGAGGGGGAAAGCCGATGGCCGGGGCCAATATTTCTAGCCTGGGAATGGGTTAATACCCATGGAGCTTCCCAGGCTATGAATATCAACCCGCAGCTAGCTTTTTCTGGCTCTTAAAATAGGAGGACCCCAAAAAAAATTTTGTGGAGTCCCCTATAATTTATAGCGAGAAAGGCTACGCAGACAGCTGCAGGCTGATATTCATAGTCTAGGAAGGGGCCATGGATATTGGCGCCCCCCCTGGCTAAAAATACCATTACCCAGCTGCCCCAGAATTGGCTCATCTGTACGATGCACCAATTCCGGCACTTAGCCCCTCTCTTTCCACTGCCATGTAGCAGTGGCATATAGGGTAATAAGGGGTTAATGTCACCTTGCTATTTTAAGGTGACATTAAGCCAGGTTAATAATGGAGAGGCGTCAATAAGACACACACATAAGAATAAAGTATTTTAATGAAATAAAACACGACACGGTTTTTCATAATTTTTATTGTACGCCTAAATCCATTTGAATTCATCCATCACCTGCAAAAAAAAACAAAAAAATAAAAACAGTATACTCCCTGTCTGACGCAGTCCCTCTTTAACCCCTTCACCCCAAGGGTGGTTTGCACGTTAATGACCGGGACAATTTTTACAATTCTGACCACTGTCTCTTTATGAGGTTATAACTCCGGAACGCTTCAACGGATCTTCGCGATTCTGAGATTGTTTTCTCGTGACATATTGTACTTCATGTTAGTGGTAAAATTTCTTCCATATAACTTGCGTTTATTTTTGAATAATACGCAAATATGGCGAAAATTTTGAAAATTTAGCAATTTTCAAACTTTGAATTTTTATTCCCTTAAAACAGAGAAATATGTAACACAAAATAGTTAAGAAATAACATTTCCCACATGTCTACTTTACATCAGCACAATTTTGGAATCAAAATTTTTTTTTGTTAGGAAGTTATAAGGGTTAAAAGTTGACCAGCGATTTCTCATTTTTACAACAAAATTTACAAAGCCATTTTTTTAGGGACCACCTCACATTTGAAGTCACTTTGAGGGGTCTACATGACAGAAAATACCCAAAAGTGACACCATTCTAAAAACTGCACCCCTCAAGGTACTCAAAACCACATTCAAGAAGTTTATTAACCCTTCAGGTGCTTCACAGGAACTAAAGCAACGTGGAAGGAAAAAATGAATATTTAACTTTTTAGCCACAAAAATGATCTTTTACAAACTTTTTTTTTATTTTCACAAGGGTAAAAGGAGAAAATGGACAGATAAGGTTGTTATGCAATTTCTCCTGAGTACGCCAATACCCCATATGTGGGGGAAAACCACTGTTTGGGCACACGGCAGAGCTCGTAAGGGAAGGAGCGCCGTTTGACTTTTTCAAACTAAAATTGGCTGGAGTTGAGATTGGACGCCATGTCGCGCTTGGAGAACCTCTGATGCGCCTAAACAGTGGAAACCCCCCACAAGTGACACCATTTTGGAAACTAGACCCCCTAAGGTACTTATCTAGATCTGTTGTGAGCACTTTGAACCCCCAAGTGTTTCACAAAAGTTTATAATGCCTGGGTGTGAAAAAAAAAAAAAAAAAAATTCCACAAAAATGATTTTTTAGTCCTAAATTTTTGAATTTTCCCAAGGAAATTGGACCCAAAAGTTGTTGTCCAATTTGTCCTGAGTACGCTGATACCCCATATGTGGGGGTGGAAAACTGTTTGGGCGCACGGCAGGGCTTGGAAAGGAAGTAGTAACGTTTTGGAATGCAGACGTTGATGGGGGTCATGTTCCGTTTGCAGTGCCCCAGATGAGCCTAAACAGTGGAAATCCCCCACAAGTGACCCCATTTTGGAAACTAGACCCCCTAAGGAACTTATCTAGATCTTTGGTGAGCACTTTGAACCCCCAAGTGCTTCACACAAGTTTATAATGCCCGGGCATGAAAATAAAAAATCCTATTTTTTTCCCACAAAAATTATCTTTTAGTCACTAATTTTTTATTTTCCCAAGGGTATCAGGAGAAATTGGACCACATAAGTTGTTGTCCAATTTGTCCTGAGTACGCTGATACCCCATATGTGGGGATAAACTACTGTTTGGACGCATGGCAGAGCTCAGAAGTGAAGGAACACCGTTTGACTTTTTCAACGCAGAATTGGCTGGAATGGAGATCAGACGCCATGTCACATTTGGAGAGCCCCTGATGTGCCTAAACAGCGGAAACCCCCAATTCTAACTCCAACCCTAACCCCAACACACCCCTAACCCTAGTCCCAACCCTAATCCCAACCCTAACCCTAATCCTAACTCTAACCCTAATCCTAACTTTAGCGCCAACCCTAACCCTAACCCTAATGGGAAAATGGAAATAAATACATTTTTTTTATTTTATTATTTTTCCCTAACTAAGGGGGTGATAAAGGGGGTTTGATTTACTATTTATAGCGGGTTTTCATGATTGGCAGCTGTCACGCTAAAAGACGCTTTTTATTGCAAAAAGTAGTTTTTTGCATCGCCACATTTTGAGAGCTATAATTTTTGCATATTTTGGCCCACAATGTCATGTGAGGTCTTAATTTTTGCGGGACGAGTTGATGTTTTTATTGGTACCATTTTTGAGCACGTGACATTTTTTGATCGCTTTTTATTTCGATTTTTGGGAGGTTAGAATGAACAAAAATCAGCAATTCATGAATTTCTTTTGGGTGAGGCGTTTTTATTGTTCCGCGTGTGGTAAAATCGATAAAGCAGTTTTATTCTTCGGGTCAGTACGATTATGGCGATACCTCATTTATATAATTTTTTTATGTTTTGGCGCTTTTATAGAATAAAAACAATTTTATATAAAAAATAATTATTTTTGCATCGCTTTATTCTGCGAGCTATAACTTTTTTATTTTTTTGCTGATGATGCTGTGTGACGGCTCGTTTTTTGCGGGACAAGATGACGTTTTCAGCGGTACCATGTTTATTTATATCCATCTTTTTGATCGCGTGTTATTCCACTTTTTGTTCAGCGGTATGATGATAAAGCACTGATTTTTTGCTTCGTTTTTATTTTTTATTTTTTAAGGGGTTCACAAAAGGGGTTAACTAGTGGGACAGTTTTATAGGGGGGGTCGTTACGGACGCGGCGATACCATATATGTGTACTTTTATTGTTTTATTTTTTTTATTTACAATAAGTAATGAATTTATTGGGGAATATTTTTTTTTTTTTTTTTTTGGATTTTTTTTTACACATGTTTATTTTTACTTTTTTTTACTTTTTTACTTTGTCCCAGGGTGGGACATCACTGTATTTCATCAGATCGCTGGTGTGACAGTGTGCACAGCACTCTGTCACACCAGCGATGTGACAGGCAGTGCAGGACGCTTCCTCATGCCTGCTCTCGGCAGGCACTGAGGAAGCCGCCTCCCTCCAGGACCCCAGCGCCATCTTGGATCCGGGTCCTGGGAGGGAGGAAGCCCTCAGAGCAGCGCGATCACATCGCGCTGGTCTGAGGGTCTCAGGGGGGCGCGCAGGGAGCCCCCTGCCTGCGCGATCCTCCCCTGTGCCCCCAGTACACCGCAATCATGTTTGATCGCGGTGTGCAAGGGGTTAATGTGCCGGGAGCGGTCCGTGACCGCTCCTGACACACAGTCACGGGTGTCAGCTGTGATAATCAGCTGACACCCGGCGGCGATTAGCTGCGCTCCCTCCGGGAGCGCAGCTAATCGCCTATGACGTACTATCCCGTCCATGGTCAGAATGGCACGGGTTTTATGGACGGGATAGTACGTCTAATGTCAGAGAGGGGTTAAAACGAGTGTCCCACGACAATCTCTCCTACAGAGCGGTCATATCAGCAGATGTGACCGCTCTATAAGCCTCCGATGACACACTGGCCGGAGATAACCCTCCCGCAGTAAATCAGTGGAGTTCACTTTACGGCACTACAGCCATGAGAAAATTCTCACGGCTGTAGTGCTGCAAATGACAAGTGAACTCCGGTGACCTGCTGGCGCCGGAGTGATACAGTGCGGAGGATTATCACCAGGATGCACTGAACTCTCCCTAAGCTATACATAAGTATAATACAAAAAATAATTTGAAGTGACACAAAAAAATTCACACGCCCTCGGAAGAAGCTGGGCGAAACGTGCACGTCAGGGTAAGGAAGGAGACAGCGGCACCTCATACTCATAAAAAATCAGGCACAAAGGTAAAAAATTCATATGGCACACTAGTGCTTTTTCAGATAAGTTCATGTATGTTATGCCCAACACCTTAGAGAATAATTGCTATTGTATAATCAAGGTATTAACAATGGACTTATTTAGTAAAGATAGTGTTGTGGCTGATACAGATATAATGTGAAATATGGGAATACCTTTTGTTGAGCTGTTCGCTATTGGTTTTCAAGTTTCTTTTTGTTAATCTATTTGACGAGTTATACTGCCACTTTGTGGCTTAATAGCAAAGTGTGTAAATACTATTAATTTCACTGAAAAAAAATTTCTTCTCTCTGATGAGTGGTATATATAGCACTTGGCACTTTACTTTATGAGAATTTTCTCATTAATAATTGTGATATATTTGCACTGTGCAGTTTATATCTGGCTATTCCACAATGTGACTGTATATATATATAGCACTTGACACTTTACTTTATGAGAATTTTTCTCACTAATAATTGTGGTGTATTTGCACATTGCAGTTTATATCTGGCTATTCCACTATGTGATTATACAACTCTACCTAGTGGTCATGTTTGAGAACTCATAAAAACTTCCTATTTTTTCAGTACCTTTTCTGCAAATAAAAGAATTTTTTAGCAATATATTTTATTTTAATGATTTATCAATAAACTTATATATTTAAAAAAAAAAAGATTTTTTTGTCACTTCAAATTATTTTATTGTTTCTCAGGAAATGAGATATTTATGCAAAAAAATAGGTGGTAAAAATTGTGATGAAAAGTAAGTGCAGCCCATGAGTTACGGGCATCATTGATAAAGGACCTTGTGTGTAAATATAAGTATAATACAGCAGAACACATTACTATGTAATAAACATATTTACACACAATGGTAACACGTTAGAATGTGGCAGTACCATAAACATTAGTAGTAGTACATAGCATTATATAGCAATACCACCAAAAGTTATACTTGTACATTAACTATTTACAGGCTACAACATTATATACACTTAAGGGGTGAGGCAAAACAGGAACATTCTTTCATTACCTTACATTAGCATCCACTGGTGCTGAATAGGTTAACGACCCTTTCTATGCTGGTCAGAAACATGCAGCAAAATTTCAGCTGCTTCTGATCTGGTCATTCCCTTTTCCTATAAAAACTGGTCAGACCTTCTTGTCCCTGCTGTTGAGATTTGTCTCCTGTGCTATGTGCTAAAGTTAAGTGGTTTGGAGTAGAGTTGTAGTGTTCTGTGGGTTGCTGCTGTATGTGTGTGTTTAACCCCTGGTCCCTGTTTCGATTTAGTTTTTTCTTCCCTGTCCCTATCCTCTTCCCTATTGTTGATTTGTGCTTTCGTATGATAGAGGTTTTCTGTTATCCCTGTTTTGTTTTCTCTAATAACCCCCCACGACAGCACAAAGGAGGATGTAATCTCATTCTAATAGGGACAGGAAACACGAAAAAGGTCAAATAGCCCCTCCTACCTTCATTTCCCATAGGGATGAAGAGGTCCCTATAGGAATGAAGAGGTCATTCCTAGTGCTCTGTGCCAGCGACAGACACGGACATTTTTCCCTTAGCCAGACAGCAGGAGTTCAGTAGGGTCTCCCCTACCTCTCCATGACGCTGCTCCTGTCTCCTCGGGATTCAAAGGTAACTTGCTATTTTTCACTAAACCCGGACAACAGATGTCTAGGTATAAACGCCTTGGCCCACCAATGGCAGTTCAATCTGGCTTATGCCTTCCCTCCAATCCCCCTCTTACCAAAAACTCTACAGAAAATAAGAGACGAGCAGACCAGGGTCATTCTAGTAGCACCCCTCTGGCCAAAGAGGAGTTGGTATGGCACCATATCCAGCCTAAGCGTAGACTGTCCTCTGATCCTCCCACCAATCAGGGATCTCCTACACTAGGGACCATTCTATCACCCGGATATAGAGAACTTACACCTGGTGGCTTGGCTTCTGAGTTCTCAATCCTGAAGGCCAGAGGTTTCTCTCACAGAGTCATCAGCACACTTCAGAAAAGCAGGAAGACCAACGCGATATACCAGATGACCTGGAGAAGGTTTGTGTAGCCCTGGTATGTAAGGCACACAATACCAGGAGGATGAGTGGAGAGGTAACGGTTAAGGGTTCTACATGATGAATACCCACTTCAGACACACCCAGCAGGGGTGTTGAGGGGAGTGGCCTTTTTAGCACAAGAGAGTCTGAAGTTCTCCTGAGAGAGTGGAGGGAGTCAGGACTAGTGCCTGTTGGAGAACCAAGATTCCTGTCGATACAAAGACAGTACAGTAGTGGAGGCTAGTACGGATAACCAAATATTATCCTAGCCTAGTCAGTGCTGATATTGAGAGAGTGAGCAGGTCGAAGGGCGCAGAGGAAAAGGATTCTAAGAGTTGCCTTAAGGATTGGATTATCCTGCACATTGCTCACCGGTCACTGGCGACCGAAGTGTCACTATAGCTTTAGGCATAGTGATAGAAAAACCAGAGTCTTACTGGACCTTAGGTCGCAGCAAGCAGTCCTTGGAGTGTCAGTACGTAACAGGGGTCCGGTGGAATAGGGACTTTGAGCCTGATCAGCAAAAGCAAGAACCTAGTTCCATCACCAGAAGGCTCCGACCACAAAACTGACCGGGCAGTACAGCTTTGGAGAAGCTGGAGAAATCAGAGTGAACTTAGCTCTATGCAGGTTGGACTCATCATATTGGAAAGTAAAGGAGGCCCCTAAACTGCTCTGCCGTTACCTCAAAACTCATCCTCCATCTACCTCATCAGCTTCCCGGGACCTGCCTGAACAACTTGAAGTAAAAGGTATGGAAAGAAGCTTTGATGTGTGAGACTGTTTCATTTAATTGTATCCCTGCACAACATCATCATCATCATAGCCCTGAGGGAAGAGTCCCACCTGTAGGGGACCCGACATCTAGCTGCCACACCATCCCCTCAGAGATCTACAGCAGCGCTGGTCTTAGTGATCAGAGAACTACAGGTGGCGTCACGAACTGTATATATACCTATCCCCTGTAAATATACCCCCAACATACGCCTGACCGCCAGGGCCACAGACCGAGCCAGCGCTACCTGTGACAACCCCATAGACTTCCATGGGCTTGGCTCTGAGTACCCCATTGCTCTGGTAACCCACAATTGTGGTGCGTGGTCACAACAAAAACTTGGTGTCACGAACAGGATACGAAACTCGCAAAATTGCGAGCCCTGTGTGCCTGTGGAGTTGTTTTTGTGAAAAAGGACTGTTTGCACTTTTGGCGCCAAAAATCGCCATCTTTGTCGCCATATTCGCGCCCTCAGGCGCTGGAGAAGGTGGGCGTACCTTCGTGGGCGTGTACCCCCCTGTGGCGCGAAGAAAATGCCTGCCCTCTCAAAGTGCTATTACAATATGCGATCCTGCCCTACAGCAAAGGAGGTCCACCTCCTCTTCACCTTCCCTGCGAAGAGGAGGAGACGCAAACCCCGCCTCCACGGAAGAGACCGGACTGTTCTGGTAGAAGAGGAGAGAGAGTTCTGGAACATCATGGAAGCAGGACGTGTGCAGCCGAGCAGGGAAGCGGAGGAAGGCAGGCCCGTTCCCCAGCCAAGCTGCCACTAGAACCGGAACCATCAGTGGTCCTGCACCTGCAGCAAGCATTGCTGGAGATTAAAGAGGAGAATGCCAGATTGAAAAAGATGGTTTTGCAACAACCTGGCGAAGAAGAGATCGAGAGACGCCGGCGTACCCTGATGCAGCGGTGGCTGTGGGACGCGGTGATCTCTCCCTTCGATGACCCCCCACGATTCGAGTTACCGAAACTTCTGCTGCCCAAGGCTAAGGAGCAACCGGAGGCTACCCCCAAAAGGACCGACCCTGAACCTACCGAGGAAGCGGTGGAAGCGAGGGAGGTTGAGGAGTTACCGCCAGTTCCGGAACGCCCGCCCGGCCAGGAGGCCGCAGCAGATGATCGATCCCCGGCAGGGACACCGGAGGGGTCCTGTCCATCATTGCCAGACGTCGACTGGGATGAGATGGCGCGCCTGGATGACGTCGCCTACACCGCCCAGTGGGAATGTGAGTGGCAGCGTCGCGAAGAGGAACAGCGACGCCGGCAGGAGGAAGAGCGGGAAGCGCAGCGGAACCGGCAGCGGCAGTACGAGCAGCTGGTCGCGGACAAGGAAAGTGTCCGCCGAGAGAAAGGTACTCTAAGGGAACCGCGGCGGCAGGGGTGTGTGACAGAGTTCCAGCTCCGGAAGGGCTGGGGCTTCATCAGAGAACCGGGCCTCTACCCAGGGGTCTTTGTTAGTCGCAGGGACGTAGAATCCCACCTGCCCATCGGTCATCCCGGGAGGGACCTAGTTAATGGAGACATTGTCAACTACACCCGGCACTGGGGTATGAAGGGATGGTATGCCCTTAATGTCACAATCATCCGTGACCCCGTCCCTGACGCAGGTAACGTCACCATTGCCAGCGCATCCCAGTCCCTATCTTCAGCTGCATCAGACCGTGCCCCGGCGACGCCCCCTGCAGGCTCCTCGCAAATGGAAGCACCGCCTGTATACTCTTCACTGCCTTGTTATCCTACTACATCGCAACCTGCGACCCAGTCCACATCGCAATCAGCAGTCTACACAACATCGCGCACGGCGACTATTTCTGCATCGCGAGAGAAAGTGGCTATTACAGTGACGCAGACAGCGTCTCACAAAGCGGAAGCGCCCGGCGCGCCCCTAGTGGTTCGCACGAGAACTGTAGCGACCCAAACTCTGATAGCAGGTCACGACTTGTTGGTCATGGGATCCAAGGATCATCGTATTGTTCCAGCCCCCGGGATGGAAAGTATATTGGAAGCCTGCAAGAAAATGTGAAGAACGGTAGGACCCAGACAGGGTTTACCGCAACAAAGAAAATGTAGAAAGTTTTTGAAAAAGGAATAATTGCTGTTTTGCACTTTATGTTATGCATAATGTTACATAGTTTTATATATTGAGTAGAATACCCGGCTGGGTAAGCAGATAAAGAGTTTTTGCACTTTATTGTGATGTGATATAAATATGTGTCTTTTTCTTATTATGGACTCTGAGGCTGAGGACTGAGCCAGCCCAAGAACTGATCTTGTAAATAGTTGCACTAAGGTGCATTATATTGGTTTTACAAGAAACCACCTCAACTACCTCTGAACATAAAACCCGTGTGGTGTGGCACTGAGTGAGGTCTGCATTCAGATGTCCTGCAGCCCACCCAGGACCCACGTTGAAGGTTTGGTGCTGGTCCTTCACAAGAATATTGTCATTTATTTATATGAAAATGTCTATTTTGTATTTTTCTATACCTAATGTTTTAATGCAACGTTCAAGAAATCCTTACCTCCCGGATGGGAAGAGTTAATGTTTATTGCAAAAACAAAAAAAAATTTCTGTCTTCTTGTGTTTTACAGCCCGGGAGTGCTGTGTTTTACCATGGGGGAATGTGTAGCCCTGGTATGTAAGGCACACAATACCAGGAGGATGAGTGGAGAGGTAACGGTTAAGGGTTCTACATGATGAATACCCACTTCAGACACACCCAGCAGGGGTGTTGAGGGGAGTGGCCTTTTTAGCACAAGAGAGTCTGAAGTTCTCCTGAGAGAGTGGAGGGAGTCAGGACTAGTGCCTGTTGGAGAACCAAGATTCCTGTCGATACAAAGAGACAGTACAGTAGTGGAGGCTAGTACGGATAACCAAATATTATCCTAGCCTAGTCAGTGCTGATATTGAGAGAGTGAGCAGGTCGAAGGGCGCAGAGGAAAAGGATTCTAAGAGTTGCCTTAAGGATTGGATTATCCTGCACATTGCTCACCGGTCACTGGCGACCGAAGTGTCACTATAGCTTTAGGCATAGTGATAGAAAAACCAGAGTCTTACTGGACCTTAGGTCGCAGCAAGCAGTCCTTGGAGTGTCAGTACGTAACAGGGGTCCGGTGGAATAGGGACTTTGAGCCTGATCAGCAAAAGCAAGAACCTAGTTCCATCACCAGAAGGCTCCGACCACAAAACTGACCGGGCAGTACAGCTTTGGAGAAGCTGGAGAAATCAGAGTGAACTTAGCTCTATGCAGGTTGGACTCATCATATTGGAAAGTAAAGGAGGCCCCTAAACTGCTCTGCCGTTACCTCAAAACTCATCCTCCATCTACCTCATCAGCTTCCCGGGACCTGCCTGAACAACTTGAAGTAAAAGGTATGGAAAGAAGCTTTGATGTGTAAGACTGTTTCATTTAATTGTATCCCTGCACAACATCATCATCATTATAGCCCTGAGGGAAGAGTCCCACCTGTAGGGGACCCGACATCTAGCTGCCACACCATCCCCTCAGAGATCTACAGCAGCGCTGGTCTTAGTGATCAGAGAACTACAGGTGGCGTCACGAACTGTATATATACCTATCCCCTGTAAATATACCCCCCAACATACGCCTGACCGCCAGGGCCACAGACCGAGCCAGCGCTACCTGTGACAACCCCATAGACTTCCATGGGCTCGGCTCTGAGTACCCCATTGCTCTGGTAACCCACAATTGTGGTGCGTGGTCACAACAGGTTCATGTCATGGTGTGCACCAGAACGACCGGATCTTAACAGGCCAATATCGCCCGGATCCTACATTTTGTGCATGATGAATTGGAGAAGGGACTTAGACCCAGTACCCTTAAGGTACTGGTGGTGGCATTAAGCTCATACTTTGACCAAGCCCTGGCAGAACACAGGTGGATAAAGCGATTCATGACAGCAGCTACACGACTTCATCCTAGAGCAATCAGTCTGATTCCCGCTTGGTACTGCAATATCGTACTGAAAGGATTAACCCTTCCACCGTTGAGCCCCCATCAACATCAGTGCCGGACAAGCTATCATGGAAGATGGCGTTCCTGGTAGCAATTACAACAACCAGGCGACTGAGGGAGTTACAAGCTCTCTCAATAGAAGAGCCCTACCTGAAGATATTGGAAGATTTGCTGGTGTTCTGTCTAAATCCCTCATTCCTACCAAAGGTGGTTTCAGATTTTCACCGGAATCAGGGCATAATACCTTCATTTTGCCAGAATCCAAAAAACAAGAGAGAGGAAGATTTCCATTCTCTGGACATACAGATGGTGGTTTTACACTATCTCCACATAGCCAAGGAGTGGAGTAAAAATAAAAACCTATTTATTCAACCCTATGGCTAGAATAGGGTAAGAAAAGTATCCAAGACTACAGTGGCAAATTGGATCAAGAAGGCAATTATTGAGGACTATCAGATTCAGAATCTCGCGCCTGAAGAGAAATTCACAGCTCATTCCACCAAAGCAGTAACCGTTTCATGGGCGGAAAAGGCTAGCACCCCCATCGAACAGATATGCAGAGTCGCTACCTGGTCGTCTGTCCACACCTTTATCAGACATTATAGACTTGATTTAACATCCGTCAAAGATCTATCATTTGGTAGAAAAGTTCTCCAGATGGTTGTCCCTCCCTAAAGCATTAGTCTTTGGCATTCTCCTGTGTACTGTCGTGGGGGGTTATTAGAGAAAACAAAATTAGACTTATTGATAATTCGGTTTCTAATAACCTACCATGACAACATGGGTAATTCCCACCCCTTTACTTAATCATTTTTGAACTGTAGTAAAAATTATAGTTAAGCATTCATACTTTGTGGTCCTTTGTAATAACACTGGTGAATGAAGGTAGGAGCGACTATTTGACCTCTTTCGTGTTTCCTGTCCCTATTAAGATGAGATGACATCCTCCTGTGTGCTGTTGTGGTAGGTTATTAGAAACCGAATTACCGGTAAGTCTAATTCTATTTTTGTGCCTTGTTTACATTACATTTCTGTCCCATGTCTCATGGGGTGGTGGAGGGGTCAGATCAGGGTTGAACAAGAGTATAGTAAGGTCGGAGACTCGGGCCCCTCTACCTTCAAGGGTACCCTAGTTGCAGGGATAGTTAGGGTCCCAGTTCCAGGGACAGCTTTAGGCCCCTGTTCCTTACTGAAGACTATCACAGTGTGACACAACTCTGCTATTTCAAGATGCCTGCCTGCATTTTTCCAGCTCTGCTGATTGTTGCATCATACAGCATTCCAGCTCCAATGATCCTCTTCCCATCCAACATATCGAGATTTACTGGTCCTTGTTGCACCATATGCCACCTAGCTTGTCCAACACGGCTGCATTAAATTGTCCTAACCTACAGCTTACTGAATCTACCTCACTAGGTGAGCCCATAATGTACAGAACAAGAAGCAAGAGTCTAAAATAAGCCTTGAGGCCAATGTGAAAATTGTGAGATTTGATACTTTAGTTTTATATAACTTAGGTAATTCTGATGTGCATTTTTTTTCAAAAATACATATCTAATTTAACCTACTGCGTTGATCTGTGTTGATTGTTGCAAAAACCCCTCTAACAGGATTCTAGTTTGCTCATAGGAAAATTTCATTCCCACCTTCAAATATGGCAATTTAGAATAAATCTTTGGATCAACGTCCCATTACAGAATCTAGTGTCTGTGACCTATAATATTACATTTCTCAAGAAAGGTGTCCAGACCCTCCTCTAACAACTTCATAGACAATCAAAGATGAACCAAATTTATTAAGAGTTGTGGACTTTTGATTCAACACTGACACATGGAATGGCAGTTTTTGTAAAAAACCCTGTGAGGAATATGTATCAAAAGACCCCTTTGTCTCTCCACAATAAGAGGGGGCAGATCTTTGCCCCTTTGCTCCTCCTCTCTTGCCTATCAAGGTGCCTACAGGCATAGCAGAGAGGTGGGCTTTCAATTTGAGGCCAGCAAGGCATTGGACAATAGCAGGAGCAATACATCTTGGAAAATGAAGGGGGTCTCAACACATATAGTGCTAGCAGAATACTGCTATAAAAGCTCAAACACAAAAAAAAGCAGATGACTCGTTATAGAGTATGAGCATTGGAATAACTGGAATATTTGACTGGTATCTGCATCAAAACTTATTTACTTTGATGTAGGTGGTCGGGGCAGCAAGACCATGCTTTGATGTGAAATGATGGGTAGAAATAACTGATGACAACTTGTATTAAAGAATATATTTTATTACAGGAACAATGTCCAGGCAGCAGCTGCAGTGGGGAGCGGCAGTCATTATATGTGGCGCCAGCGTTTATTATAGGGGCTGACGAGGACCGGACCATTATTTCCAGTCCGGGTGCACTGCGGGGTAAGAGGAGGAGCTGCAAGCTGTAAAAGCGCTTTAAAAACATCAAGTATTTCTTCATTCATTAAACATATGCATTTCTATGTGTAAAATAATTCTATAGAAATAAACTCAGGTATATATATATACATTCACTGACCATCCACCACAGTGATTCTCCCCTCAGGGACTGCTCTAATACGGGTATACCTTGACGTTTGGTAGAGCGGCTTAGTATACATTTTTTGCAAAAAAAACGTATCAACCAAATACCCTGTGTTTTATCATCTTTTTACTAGCACTTGCTGTTTACTGTTACTTTTTTACAACAGAGTATTTTTATACGTTTGTTTTACTGTGCTTTTCTATGTTTCAGTCTTCCGGTGGTGTGAACACTGTCCCTACAGGCTTGTTCACTGTGTGCATGGCTCATGTGTTTGTATTTAATTGGTTTCTTGTTTTTTTGCAAGATTATGGAGGTTTTCCACCCCTCCTTTGTGAGCCATGCACATAAAGGCCGTTCTCTGCAGCGTGTCTACATTGGACATTACCTTTCTGAATCCTGCTCATATAGGTACTATACACATAACCAGGTTTTTAAATACATCATTTAGGGATTAAACACATTAGTCAGGGACTGCTCTGATATGGGTATACCTTGACGTTTGGTAGAGCGGCTTAGTATACATTTTTTGCAAAAAACGTATCAACCAAACACCCTGTGTTTTATCATCTTTTTACTAGCACTTGCTGTTTACTGTTACTTTTTTACAACAGAGTATTTTTATACATTTGTTTCACTGTGCTTTTCTATGTTTCAGTCTGAACACTGTCCCTACAGGCTTGTTTACTGTGTGCATGGCTCATGTGTTTGTATTTAAGTGATTCACCCCATGCATAGAAAAAAAGTGAAATATTTCCTCCTCGCCACAAATCCCCCCTGGACTTTGGGTCTGAGTCCTGCTGCTCATTCATCTGGATGGATTGGATTTTATCGTACCTAAAATAAGGCTTAAAAGGAGGCAACGTAATTACTGTGCAGTGCAAGATAATAACATGTAGTGGAGAAAGTGAGAGACCCCCATAACACCAGGGGTTCTCCACTGAAAAAACGTCCCTGCCATAAAAGGGATCTATGTGCCAATGTCCATCTGTGGAAGTCATATGTGTCCTCATCCATGGAGGGAGGCAGACATCATGCTTTTGCTTTAGCTTTGGCTTCTTGCTTTGAGGCATTATCCGTGTTGTCGTTGACTGAAGAGCTGACAAGACAGTCTTTCCTAAGAAGAAAGAGTTCAGTATGAGATCATATATCTATCACATACCCACAGCGCTCCCTGCTCCTACATCGGATGTAGGAACCCCATGGAAAAGCAATTACTGTGCGTCAGAGGAGGGGGGAGTGTAATGTGAATGTCAGCCAGATTCTACCCATGACTGACAGGTCTCTGTCTATGTATATAAGTAAAGATCTGTCAGTCAAGGCAATCGGGGTGAGAAAAGCTACCTGGGACCAGAATCCGACTAATCTGAGATCAAGAAA
>JARQOD010000003.1:377222069-377270569 GCA_033576555.1 Oophaga sylvatica | reverse complement strand
CGGGTGTAGTTGACAATGTCTCCATTAACTAGGTCCCTCCCGGGATGACCGATGGGCAGGTGGGATTCTACGTCCCTGCGACTAACAAAGACCCCTGGGTAGAGGCCCGGTTCTCTGATGAAGCCCCAGCCCTTCCGGAGCTGGAACTCTGTCACACACCCCTGCCGCCGCGGTTCCCTTAGAGTACCTTTCTCTCGGCGGACACTTTCCTTGTCCGCGACCAGCTGCTCGTACTGCCGCTGCCGGTTCCGCTGCGCTTCCCGCTCTTCCTCCTGCCGGCGTCGCTGTTCCTCTTCGCGACGCTGCCACTCACATTCCCACTGGGCGGTGTAGGCGACGTCATCCAGGCGCGCCATCTCATCCCAGTCGACGTCTGGCAATGATGGACAGGACCCCTCCGGTGTCCCTGCCGGGGATCGATCATCTGCTGCGGCCTCCTGGCCGGGCGGGCGTTCCGGAACTGGCGGTAACTCCTCAACCTCCCTCGCTTCCACCGCTTCCTCGGTAGGTTCAGGGTCGGTCCTTTTGGGGGTAGCCTCCGGTTGCTCCTTAGCCTTGGGCAGCAGAAGTTTCGGTAACTCGAATCGTGGGGGGTCATCGAAGGGAGAGATCACCGCGTCCCACAGCCACCGCTGCATCAGGGTACGCCGGCGTCTCTCGATCTCTTCTTCGCCAGGTTGTTGCAAAACCATCTTTTTCAATCTGGCATTCTCCTCTTTAATCTCCAGCAATGCTTGCTGCAGGTGCAGGACCACTGATGGTTCCGGTTCTAGTGGCAGCTTGGCTGGGCCTGCCTTCCTCCGCTTCCCTGCTCGGCTGCACACGTCCTGCTTCCATGATGTTCCAGAACTCTCTCTCCTCTTCTACCAGAACAGTCCGGTCTCTTCCGTGGAGGCGGGGTTTGCGTCTCCTCCTCTTCGCAGGGAAGGTGAAGAGGAGGCGGACCTCCTTTGCTGTAGGGCAGGATCGCATATTGTAATAGCACTTTGAGAGGGCAGGCATTTTCTTCGCGCCACAGGGGGGTACACGCCCACGAAGGTACGCCCACCTTCTCCAGCGCCTGAGGGCGCGAATATGGCGACAAAGATGGCGATTTTTGGCGCCAAAAGTGCAAACAGTCCTTTTTCACAAAAACAACTCCACAGGCACACAGGGCTCGCAATTTTGCGAGTTTCGTATCCTGTTCGTGACGCCAAGTTTTTGTTGTGACCACGCACCACAATTGTGGGTTACCAGAGCAATGGGGTACTCAGAGCCGAGCCCATGGAAGTCTATGGGTTGTCACAGGTAGCGCTGGCTCGGTCTGTGGCCCTGGCGGTCAGGCGTATGTTGGGGGGTATATTTACAGGGGATAGGTATATATACAGTTCGTGACGCCACCTGTAGTTCTCTGATCACTAAGACCAGCGCTGCTGTAGATCTCTGAGGGGATGGTGTGGCAGCTAGATGTCGGGTCCCCTACAGGTGGGACTCTTCCTCAGGGCTATGATGATGATGATGTTGTGCAGGGATACAATTAAATGAAACAGTCTCACACATCAAAGCTTCTTTCCATACCTTTTACTTCAAGTTGTTCAGGCAGGTCCCGGGAAGCTGATGAGGTAGATGGAGGATGAGTTTTGAGGTAACGGCAGAGCAGTTTAGGGGCCTCCTTTACTTTCCAATATGATGAGTCCAACCTGCATAGAGCTAAGTTCACTCTGATTTCTCCAGCTTCTCCAAAGCTGTACTGCCCGGTCAGTTTTGTGGTCGGAGCCTTCTGGTGATGGAACTAGGTTCTTGCTTTTGCTGATCAGGCTCAAAGTCCCTATTCCACCGGACCCCTGTTACGTACTGACACTCCAAGGACTGCTTGCTGCGACCTAAGGTCCAGTAAGACTCTGGTTTTTCTATCACTATGCCTACAGCTATAGTGACACTTCGGTCGCCAGTGACCGGTGAGCAATGTGCAGGATAATCCAATCCTTAAGGCAACTCTTAGAATCCTTTTCCTCTGCGCCCTTCGACCTGCTCACTCTCTCAATATCAGCACTGACTAGGCTAGGATAATATTTGGTTATCCGTACTAGCCTCCACTACTGTACTGTCTCTTTGTATCGACAGGAATCTTGGTTCTCCAACAGGCACTAGTCCTGACTCCCTCCACTCTCTCAGGAGAACTTCAGACTCTCTTGTGCTAAAAAGGCCACTCCCCTCAACACCCCTGCTGGGTGTGTCTGAAGTGGGTATTCATCATGTAGAACCCTTAACCGTTACCTCTCCACTCATCCTCCTGGTATTGTGTGCCTTACATACCAGGGCTACACAAACCTTCTCCAGGTCATCTGGTATATCGCGTTGGTCTTCCTGCTTTTCTGAAGTGTGCTGATGACTCTGTGAGAGAAACCTCTGGCCTTCAGGATTGAGAACTCAGAAGCCAAGCCACCAGGTGTAAGTTCTCTATATCCGGGTGATAGAATGGTCCCTAGTGTAGGAGATCCCTGATTGGTGGGAGGATCAGAGGACAGTCTACGCTTAGGCTGGATATGGTGCCATACCAACTCCTCTTTGGCCAGAGGGGTGCTACTAGAATGACCCTGGTCTGCTCGTCTCTTATTTTCTGTAGAGTTTTTGGTAAGAGGGGGATTGGAGGGAAGGCATAAGCCAGATTGAACTGCCATTGGTGGGCCAAGGCGTTTATACCTAGACATCTGTTGTCCGGGTTTAGTGAAAAATAGCAAGTTACCTTTGAATCCCGAGGAGACAGGAGCAGCGTCATGGAGAGGTAGGGGAGACCCTACTGAACTCCTGCTGTCTGGCTAAGGGAAAAATGTCCGTGTCTGTCGCTGGCACAGAGCACTAGGAATGACCTCTTCATTCCTATAGGGACCTCTTCATCCCTATGGGAAATGAAGGTAGGAGGGGCTATTTGACCTTTTTCGTGTTTCCTGTCCCTATTAGAATGAGATTACATCCTCCTTTGTGCTGTCGTGGGGGGTTATTAGAGAAAACAAAACAGGGATAACAGAAAACCTCTATCATACGAAAGCACAAATCAACAATAGGGAAGAGGATAGGGACAGGGAAGAAAAAACTAAATCGAAACAGGGACCAGGGGTTAAACACACACATACAGCAGCAACCCACAGAACACTACAACTCTACTCCAAACCACTTAACTTTAGCACATAGCACAGGAGACAAATCTCAACAGCAGGGACAAGAAGGTCTGACCAGTTTTTATAGGAAAAGGGAATGACCAGATCAGAAGCAGCTGAAATTTTGCTGCATGTTTCTGACCAGCATAGAAAGGGTCGTTAACCTATTCAGCACCAGTGGATGCTAATGTAAGGTAATGAAAGAATGTTCCTGTTTTGCCTCACCCCTTAAGTGTATATAATGTTGTAGCCTGTAAATAGTTAATGTACAAGTATAACTTTTGGTGGTATTGCTATATAATGCTATGTACTACTACTAATGTTTATGGTACTGCCACATTCTAACGTGTTACCATTGTGTGTAAATATGTTTATTACATAGTAATGTGTTCTGCTGTATTATACTTATATTTACACACAAGGTCCTTTATCAATGATGCCCGTAACTCATGGGCTGCACTTACTTTTCATCACAATTTTTACCACCTATTTTTTTGCATAAATATCTCATTTCCTGAGAAACAATAAAATAATTTGAAGTGACAAAAAAATCTTTTTTTTTTAAATATATAAGTTTATTGATAAATCATTAAAATAAAAATATATTGCTAAAAAATTCTTTTATTTGCAGAAAAGGTACTGAAAAAATAGGAAGTTTTTATGAGTTCTCAAACATGACCACTAGGTAGAGTTGTATAATCACATAGTGGAATAGCCAGATATAAACTGCAATGTGCAAATACACCACAATTATTAGTGAGAAAAATTCTCATAAAGTAAAGTGTCAAGTGCTATATATATATACAGTCACATTGTGGAATAGCCAGATATAAACTGCACAGTGCAAATATATCACAATTATTAATGAGAAAATTCTCATAAAGTAAAGTGCCAAGTGCTATATATACCACTCATCAGAGAGAAGAAATTTTTTTTCAGTGAAATTAATAGTATTTACACACTTTGCTATTAAGCCACAAAGTGGCAGTATAACTCGTCAAATAGATTAACAAAAAGAAACTTGAAAACCAATAGCGAACAGCTCAACAAAAGGTATTCCCATATTTCACATTATATCTGTATCAGCCACAACACTATCTTTACTAAATAAGTCCATTGTTAATACCTTGATTATACAATAGCAATTATTCTCTAAGGTGTTGGGCATAACATACATGAACTTATCTGAAAAAGCACTAGTGTGCCATATGAATTTTTTACCTTTGTGCCTGATTTTTTATGAGTATGAGGTGCCGCTGTCTCCTTCCTTACCCTGACGTGCACGTTTCGCCCAGCTTCTTCCGAGGGCGTGTGAATTTTTTTGTGTCACTTCAAATTATTTTTTGTATTATACTTATGTATAGCTTAGGGAGAGTTCAGTGCATCCTGGTGATAATCCTCCGCACTGTATCACTCCGGCGCCAGCAGGTCACCGGAGTTCACTTGTCATTTGCAGCACTACAGCCGTGAGAATTTTCTCATGGCTGTAGTGCCGTAAAGTGAACTCCACTGATTTACTGCGGGAGGGTTATCTCCGGCCAGTGTGTCATCGGAGGCTTATAGAGCGGTCACATCTGCTGATATGACCGCTCTGTAGGAGAGATTGTCGTGGGACACTCGTTTTAAAGAGGGACTGCGTCAGACAGGGAGTATACTGTTTTTATTTTTTTGTTTTTTTTGCAGGTGATGGATGAATTCAAATGGATTTAGGCGTACAATAAAAATTATGAAAAACCGTGTCGTGTTTTATTTCATTAAAATACTTTATTCTTATGTGTGTGTCTTATTGACGCCTCTCCATTATTAACCTGGCTTAATGTCACCTTAAAATAGCAAGGTGACATTAACCCTTATTACCCTATATGCCACTGCTACATGGCAGTGGAAAGAGAGGGGCTAAGTGCCGGAATTGGTGCATCGTACAGATGCGCCAATTCTGGGGCAGCTGGGTAATGGTATTTTTAGCCAGGGGGGGCGCCAATATCCATGGCCCCTTCCTAGACTATGAATATCAGCCTGCAGCTGTCTGCGTAGCCTTTCTCGCTATAAATTATAGGGGGACTCCACAAAATTTTTTTTGGGGTCCTCCTATTTTAAGAGCCAGAAAAAGCTAGCTGCGGGTTGATATTCATAGCCTGGGAAGCTCCATGGGTATTAACCCATTCCCAGGCTAGAAATATTGGCCCCGGCCATCGGCTTTCCCCCTCTGGCGCAGAAAATTGCGCAGGAGCCCACGCCATTTTTTTCCCCTTTTTTTTAAATTAAACATTGCGTGAAGATTTTGTGTGTGTAATGGAGTGTGGGACAAATGTAAAAGAGAAGGTTGGACAGACAAGAAATGACATCCCAAATCTTTTTTTTTTTTGTTAAATAACATATCTTTATTTAGCTTACAAAAACAAAAAAAGTATGAAAAACAGAAAATACGCATCAAAAATGCACCTGAGTTTTCTGCCAAGAGGTGCGGATTCTGTGAAGAAAATTCCGCAGGTTAATCTGCAATGTGTCCACATACCCTTAGGGCCCCGTCACACATAGCGACACACCAGCGATCCCGACAACGATATGCACTTGTCAGGATCGCTGGTGTGCCGCTACATGATCGCTGGTGAGCTGCCAAACAGGCAGCGATCAGGACAGCGACACAGCGGGTAACGTCGCTTAGTTACCCGCAGTGTACGTTGGATACCAGCCCGCTGGTGCAGGGAGCTGGTAACCAAGGTACACATCGGGTTTTGTGGCGCTGAACGGCGCCTGAAAACCCAATGTGTACCTTGGTTACCAGCTCTCTTGCAGCAGCGCGCTGGTATCCAACGTACACATCGGGTTTCCAGGCACCGCCCGGCGCCTGGAAACCCGATGTGTACGTTGGAGTCCTGTGTCCTGGCCTTTGGACAATGATCAGCGATACCCGGCAGGGGGGCCGGTCACTGATCAGTGTCACACACAGCGATATCGCAGGGGAGATCGCTGTTGCGTCACAAAACTAGTGACTCAGCAGCGATCTTGCTAGCGAGATCACTGTGTGTGACGGGGGCTTTACAGATGATTTATCAGCAGTCTCATTATCATAACAGGCATAACTACAATGAAAGGCAACACTTCTGTATGCATAGTAGATAACACAGGATCCACTATTTGCAATAGGTGATATCACAGCTCACCTCCTCCTCCAGTACAATGACTGATAACAACTCTGTACAGTAGATAACACAGGATCCACCATTCACAATAGGTAATGTCACAGCTCACCTCCTCCTGTACAATCACCTCTGCCCAGATTAGAGCATACTCCAATTTCTCTCCTATTCATACAGTCTATTGCAGCTACCATCTATGTGAATGCAGAAAGGTGAAGTCTAGAGATGAGCGAAACAAGTCGGTCAGATTCATAAGTCGCGGACTGTCGCAAAGTCGAGTTTCACCGAGCGAAACCCGACCATAGCGTGTAGTCGGCCATGCGGTGGTCGACCTGAGCACCAAAGTCGGTTTTCCCATAATGCTTGCAGGCGCCTTTTTTCAGCCAATGAGCAAGGACGTACACTGTGGGCAACGAGATGACATGGGCAGCGTCCACTACCATCTTAAAGAAGGGCATTGCAGTGATTGGCTTGCTTTGGGGGGGCGTCATAGTGGCTATAAAAGCCTGACCGCCGACCGCCATTTTACTTCTGCCGATCTTAACAGTAGGGAGAGGTTGCTGACGTTGTTTATCAGTAGGGAGAGAGTAAAGGCTGGGTCTCACATAGCGATACACCAGCGATCCCGACAACGATCAGGATCGCTGGTGTGTCGCTACATTATCGCTGCTGAGCTGCCAAACAGGCAGCTCAGGCAGCGATCAGTACAAGCGACACTGCGGGTAACATCGCTTAGTTACCCGCAGTGTACCTTGGATACCAGCGCCCTGATGCAGGGAGCTGGTAACCAAGGTACACATCGGGTTTCCAGGCGCTGCGCGGTGCCTGGAAACCCGCTGTGTACCTTGGTTACCAGCTCCCTGCTTCAGGGAGCTGGTATCCAAGGTACACAGCGGGTTTCTAGGCACAGCCCCGCACCTGGAAACCCGCTGTGTACCTTGGTTACCAGCGGATCGCTGGACTCCCACCAGCGATCAAAAAAATGTCCTGGCCTTTCAGCGACGATCAGCGATACCCGGCAGGGGGCTGATCGTCGCTGAATGTCACACACAGCGATATCGCTGGTGAGCTCGCTGCTGCGTCACAAAACTAGTGACTCAGCAGCGATCTCGCTAGCGATATCGCTATGTGAGACGGGGGCTTTAGGGCTGGAAAGAGAAGTTCTTATGTGCTTTTGCTGATAGCAATTGTGCTGTACAATTAGTGTGCAGTGACGGGAGCATTTTCTTGTGTGCAGCAGCGCTGGTTATTAGGCTGCCTGATAGCTGTATTGCTGTGTGTACACTGCTGTGCAGACTGCTTTTTACACAGCAATAATACTTTTATTCTTTTTTTCTGCATAGTTACCGAGCGTTCATTTTTTCCCACATCGTATAGAGCTGTACACACCTCACACACTACCGTGTACCGGCTGGAATCACGGACAAATACATGCTGACTGTGTGTGACTCCGGAAATATATGGAGATTGAAATTTTCCCCTACACTATATACACCTGGTATCTTCTGATACAGTACCTTTTTTATGCCTTTTGTATTACGGTCAAATCCATACTGAGAGCATCTGTGTGTGACTCCGAAAATATAGACGGAGATTTACAATTTTCCCCTATACTATATACACCTGG
Source organism: Oophaga sylvatica (assembly GCA_033576555.1). NCBI lineage: Eukaryota > Metazoa > Chordata > Amphibia > Anura > Dendrobatidae > Oophaga > Oophaga sylvatica. The sequence goes on along the minus strand of JARQOD010000003.1, from coordinate 377,262,665 downwards.
TATCTTGTGATACAGTACCCTTTTTCTGCTTTTTATATTCTGGTCTAATCCATACTGAGCCTGAAAGCGTCTGTGTGTGACTCCGCAAATATATACGGAGATTTACAATTTTCCCCTATACTATATACACCTGTATCTTGTGATACAGTACCCTTTTTCTGCTTTTTATATTCTGGTCTAATCCATACTGAGCCTGAAGCGTCTGTGTGTGACTCCGCAAATATATACGGAGATTTACAATTTTCCCTATACTATATACACCTGGTATCTTAGATACAGTACCCTTTTTCTGCTTTTTATATTCTGGTCTAATCCATACTGAGCCTGGAGCGTCTGTGTGTGACTCCGGAAATATATACGGAGATTTACAATTTTCCCCTATTCTATATACACCTGGTATCTTGTGATACAGTACCCTTCTTCTGCTTTTTATATTCTGGTGTAATCCATACTGAGCCTGAAAGCGTCTGTCTGTGACTCCGAAATATATACGGAGATTTACAATTTTCCCCTATACTATATATACTGGTATCTTCAGATACAGTACCCTTTTTCTGCTTTTTATATTTTGGTCTAATCCATACTGAGCCTGAGAGCATCTGTGTGTGACTCCGCAAATATATACAGAGATTTACAATTTTCCCCTATACTATATACACCTGGTATCTTCAGATAAAATACCCTTTTTCTGCTTTTTATATTCTGGTCTAATCCATACTGAGCCTGAAAGCGTCTGTGTGTGACTCGCAAATATATATGGAGATTTACAATTTTCCCCTATCTATATACACCTGGTATCTTGATACATACCCTTTTTCTGCTTTTTATATTCTGGTCTAATCCATACTGAGCCTGAGAGCGTCTGTGTGTGACTCCGCAAATATATACGGAGATTTACAATTTTCCCCTATACTATATACACCTGGTATCTTCAGATACAATACCCTTTTTCTGCTTTTTATATTCTGGTCTAATCCATACTGAGCCTGAAAGCGTCTGTGTGTGACTCCGCAAATATATACGAGATTTACAATTTTCCCCTATTCTATATACACCTGGTATCTTGTGATACAGTACCCTTTTTCTGCTTTTTATATTCTGGTCTAATCCATACTGAGCCTGAGAGCGTCTGTGTGTGACTCCGCAAATATATACGGAGATTTACAATTTTCCCCTATACTATATACACCTGGTATCTTCAGATACAGTACCCTTTTTCTGCTTTTTATATTCTGGTCTAATCCATACTGAGCCTGAGAGCGTCTGTCTGTGACTCTGGAAATATATACGGAGATTTACAATTTTCCCCTATACTATATACACCTGGTATCTTCAGATACAATACCCTTTTTCTGCTTTTTATATTCTGGTCTAATCCATACTGAGCCTGAAAGCGTCTGTGTGTGACTCCGCAAATATATAGGAGATTTACAATTTTCCCCTATCTATATACACCTGGTATCTTAGATACAATACCCTTTTTCTGCTTTTTATATTCTGGTCTAATCCATACTGAGCCTGAAGCGTCTGTGTGTGACTCCGCAAATATATACGGAGATTTACAATTTTCCCCTATTCTTATACACCTGGTATCTTGATACAGTACCCTTTTTCTGCTTTTTATATTCTGGTCTAATCCATACTGAGCCTGAGAGCGTCTGTGTGTGACTCCGCAAATATATACGGAGATTTACAATTTTCCCCTATACTATATACACCTGGTATCTTCAGATACAGTACCTTTTTCTGCTTTTTATATTCTGGTCTAATCCATACTGAGCCTGAGAGCGTCTGTCTGTGACTCTGGAAATATATAAGGAGATTTACAATTTTCCCCTATACTATATACACCTGGTATCTTCAGATACAGTACCCTTTTTCTGCTTTTATATTCTGGTCTAATCCATACTGAGCCTGTGAGCGTCTGTGTGTGACTCCGGAAATATATACTGTGAGACAGTGAAGGGATATGTATTGGATGGGGTGTACATCTCGCCTAGGTCCTTAGCTGACTGGCATAAGGGAAATGTATGGCTTTGTAAACCTAGTGGTGGAGAAAGTTCACTACACCTTGCATTCAGTACAGGCTTGCAGCTCAAACCTGAAGCCACTCAGGTTCTAATTAGGCATCCAGAAGTAGGTGGCTGAGAACACAGACGTTGAGCTCTCTCAGTCTGGATGTGACTCCAGACACTGCAGGAGTCTCCGGGAAACCAAACGCTGGTAAATACTGAATATATGTGTTGTTTTGGGCCAGGCTGGTAGAGTCTGGGCCCTGATAGTGAGGGAAACTATCTGTGTGTAGTGAGTAGCCGGAGAGGCTTAGGATTTTGGTTTATGAGTTGGTTTTGCTCATGTTTGTTTGCTGTGGACTTACAATAAAGCTGGTTGCGGCCAGTTGTACCAGAATTGCTGTCTGTGAGTGAACTGTGTCTATGCCACTCCGTCTACCCGAGACGGCGATCCCGGAGCTATATCCCCTGAAAAGCTTACAATTGGTGCTAGAATGCTGGGGCAGCACAGTGGCTAAAGCAGCAGCAAAGGAAAAGTCTGTTGGAGCAGTCTTAAAGAGACAGTGGCCCTAATAGGGTCTGCAGAGAAAAAAAAAAAAAAAGTGTCTGCACAGCAAAGCTGAACTTGTTGTGGAAAAGACTGTGGAGTGTGTATGTCTTGAGTAAAGACTGCCGTTGTTGAGACAGAGAAGTCTGACAGCATGGATGACAGCATGGAGGCGCTGCTTAAATATATGGCGCAAGTTAGTGTGCAACAGCAGGAGACTAACCGATTGTTAAGGGAGCAGGTTGCAGCACTACGCCAGGATCTCAGCGCCTCGTCCCAGAGTAATGTTGCAAAGGCACCTGCGGTGTCTGCAGTAAAGAAGTGGCTGGAGCCTGATGTCGGCAGCCATGCCAATATGGTCGAAGAGGTGATAGAGGACCGCTACACCCGAGCACTTCCTACTGAGGTACAGCACGGGGTCGGACAAGGAGACCACCCAGATGCCAAGCAGCTCGTCAGCCTGATAGAGAGGTACTTCGCTACCAAAGACTACCTCCGTGACCAGCCGTCTGAGAGGTCGTCACTTCAGAGTTCCCAGACGCCGAACTCTCCCGGTAAGAGCGTTCCAGTTGTTGGGGACAGGGGGTATGCTGATAGACGGGTTCAGGCCCGAGGTGAAATGTGTGAGGAAAGTGTGATGTTTCCCTGTCGGGAGACCCCAGGCCTAGAAAGGTCTTCCCGTCTGAACTCCCAGACTTGAGTGTGGTGTGCATCCATGGAGACACCGAAGTCTACCCAGAGACTACCGTGGACTTGGTCCCCAAACTCGCGGAGGTCTCGTGTGAAGTGGGGGTAGTGAAGAACCTGGTGCACCCTGTCATATTGGGTAGTGACTTGGTCCCCAATCTCTGGGGGAAAGATGATTCTACTGGACAGTGTGATGAAGCTCCTACGGAGGTTGCGCAGTCCAGAGGGGCGGAACACAATGCTAGTGGGCCGTTAAACTTATGTGATGATCGTGATAATGATGATGATCGTGATAATGATGATGATGATGACCATGATAATGATAATGATGATGATCGTGATAATGATAATGATGATGATCGTGATAATGATAATGATGATGACCATGATAATGATAAAGATGATGATGATGATCATGATAATGATGATGACCATGATAATGATGATGATGATGATACTGATAATGATAATGATGATGATACTGATAATGATGATGACCGTGATAAAGATGAATTTCCTTTTCAGGTGATGTTGGGAGACGAGGATAGTGGTTCTCAGGAACCGAATGTCCCTGACCTACCTGTGTCCTGTGACAATTTTGGGAGTGAGCAGTTGCGAGACCCCACTATTGAAACGGCCCAGGAAAATATAGCTGTTCTAAATGAGGTTCCCCAGGACCTTTGTTCTGAGGAGAGGTTTCCTCATGTTGCCATGAACGATAACCTACTGTGTGAGGTCACTGAAGTCCAGGGAGAAGTCGTGAGTCAGCTCCTGGTACCTAAGCCAGATAGAAGCATGGTGCTGGGGTTGTCACATAGCCACGTGCTTGGTGGGCACCTGGGGATGGACAAGACCCAGGATGACAGAGTCATTGGTGACTGTGGGGGAGTTAGAGAAAGGTGTAAATCCCCCTATACCTCCTGTGATAGTTGGTGACACGTTGTCAGTGCACCAAAAACAGGAAGTACGAGAGTTTCTGAGGAAGAATCAGCAGAGGTGTTCTGACTTGCCTGGTCGTACTTCTATGGTGAGGCACTATACCGAGACTGAGCCCGGCACTAAGGTCAAGCTGAAACCGTGCAGGATACCCGAAGCCCGCAGAGAGCATAGGCCTGGGAGGGTACAGGGTAGTGCGGATGCCTGGTCCGGAGTTCACTGTCTCTTTAGGATTGATGACCAGCCCTCCGGTCTGGAGAAGAGGGGGGGGATATGTGAGACAGTGAAGGGATATGTATTGGATGGGGTGTACATCTCGCCTAGGTATTTAGCTGACTGGCATAAGGGAAATGTATGGCTTTGTAAACCTAGTGGTGGAGAAAGTTCACTACACCTTGCATTCAGTACAGGCTTGCAGCTCAAACCTGAAGCCACTCAGGTTCTAATTAGGCAGCCAGAAGTAGGTGGCTGAGAACACAGACGTTGAGCTCTCTCAGTCTGGATGTGACTCCAGACACTGCAGGAGTCTCCGGGAAACCAAACACTGGTAAATACTGAATATATGTGTTGTTTTGGGCCAGGCTGGTAGAGTCTGGGCCCTGATAGTGAGGGAAACTATCTGTGTGCAGTGAGTAGCCGGAGAGGCTTAGGATTTTGGTTTATGAGTTGGTTTTGCTCATGTTTGTTTGCTGTGGACTTACAATAAAGCTGGTTGCGGCCAGTTGTACCAGAATTGCTGTCTGTGAGTGAACTGTGTCTATGCCACTCCGTCTACCCGAGACGGCGATCCCGGAGCTATATCCCCTGAAAAGCTTACAATACGGAGATTGAAATTTTCCCCTATACTATATACACCTGGTATCTTGTGATACAGTACCCTTTTTCTGCTTTTTATATTCTGATCTAATCCATACTGAGCCTGTGAGCGTCTGTGTGTGACTCCGGAAATATATATGGAGATTTAAATTTTCCCCTTCACCGTATACAGCTGTACGCTTCTGATACAGTACCATATATCTGCTGGTATTTTTGGTACATTTTCCCAAACATGAGGAAGTATGGTGGAAGAGGCCACGGACGTGGGCGGGGGGGGAGGGCAGCTGGTACTGATGGTGCTGGTGGTGCATCTGCTGGTAGTACCAATAGCACAATAGCACCTAAGGCAGAAGGTGTTGAGCCTGCGTCATCGTCTGGCTCCAGAAGGCCTGGAAGGCTCCCTTTTCTGGGAGTAGGTAAACCGCTTTTAAAGCCGGAGCATCAGGAACAGGTTTTAGTTTACATTGCCAAAACAGCCTCCAGCTCTATCGCCTCCTCTTCTGAAGTTTCAAAAAATGCAAGCACTGAGTCATCAGTGCAGGCTCCTGGTCAGGAACAACACCTTTCCTTGTGTCCTTCACTCCCACCAAAAGTGAAGGATGCAGCAGGCCACACTTCGGTTTACTCCATGGAGCTCTTTCACATACCATGCCTGGCTTATCAAGTCAAATCCTGAATTCCCCAGTACAAGATGAATCTGACATGGAGTGCACTGATGCACAGCCACTGCTATATGATTCTGCTAGTACATTCACCAGAGCACTACATTGCCCTCGCAGTCTAATGAGCCAGAATCTGACCCTGATGAAACTTAGTTGCCCCTTCCCGCATACTATACCACCTTACACGGTGAACAGAGGAAGGTGCAGATGAAATTGAAGAGGAGGTGATGGATGACCAGTTGTTGACCGATAGGCATCCATTGGGGGAAGAGGGTGCCGCTGGCAATAGCTCAGAAGAAGAGGAGGATCCGCAGCAGGCATCGACATCGCAGCTGGGTTATCTGGCAGGCCGTAGCAGTCCAAAAACGTGTTACAAAAACAAAAAGAGTTGCAGGAAAGCTTGGCCAGATGGTCAAATTAGCACAGCGTGCAAGCCCTGAAAATTATCCCATAGTAGGAAGAGTGCAGTGTGGCACTTTTTGACCAAATCCTATTGATGAGGCAAAGGTTATCTGTAAGAAGTGCGGAAGGACCTTTAGCGGAGGGAAAAATCTCCGAAATTTGAATACCAGTTGCATGCTTAGATATTAAACACCATGCACTTTCAAGCGTGGACTACAAAACTCAGGTGGCACATGTGCACTTGCTCCTACTGAAGGTAGCCAGTAACACTACATCGCTTCCCTCACTGTAAGCCCTCCGGTTAGCACACCACCAGCAAGAAATATTAAGATGTCATCGCAAGGCCAAAGCAGTCAGGAATCACAATGTTTTGCAACGAAGACTGAATCTAGGTCATCACCACCACCATCACCAACCCCTCTCAGTCCGCCATGTCCACTGCTAGTTCCCCCATATGCAGCTCTCAAGTCCAGCTCACCTAGCAGACACTCTGAGTAGGACAAGAAAGTACTCATCTCTCATCCACGTACACTGGCTTTAAACGCCTACATTGCCAAACTGATCTCAGAGATCATGCCCTTCCACTTGGTTGAAAGCGCAGCGTTCCGAGAGCTCTGGCCTACGCTGTCCATGCTATGACCTACCCAGTCGGCACTTTTTTTCTAGAAAAGCCATCCCTGCCCTCCACTGCATGTGAAAGACCGCATTGTCCATGCACTCAAACAATCAGTGAGTATAAAGTGCACCTCACAACAGATGCATGGGCCAGTAGCATGGCCAGGGCTGTTACGTGTCCATCACTGCGCACTGGGTTAATGTGGTGGATGCAGGGTCCACAGGGACAGCGACGGTGGGACAGTGCTGCCTGGCCCATGGTATAGGCAACAGTTGACTGTAGGCGTTCGAGCCTCCTCTTCCTCCTCCTCCAGAAGCAAAAGCTCGTCGACAGAGCGCAGTCGAATGAGCACTCCATCCGCAGCTGCCAGTGTTGCACACGAGTGTCCACTATCGAACAGCTAGTGGTAAAGGTACTGCCACACTTAGTGATCTCGTTAGCGATCACGATAACGACGCAAGCTAACGAGATCGTTGGTGTGATCTCTTTTAGGTCGCTAGTAGCTGCCAAACAGGAGATCTCATAAACGACACATCAGCGGTCAGCGATCTCTTTAACGACTTTGGCGGTCGTTAGGATGTCATTAACATGTACTGAGCGCTTCTGATTCATAGGAATTTCCAGCATCGCTCCTGCTCTCTGCGTCCTGCTAGCCTGCTTTGCAACTACTGCGATCCTCTCTGTGACGCAAAAGAGAACCTACAGATATTGCGATCCACTCCGTGACGCTAAAAACCCTATCCCGCCTGCGCCGCTGTCATATGCGTCACAAACGAGGTCGCTCGTCGTTCGCAAAAGGTGCCAAACACAGCGATATAGGCTCACCAGCGGACGCCAACGATCAAAAAACGGTCCAGAACGCTAGTGAACGATCAGCGACATCACAGCAGGGGCCACATCGTTGCTACATGCCACACACATGAGGTCGCTAACGAGATCGCTAAATAGTGACGTTTTAGCGATCTCGTTAGCGATCTCGTTTAGTGTGGCATACCCTTAAGCGTCAGCAGGTTGTTTAAAAATGATGTCTTTGGGCGACAACAGACACACCGCGGAGGTACTGGCCGACTACTTGCAGCGAGTCATGGCTGGGCAGTCTACATCTTGAGCCAGGCAAGGTAGTCAGTGATAACGGCTGTAATTTTGTGGCGGCCATAGCCCTGGCAAAACTCAGACACATACCTTGCCTGGCTCACACTTGAACCTGGTGGTGCAGTGCTTCATAAATAATTATCCGGAGTTACTAGCCCTGCTCCATAAGGTGCGAAGACGGTGCTCGCACATCCGTCGCTCGCCCGTAGACTCCAGTCGTATGCAGGGGGTGCAGCGATCGCTCCACCTCCCCAAGCACCGCCAAATCATAGATGTTGCAACAAGGTGGAACTCCACCATGCACATGGTTGAGAGGCTGTGCGAACAGAGGCAGGCTGTAATGCATTTATGGGAGGATACACGGGCAGGCAGTTTGAGGGCAGACATGGAGTTGTCGGGTGTGAAGTGGTCAAAGCTGAAAGACCTCTGTAGTCCTTCAGTGTTTTGAAGAATGCACATGGCTGGTAAGCGCAGACAACGCCAACATAAGCATGAGCATCCCACCTATGCGTCTGCTCATGCAAACTTTGACGCACATTAAGGATCAGGCGTCTGCAGCGGAGGAGGAAGAGGAAGAGGGAAGCCTTGATGACAGTCAGCCATTGTCTGCACAGGGAACTGTCCTGGACGAGGTGGAGGAAGAAGAGGAAGAGGAGGATGAGGGGGATGATTATTTTGGGGAGGAGGATGCTTCTCAGGGGGCAAGAGAAAATGTTGGCTTGCCAAGGTCAGGTACAGGGTTTGTGCGTGACTGGAGGGATGTGGATTTGGCAGAAAGTGCGCCTTCACCCACCACTGGCAGTGCATCATTTACACCTGGAACATTGGCCAACATGTGTGATTATGTCTTGCGGATCCTAAAAAGGGACCCCTGCATTGCCAAAATGATGATGACTACTGGTTGGCCAGCATCCTCGATCCACGCTATAAAGGCAAATTACAGAACATCATGCCACAGGAGAACCTAGAGCTAATATTGGAGAACAAACAAGCTAACTCTGGTAAACCGTTTGTTAGAGGCATTCCCAGCACACAGCAGCGGTGCAGGTTCTACCACGAGCCGTACTGGGCCAAATGGAAGAGGTGTTCGTTGTGCACACAGCCGAAGTGGCATTGGAGACAGGAGTTTCATGACCATGTTGTGGACTGATTTCTCGAGTACCGCTCACACAACTGGTAATACGGAATCGATTGCAACAGACAGGAGATAGCAGTTGTCAACTATGGTTCAAAATTACCTCTCCTCCCCTATCGATGTTCTCCCTCACAGTTCATTCCCCTTTGACTACTGGGCCTGTAAACTGGACACCTGGCCTGAATTGGCACAATATGCCATACAGGAGCTCGCTTGCCCTGCTGGTAGTGTGCTATCAGAAAGAGTCTTCAGTGCTGCTGGATCAATCCTGACAGAAAGAAGGACCCGGCTGTCGACCCAAAATGTAGGTGATCTCACCATCATTAAAATGAACGATGCCTTGGTTTCAAAGGATTTTGTACCACCTTCCCCTGATGACACATAGGTTGCCAGCAAAATGGCTCACTTTGTCCTCCTCTTCCTCCGACTTCTCCAATTCCTCCATTTGCAGCTGCTGAACGTCCAGCCTACACCTCAACATATGCCAGTTTTTCCACCTCCCTAACTGGGCTGTACCCCCCCAGGGCCGTCGTCAGCACCTGGCGCACCCGAGCAAGTGCCTTTGCCCTGAGCAGGTGGGGGGGCCCACTCGCCGTCAGAGACACCGGCGTATTATGAGGGGCCCTGTGCCAGTGCCGTCGCCCAAGTGCCCCCCCCCTGCTTGCTCAGGGCCCCAGAACTTGCAATACTTACCTCTCCCTGCTCCACCGCTGTGACGTCTTCCGCGTTTCCTGACAGTGACATTCAGGTCAGAGAGCACGATGATGTCATGTCTGTACGCCCTCTGCCTGAACAGTCCAAGTGCAGAAACTGGAAAATGGCAACACGGAGGAGTCCAAAGTAGAGGAGTGCCCAGCCAGGAGAGGTATTTCATTTTTTTAATATTTGGAGCATTTTATGGGGAGCATTATACACTGGAGAATTATATATAGGGCCCATCATGCACTTGAGCGTCATAGATAGGCCCCATTATACACTGGAGCAATATAAATGGGGCCCACTATATATGGAGCATTATGTAGGCCCATCATACAGTGGAGCATCATCCATGGGGCCCTTCATACACTGGATCGTTATAAATGGGGCCCATTATACACTGGAGCATCATATGGGGCCCATTATATATGGAGCATTATATAGGCCCATCATACACTGGAGCATCATCCATGGGGCCCATCATATACTGGAGCATCATATGGGGTTCATTATTTATGGGGCATCATATAGGGTATGGAGCATCATATGGAGCACATATGGGGCCTATTCTGTATGGAGCATTATATGGAGCCCATTCTGTATGGAGCAATATATGGGGCCCATCATATACTGTATGGAGCTTTATATGCGACTTATTATACTGTATGGAGCAATATGTGGGGCTCATTATACTCTATGGGGACCGTCCTATACTGTATGGCACATTATATGGGGACCATCATATACTGCAGCATTATGTGGAGCTCATCATATACTGTATGGAACATTATATGGGACCAATTATTCTGTATGGAGCAATATATGGGGCTCATTATTCTGTATGGCGCACTATGTGGTGCCCATAATACTGTATGGAGGACTATACTGTCCGGTGTTTGAGTTGTAGAATTTAAAATAGATATCACTCATGTAATGTAAGAAGTGAATTATTTGTCATTGTAGTATACCTATATTTCTCTGCCGTATCGGAGCATCATGAATTGTGGTATGTGTTAAAGGGGCCCACTGACACTCTTTCGCCCGGGGCCCACAAAAACCTGGAGCCAGCCCTACCCCCCACAACTTTAGCCAAATAATCCCCAGTTTTCAATGCATAACTATTATTATTAAGTAAATTAAGGTTGACAAGCTTAAGTAATAAGAATTGATGTCGTTGGCATTGAAATGGGCACTGTAGGTGTGTTTACTGTCCTCCACTCCCTGACGACTTTGCTTCACCATTGACTTGCATTGGGTTTCGTGTTTCAGTCGGACCTTCGACATTTTCTGATAGTCGGCCGATTTCGTTCGACTCGACTTTTGTGAAAGTCGGGTGGTCCGAAACCCGACTCCACCCTCCCGGAGGCAAAGTCGCTCATCTCTAGTGAAGTGCAATATTACACCTAGTGGTCAGTGTGAGAATTGCAAAATAGTTAAAAAAAATAAAAATAAAAAAATAAAAGTAAATCTTCAGCTCCAGTATCAGCCATAGCTTGTGGACAAGAGAGACACAGTCTCTAATCTCGCGCAGAACCACTTTAAATAAGGGACTTCAATTAAAAAAAATGCATAAAAAGTCAGAGCAAACAGAGCAAATAAGAGAAGTAATTGGTTTAGGAGTCATACTTTTTATTACACAAATACATAAAAGTTACAGTAATAGCATTTAATTGGCACTAAAACATATACACAGCTCACTTAGTTCCTAAATACATTATGTACAAAATCAGAAGACGTATGAACAAGGAATAGCCACAGTATCGACTATGATTTACCTTTCGTCTCCAGTGATCTGCAGTAATAAAAACACCTGCAAAATACAGCCCATTTCCAATGTAATAAAATGAGAGCACTTTGTGGGGTGCTACAGTACATGACAGCTATGAGCTATAAACCTCCAGTGACCCCACTGTGGGGTAGCGCACATTAATATATCAAGTTTTAGGGTTAATTTAAAGGATAAACAAGCACCTTTCTCTGAGTAAATGTCGCTTTAATTTTTCTTTCATAAATCAATAGTAAAAACAAAAATAAGCAACTGTGTAATATAGATTATCAGAGAAACAGGATTCTTTCTCTTCCTGGACTGATCGCTCATTCTCAATTTACTGGTAAAAGCTATAAATTCTGTATTTAGTGAACACACTGAAATTCCTCCTTTACCGTGATGGGAGGCGAATATTGGTGCTCATAAATTTCTATGGAGAAGGAAGAGGCACAGACATTCTGCTGCAAGTTCTCATGTTCTCCTTAGAACTTTATGAGCACTAACTGTCGTCCATCTCAGTAATGGGAAAATCTGTATTTACGCATGTGAAGACACATTACCAGCATATTGAGAATGAATGATCAGTCCAGGAGAAAGAAGCGGAATTCTCTAATAAAATATATTACAAAGTTTCTGATTTTCCTTTGATTTATAAAAAAAAAAGGAAGACGGCAGTGACTCATTAAGTCTCGTACAGGATAAAGATCAGCAACTATATGAAAAGTGACTATCGGTAATGGTGCAACCATCTCAGCAATGCCGTGATGCCACAAGCGATGGCAGAGAAATCCCTATATAAACTTAATGGAGGTCTACAAAAGGACAACGTGGCTGCAAAACAACACGGAGACTGAGGAGGAGAATGATGATGCAGTTCAGTGTTTTATAGTTGTCTTATTCCTTGTAATTGGAGAGAACTGAAGAATCAGCAGCTTTGGACCTATAGAGCGGAGGACCGAGCCATCATCATCATCTTCATAGAGAGACTAACACAGTAGTCGTATCTCGTGCTCGACCCATAATCTTCACTAGGTCAGAAGGAGGTGGAAGAAGTCAATGTAATAAATAGAACCGGGGCAGATCCTCTGCAGGGGCTACAATTCTGCCTGAAAAGAAAAATAGAAACATATGAATACGGATAATTCATTCATGTTTGTCTGGATCCCTCACCCCTCCGCGCTTTTCCCAGACTCCTGCTCTCCTGCCCCCTCACCCCTCCTCTTCCCCTTTGCCCCTCCTCTCGCCCCCCTTCCTAACCCTCCACTTCCCTCTCCTCTTGCTCCCCCTCTTCTTCCCCCTCCTCTCACCCCTTTGACCCCTTACTCCTCCTCGTCTCCTATTCCCACACCTTCTCTTCCCCTTCCTCTTGATTTTTTGTCCCTCTCGCTCCTCCCCTTGCCCCCTCGTCTACCCTTCCCACCCCCTCCTCGGCCCCCTTTCTCACCCTTCCACATGCCCCACTTTCCAGCCCTCCTCTTGCCCCCGCCACCTCTTCCCCCTCCTTCTCTTGCCCCTCTCACTTGGCCTCTTGCTCCCTCGTCTCACTTTCCTACCCCTCCTCTTGCTTCTCCTTCTCTCGCCCCTTCTCTCTCCTCCTAAATTGCCCCTCACTCCTCCTCTCACCACTCCTTTTGCTTCTTCCCCCCCATGTAATTTCCCTATAAGAAGCATATTTGTCAGAATGCAGAACTGGCATCAGAAGCAGTTACCTTCATTATTCCATATATCCATGACAGAAATGATAGGACACTCGTATATACTCCAACTTTGCCCGGTCGCCCGCAGCCGTCTCCCCAGCTGACAATAGCAACTTGTTCCCAGCGCGAAGATTCACCCAAATACACCAAGGGGCCTCCACTGTCGCCCTAAAAAAGAATGTTTATTTTCATCCTTTTGTTTGATACATAAGCAACTATATATTATAAAATATTAATGAGATTTTACAATTTAATACATCAATTACTTAGTGGTCTATTCTCTCAAATGCTATTAGTTTCGGTGGCGATCAGCCCTGGAGAGCAGTAGGATATGGGGTCTCATTGGCTACGCTCCGTGACTGTTTTGGGGTACTTTCTCCTCGTCACTGCGGAGCCAAAGCCATGTTAAAGAATTGCTGAAGAGCAAGATCCCAAAACAGCCATCAGTAGTTTTGCTTATGGCAATCCCGTTGAAAACCTCATAAAGGGTCGGACGTTGGAGAAAGCAATCTAGAAGTAAAACAATGACAATACCAGAATTCGCTTTCCTTCCAAAAGAGAACCAGTTTGCCTAAAACTGTGCCGAAAGCAAATTAAAAAGGTACCTGGCAAGTGTCAACCCCACCCGAGAGTCGTCCGGCGCACAACATGGTATCTTGCACTTGATCGTAATACTCCAGGTTGCAAACACTTCTGGATATTAAATTGACAAATACTCTCTGAAGGGTGGAGGCCAAGGTGGCTGCAAAAGGGCAAAATTGAGAGAAATGAGCCAAAAAAATATATGAAAAATTGGATTGGATTAAAGTCAAACTAGAGGAAGGACAGATCTGGAAAAACAAGAAAGTTTGCCAGAAATAACTTCCAACATGAACACTGTGGAACGTACCTCCTCCTTCCACAGTGTGACCCCAGCCAGTCACCGACAATGGTGCGTTATCCGGCAAGCTGATATCAAACCCTGGAAGACAGATGGGCTGTATGGAATCTGGGATGTGAAAGATGAAAAGAGTTTGGTCAGTGAAAATAAAGATGGACACAAACTAGAATAGTCCGTCTCCATCCATGGTCAGCGAATGCTGGGAGTTCTCATTTAACAACTTTGGTGGATTGAAGGCTATATACTTTATTTAGCATCCAGCTGAAAAGGACAGCTAAGTGGAGCACTGACTATCGAACAATACTGTGCTCATAATATTTCTTCCAAATGTCTAGGAATAATACATAAGAGTTATCCAGTAGGAGCCGATTATATAGAAGACTACCATTTGCAGAATTTTGCATTACCATATTTTATTCACAGGTTTTCCATCTAGGCTCGAAGAGCCTGCAATTTTAGTTACCGTATTTGAAAAAGGAGCAATCAGCTCCCCCATCTGGGTGCACTGCAAAATACAGTAATAACAGCAGTCCAAACGATAGCCATCACTCGCATCTTCTTAAAAGAATTGCCTTTTTGATCCGGTAGTATAAGAGGCACCAAAAAAAAATTGTTTGAATACAACAGCACATAAATTAAAAAGACAGAAAATAAATATTTGCTGTGCTCCCAGGAAACATGTTTCAGACATGCATGGTCCTTTGTCCTTGAACTTTGCCCATACGGGTCTGAAACATGTTGCCTGGGAGCGCAGCAAATATTTTTTTTCTGCCTTTTTAATTTTTGCGCTGGTGTGTTCTACCATTTTTTGTGTCTTTTATCCTGGATTAATAAATAAATTCTTTTAAGAAGATGAGACAGCCGGCTATTGTTTGAACTGTTAATTTTAGTTATTCGTGAGTTTGTTCAGAATAGATCTTGGTCTTTAAAAAGTTCAGTTCACATTTGCGTTGGAGCCTAAATCGCAGATTCTGCCAAAAATTTGGAACCAAAAAGCAATACGTTGAAAAAAAGAAAAAAAAATGTTGGCCACCGGAAAAAGAAATTTAATGTACTCCATGATATTCAATGGGATCCATTGGATGAAGATTCCTGCAACACTGACACTTTTTTTTTGTTCTGAAATAAAGAAATAGTGCAGATATAAAAGAAGGCTAAAAAATGAACTGTGTAGTCATAAAGCACTGTGCACGGAGAGTGGAAGGTGAGAAGATGGATCCAAAAATATCCTGCTTGCTCTTCGGGAACGCTGCACAGTTACATGCAGACCAGTCCATTAACAGAAGCCTCTAACCCAATCATTGTCTAATCTGATGACAATAACTCAGAGTTATGATGTCTGTGACAAATGGCAGCCGCACGGATAGCACACAGGTCATGATTGATTCTATCTCTACATCCACTGTTAAAACCGCTTAAAGGGAACCTGCTGGAAATAACTCCGAAAGGCAGTGGCCGCAGCTTATAGGTGAAAAACGAGGTGATCGGTTCGCTTTAAATGCTGAGATCAAAGACTGGCAGTGGCAGCGAGGTGGTTAAACAGCAGTAATCATCGCTCGCTCCAGTCGCTGTTGGTTCCAGCACAGGTGTAACCTGTATAAACACCTTCTCTCTTAATTCCAACTCCACTTTCACAAAAACATTGAAAAGGTGCAAAGTTTTGATCGGCGGGGGTCTCAGCTGAAACGGAGGTGGAAGTGATCAGTCACAAAAATGGTGCAGAATGGACAGTAATAACAAAACCTTGTTACCTGAGAAGCTCAGATCTTTCTTCAGTTTAAGAATGGCAATGTCATATGGCTTTAGGTCCAGGTTGTACAAGGGGTGAATGTAGATCTTATCCACTTCTGATGCAAAGAGGTAGGTAAGAGTGGAGACGCCGGCCTGAACGCGCCATCGGTCAACCTGCTGCTCGCTCCTAGATGTGGAGGAAGTTGGAATTATCTATAGGTAACATCACCATGCTGAAATATTATATCTCCACCACCGTGCCGGGGCTTGTTTTATGCAGGACAAGTTGTAGTTTTTGATGACAACATTCAGTTTATAATATTATGTACTGAAAGACAGTAAGAGCAACGGCGAGGGAAAGAGCAACGGCGAGGGAAAGAGCGAGGGCAATGGAGAGAGTATGAAAAAGTATTATATAACGTATTGTATACATTTTGGATTTTACTTGTTTTAAATGGTGAACTTTAAACAAACAAAAAAAAATCATGGCAGCTATGGGGGCCTTCAGTAGACTCTTGCCAAGTGAAAGTGGCATCTAAGGGGTTAAAACTTGCTCAGTTGTTGAAGTTAGAAGCAGGTGCCGGCATTGTATGGTTCGGACATTGACTTACAGTGGGTTTAGAAAGTATTCAGGCCCCTTTAAATTTTTCACTCTTTGTTTCATTGCAGCCATTTGGTAAATGCTAAAAAGTTCATTTTTTTTCTCATTAATGTGCACTCTGCACCCATCTTTACTGAAAAAAAACAAATGTAGACATTTTTGCAAATTTATAAAAAAGAAAAACTGAAATATCACATGGTCATAAGTATTCAGACCCTTTGCTCAGACACAAATATTTAAGTCACATGCTGTCCATTTCCTTATGATCCTCCTTGAGATGGTTCTACTCCTTCATTGGAGTCCAGCTGTGTTTAATTAAACTGATAGGACTTGATTTGTAAAGACACACACCTGTTTATATAAGACCTCACAGCGCATGTCAAACCAAATGAGAATCATGAGGTCAAAGGAACTGGCCAAGGAGCTCAGAGACAGAATTGTGGCAAGGCACAGATCTGGCCAAGGTTACAAAAGAATTTCTGCAGTACTCAAGGTTCCTAAGAGCACAGTGGCCTCCATAATCCTGGAATGGAAGAAGTATGGGACCACCAGAAGTCTTCCTAGACCTGGCCGTCCAGCCAAACTGAGCAATCATGGGAGAAGAGCTTGGTGAGAGAGGTAAAGAAGAACCCCAGGATCATTGTGGCTGAGCTCCACAGATGCAGTGCGTAGATGGGAGAAAGTTCCACAAAGTCAACTATCACTGCAGCCCTCCACTAGTCGGGCCTTTATGGCAGACTGGCCCGACGGAAGCCTCTCCTCAGTGCGAGACATATGAAAGCTCGCATAGAGTTTGCTAAAAAACATGAAGGACTCCCAGACTATGAGAAATAAGATTCTCTGGTCTGATGAGACGAAGATAGAACTTTTTGGTGATAATCCTAAGCGGTATGTATGGAGAAAACCAGGCACTGCTCATCACCTGCCCAATACAACCCCAACAGTGAAACATGGTGGTGCCAGCATCATGCTATGGGGGTGTTTTTTAGCTGCAGGGAGAGGACGACTGCTTGCAATTGAAGGAAACATGAATGCGGCCAAGTACAGAGATATCCTGGATGAAAACCTCTTCCAGAGTGCTCTAGACCTCAGACTTAGCCAAAGGTTCACATTCCAACAAGACAATGACCCTAAGCACACAGCTAAAATAACAAAGGAGTGGCTTCAGAACAACTCTGTGACCATTCTTGACTGGCCCAGCCAGAGCCCTGACCTAAACCCAATTGAACATCTCTGGAGAGACCTGAAAATGGCTGTCCACCAACATTCACCATCCAACCTGACGGAACTGGAGAGGATCTGCAAGGAAGAATGGCAGAGGATCCCCAAATCCAGGAGTGAAAAACTTGTTGCATCATTCCCAAGAAGACTCACGGCTGTACTAGCTCAAAAGGTGCTTCTACTCAATACTGAGCAAAGGTTCTGAATACTTATGACCATGTGATATTTCAGTTTTCCTTTTTTAATAAATTTGCAAACATTTCTAAATTTCTGTACATTGAGGAAAAAAAGAACTTTTTTGCATTTAACAAAATGGCTGCAATGAAACAAAGAGTGAAAAATTTAAAAGGGGTCTGAATACTTTCCAAACCCACTGTATATAATGGTACTTGCTTCCAAGTGGTGCGACTAGTGCGATAGCCTTCTTGCAGAGGAAAGCAAACTAATCTGCATTTTTTCCCTATATGTTGCATCGCCAATAAGACGCCATATTTTTGGTCTCTTTAAGACTCGGGGTCACACGACCAGATTTTCTCATCCAAAAAAATGGTTTTGATAATGCTGATCAAACTCTGATCAGAGGAGAGACGATGGAAAAAAAATTCTCCGTCTTCTCCATTCTGTCAGGCCATGAAAATGAGACTTCAGTCGGAGGTCAGCCAAGTGCGGTCTAGTTTTTTTTTCCCATGGACTTACATGGCCAAATATCAGATGAAAATGGGGCTGAGATTATTTTTCTTCCCTTGGACTGACTCTGTTCAATGGAAAAAAAATAAAATAAAATGGGACATGTGCACGGAAAATAAAATAACATTGGTCTGAGAGCGATCCAACGTTTTGTCAGATCACACTTGGTCCAAAAAATATGGGTGTCTGCACCTTCCCTAATGAGATAGAGATATATATATATATATATATATATATATATAATCCATGAACTTACCTTTGGAAACAATGTGCCGCACTTATGATAATGTGGCGGGTCAGGATGCTTCCTCCGCACGTGTGCTGCCCCATGTACTGCAGGCTGACTTGCCAGGGGGACTGCTCGATAGAAGAGTCCTGTCCTCCGATAATTCGTTGTTTATCATGATTAGTACCACAGGCTAAAAAGGGACAAAGTAAACTAGATGAGACTTAAGGGACTTCCGAAGAATCAATGCACCCTACATGTGAGCCGAGGACTCGTCACGAGATCCGGTATCGACAGCGATCACGGACATACTCACTTATACAGCTGAGTGACACAACGCTGCCAGACGAGCAGGTCCTGAAAAAAAATCAGAAGACATCCCAATAAATAGAGCATCTAGATAAAAGGCCAATAGGACCATTGCTCTTCACACATC
This sequence comes from Oophaga sylvatica, assembly GCA_033576555.1. NCBI lineage: Eukaryota > Metazoa > Chordata > Amphibia > Anura > Dendrobatidae > Oophaga > Oophaga sylvatica. The sequence continues at coordinate 377,243,817 of JARQOD010000003.1, read as the reverse complement.
TTGTTTTCCCACTTTTTGGCTACGTTCCCACAATGAGCTTTTGGTGAGTTTTTATGTTGCAGATTTTTGGCACCCATTAAGTACAATAGGTTACTTGCATTTTTTTTGAAAATACGCAGCATAAAAATAAAACAAAAAAAAACCCAAACCACAACATCTCACCAAAAACTCATCATGAGAACGTAGCCAAAAAGAGGGAAAACTGGATGTGTGAAAGGATCCGTGTATCGGATCTGTTTAGCTCGCCATTTGTTCTAGTCTCATCCGTTTTTGCAGATCAGAATGAGCTGTTTAAGCCCAAGCAGATTCGATAAAAGTCAATGTGAACAGTTTTTCATCCGGTTTTAGCGGACCCGTCTCTGAGTGACAAATGAAACATAAAAAGTTCAAACACTTTATATTTCCTTCAGTTTTATAAACAAGTACAAAAAAGGGTTGTTTTAAAAAAAAACAGGATAAAATAGTTCATTTATTTTATTATTATTTAGTGTTAAGGAATATGAAAAATAACACGTGAATGGGCCGTAAGGCAAAAGCCACACAATGTCTATTCCGTCTGTCTGTTACAGTTTTAGGAACAAAAAACTCTTTATTCACATGTGTTTGTATTTCTGTTTTTATGATCTATTTGAAAAGCAGCATAAAAAAACAACAAAAAAACACACAAAAAAACACAAAAACTTAATGGCTTCTTTGTTTCCAAAAGTGTAATCTCTCTGTTTTTTGGGATAGACAAAAAAAATAAAAAATTAGTCTGCGCACCCTTCTTATCCCCTCGTTGTTTTTAAATAGTAAAGTCTATATGAAATGTATCTAATTAGATATAATCATTCATTAGGTTTTCTGTTTAATGGATCCATTTTTTAACACCAAGCGTGCCCAGAACACTCGAAGGTGTTTCTGCAGTTAAAAAAAAACAAAACAAAGAAACAAAAACAAAAAAAACAGATGCAAATAGATTCCAAAGTTTTCGTTTTTAAACGATTTTAAAATGGAAACTTTGATCTGTTTGAATCCATTTAGTCATTTCTTTCTACTGTATCTGTTACCCAAAATCTGATCTGTTCTGGATCCCAAAAAGGGACATGCAAACATAACGGAGTTTAATGGAATTAAAACGGATTTGTTGCATTAGGGTGCTTTCGGACGGCCGTATAAATTGGACTGAGATTGGATAGCAATGTGCCAACTTTCTATGAAGCTGGATGACCCGTCGGCCAGTTCTTGCAATTCGGTTCGATTTATACAGATGTCTGAATGCACCGTAACTGTAAACAGAAACAGAGGGGCACCGGTGAACCCTAGAGCTCAAGAGTTGGTCATCATTTAGAAATTGAAATAAAGGGGCAAGGTGGATTATTATGCGGTCTCTCTGGGTTTTGCGCCAAGTTTTTAGAATGGAAGAAAAAGGGTGTCGTGTAAAACGTCTGTTCTAAAAACTTCCAGATAAAAAGGAACCCAAAAGATGACCAGATAAAAGGGAACCCTAAGGGTATGTGCTCACATAATCGGCAGCGCTTTGGACTCAGCACTAGAGTTGAGCGATACTTTCCGATATCCTAAAGTATCGGAATCGGAATGGTATCGCCGATATCACTAAAAAATCGGCGATACCCGATACCGATACCGGAAGTCCCATGTAAGTCTATGGGAACAAAATATCGCAACTAAAAAAAACCCCATTCTTTCCTTGTAAACACTAAATATACACACATAGAATACATATATATATATATACATGTCATTGTGACATATATATATACATATATGTATAGTTTATACACTTCTACATAGTAAAATATTCTCTGATTCAATTGCCGGGTAAAGCCGGCTTCAGTGAAAAGACAGAAGCACCCGACATGAAATGACACTTGGTGTACATAGGGTTAACCATGTCTTTTCATGTCCTTTGCTATCTAATTTGCACAAACAATTAAATCAGACTATGTGTGCAAAATTTCACACCTGTAGGGTTAATTTAAAGGTGTAAATTCGTTGTAAAAAAAACGGACTTTTTTGCTACGAATTTACACCTTTAATTAACCCCTACAGGTGTGAAATTTTGCACACATAGTCGGATTTAATTGTTTGTGCAAATTAGATAGCAAAGGACATGAAAAGACATGGTTAACCCTATGTACACCAAGTGTCATTTCATGTCGGGTTCTGCATTTTCACAAAAGCCGGCAATTGAATTAGCGGCTATTATACTATGTAGAAGTGTATGAACTACAAATATAAATATATATATATATGTGTCACAAATTCAATGACATGTATATATATATATATATGAGGTGTAAAATTGCTGAAAAAAAATGCGTGGGCTCCCGCTCTATTTTCGCAACCAGACAGACAAAGCCAGTGAGTGGGGCAGATAATAATAGCCCAGAGAGGGACCATTATTTTTGGCCCCCCCCGGCTACTTAACATCTGCCCCCAGACACCCCAGAAAGGGCAAATCTCTAATTAGATTTGCCCTTTCTGGCACTTTGCCCGTCTATTCCCATTGCCCTGTAGCGGTGGCGAATGGGTTAATAAGGGGTTAAAATGACCTTGCAATTGAAAGGTCACTTTAAGCCAGGTTAATAATTGAGAGCTGTCAATTAGACAACTATCAATTATTAATCCTATTGTATGAAAGAAAAATCAAACACACACACTTTAATAAAAAAGAAGTTTAATGAAATAATCACACAGTTTTTGACCATATTTTATTTACCTGCTAAAACCATTTCCTGTAATAAAAATAAAATAAAAAAGCAAAATTATTCTTACCTATCCCATGCACAGTCAGGTCCCACGGTGAAATCCTTCAGAAAGGGTTAATGTTTACTGCAGGGACCGCAGCTAATGCTGCAGCCTCACAGTAAACCCCAAATGAATGAGTTCCTCTCCTGCCTGACAGGAGAGTAAAGGCTGGGTGTCACATAACGATACACCAGCGATCCCGACAACGATATGCACTTGTCAGGATCGCTGGTGTATCGCTACATGATCGCTGCTGAGCTGCCAAACAGGCAGCTCAGGCAGCGATCTGGGACAGCGACACTGCGGGTAACATCGCTTAAGGGCCCATCTCACATAGCGATATCGCTACCGAGATCGCTGCTGAGTCACTAGTTTTGTGACGCAGCAGCGAGCTCACCAGCGATATCGCTGTGTGTGACATTCAGCGACGATCAGCCCCCCTGCCGGGTATCGCTGATCGTCGCAGAAATGTCAGGACCTTTTTTTGATCGCTGGTTTCCCTCTGACAGGCACGCATCGCTGCGTGTGACAGGCGGGAGACCAGCGATCCGCTGGTAACCAAGGTACACAGCAGGTTTCCAGGCACCGCGCAGCGCTTGGAAACCCGCTGTGTACCTTGGATACCAGCTCCCTGCATCAGGGCGCTGGTATCCAAGGTACACAGCGGGTTTCTAGGCACAGCCCCGCGCCTGGAAACCCGCTGTGTACCTTGGTTACCAGCGGATCGCTGGTCTCCCGCCTGTCACACGCAGCGATGTGTGCCTGTCAGCGGGAAACCAGCGATCAAAAAAAGGTCCTGACATTTCAGCGACGATCAGCGATACCCGGCAGGGGGCTGATCGTCGCTGAATGTCACACACAGCGATATCGCTGGTGAGCTCGCTGCTGCGTCACAAAACTAGTGACTCAGCAGCGATCTCGGTAGCGATATCGCTATGTGAGACGGGCCCTTAAGTGGAAAGCTTAATTGATTGCTTTCCACTTTCACTTCAGGTCAGCCAGGGACACAATCAGTGACGTCAGAGGGAACTGATTAACAAAAATAGGGGTTCCCTTCGAAAAAAAAATGGCGTGGGGTCCCCCCTATTTTTGTTAACCAGCCAGATGAAGCAGACCGCTGAGGCCTGGATTTTCAGGCTGTTAAGGAGCCAAGATCCATGGACCTTGCCAGCCTGATAATACTAGGCCACAGCAGTCTGCATATCTTGGCTGATTAACAAAAATAGGGGATCCCCTTGAAAAAAATTGGCGTGGGTCCCCCCTATTTTTGTTAACCAGCCAGATGAAGCAGACCACTGAGGCCTGGATTTTCAGGCTGTAAGGAGCCAAGATCCATGGACCTTGCCAGCCTGATAATACCAGGCCACAGCAGTCTGCATATCTTGGCTGATTAACAAAAATAGGGGATCCCCTTGAAAAAAATTGGCGTGGGGTCCCCCCTATTTTTGTTAACCAGCCAGATGAAGCAGACCGCTGAGGCCTGGATTTTCAGGCTGTTAAGGAGCCAAGATCCATGGACCTTGCCAGCCTGATAATACCAGGCCACAGCAGTCTGCATATCTTGGCTGATTAACAAAAATAGGGATCCCCTCGAAAAAAATTGGCATGGGGTCCCCCCTATTTTTGTTAACCAGCCAGATGAAGCAGACCGCTGAGGCCTGGTTTTTCAGGCTGGTAAGGATCCAATATCCATGGACCTTGCAAGCCTGATAATACCAGGCCACAGCAGTCTGCTTAGCTTGGCTGGTTAACAAAAATAGGGGATCCCCTCGAAAAAAAAAACGGCGTGGGGATCCCCCCTATTTTTGTTAACCAGCCAAGTAAAATGCAGACTGCTGCGGCCTGGTATTAAAAGACTGTCAAGGCCCATGGATTTTGGCCCTCAACAGCCTGATAATACCAGGCTACAGCAGCCCCACATTTGGCGCATCAAAAGATGTGCCAATTGTGGCACTTTACCCGGCTCTTCCCACTTGCCCTGTAGCGGTGGCAAGCGGGGTAATAAGGGGTTATTGTCACCGTTGATTGCACGGTGACAATAAGCCCGGTTAATAATGGAGAGGTGTCAATAAGACACCGATCCATTATTAATCCCAAAGTTATTAAATGTATAAAAAAAAGACAAAGCAAGAAAAAAGTATTTTAATGAAATAAAAGAGACAACACAGTTTTCATTTCTTTTATTACACTCTCATTCCTGCGACGCCATCGATCTCCTGTAATAAAAGAAAAAAAACAAACCAACAGTATACCACCTGTCCGACGCAGTCCATAACGACAGTCCCACGACGATCCAACTCTGCTACATCGCAATGACAGGCAGAGCCTGTCATCGCGACGCAGCACAGCTGATTACCTGCTTCCCCGGCGGTGACGTCATCGGACTGACTGCTTTACGGCCGGATTACCCAGCAGTCACTGCAGTTATCGCGAGAAACTGCATGTGACCGCCGGGGAAAGAAGATGGCGGCCATGAAGCAGTCCGGGATGTGACCGCCGGAGATCTTCTGCCAGGTAAGTGCCGCTGACTCCTGACAGACCCGACCGACGGACACTGACAGTGACAGTGACAATCCCGATTCCGGTATCCGATAAGACGAAAATATCGGAACTCGGAATCGGAATTCCGATACAGCTAATATCGGCCGATACCCGATATTTGCAGTATCGGAATGCTCAACACTACTCAGCACATGTCTGCTATGTCCACAGCTCTGCCGGCCTTTGAATGAAGGTGATTCCACATGTGTTCATTGAACCGTGCGGAATCACCGCATCCAATACATTTTACGGGGACATTTATCTCCGAAAGATAAATAGACTTGCTGCGGTCTGGAAAGACGCGCCACGTGTCAGTCTCCGTGGGTGATCCGCAGGTGTCTCAGCACGAATAATGGACATGGGATTTCTTGAAATCCCATCCACTATGCTGTATCATCTGGCCGCTGTGGATGTACGCAGCGTCCAACCCGCAGTGCTTACTGACCATGGGAACGTACACTTAAAAGGTTCCTTTTTCTTCCAGTTTTTAGAACCGAAGTTCTGCATGACGCACTTTTTCTTCCATTCTAAAAACTTGGCGCATGAACCAGAGAGACCCCATAATAATCCACGATGCCCCTTTATTTCCCTTTTGAAATGTTATGCAACTCTTTCGTTCTGAACACTAATCCTGTCTATTCCTAAAAATGGAACAGAATGTCTAAAAGGAAGTGTGAACGTTGCCCAAGGCTAATACAATCTAGAACCCCAAGTCCTGGCTATGGTAAAGATAACATCATCTTGGAGTTGTGTCTACTCCATTTTTTAGGAACGGACAGGCAAAATTAACGTTCAAAACTTTACTGCAAGAAACGGCTTCCACCGATAAAAGGACACAAATGGTACTAGATGGGTCCAGTTAAAGTTTCCACTTGGATGGAAGTTTTGTAGGAAAAAAAGCAAACAAAACAGTGCAACGTGCTAGAGGAGGCTTCGATCCAAGTGTGATCCTATTCCAAGAAGGATTAATGTGCACGATCACATACATTGGCCATTTCTAGACTTTTACTTACCCAGTAAGAGGATTCACCTCTATCCCATTACTGCCGAGCTGAATGGTACTAAATGGCCCATTGATATCACTTCTAGTTACAAAGGTAAATGTAGGGTTACTGAAACAGAAGAAGAGAATGGGTTTTATTCTCGGCGTCTGCCTCTATATGTGAAGCGTACAGCAACATGAGCGGGCATGTGTCATTAAATCGACTACAAACTAATGGATAGGGTGTAAATATACAGAAATACATTTACAGATCAATAATCAACACAACATTGTAAAGCTATGATCATTACTTTATAGGTTACATGCTATCCATCTATAGAGGATCTGGAGAAAATGCTACTCTAAATTCAACCACTAGAGGGCAGGCGCTAACCTCATTTATTTTTATTAAAGGAGTCCTATCTGGTCTGGGACAAGTCAGAGCTTCTAGGACTTAGCTGCAAGTTCTGCAGAGCTGCAAGCCTGAGCAAGCTGTATCTTACATGGGCGAGCAAACAAGATTCTGATTCTGCTACATTGCTTAAGAAAAAAAAAAAAGAAAAAGAAAAATCTTGACAATTATTCAATGATGAAATAAAAAAAGACAAAAACCAAAACTAATTTCTAATTTTTACTACTAATCTTGCACAGGTCACTTATGATACACCGTGACCACTTATATTTACTGGTGATTACAGTCAGTGGTTATTAATCATTTCTGTGTCTGTACCTTGAATATCCCAGCTCCGCACATACAGCTTTGGCTCTTGCTGCATCAAAACCTTCATAGCAAATGTAGTTCCACCTTCCATAGCCGTAGATCTGCGCGATGGAGCTGGATTCTGTCAGCCGGACTGTGAAACAGGAATGAATAAACAAGAGTATTGCGCCTGGTAATGTAAGAATTTATTGTACTATTACTATGCTTTGGTTTCTTAATAAGGCACATTTTGGATCCGACTGGTCTTTAAAATTGAGATTAAAATATACAGTCCCTTTAAGTATAGAGAGAGGTGCCATTATATAGGGTGGCAGAAGCTCATGTGTGGCACTATATAGGGTGACAGAAGTTCATGGGGGGCGCTAGAATGGGTGGTAGATGCTCATGTCCACAGTCCCTTTAAGTACAGAGAAAGGTGCCATTATATAGGGTGGCAGAAGCTCATGTGTGGCACTATATAGGGTGACAGAAGTTCATGGGGGGCGCTAGAATGGGTGGTAGATGCTCATGTCCACAGTCCCTTTAAGTACAGAGAAAGGTGCCATTATATAGGGTGGCAGAAGCTCATGGGTGGCACTATATAGGGCGACAGAAGTTCATGGGGGGCGCTAGAATGGGTGGTAGATGCTCATGTCCACAGTCCCTTTAAGTACAGAGAAAGGTGCCATTATATAGGGTGGCAGAAGCTCATGGGTGGCACTATATAGGGCGACAGAAGTTCATGGGGGGCGCTAGAATGGGTGGTAGATGCTCATGTCCACAGTCCCTTTAAGTACAGAGAAAGGTGCCATTATATAGGGTGGCAGAAGCTCATGGGTGGCACTATATAGGGTGACAGAAGTTCATGGGGGGCGCTAGAATGGGTGGTAGATACTCATGTCCACAGTCCCTTTAAGTACAGAGAGAGGTGCCATTATATAGGGTGGCAGAAGCTCATGGGTGGCACTATATAGGGCAACAGAAGTTCATGGGGGGCGCTAGAATGGGTGGTAGATGCTCATGTCCACAGTCCCTTTAAGTACAGAGAGAGGTGCCATTATATAGGGTGGCAGAAGCTCATGGGTGGCACTATATAGAATGGCACTACAGTATATAGGGTGACAGATGCTCATGGGTGGAGCTAGATAGGGAACTATTACAGCAAAATTATTTTTTTTTAACTTTCTCATTAACTGAAAAATGCTTGCACATCTTCCTTTAAAAGGGGTGTCTGCTTTGGACAGCCCCTTCAATACGAGCTTGGGTTATCTAATGTTGCAGCTTTTAGACATTGTGGTAGAATTAACTGTTTTGCTGAACATGCAGCAACCAATAATCATCACAACATGAATTACCAAAGAGAACTGACAAAAAAGAAAAAGCAAACAAAAAAAACACGAGGTCATGCAGTAAAAGAACTACTAAAGTAAATAGATATTGGCACAGTTCAAAGGGAGGTGCACCAGTAGGTACCCAGACCGTATACTCATATAACACAAAACTGGGCACACTCAAATAGGTGTAATAAAAATGATTTTAATACGTACACTTGATCACTAGTAACAGACGTTTCGGTCCATATTGACCTTCATCAGTGTGCTAAAATAATAGAAATACGTGATCTAAATTTGTTACAAGCAGAAACAAGGTATTTACACATATATACATATATACAGGGTCATAAGGATTTAAGGATAGTCTCAACCTGAGTTCATCCAATATCATAGTTATCCAAAGATTTCCAGTGTAATGAAAAGATAGAACATTGAATAGGCGGCAGACATACCTAGTGAAGGTGTGTACCCGATCTAGTGGGGTATAAGGATAGAATCTGTGAAACAAAATCATGGGCATGAAGTTGTAGTGATAGGAATTTGCCTATCTTGAAAACTAGAAGTCAGCAGATAACATACCCGTTACATTGAGTGCTGTTGTGAACGGCTACAGTGGAATAAAAAGTAGCAGTGAGTGAGAAATATGCATAGTATATAATGCCCTTAATGGTAGTTCATAGGTGACCAAAAAATAGACATACCGCTCATAAGTGAAACCTCTGATTAGGCTGTCAGTAATTGCTGACGGTGGATATTGACTGCGGGGATATACAGAGCGCCTATGAATAATAGTGCTAGATAATGCCAGCGTTTCCGTTAGTAGTGCACTTACCCAGAAGAGACTATGATATGACTCGTGTCCCAGTGACGCGGTATCCACCGCTTGTCTCGTGGTGGCAGGAAGTGAAGAGTGAGCCTCATTAAATAGATAGTATAGTCTCTAAGTGACGCCCAGCGTCAAACCGGAAGTGCTCATGCCGGATATGACGTTGGCGCTGCTTCCAGTCATGCGCACTATAGCTTGGAACGCAAGCGCTTCCTGTGGAACGCAGAACTCGCCCTCTGCGTTCTGAACAAGCAGCGCCAACGTCATATCCGGCATGAGCACTTCCGGTTTGACGCTGGGCGTCACTTAGAGACTATACTATCTATTTAATGAGGCTCACTCTTCACTTCCTGCCACCACGAGACAAGCGGTGGATACCGCGTCACTGGGACACGAGTCATATCATAGTCTCTTCTGGGTAAGTGCACTACTAACGGAAACGCTGGCATTATCTAGCACTATTATTCATAGGCGCTCTGTATATCCCCGCAGTCAATATCCACCGTCAGCAATTACTGACAGCCTAATCAGAGGTTTCACTTATGAGCGGTATGTCTATTTTTTGGTCACCTATGAACTACTATTAAGGGCATTATATACTATGCATATTTCTCACTCACTGCTACTTTTTATTCCACTGTAGCCGTTCACAACAGCACTCAATGTAACGGGTATGTTATCTGCTGACTTCTAGTTTTCAAGATAGGCAAATTCCTATCACTACAACTTCATGCCCATGATTTTGTTTCACAGATTCTATCCTTATACCCCACTAGATCGGGTACACACCTTCACTAGGTATGTCTGCCGCCTATTCAATGTTCTATCTTTTCATTACACTGGAAATCTTTGGATAACTATGATATTGGATGAACTCAGGTTGAGACTATCCTTAAATCCTTATGACCCTGTATATATGTATATATGTGTAAATACCTTGTTTCTGCTTGTAACAAATTTAGATCACGTATTTCTATTATTTTAGTACACTGATGAAGGTCAATATGGACCGAAACGTCTGTTACTAGTGATCAAGTGTACGTATTAAAATCATTTTTATTACACCTATTTGAGTGTGCCCAGTTTTGTGTTATATGAGTATACGGTCTGGGTACCTACTGGTGCACCTCCCTTTGAACTGTGCCAATATCTATTTACTTCAATCATCCCTTATATTGAGCACGTTCTATTAAAGGGTAATGTCCTCCCTGACATTCTCATATAATACTGAAGAGGCGTCCAGTATCATAGCCCTATCCAAAGTACCCAGTGATTTTCTCAAAATCCCTCCGAGTGAAACTAGGGGACGAGATTGGGAGCGGGAACTTAGACACCATACGAACTTAGAACTCCATGGAGCCACCCTGTCAGAATATCTGAAAGCACAGAGAATACCACGAGGTTTGAGGGTGTCACTTCGCCCCACACTCTTCTCTGATTCACCCGAATTTTGTTCTAAATTTGAACTCATCCTTAATAAATGCTCTTTTGATCTTATGGTATTAACATTGGAGCACCTACACAAGGAGATCTCATCCTGCGAAGCAAGACTTAAGAACATAGAGGATCAACTAACAGCTACAAATCCCGTTGAAGAATTCAATTCTCTCAAATCCAAGATCGAGACGAACATCGCACAACATCGCCGAGATATTGAACAACGTAAACGGGCCAAGTTCCAGCGTGACCAGGAGGATTACGAACAAGACAGAGTGTATAAATGGCGCGACAGACCCTCCTCAAGACAATATTCCACCAGAATGAATTACCGCTCCTCCCCAGATATCTCAACATCCGGCTCGGACTTAGAGAGGCCCGAAAGATCATCATATCAAGATCGTTTTTTAGGACGCCAGCGACGATCCCAAAGAAGAAGAGGCCCAGGAGGGGGAAACGACACCCAACGGACCATGGACTCAACCCGTGTGACACGTTCGCAGGTAACAAGTCACTTGTGGTAAACATTTCGTCCAAATCACTAGGCATAGCAGAACATAGACTCCTCCAGCGAGGACTATCTTTCTGCCCAAGTTACAGGAACAATACCTTCAAGCTAGACATGGACCTTCAAAGATTTTTCAGATCACTACGTTTAAAATTACATTTTTCTGATCCAGCTAACATTCCTGTACCTAATATCCCACCACCTAATTGCCTCACAGCAGAAAGCCTGCATTTACGGTCAAAAAGCACCTATCGACCCCCATGGGTTCACATGCATTGGAGACGTTCATCCAATTTGTATATACATCTTTCAGAATTTACGTCATGACACCAACCATGGTAACATTCATTTTCCATCCAATTGCTCCCCACTTGACAGACAGGCACTTGTCACACTACAACACAACAAGGATATAGTTGTTAAACCGGCTGACAAAGGTGGAGCAATTGTAGTAATGGACAAAACGGCATACATTGACGAAATACAGCGTCAATTAAATGATGTGACCACATACATCAAACTACCGGGCAACCCTACAACCCATATTCAATCTAGAATTAGTGACATTCTTGATAAATATCACCATTTAGGTATTATTGACAGCAAGACCATTGACTTCTTAACCAAGAAGTGTCCTATCATACCTGTCTTCTACATTTTACCTAAAATTCATAAGGACGTCAGGAATCCACCAGGACGTCCCATAGTTGCCTCTACTGAATCTGTTCTGTCCCCACTTTCCATCTACTTGGAAAAAATCATGACTCCTCTGATCAAGAAGATCCCTTCATTCCTTTTAGATACAGGATCATTTCTCAACAATATACAGGCTGTCACCCCAATTCCATCCAATGCTATTTTGGTCTCATTTGACGTACGGGACTTATACACATCGATCCCACACACAGAAGGAATAGCTTCCACACGTCATCTCCTCATACATTCTGGCATGCACCCAGATCAAATCGACTTATGCAGTGAACTGCTTTCCATTGTTCTTACTGAAAATTTTTTCCTCTTTCAAGATGATTTCTATTTACAGATTAAAGGTACCGCGATGGGTAGCAACGTAGCGCCTCCATATGCCAATGCATACATGGCACAGTATGAGGAGACATTGATCTATAAACATCATCTTTTCCAGCGCCACGTCTTGGTCTGGAAAAGATACATAGATGATATCTTTTGTGTATGGGTAGGCGACTTAACTTCATTGAATATCTTTTTCAATTTTCTAAAAACATCTTGGCCGGGCCTAGACTTTACTATGACTTTTGACACTAAACAAATAAGCTTCCTTGACACCCTAGTGACTAAAGATCTTCATGGCAATCTGACGACCGACATTTTCTCCAAAACTACTGACAGAAACAGTCTTCTGCATTTTTCAAGTTTCCACCCTCACAAAATGAAGTGTTCTATTCCACAATCTCAGATACAGAGGGTCAAACGTATCGTATCAGACCAATCCCAACAACAGATAAGGATAAAGGAGATGCAATCTAAATTTTTAGATAGAGGATATCCACCCCACACAGTTATTATAAAACCTCCAGATAGTCATCCACAAAAAGAAAAAGGGACTAGGATACCATTCGTACATGACTATCACCGGCAGCCTATAAGATCCATACGGCTATACGGCGGAATTGGCATATTCTTCAAACAGCCCACCCTGAGGTTTTGGCCTTTAGAGAACCTTTTATGCCATGCTTTAGGCGACCACGTAATTTGAGGGATAGCTTAATCAGGGCAGATATTGGCTCAACAAAACCCAGTATTACTCAAAGATTCCTACAACACCCAAAGATGGGTACCTTCCCCTGTCTTGCTTGTCAACAATGCAACAATGTCCTCAGGGGCAATACGGTACACCATCCCTATACTGGGAAAAGGTACACCATCAAGGATTACTTCACATGCAATTCTAATTATGTGGTGTACTTGATTAAATGTCCTTGTGGCCTCCTTTATATAGGAGAGACTACACAAAGTGTGAAGAATAGGATATCGAAACATAAGTCCACCATAAGATGTAAAGACACTCTGTTACCCATTCCCAATCACTTCATCACACAAGGCCACAACATTGCCCAATTGCGTTATCAGGTACTGGAACATGTACCACAATTTCGAAGAGGGGGAGACCGTATAACTCAATTAAAAAGGAGAGAAGCGTACTGGATCCATGAACTAGATACCCTACACCCTAAGGGGTTAAATAGGGATTATGATCTCCATGCTTTTCTTTAAATCATTATTTTACATTTTTTACTGTTGAGCTTGTATATCATTAATGCCAAGTTCTATAATACCGCTCATTTACTTTTATGTCCTTGTTTTACAGAACCGCTACTAAATAAGCTTATTATGGATGGTCACTCCGTTTCTCACTGTGCACCCTCTCATCACAAACTCCCAGTCATGCGCACTATAGCTTGGAACGCAAGCGCTTCCTGTGGAACGCAGAACTCGCCCTCTGCGTTCTGAACAAGCAGCGCCAACGTCATATCCGGCATGAGCACTTCCGGTTTGACGCTGGGCGTCACTTAGAGACTATACTATCTATTTAATGAGGCTCACTCTTCACTTCCTGCCACCACGAGACAAGCGGTGGATACCGCGTCACTGGGACACGAGTCATATCATAGTCTCTTCTGGGTAAGTGCACTACTAACGGAAACGCTGGCATTATCTAGCACTATTATTCATAGGCGCTCTGTATATCCCCGCAGTCAATATCCACCGTCAGCAATTACTGACAGCCTAATCAGAGGTTTCACTTATGAGCGGTATGTCTATTTTTTGGTCACCTATGAACTACCATTAAGGGCATTATATACTATGCATATTTCTCACTCACTGCTACTTTTTATTCCACTGTAGCCGTTCACAACAGCACTCAATGTAACGGGTATGTTATCTGCTGACTTCTAGTTTTCAAGATAGGCAAATTCCTATCACTACAACTTCATGCCCATGATTTTGTTTCACAGATTCTATCCTTATACCCCACTAGATCGGGTACACACCTTCACTAGGTATGTCTGCCGCCTATTCAATGTTCTATCTTTTCATTACACTGGAAATCTTTGGATAACTATGATATTGGATGAACTCAGGTTGAGACTATCCTTAAATCCTTATGACCCTGTATATATGTATATATGTGTAAATACCTTGTTTCTGCTTGTAACAAATTTAGATCACGTATTTCTATTATTTTAGTACACTGATGAAGGTCAATATGGACCGAAACGTCTGTTACTAGTGATCAAGTGTACGTATTAAAATCATTTTTATTACACCTATTTGAGTGTGCCCAGTTTTGTGTTATATGTAAAAGAACTACTACACATATCAACAAACTGCAACAGTTAGCACAGCGCCATCTACTGTCCACTCAAGAGAGTTGAAGCATAAGCCTGCAGCTGTTGCACAGTCCAAGGCCTAATTAGCTGTTCAGTGGCTATGGTTAACATCATCACCACCACTGTGGATAATGAAGCTCCAAGCATCCAAATCCACCACAGCGCCTCCGCAGGTGAAGGTGAGCATTACATTCTATGTAACGAACGGTGTTGGGTAATACTCACCCATGGAGTTATTGCTATAATCTACTCTCTGAACACAACGCAATTCATCTTCATTGCTGCTACAGTCCTGCGTCCCATCACACCATTTATCCAGGGGAATGAACTTAAAGGATTTGGTGCAGAAGAAGTAGTAATTATCTAGGACCACCTTAACTGTAAGAAAAAAAAAAAAAGTGAAAAAATGTAATTATTGTGAAACTTCCCTCCCCCCCCATCTCTGTAAAGTATAAAGTAATAAGAAAAAGTAGTGTTCAAATAGTATGCATGGGATGCTTGTTCCCGTTAGAGGTCCTTGCAATTACACACGTGTCACCTAACCTGCGGATAGAATCATTTGGATCTGTATTCATCAGTCTTCAGCGAGCTCCCCCTAGTGGTGCCTGCGGACAGCACAAGATCTATCTGGAGTATATGACTGTGACGCAGTTATGACACTTGCAGAACCTCCTCTGGGCAGAGAAAGTTGCAACATTGAGCTCAACAAGCTATATATAATAAATATATTTTCTTTTAATATATTAAAAAAGTAGAAGAAATACTATATATACAGAGAAAGAAAACAAAGATCTTCTGTACTTACTCAGAATGCCTATAACTGCGAGGGAAGCCAATATGAGCACCACCGTTGTGACTGGGACACAGTATCTTCTAAGTACGGAAACTCTTCTGATCTTGTAGACTAAAGGATTGGCTCCAGGTCTTGTATTCGGCCTCGGGGTACCTCGGACAGGGCCCGGTGTTCTCGTTGGACCCGCTGGCCTAGACGCAGCAGGTTGGGCAGGTCCTGATGGTCTGTTGGCCGGAGCTGGATTACGGACAGGTCCTGGGGTAACACGAGTAGGTCCTGATGGGGCACTATTAGGTCCTGAGGGTTGAGCATTAGTCCTTGGGGCTGCGGGCGTGGGCTGTGATGATACAGCCGGCTGCGCAGGGTTGCTTGCTCTTTCATTAGCACCTGTAATGAACAAAACCAAAGTCACTATTGGAAAATCAAAAAGGTCCATTTTGCCACATTCAGCCCCATAGACAACGTACAGGTTCTTTCTGATGTTATGATATTTACGAGGAGCGATCAAGGGTGGAGGTGGGCAGGGGGTGAAAATACAAGTTTTTGCCACTGCTGCAGGACTTTTCTTTGAGGTATATATTGGGTATGTGTCACATGAGATGTACACATGGTAGGACGCATGTGCGCACCGGATTCATACAATGGCACCTGCATGACGGCACTTGTAGTTAGTAAACAGCATGTTCTCCAGCGAGGCTCCATCATCAATAATGGGTCTACATCACTAACGTCTAGTGGTGCATGATTGTATCCTGAATAGACCTATTGTGTGTAAGTACAGTATAATGATAGCCATCACACCCCAAGAGAGCTCTGAGCCCGGGCCGTCCAGATAAACAACAGCCTAGTCTTACCTGTACTGTTCAGAGGAGATGCAATGTCCTCATCGCTCCTACTCTGTAAAACAAAAGAATAGAATTAAAAGAGAACATGTAAGGGGGTTACAAGGACTGTTGTGTTCTCCAAACATGTCTGGTTAAGTAGTAGTGCTGTACATATTAGTGTATATATTTTTGTGACTTGTATATATTCTTGTCTTTATGTATAATGCTGCTATATATAGGTATATTTTAGGGAGAGTGTAGTACCTCAGTTACAACACTAGATGGGGTACATTGTATTGAAGGAATAGGAAATTAGTATAGGAGATAGTTAACATTGGAGGGGTCACTGTGGATAAAGCAGGAAGGACTTCCTGATTAGTTTGAGTAGAGCCAGGGTGCCCAGACAGCTCAGGTGGGCTTAGAGCCAGGGCTATACAGGGACCGCACAACGTTAAGTGTGAAGCCCAGTCATCCAGGGCCCACTGGGCCAGAAGTGCAGCTTTGGCAGCAGTGTGACATCAGTGTGGAAGAAGTTAAGCGAATACCAGGAATATTACGGGGACGCAGTTCGCTTATCATGTGGCAGGTCATTGCATGGGCTGATGCCCTCAGATCCTGGGCGAAACGGATGAGGGAACCCCCAACCAGAGGGAGTCTGAACAGGGAGGACACTGCGTTACCGCAAGAAGTGGTACGATCTGGGAACGTACTGGATGCCGTAGGAAGAAGCTCAGGAAAACTAGAGACTGTATGAAACCCCATGCTGATGTTGTATCTGATCAGGAGGTGCTGCAACAAAGAAAAAGTAAAGTTCTTCATTTCAAGTTGCAAATGGACTGTTTTTTGTTTGTGCATAATCGTGTGGAAGGGGTCTGCAACAGTTCAAAGAAGACCCTGAAGGTGCGGATAATGGAGAAACAGGTACACTGACAGTGGGACACTGTGAATGTGTTGGGATACCAGGGCATGATTGAGCAGTCTATGTTAGCCACAACTATGGTCCTGGCTTCCCTCACAAACATGTTATAAACAACCAAAAAAATACAGATTAATTCTTTCAGTTTTTATCGGAGCCTCATAGTAGGACTGACACTTCCTGTTCTGCAGAGATCAATTCACATCAATCATCAAATCATAACAGGTAGCAAAATAAAATAAGTGTTCGTTATTGTAAATAAATAACAGGATCTGTCATTCACAATATGTGACGTCACAGCTCACCTGCTCCTCCTGTACAATAACTGATAAGACCTCTATATACAGTAGGCAACACTGGATCAACCAATCAATCACAATAGTTGATGTCACAGCTCACCTCCTCCCCCTCCCTGCATAATGGCCTCTGCTCAAGTCACAGAGCATAACCACAACATTCTCCAATTGGAGTCAATGGATATCTTCAGTTTAATCGCTTCCCATGATCTATGTGGCTGCTGTAAAAGATTAAAAAAAAATTCTCCCTAAATGCTGTAATCAGAAGTTCGGGTAAGATGGCTTCTGGCTTCCATCAGTCATGTAAAAAATTCTAAATTTAAAAAAAAAAAAAAACACAAACAAATTAACCAGTTCAACACGGCCATTTATCTTAATTCCTGACCAGGCATACTTTCGTTTTTTTTTCGTACGTGCAGTTTTTGAAAAAAATAAAATAAATGATAAAATATTCTCATTCGGATGGTCAAATAATTTTCTGCATTTTTTTTTCTTTTGCTGCGTGGGGCTTCAACTTTTCTCAATGTCATTCTCTCTTTTTTTGGCAATATTGGGCAAATTTGTGGAAAAATTAAAAGTAAATGTTTCTTTTTCCCCATTTATTTATTATGACCAGAAAGAATGACAAATTAGTGCAAATTCTCTCCTTGTGGAGAGTGACATGCCAGGTCTGGCACGCCAGTATGAGGAGACAAACGCCTTGCATGCTCCTCTGGGAAATTAAATATGCAAATTGTCTCTTCAGAGAGGAAGAGGACTTGTTGTGAATGTGTTAGAAATGAATTCTGAGCAGAAGCTCCCTCTGGTGGTTACAAACAGTACTGAACTATTTAATGAAGATTGTGAAGATTGGCAATCAGGTGTTACAGACTGGTCTTATATAAGGGAGGTTCCCTCCCATCAGGGTTGCCGGTGATCAATTGTTCTTGTCTCAACTTTGGTTCCTGGTTCTCTTTGAAGCTTGCTGTGTCTTGCCTGCATCTTCTGCTAACAGATAAGATATTTTCTGCTTTTATTTTTGTGCTTGCTTTTTGCATTTTGTCCTGCACTTCTGTGGAGGTCAGCCAGGTCCCCTCCGGGGACTTGTGCTCCTCTCGGTTTATCTGAGCCACTGTTATTTGTTCATTTGCCTTTTCCAGTTTTTTCAGTGGCTGCTGCTTAGTTTTGTTACACGAGAGAACTAATTTAGGTGGTAGAGGTCGTGTGATCTCAGGTGTTTTTTGCAATTAGTGAGTTGGTATTTTTTTAGGGTTTTTTGGATTGCAGTAAGTGTCCTTCCTATCCTTTTCTTTCTAGGAAGATTGGGCCCCAACGTTTGCTCATACTATTTTCTGTCTGTGTCTGTATTTCCTCTTGTCTAACCGCCATTACATGTTTGGGGGCTTCCTATGTTCTTTGGGGATCTGCTCCGGGGCAGATAGTTTTCCTCTTTCTATCTTTAGGTGTAGTAAGTTAGCTTCTCAGGCTGTGACGAGGCGTCTAGGACCAACGTAGGTACGCTCCACGGCTGCCTTTAGTTGTGGTGGTTAGTCAGGGTACTGCAATCCAGTAGATTCCAACCTCTCTGGTGTATTGCCTTTTTTTTGCCTGCTCTCCTCAGCTACCTAATCATAACAGGACTTGAACTTTAGCGCCACCTATTGGAAGTACAGAAAGATGGGTCCAGCGGAATAGAAGGCAGCTAAAATTTAATTTTTACTCCAGTAAAAAATAAAAATATACCATGGCACAAGAAGTTGGGTGTGAAACACGTATGATAGATCAACGCATTTCGACTAGAAGAGAGTGGCTAACAGTAAACAGCTGAGAGCCTTAATGCAGGAAAGCTTACAGAAGCTCTCAGCTGAGCAGATGAACCCTGCACTGCTGAAAGAAACCGGCACCATTTAAAATGAAAAGTGCTTCTAATCAGGGCAGGAGTAGGATAAATCATACGCTGCTGTCTTCTAGCTCTTCTCTGTTGCAGTAAACCCGTGACACCATTGAATTTTTTACCTAATTTTTTTGTATTAATTTATTTTGCACATTGTATCTGCAATAAGGTCATAAAAGACTTGAGACTGATGGGGTGGGGGGAATCCATTTAAATATTTTTATTTTCATCTCATTTTCCTTGTAACTGGGCCAATATACAAACCCCAGTTACAGGGGAAATGCAGCCTCCTGTCTGGATAGCAGTGCTATCTGGGTCTCTCATATCCAGCATCCTTTGTTTCTTCCATATACACAGCGATCACATTACTGCTGTGTATGGAGGAGGAAGCGGTGGTTTATCGTTGTGTATACAGTGATGGAGTGAAGAAGGCAGTGATGGTAATAAGTCATCTCTTCCTTCTGGCTGTGTCTGACAGCCAAATCCCTGCTCTCCCAGCTACACAGGATCTATTACTGTGGGTCCTCCTGAAAGCAGCTGATCATAAGGGGTTTCATCCTATTTCTCCAGGCTCCTCGCTGCGGTTATATGAAGAAGCTCAATCATTGCTCAATTGAGCTGATATCTATGGGCAAATTTTGATCCTGCAGAGTCCAGAACGGCACTGAACATGTCGGCAAAAGAGTAACATGCCAAACAAAAAAACACCATTCAGTAATAGTAGTAACATTGAGACTATATCAAAGCAATGATGAATAAATACATAAGTCAGAGAAGAAACAACCCAGAAACTAACGTAAGGTCTGTATTGGTACAAGTAATACTCTTGTGAGGTCACACCTAGTTTCATGCCATTTAGTTGTTTTTGCTGCGTGTCTGCCTTAGGCTGAACTTTTGGTGCTACAGATGTGTTTTTCCACCTTTGTAATACCTAGGGGAGAAGAAATTATCACTCAGACCAGTGCATTCTGGGAGAGGATGGATCACCCTGGGATGGTCATTCTATCTAATTTTAGAATGTAAGATTTTATGCACCCTCCATTTTTTACCCAAGTCCTGCTCTTTATTTAAGAGGTTAGTCTTAATCTTAAAGTACTACTTCAGATAGTGCAGTGGGGGGGGGAGGCTCCTGCTGCAGACAGTTGTCTTCCAGCAACAAGAAAGAGAGAAGAACAAGGAATAAGAAGGAAGGAACAAACAAAGGAAAGATTATCCCTTAGGAACTTGACAAAAATGTACATCATAGTGCGGTGCCAGTTCCTGCATCATGACTTACATTTTAATTAGAATAATCCAGCGTGTGCTGTCTGTACAGCAGTGAGACAAATGACAGGAATGGGTGCAGCTTCCTCATTTGGGTTTTAACCACTTAACTGCTGCTGGCAATAGCAACAGCAGCATTTAATTGGTTAGACAGAGGGAAGGGGGTCTTTCTATTGCCTACCACCATTGTGATTGTTGGGTGCTGATGGATTACACTTCCGATGGCAGTCAAGGGCTTAATTGCTCCCACTTTTGGCACCATTACTAAAAGGGATAACCGCAGTTCACAGGCTGGAGGTCCCATCAGTTAGACCTCAGTGATTAGTAGGTTAATCCCCTTACCCTATGGGAATCGCCATTTAAATTCCTTAGACACTCAATATCAGGTGCACTATTAAGTAGGTATTCAATCCACCCCTTGAATTGCTGGTCGCATGGAATACTGGACCATTGTCGCGCTCCCTGGGTAATATCTAAATTTTCTTGCTTAGGTATTTTTTTTATTTATCTAAGATAGCGCGTTAACAAGTATGATATTCAACCCGCTGCATTATTATTCAACGCTCGAATGACAACATGCAGGAAATGAATTGCTGTTGGCATACTAAGTGACATTTGTACTGTAGATCAGCCTGAAGTGGAAATGCACTGCTGCAAAATTTTTGTTTTAATTTTTTTTTTTTTTTTTTTAAAAACGTTAAAAGTTAATTCAGAGTGTCATTTATTATTCAACCTCAAACCACAAGATTCTGTTTGGTCCCCAAAGTATTAAGAAGTAGTCAGGCACAAGAATAATGAGCTTCACATGGTGGATTAAGACTCTTTTGCCAAGCCTTTTCTGACTATTAAGACCCTCCCAACTTGTGAACAGCACTCATACATGGTCCAACATGGAAAGACAAGGAGCATTCCAAGCCATCAGACAAGATCGTGAGTCACAAGTGGCAAGGGACAAACCTTTCAAGGAGTTGGCCATACTGTCTCCACTGTTGGAGCATCATCCTAAGTGGAAGGCTTATGGAACTACTGTTAGCCTCCACGCTGGCAGCCTTGAAAGTTTCCTCCGTGCCGAGGCCAGGCTTGTCCGAAGAGTCAAGGCTAACCCAAGGACAACAAGGAAGGAGCTCCGGGAAGATCTCATGGCAGTGGGGACATTGGTTTCAGTCAATACCATAAGTAACGTACTCCACCGCAATGGTCTCCGTTCCAGACGAGCCCGTAAGGTACCTTTAATTTCAAAGCGTCATGTCAAGGCTTGTCTACAGTTTGCTCATGATCACTTGGAGGACTCTGAGACAGACTGGTTCAAGGTTCTATGGTCTGATGAGACCAA
>JARQOD010000003.1:377153216-377221969 GCA_033576555.1 Oophaga sylvatica | reverse complement strand
AGAAATACAGTGATCCATCACTGCACAGAACACGTCTCCTCCAGAGGCCAGTGGTGGCGGCTTAACACCACTGCATCTGACGCTCGGCATTGTGCTTGGTGATGTATGGCTGCATGCAGCTGCTCATCCATGAAGCTCCTGACAGGGCGCAGTGTTTGTGCTGATGTTATACCAGAGGAGGTCTGGACTCTGCAGTTATGGGGTCAGCAGAGCGGTGATGACTTTTCAGCCCTCCACTCCTCAGCACTCGGCCCCTGCTCTGTAACATTACGAGGTCTCCAATTTGTGGCTGAGTTGCTGCGGTTCCTTCCACTTCTCACTAATATCACTCACAAGTGATGGAGGAAGAATTGTCATGGACGGATTTGTTACCCCGGGAGGCTCCTATTACAGGACTGCTCTGGTATCAGTGAGCTCTGAGTGCCGGATATTATACACTGGGGGGCAATGGTGGTTGAAGGCAAAACCAGAATTCATTGAATAAGACTTGTGTTCTATACTTTTCTCTGTACACTGTATCTTTTAATTAGTATTAGTACACTTTCAGACTCCCTATACCAGTGATGGCTAACCTTGGCACTCCAGCTGTTGTAAAACTACAACTCCAAGCATGCCCTTGCAACCTGCAGCAGTTGAGGCATGCAGTTGAGGCATGCTGGGAGTTGTAGTTCTCCAACAGCTGGAGTGCCAAGGTTCGTCATCACTGCCCTATACTCATCACTGTCCCAATCTCCTTCTCTTTCCTGTCCTGATCTGGCTGTACACCACTACAATGACATTCTCAGAAGCACCCTTTACCAAGTAGTACCGCTCACCCTCAGAACATCCAAGCACAGAGTAAAACAGCCCTGGCTCACATCACAAACTCGATTTCTCCAGCGATACTCTAGGAGTGCTGAACGCTTATGGAGGAAAACTTGCACACCAGAAGACTTCACCCACTTCAAATTTATGTTAGGAACCTATAACTCTGCCCTTCACCTCGCCAAACAGACCTACTTCACCACCCTGATCTCCTACTAGCCAACAACCCCAAGAAACTTTTTGACACTTTTCACTCCCTCCTTAGGCCGAAAGCACAAGCCCCTATCACAGACATTTGTGCTGATGACCTGGCCTCTCACTTTATAGAGAAAATAGATAATATCTGTCAGGAAATCCGTTCCCAGCCACCAGGTGCCGTGACTCACATCCCTCCCTGCATTTCCCCTGGCTCACTCTCCACATTTGATCCCATCACAAAAGAAGAAGTCTCCAGGCTCCTCTCTTCTTCTCGTCCGACTACATGCACTACCGACCCCATCCCCTCACATCTCCTCCAGTCTCTCTCTCTCCAGTCACAACTCAGCTAACTACAATCTTTAACTCCTTAATGACCAAACCATTTTGTAGGTTAAAGACCAGGCCAATTTTTACAATTCTGACCACTGTCTCTTTATGAGGTTATAACTCTGGAACACTTCTACGGATCTTGGCGATTCTGAGATTGTTTTCTCGTGACATATTGTACTTCATGATAGTGGTAAAATTTCTTCAATATAACTTGCGTTTTTTTATGAAAAAAATGGAGATATGGCAAAAATTTTGAAAATTTTGCAATTTTCAAACTTTTAATTTTTATGCCATTAAATCAGAGAGATATGTCACAAAAATTAGTTAATAAATAACATTTCCCACATGTCTACTTTACATCAGCACAATTTTGGAACCAAAATTTTTTTTTGTTACGAAGTTATAAGTGTTAAAAGTTGACCAGCAATTTCTCATTTTTCCAACAAAATTTACAAAACCATTTTTTTAGGGACCACCTCACATTTGAAGTGAATTTGAGGGGTCAATATGACAGAAAATACCCAAAAGTGACACCATTCTAAACACTGCACCCCTCAACGTGTTCAAAGCCACATTCAAGAAGTTTATTAACCCTTTAGGTACTTCACAAGAATTGAAGCAATGTGGAAGGAAAAAATGAACATTTAACTTTTTTTCCCAAAATTTTTCTTTCGACACAATTTTTTTAAATTTTGTCAAGGGTATCAGGAGAAAATGAACCACAATATTTGTTGTACAATTTCTCCAGAGTACACCGATATACCATGTGTGGGGGTAAACCACTATTTGGGCGCATGGCAGAGCTCGGAATGGAAGCAGCGCCATTTGACTTTTTTGGCTGGAATTGAGATTGGACGCCATGTCGCATTTGGAGAGTCCCTGTGTGCCTAAACAGTGGAAACCCCCAACAAGTGACCCCATTTTGGAAACTGGACCCCTCAAGGAACTCATCTAAATGTGTTGTGAGAGCTTTTAACCCCCAAGGGCTTCACAGAAGGTTATAACGTAGAGCCGTAAAATTAAAAAATCATATTTTTTCCACAAAAATGATCTTTTCATCCCAATTATTATTTTCCAAAGGATAAAAGGACCCCAAAAGTTATTGGGCAATTAGTCCTGAGTACGCTGATACCCCATATGTGGGGGTAAACCACTATTTGGGCGTATGGCAGAGCTCGGAAGGGAAGCAGCGCCATTTGACTTTTTTGGCTGGAATTGAGATTGGACGCCATGTCGCATTTGGAGAGTCCCTGTGTGCCTAAACAGTGGAAACCCCCCACAAGTGACCCCATTTTGGAAACTGGACCCCTCAAGGAACTCATCTAAATGTGTTGTGAGAGCTTTTAACCCCCAAGGGCTTCACAGAAGGTTATAACGTAGAGCCGTAAAATTAAAAAATCATATTTTTTCCACAAAAATGATCTTTTCTTCCCAATTATTATTTTCCAAAGGATAAAAGGACCCCAAAAGTTATTGGGCAATTAGTCCTGAGTACGCTGATACCCATATGTGGGGGTAAACCACTATTTGGGCGCATGGCAGAGCTCGGAAGGGAAGCAGCGCCATTTGACTTTTTTGGCTGGAATTGAGATTGGACGCCATGTCGCATTTGGAGAGTCCCTGTGTGCCTAAACAGTGGAAACCCCCCACAAGTGACCCCATTTTGGAAACTAGACCCCCCAAGGAACTTATCTAAATGTGTTGTGAGAGCTTTTAACCCACAAGGGCTTCACAGAAGGTTATAACGTAGAGCAGTAAAATTAAAAAATCATATCTTTTCCACAAAAATGATCTTTCCACCCCCAATTGTTATTTTCCAAAGGGTAACAGGACCCCAAAAGTTATTGTGCAATTTGTCCTGAGTACGCTGATACCCCATATGTGGGGGGAAAACCACTATTTTGACGCATGGCAGAGCTCGAAAGGGAAGTAGCGCCTTTTTCAAATGCAGACTTTGATGGAATGGTCTGTGGGTGTCATGTCACGTTTGGATAGCCCCTGATGTGCCTAAACAGTAGAAACCCCCCACAAGTGACTCCATTTTGGAAACTAGACCCCCCAAGGAACTTTTCTAGATGTGTGGTGAGCACTTTGAACCCCCAAGTGCTTCACAGAAGTTTATGACGTAGAGCCGTGAAAATAAAAAAATCATATTTTTTTCCACAAAAATAATCTTTTTGCCCCAAATTTTTATTTTTATAATGGTAACAGGAGAAATAGGACCCCAAAAGCTATTGTGCAATTTGTCCTGAGTACGCTGATATCCCATATGTGGGGGGGAACCACTATTTTGACGCATGGCAGAGATCGGAAGGGAAGGAGCACCGTTTTTAAATGCAGACTTTGATGGAATGGTCTGCGGGTGTCATGTCGTGCTTGGAGAGCCCCTGATGTGCCTAAACAGTAGAAACCCCCCACAAATGACCCATTTTGCAAACTAGACCCCCCAAGGAACTTATCTAGATGTGTGGTCAGCACTTTGAACCCCCAAGGGCTTCACAGAAGTTTATAACGTAGAGCCGTGAAAATAAAAAAAATCATATTTTTTTCCACAAAAATGACCTTTTTGCCCCCAAATTTTTATTTTTATAAGGGTAACAGGAGAAATAGGACCCCAAAAGCTATTGTGCATTTTGTCCTGAGTACGCTGATACCCCATATGCGGGGGGGAACCACTGTGATCGCCTTACTGCGATCTTTGGGAGGCACAATGAACAAATCTACCAAAGGTGAAGAATTGGTTTTCTTTTTTACGCCGTTCCTCGTGCGGTATTAGTGATTAGGCGACTTTATTCCTCGGATCGGTGCGATTACTGCGATACCAGATTTACACCCTTTTTTCATGTTTAGCTTCTGTCACACTCTAAAAGATGCTTTTTTTTGGAATAATTTTTTGTAAGAATTTTTTGCATCGCCGTATTTTGAGAGCTATAATTTTTCCATATTTCGGCCGACAGAGTTATCTGTGGGCTTATTTTTTGCGGGACGAGCTGACGTATTTATTGGTACCATATCCGGGCACATAACGTTTTTTGATCGCTTCCTATTCCGATTTTTGTGGAAGCAGAATGAACAAAAACCAGCAATTCAGGAATTGGTTTTTTTAAAAAAATTTTTCCCCCGTTCCGCGTGTGGTAAAATTGATAAAGCAGCTTTATTCTTCGGGTCACTACGATTACAGCGATACCTCATTTATATATTTTTTTTATGTTTTGGCGTTTTTTACACAATAAAGAATTTTATAGAAAAAATAATTATTTTTGCATCAGTTTATTCCGCGAGCTATAACTTTTTTATTTTTTCGCTGATGATGCTATATAGTGGCTTGTTTTTTGCGGGACAAGATGACGTTTTCAGCGGTACCAAGATTATTTATATCTGACTTTTTGATCGCGTGTTATTGCACTTTTTCCAAGCGGTATAATGATACCGCTTGGAAAAAGTATAATTTACTACTTTTTTGTGTTTTTTTTTTACGGCTTTCACTGAAGGGGTTAACTAGGGTTATGCTTTTATAGATGGGATTTTTACGGACATGGCGATACCTAACATGTGTATTTTTTTTGTTTTTTATTTTTTTTATTACATAAAAATGTGTATTTTTTAGGGGATTTTTTTAAAATTATTTTTTAATATTTTTTTTACAATTTTTTTTAAAAAATTATCTTTTTTAACTTGTCCCTTTATGGGACTTTCACTTTTTTTTACTTTTGATTGCAGTTACAATGCATTGCAATGCTCTGGCATTGCAATGCATTGCAACTATAGTGGAAGCTGCTGTGACATGATCACAGCAGCTTCCCGTAGCTAAATGACCCGGAGGTTGTCATGACAACCCCCGGGTCATCAAGGCAGACATCGGCCCCTGCAAATACAGTGCAGGGTGCCGATCTGAGGCAGAGGGAGCTCCCGACCCTCTGCCTCCCCCCTGAGCTCTGCGATCGCGCTGGATCGCAGCAGTCAGGGGGTTAACAGCCAGGGGCGGTGGGGGCTCCGCTCCTGGCTGTCAGTGCAGGAAGCCTGGCCACTGCAGCGCCGGCTCCTGCACTGATCGCGCTGGGGAAGCTGAAATTTCAGCTACTCCTGCGCGATCGCTGCTGTGTTTGGTCAGTCAGATTGACTGACCAATCACAGCGCTGTGAGTGCGGGGACCGACGGCAAAGGTCCCCGCACCGCTTGCCGTGCCTGTCAGCTGTCTGTGACAGCTGTCGGCACTGATCTACCACTGCGTGTTTACACGCAGTGGTAGATCAAAGGCATGACGTGCAGAGTCCGTCCTGGTGCCGGAACTGGCACCTTGCCATGACGGACTCTGCATGTCAGTGGACATTAAGGGGTTAATCTCTCAATCTCCTTGGCTCGGTTTTTTTCACCACCAAACACTCTATCATTACTCCATTATTAAAGAAACCCGCTCTCGACCCATTCTGCACAAACAACTACAGATCAGTCTCCAATCTCCCCTTCATCTCTGAACTCTTGGAGTACCTGGTCTACTCTCACCTTACCTGTTACCACTCCATTCATTCCCTCCTAGACCCTTCACAGTCCGGCTTCCGCCCCCTGCTTTTGAGAGAAACTGCACTTATCAAAGTGACCAATGACCTTCTGACAGAAAAATGTACGGGTGACCACTTTCTGCTCATTCTTATCGACCTTTCTGCAGCTTTCGACACTGTTGACCACCGTCTCCTACTGTCTAGGCTCCAGTCACTAGGTATTAAGGACACTGTTCTCTCCTGGTTCTCCTCCTATCTTTCTGACCGCTCCTTCAGTGTTTTGTTCGCTGGCTCCACTTCATCTCCTCTTCCTCTCACTGTTGGGGTACCTCAGGGCTCCGTCCTTGGCCCCCTTCTCTTCTCTCTCTACATGGCCCCAATTGGACAGACCATTAGCAGATTTGGCTTTCAGTACCATCTTTATGCTGATGACACACAACTATACACGTCATCCCATGACCTTATCACCGCTGTACAACTGAACGCCAGTGACTGTCCGCAGTCTCCAACATCATGTACGCTCTCTATCTGAAACTCAACCTTTCCAAAACTGAACTTCTTCTGATCCCGCCGTCTACTAACCTCCCTAAATCTGACATTTCCCTCTCCATGGGTGGTACTGTGAGGGATGTCGGTAGTTGTGGCTGACAGCATTCGCTTTAACGCGCCCTGGCCTCCCATCACATGAAAAACAGTGTCCATTACTTTGCATAACTGTGTCCTCACTTTCTGCGCTGTCGGGGCCTCCTCTGCGTTGCTGAAGGCTCCCTATAGACGGTTCTGCATAAATAGAGACACAGTCCATTTCAATGTTCATATAAACAACTTTACTGGTTTCTGTATGCAGCACATCCATATTCTTCACAGCATTAGCATCATGTTCCAAAATGCACATTTCTTCCTCTTTCCCTGTTCTCCTCTTTCTGTCACTAAGCTCGCTTCCGGGATGGACCCTATCTTTCGGTTCCTCAGCTTCCTCCCTGTCCAGATTTACTTCATTTGGGAGTTCCCTCAGCCATTTCGCCCTGATCCTGAGGGCATCAGCCCACGCAATAAGCTGCCACATGATGAGTGACCTGCCCGTACTGCTTAGTCTTCCCTAGCAGCTGCAGTTCACACTATTGCTGCACTGCTAGCACTGTTTCCACTGCTTCCACTGCTGATGTTTCTGCCCACAGATACTAGATGGCTGGGCTTCGCTTATAACAACGTTGCGTGATACGGTGTTGCCCTGGGCTAATTAGCCCACCCGAGCTAAATGGGCACCCTGGCCTCAACTAACTCTATCAGGAAGTCCTTCCTGACTTATCCACAGTAGTCCCTCCTATGTTAAGTATATGTTATACTAAACTCTTACTTACAACTATGTAACTATCATGCCCCCATCTAGTGGCAAGGAAAGGAAACTGTGCTTTCCCTTTAATAATACAATATATACAGTTCAGTAGCAGCAAAAAATACTTTACATATGTACAATATTAATAAACCACAATTATCTAAAGCAGGACGTATTTAAAGGGGTTAAAGGCAGATACTGTTCATTGAAACACCTTGCAGCACCATAATAACTCCCCGGCAGCTTGCTCCCTGTCTGGGTGTTATGTTTGACACCAATCTCTCCTTCACCTCCCATATACAATCTCTTCCCCGCTCTTGCCGCTTACACCTAAAGAGCATCTCTAGAATCCGCCCTTTTCTCACCATGGAAAGAACAAAAACGCTCACTGTCGCCTTGATCCACTCTCACCTGGACTACTGTAATGTTCTATTAATTGGGCTCCCCCTCACTCGACTTTCCCCTCTCCAGTCCATCCTTAATGCCGCAGCCAGGGACATCCATCTGGCTAATCGGTACTCGGACGCGTCTGCTCTTTGCCAGTGGTTACACTGGCTGCCCATTCATTATAGAATACAATTTAAAGTACTTGATCTCACCCACTAAGCTCTCCACAGTGCGGCACCCCCCTACATCTCCTCCCTCATTTCTGTCTATCGGCCTAGTCGATCGCTGCACTCTGCAAATGACTTTCGACTAACCTCTGCACTAATCCGTACCTCCCACTCCCGACTCCAAGACTTCTCCAGCGCTGCGCCAATCTTCTGGAATGCTCTACCCCAGGAAATTAGGACCAGCCACAACTTGCACAGTTTTAGGCGATCCCTCAAAACACATTTGTTCAGAGCGGCCTATCACGTTCCCTAAACAAAGTCATTTTATGTGTAAGTGTGTGTGTGTAGCCCATTCACTATCCCTATCTATCCCTGACTTCCTCAAGATGGCTGGACCATCATTGTAAATACACCATTGTATATACACACCTGTACTTTGTATCTCCCCCCACCTCATTGTAGATTGTAAGCTCTCACGAGCAGGGTCATCTTATTTGCTTTAATTATTGAATTATTGTTAACGTTCTTACTTATGACTGTTGTGTTTGAAACTGTTAAACTGTAAAGCGCTGCGGAATATGTTGGCGCTATATAAATATAGATTCATATTATTATTACATGTTTATCAATATAAATAATCAGCACAGATTACTCATTATTACATTCATTAATGACTTTTGCTGTGCTGTAGAGGGCACGCTGTGTACCAGTCAGACATTCTTTCTGCATGACCTCATTAAGGCAATGGTAAATATATAATGAGCAGCTGATACAATTAGTTGGTGAGATCATGTAAATTCTACGTATCCGCATAGTTAATATGTAAATTAGACCAGCAATTTCTTGGATCCAGTATCGGATTCATCATCACTGGACTCCCTGAGCTGTTTGGATTCACAAATATCCAATTCTCCAAGGTATCTAACTCTGGGCACTGTATGGCACTATGTGGGCGATATTGAACACTAATTTAGCACAGGAAGACACTTCGTTGGCAAAGTATAGCAAATTGCAGGAAATATATAACACTGGCCAGCGTGTGAAACTACGATGTCACTGTTTGGCACTAAGTGGGTACAGAATGGTACTTTGTGGGCCAAATAGGGCTCTTTATGAGCACAGTATGCCCCGTGGACACTCTTTGAAGGTAATGTTGGACACTATGTTTGCTTTTTCCACCAACTTCCTCCACTTGAAAATCACTGCACATAGAAAAGCTATTTTTGTATTGGAGTAGGGTGATGGACAGGTCTGGTCTCATGTTCCTCCATCACTAGTCTTATGGAGGACGAGAACTGTGCAATCTGTGGTGAAATCAGTACTAACAAGTGCAGAAGGAGAACCTGTAATACATATTTATCAGTAAGGGCCACAAAATAGTGTCCACAACACATCTGTTAAAAACAAAAAATGAAGCAGGCAAAAAAAAGTATTTTTGTGGTGCAGTTGCCACAAATCTCATAAAAACGTATTTATCGGTGTATTACACTGTGGTGACATCAGACATGGGCACGGCAGGGCGATACCCTGGCACTAATTTTACAAGACGGGTTGAATCATTACAGAAGAGATTACCAGTATATGAAATGCTTAGGAATCCTAAGGAGTGAAAAAACCATGATGAAACCTAAATGAAAGTATTCTCTGTCCCAATCAATTTAAGGGGTTGTCCTCTTAGAGAAAACTTTTGCCTGTTAGCTCAGTTTGTTGTAAAAAAAAGGCTCTTTAGGTATCGTCCTGGGTCCTCCTGACTCTGTTGCTCAACGATGATGTCACATCCACAGCGCTGCAGCCAATCTTTGAGCTGCTGCACTCAGTGATTGACTGCAGTGCCGTCATCGTTGTGCAGCCCATATCCAGTCATCAGAGCTGTGCTGAACTCCAAGCGAGTACGTAATATGCCGTTTGTTTGTTTTTACCACGAACTGATCCAGCAGGCAAAAGTTTTCAGAGAAAGGGGGAAATTTACTTTTTATTAAAGTTTTACAAATTGACATAAACACAAAGGGAATAGAAACATAATCTGGATGAGATGCCTTCACTTGCTCTTTAGCTTGAGAGGGAAGCAAAACTGTTTAGTTCTCCTGGGCAGATAAGGAGATAAGGAGACTCCTTATCTCCTTGGATTTCAGCAGATAGGTCTAGGGACTGAAAAGTGTAAAGGTACTGCCACACTACACGATCCCTCTAACGATCTCGTTAGCGTCGCATACTAATGAGATCGCTAGCGGGATCGTTTTAATATCGCTAGTAGTGGCCTAATTTAGCGATGTCGTTAAGGACGCTATCGCGGTTAGCGATCTCCTTAACGACTTTAGCGGTACAAAATACCGCTAAATCGCTAAAAAAAAGGTGCCACACTCAGCGATATATACTTACCAGCGGGACGCCGGCGATAAAAATAGGGTCCCGAACGATCGCTGAGATGAACGAGATCACAGCAGGATCTCAGCAGGGGCCACGTCGTCGCTAGATGCCACACATAACAACGTCACTAACGAGATCGCTAAATAGTGACGTTTTTTAGCGATCTTGTTAGCGACGTTGTTTAGTGTTTCATACCCTTTAGGCCGCAGAGATGAACTCATTCAGATGGATTGCAGCGTTGGACCTGATTGAACGCCGAAGAGGTAAGGATATTGTTGCTTTTTTATTTTATTTTTATTACAGGAGAACAAGGGATTCAGAAGGATTACCAGTGCAATAAAATGTGGTCAAAAAGTATGTGTATTTATTTCATTAAAATAATTTTAAATTAATGTGTGTGTGTGTGTGTGTTTTTTTTAACCATTTACTACAATAGGATTAATAATGGATAGTTGTCTAATTGACAACTCTTCATTATTAACCCGGATTAATGTCATCTTCAAATAGCAAGGTGGCATTAACCCATTATTAACCCATTATCCACCACTAAAGGCAATGGGAATAGACGGGCTAAGTACCAGAAAAGGAGCATCTAATAATAAGTTTGTAGATTTGGCACTTTTGTATAGAAGGAGGTTATGTTGTTTCTCCACGAGGTCCCCAGCTATTACAGATCCTCCTTTATCCCTCATTCACACGTCCATGTTTAAACACGCACGTGAAAAATTGGTACAAGTGTCATCATCAATCTTGTGCATCAGTGTGCCCTCCGTGTGTCTATTTTTACCATCAGTGTGTCACCTGTGTGTCTGTTTTTATCAGACATCCCCATTACTAACCCTGTAATTTAAAAAAAAAACCCTCACAAAAAAAATACTTGATTTAAATAAACACTCCCCCATATTTTCCTTGATTTATCAATTTATTAATAAAACAAAAATCCGTCGCAGATCCAACGTAGTCCAGGGAATCAGGCTTAGGCCGGGGTCGCAGTTGCGAGTGCCATGAGAGAAACTAGTGCCAGTCTCTCGCATCAATACCGTCACTGCCGCCGGCACTTGGGACTGGAGTGTGCGGCTGCATGTATTTCTATGCAGCTGAATGCTCCGGTCCGAGTGCCGGCGGCAGTTCCGGGTATTGATGCGCGAGTTTCTCGCATGGCACTCACAAGTGTGACCCCGGCCTTAGTCCACAAATGGAAACCTGAAAAACATATAAAGAGAGAAATAGAAACAAGACTCTGTCCGCCGTTCACAAATTTTGTAAAAAAAAGTTCCCAAATACAGGCCCGACATAGTCCAACTCCTCCCATGACGTTCCCAGAATTCGGCTCACGCTGAGTTCAGCGAGACCCGGCGACTGTAAAGAGAGCGTGAAAACATGGACATGTACACAGCCCCATACATTGCAACGGGTGTGCATGTACGTGAAAACAGACGCCACACGTACCAGAAAGATGGAAGTGTGAATAGGGCCTAAGTTATAAAAAAAATGTTCTGAAAGGTGGACAACCCCTGTAATGGCCAGTATTGACACTGCCATGTATTTGGTCTGTGCGAAGTCCAAAAAAGCGTAGATAAAAAAAACGCAATAAGCTATATATAAACTATTTTACTCTAATGAGATGCAATTTTGATCTTAGCAAGTGATCCTATGTAATTGTGCTGACCCGCCACCACAATTGTGGATTACCAGGGCTATGGGGTACTCAGAGCCGAGCCCATGGAAGTCTATGGGTGTTGTCACTGGTAGCGGTGGCTCGGTCTGTGGCCCTGGCGGTCAGGGCGATGATGGGGGAATTATTTACAGGGGATTTGGTAGATAACAGTTCGTGACGCCACCTGTAGTTGTCTAGTCACTAAGACCAGCGCTGCTGAATAGAACTCTGAGGGGATGTTATAGCAGCTAGGTGTTGGGTCCCGTTACATTATGAACAATAGAAAATACAAAAGTATCAAAACATCAAGACACTCAATAAATACACAGTATTCTTGTGAAGGACCCGCACCAAACCTTCCACGTGGGTCCTGGGTGGGCTGCAGGACTTCTGACTGCAGACCTCACTCAGTGCCACACCATACGGGTTTTCGGTTCAGAGGTAAGTCAAGGCTTCGTGTGAAACCAAGACAAGGCACCGTAGTGCAACTATTTACAGGATACAGTTTTTGGGCTGGCTCAGTCCTCAGCCACGCAGTCCATTATAAGACATTTTCAAGTAATTCACATTATATCACAATACTTGAAATTCCTTCAAGTGCAATAAACTTCTTTATACAACTTTATACAATTGGTCATAAATAATAAACCTTTTCTGAGTCATAATAAACTAGTTTGTTAGGACTACTGTTGATAACGAATAGGTAGCTTCCCTTTCGTTGTACGTTCTGATCTACGTGGAGTAGCATCAGGTATAATGGTCTCTGATCTATCTGTTCTGCGTAACGACAAACTATAATACTGTCTCAATCTTTCTATGGATCTGGCAAGCGTACTGAGGGCTGGGCGGTGTGAGTCAGCTTCACCAGGGGATCCCATAGCATGGGGCACTGCTTCTGGTGATTCTACTTCTTGAGGTTCTGCAGGCTGGGGTTCTGCTGGAATAGGTACCTCTAGAACTGGCTCTGTTGGCACAATGGGCATGACTGGAGGTGGAGTTTCCTCTTGTGGCTGATAAAACTGCAACACAGGAATGATTACCGCATCTCCCAGTCTGGGCCAATCCGCAGGTAAATCTCCCAGATCAGTGTGTATAACCGCTTCAACACTCTCTTCTTGATTCACAATAGGGTTATCTTCCCGAAGCTTCAAATGGTCTGGACACAACTTTAAATGATCTCTTGACACAGTGGCAGTCGTTTTTCCTCCATCCTTGCTGATGATACAGACTTTTCTGTTATCAAATTTGGAATCCTGTACGACATATGGTTCTTGTTCCCACTGGTTGTCCAACTTGTGCAGCTTCCTTTTCCTTTTTAACACAATTTCTCCAGGCGTGAAAGGCTTAGCGGGAGCATTCTTGTTGTAAACATTTTCCTGCTTTTCCCGTGCTTTATTAAGACTTTCTTCTACGCAGGCTTGCACTCTTCTGTATTGCTCTTGCCGATTTGTGTCCCAATTTTCAACAGTGTCATCTGCCTCTGGTTCCACCACACCAAGTTCCAAATCCATTGGCAGTCTTCCAGGCCTTGCTCTCATAAGGTAAGCTGGCGTGCAGTTGGTAGAACTCACTGGTATGTGGTTGTACAAGTCAACTAGGTCAGGTAACAATTCTGGCCACCGATTTCTTTCTTCCAGTGGTATGGATTTTAGCAAGTCAATGACAATGTGGTTCATTTTCTCGCAAAGGCCGTTGGTTTGGGGGTGGTATGGCGTCGTTCTAATTTTCTTACACCCATACAAGTGACAAAATTCCTTAAACAGATCTGCTTCAAAAGCAGGGCCTTGATCAGTCAGTACCTGCTCCGGATACCCATGTGGTCTGCAGAAGCTTGCTTGAAAGGTCCTTGCTGCCGTCACTGCTGTCTGATCCTTGACTGGGATGACCACCAAAAATCTCGAATAATGATCCACCATGGTCAGGGCATATGAGTATCCAGACCTGCTTGGCGACAATTTGACGTGGTCCAAGGCCACGATCTCCAAGGGACGAGTCGTCCGGATAGGCTGCAGGGGTGCCTTCTGACTACCGTAGTCCTTTCGTCGGAGACCACAGGGTCCACAGTTCCGACACCACCTCTCGATGGAGCTGCGCATTCCTACCCAGTAGAACCGGCACCTCAGCAAGGTCTCCAGCTTTTTCCAGCCAAAGTGTCCCGCTTGATCGTGGTAGGCTTCTAACACCATTTGGACGTCTGCCTTGGGGACCACTATCTGCCATACCATCTCGTGGGTCCTGGGGTTGACGTATCTCCTGCACAACTTCTCACGGTATAGGAACAACCGGCTTCTCTCATTCCACAGGAGCTTTGCTGACATAGGTGCATCTTTTTCCAAGGAGGAACCTTCCTGTCTTAACAACTCCTTGATACGGCTGACCACTGGATCGCTGTCCTGAGTCTCTTTCCAGCTGTGATGGGGTAAGTGATTTAACGTTGCACCATACTGCTTTCTGTGGACACGCTGCTCATGGATTATCCCATTTCGATGGAACGCAGGTAGCTCAATTTCTTCCAGGTCGTCCGATCCTTCTTCCGTGTCAGATTCATGCGGCATTCGGGACAATGCGTCGGCGTTAGCATTCTTACGGCCTGCCCGGTACTTGATGGTAAACTGATAATTTGACAACCGAGCCATCCAACACTGCTCCATGGCTCCCAGCTTGGCTGTTTCCAGGTGCGTTAACGGGTTGTTGTCTGTGTACGCCGTGAACTTGTTGGAGGCAAGGTAGTGCTTAAATCTTTCAGTAATGGCCCAGACCAGCGCCAGAAACTCCAGCTTGAAGCTGCTATAATTTTCCGGATTCCTCTCAGTTGGCCTGAGTTTTCTGCTGGCATATGCGATGACTTTTTCTTGGCCATTCTGCTTCTGACTGAGAACTGCTCCCAAGCCTTCATTGCTGGCATCGGTGTACAGCAGGAACGGTTGGCTGTAATCAGGATAGGTCAAGATTTCATCACCTGTAAGGATCTCTTTCATCTTTTGGAATGCTTCAGCCTGTTCCTTACCCCAATTAAAGGGAGGGTTTCTGCTCTTTAGGGATTGTCCTACTAGGAGGTCCTGTAGAGGCGCTGCCTTCTTCGTGTAATCTTTCACAAACCTCCTATAGTAACCCGTTAATCCCAGGAACTGTCGCACTTCCTTGAGGTTCTTCGGCTCCGGCCATTTCTGGATGGCGGTGACTTTCTCTGGGTCCGGCGCTACTCCCTCTGAACTGACGATGTGCCCCAAGTATTGTACCTTCTGTTTGAGTAGATGGCATTTTGAGGGTTTCAACTTCATCCCGTACCTGGACAGGGACTCGAATACTTCTGCCAGGTGCTTCAGATGGTCCTCATATGTCTTGGAATACACGATGACGTCGTCTAGGTATAGCAGCACGGTTTCAAAATTAAGATGTCCCAGGCAGTTCTCCATCACTCTCTGAAATGTTCCCGGGGCACTGCTGAGCCCAAACGGCATTCTGTCGAACTCACAGAGCCCCATTGGGGTGGTGAAAGCCGTTTTCTCACGATCCTCCTCAGCCACAGCCACTTGCCAGTACCCACTAGTCAGATCAAGGGTAGAAAAGTAGTTAGCCGTTTTCAGAGCAGCTAAGGACTCCTCAATTCGTGGTAATGGGTAAGCATCTTTATGTGTTATGCGATTCACTTGCCTATAGTCCACACACATTCTCATACTACCATCTTTCTTTTTAACCAGAACTAGAGGGGCTGCCCAGGGGCTACAACTATCCCTTATCACCCCGGCTTCCTTCATATCATGTAACATTTCCTTAGCTTTCTGATAGTGGGCTGGAGGTATAGGCCTGTACCGCTCTTTGATGGGAGGATGACCACCTGTAGGGATATGATGCTGTACTCCCTTAATGGCCCCAAAGTCGAGGGGGTGTTTACTAAACACTTGTGCGTACTCTTGTACCACCCGTAATACCCCTTGTTTCTGGTGGGCGGGAGTGGTGTCTGTCCCGACATGGAGTTGCTGACACCAATCCGCCACCTGAGTTGCCGGGTCATTATCCTCCACTAGTTGGCGGGAGACTAAGGACTCAGTCGGGAGAATAGAATTATTATCGACGGCATGTAATTTAGCAACTGTTGCATAACGGGGTAAATTTACTTCGTCATCTCCCCAGTTGAGAAGCCGTATCGGTACTCTCCCATTTATCACTTCCACTACCCCCCTCGCTGTCATGAGTGTGGGTCTATGTTCTGAACGATGGGGTTCTACTACTGCTTGGTAGTTCTGTCCTCTCAGACCTATAGCTGCCCTACACCATATTATCATTTCACTCATTGGGGGTATCACAATAGGATTCGAGTCGGTGACCCGTACATTACCAATCTCGCCGTCTGTAAGCTTCGCTTGCTGCTGACACATCAGGGCCCGGATCTCTCTCTGGATCACTCCCTTCTGCCTTGGTCGGGCAATCTCAGCGAGCTGTTGGAGTAGAAACACAACTTCTCCCAGACAGTTACTGATAATGTTAGTACCCAAAATTATATTTAAACCGTTCTCTTCATTTACAGTCTTTACTACTAGAAGCCCCTGGTCTTTCAACTCCTCTCTGCCCACTTTCACATCCACACTTTTGGTCCCGAGTACTTCCACAGGGAGACCATTAGAAGCATACACGGTAAAGTCAGGGCTCGGGGGTTGAAGACTATCCATAGACCAGAACTTCGTATATAGGACATCAGGTATTATGGTCACCTGAGACCCAGTATCTAGCAACGCCGGAACTGCAATCCCGTCCAGAATGATGGACAGGTAGGGTCGTCCACCCACGAACCTGCGGTTCCAATCTAAGGGGCCTGACGAGTCTCCACCTGGGTGTTGGCCCTCGAACCCAGGTTCTGCCCGTTTAAAGGACACTGTGTAGACATATGACCTTTCCGGTTGCAGCGGTAACAAATGATCTCCCGGCGAGGAGGGTGCTGATCAGGGGTCGCTCCTGGGGGTGGCGTTGTCCTCCTCCGGTGGGGCGACGTCCTCCTTCTCCTCCGGTTCATCCATGGGATATCCTCCGGGCAGTCGGCTAATAAGATCTTTCCTTCTTCCTCTTTCCGCAGCTGCAGGGCACTCATCACAGCAGCCAGATTTTTAGTCAACTGGCGCACTTCCGAGCGCAGACAGTCCAGTTCACTAGGGGGCGTCACCTGCGTTTTGGCTTCTGCCGCTAGCGGGGAAAAGGTGGTTACTGCCGGTTCCAGAGTGACTTCACCCTGGTGATGTTGGGTTGCCACTTCAGGTTTGCCCAGGGGTCGCAGTCCTTTTATTGCCATGTCCTTTAGGGCATCAAAGGTGGCATCTGGATGATCTAAAGACCACCAATTTACAGTTCTGCGTTCCGATTGGGACCTCAGTCCTTGCACAAATTGTTCTTTCAGCATCTTACTTTCATCAATGACACTTATGGTATTAACCTGCTTGAGGGCTCTCAGGGCCCCTTGTAGTCGGCAGGCATAGTCCCTTATACTGTCACTTGGTTGCTGTGAACAGTTGTAGAATGCCATCCGGAGATCTGTTTCGGTGCGATCTTCAAAAATGGCCTGTAACTTTAAGAGGATCGCAGGCACCAACTCCTGGTCCGTGGTAGCCCAAGTCTCCACTTCTCTCTCAGCAGCGCCAGTTAGCTGCCCTATTAATACTGCAGCTTTTTGCCTCTCAGACATGGAGTACATTTCCAGGACACTGCATATCTTCCGTTTGAATCCTGCTAAAGTGCCTGGCTCGCCGCTGTACTGGGGAAGCCATTTCGCCCCAGGCATATATGGGAGCGTTAGTGGCATGAGCGGGACTACCGGGCCGGGTGCTGGGCCTGCGCCCCCATCCGGCGCTACAATGCCACGCGGTGCGGGGTCGGGGCCTCCGGCTGGGGCCGCACCGTCGGCCGGTTGTTTCGACATATTAGTGCCCCCTTGGTTAATCGGGGCCTACCGTTTCCAGAAGCTGCTGCTCCACAAGCACAGCGATGGGGACAGGACCTTCGTCGCAGGCGCTCTGATGTCAGAGCGTTCACTTCCTGTCGCAGGACCTGCCGCTGAGTCAGAGCCGGGGGCGTGTCCGAGACTCTGCGCGCTTTTCAGGTACGCCCACCTTCTTCTCCAGCGCCTCAGGGCGCGAATATGGCGGCAAATATGGCGGTATTTGGCGCCAAAAGCACAAACAGTCTTTTTCAACCAAAACACTCCACAGGCACACAGGGCTCGCAATGCTGCAAGTTTCGAATCCTGTTCGTGATGCCAAGTTTGTGCTGACCCGCCACCACAATTGTGGATTACCAGGGCTATGAGGTACTCAGAGCCGAGCCCATGGAAGTCTATGGGGGTTGTCACTGGTAGCGGTGGCTCGGTCTGTGGCCCTGGCGGTCAGGGCGATGATGGGGGAATTATTTACAGGGGATTTGGTAGATAACAGTTCGTGACGCCACCTGTAGTTGTCTAGTCACTAAGACCAGCGCTGCTGAATAGAACTCTGAGGGGATGTTATAGCAGCTAGGTGTTGGGTCCCCCACAGGTGGGACTGTCCCTCTGAGTCTATGGTTGTAATGATGTAGGGTGCAGTTAAATGAATCAGTCTCACACCATCCAGCGTCTTTCCATACCTTTTACTTGTCAGATGTTTAGGCAGGTCCCGGGGAGCTGGTCGGGGTGGAGAATGCACGTCTAGGTAACAGCTGAGCAGGTTAGAGGCCTCCTTAACTTCCAATATGTAGGTGAGTCCAACTTGCATGAAGCGTAGTTAACTCCAAATACTCCAGCTTACTCTATAGCTGTACTGCCCGGCCGGCTTTGTGATGGAGCCTTCTAAATGGTGAAACTAAGTCCTTACTTTTGTCAAGCGCTTAACTCAAAGTCCTTGTTCCCCTGACTCCGGTTACGTACCGACACTAAGGCTTGCTCCTGCGACTTATAGTCCAGCGAGACTCTGGTTTTCTCGTTACTATGCCTGAAACAATAGCAACTCCTCGGTCCCCAGTGACCGGATAATTAGTGCAGGTAATTCACTACCTAAGGCACTGCTCTGTCTTCTCCACTGTGCCCTTCGCCCTGCTTCTGCTCTTAACATAGCACTGCAGCGTGGATGTAGAAAGTCAGTTTTTTCCTTTGAGCTCAATGAGCAGCTCTTAGTATCCTCTAAGTCCAGGCTGGTTAAGAGGTAGCTCTGACTAGGCTAGGATGAACTGGCTCACCCATACTAGCCTCCACTTCTTGGTCAGATGAGCTACTCTGGCACTCAACTCACACAGAGCTCTAACAGGAACTCAACTCTCTGCACTGTCCTGAGACAGGAACTTTCTCACTGTCCTGAGACAGGAACTTCCCCACTGTCCTGAGACAGGAACTTTTTTACGCAGGCTGCGTGACACTACTTTATACCCCTAGTGGGTGTGTCTAAAGTGTGAATGAATGATGTAAAGCTTTAACTGTTACCTTTCTGTGCAGACTCCAGGATTTTATGTGTGCCTTACAAAGCTGGGCTACACATAATCTCATAATATTAAATAATATATAATGATATACAAAGAATTAATCATGAATTTTATATGCTTTTATACATTATTTTCTTTTTTACATGAAGCTTTTTCATGTTTTTTTCTTTCAAATAGAAAAGCTTATAGAAAAATCATACAAAATCCATACTACGTTTAGAAAAAAATGGCAAAATTGATAAAAAATACACAAATGCTGCAAAAAATGTGTATTTTATTGTGCATTTCATATTTTCGTACTGTCTTGAAAGTAACATCCATCTGACACTGATCAGACTTAATGTCAACACCAATACAGTGGATTTATTTTTCTGTATTGGGCGTCCTCTAGTGGCAGGAAAAGGAGAGGCAAGCATGCATGGAGGAGCTGTATTCAAGGATGGTATCATCAGAAATGCACAAGTAATTTATTGAAGCATGCACATGGTAATCGCTAATGCAATTTAGATAGAGCAGTGATCAACATCATTCAGCCGCTAGGAGGAAGTTTTATAGTAAAAAAAAGTTATAATTGTGATGTATTGGGGTAAATAATCTTTTTGCTGTTTGAAAACCTAGAAAGGAACCAGCGACCTGGCGGCCTAGAAGAGAAGACAGTGGCCTGATGGACTAAGATTTTAGGTGTAGTAAGGTGAAATAACTGTGGTTTCTTTGCACTGGAGTTAAATTATTCATGTCATGAATGTGGCAATCCCAGTGGATGGTAATTTGATGAGCAAATTTATAGAAAAATTGGTGCAGTACTAAAAAATTCTGATACTATTGTAAGATAAATGTTGCATTTTCGGTATTTGGCTTCATAGGAGCCGCAAGATAACTGTGACATGGGCCTCCAGGTATCAAGGCAACCCAACGACATAGACGTGGAGAAAGTGATGGGTGCCTAATGATGAGTGTCAGAACAGAATGCCTACATTATTATTATTATTATAGATTTTTATAGCGCCATTTATTCCATGGCGCTTTACATGTGAAGAGGGGCAAATATAGACAAGTACAGTAAACATGAGCAATACAAGGCACACACAAGTACAGAAGGAGAGAGGACCCTGCCCGCAAGGGCTCACAGTCTACAGGGATGGGTGAGGATACACTAGGAGAGGGTAGAGCTGGTCGTGCGGTGGTTCAGTAGACTGATGATCACTGCAGGTTGTAGGCTTGTCGGAAGAGGTGGGTCTTCAGGTTCTTTTTGAAGGTTTCCATGGTAGGCGCGAGTCTGATGTGTTGGGGTAGAGAGTTCCAGAGTATAGGAGAGGCACGGGAGAAGCTTTGTATGCGGTTGTGAGAAGAAGAGATAAGAGGGGAGTAGAGGAGGAGATCTTTAGAGGATCGAAGGTTGCGTGTGGGTATGTACCGGGAGACCATGTCACAGATGTATGGAGGAGACAGATTGTGGATGGCTTTGTAGGTCATGGTTAGGGTTTTGAACTGGAGCCTCTGAACGATAGAAAGCCAATGAAGGGCTTGGCAGAGAGGAGAGGCTGGGGAATAACGGGGAGACAAGTGTATTAGTCGTGCAGCAGAGTGCTGGATGGATTGGAGTGGTGCCAGAGTGCTAGAGGGAAGGCCAGAGAGTAGGAGGTTGCAGTAGTCGAGGCGGGAGATGATGAGGGCATGCACTAGTGTTTTTGTACTTTCATGGTCAAGGAATGTACGGATCCGGGAAATATTTTTGAGTTTGAGACGGCAGGAGGAGGCTAGGGTTTGGACATGTGGCTTGAAAGAGAGGGCAGAGTCGAGGATCACTCCGAAGCACCGAGCGTGCGGGACTGGGGAAAGTGAGCAGTCATTGACGTTAATGGACAGGTCTGGTGGGGGGGTAGAGTGAGATGGGGGAAAGATGATGAATTCTGTTTTGTCCATGTTCAGTTTTAGAAAGCGAGCAGAGAAGAAAGCAGAAATAGCAGACAGACATTGTGGGATTTTGGTCAGTAAGGAGGTGAGGTCCTGATAGGTAGATCTGCGTGTCATCGGCGTAGAGATGATACTGAAGACCATGGGATTCTATGAGCTGTCCCAAGCCGAGGGTGTAGAT
The DNA here is from genome assembly GCA_033576555.1 of Oophaga sylvatica. Lineage (NCBI taxonomy): Eukaryota > Metazoa > Chordata > Amphibia > Anura > Dendrobatidae > Oophaga > Oophaga sylvatica. The sequence continues at coordinate 377,200,695 of JARQOD010000003.1, read as the reverse complement.
GGAGAAGAGTAGGGGTCCAAGAACTGAGCCTTGGGGAACACCGACAGACAGGGGGCGAGGTGAGGAGGTGGTGTGGGAGAGGGAGACACTGAATGTTCGGTTTGTTAGATATGATGAGATCCAGGATAGGGCCAAGCCTGTGATGCCAAGAGATGAGAGAATCTGTAGCAGGAGGGAATGGTCCACAGTGTCGAAGGCAGAAGACAGGTCCAGGAGAAGGAGGACAGAGTAGTGACGCTTGCTCTTAGCGGTTAGTAGGTCGTTGGTGACTTTAGTTAGGGCAGTTTCAGTTGAGTGATGCAGTCGGAAGCCTAATTGTAAGCGATCAAAGAGGGAGCAGGAGGAGAGGTGGGAGGACAGTTCAAGATGGACATGCTGTTCCAGTAGTTTTGAGGCATAAGGGAGAAGATATATCGGGCGATAGCTAGACACAGAGGATGGGTCAAGGGAGGTCTTTTTGAGAATGGGTGTGATCAAGGCATGTTTGAAGGATGAGGGGAAGACACCATTTGTAAGTGAGAGGTTGAAGAGGTGTGTTAGAGTAGGGGTGAAGACGGTGGCGAGGCTAGGTATGAGGTGGGATGGGAGCTGGTCAAGCATGCAAGTGGTGAGGTGTGATCTTGATAGGAGGGTGGAAAGCTGATCTTCTGTCATGGTGGAGAAGTTGGTTTTGGAGGAAGAGGGTTGAGCAGCTAAGAGGGGCAATGGGGGCTGTGGGCCAAACCTTTCTCTGATCATATCGATCTTCTGCTTAAAGAAGAGGCAAAGTCTTCAGCAGAAATGAGAGGAGAAGGAGGAGGTGCTGGGGGACAGAGTAGAGAATTGAAAGTGTTGAAGAGCTGTTTAGGATTGTGAGACAGGGAGGATATGAGAGATGAGAAGTAAGTTTGCTTTGCAGCAGTGAGTGTGGACTTGAAGCTGGTGAGGGACTGCTTGTATGCGGTTAGGTGCTCGGATTTTTTCCATCTCCGCTCAGCAACCCTGGAAGCCCATCTCAGTTCTTTGGTGAGGCTGGTCAGCCAAGGCTGCCTGTTGATTGTACAAGTTTTGCTATGTGTGAGGGGGGCAGGTGAATCAAGTGCTGCTGTTATTGTAATGTTATAAAAGGTGGCAGAAGAATCTGTGTCATGAAGTGAAGATATGTCTGTAAGAGGGAAGAGGGACTCAGAGAGCATTGGTAAATTGAGGTGTTTGAGATTTCTGCGAGGGTGAGTGAGTTTGTGGAGTGGGGGTTGTGCACTAGAAGAGGAGAGAGAAGAGAACGTCAGTAGGTTGTGGTCAGACAGGGGAAGGGGTGAGTTAGTGAGATTAGTAAGGTAACAGAGGCGGGTGAAGATAAGGTCGAGCGTGTGACCATCTTTGTGAGTGGCCGCAGAGGACCATTGAGTGAGGCCAAAGGAGGCAGTGAGCGATAAAAGTTTAGAGGCCGCTGGGGTGGAAGCATCAATGGGGATGTTGAAGTCACCCATGATGATAGTGGGGATGTCAACAGAGAGGAAATGGAGCAGCCAGGTGGTGAAGTGATCGAGAAAGGTGGAGATGGCAAGTTCTGGGGGGCGGTAGATGACAGCCAGCTGGAGGTTGGAGGGGGAGTAGATGCGGATGGAGTGCACCTCAAATGAGGGAGTAGTAGCGGAGGGGGGTAGTGGAATTGGGGTAAAGGAGCAGGTATCAGATAGGAGCAAACCAACTCCTCCACCAGGTTTGTTGCTGGGGCGGGGGATGTGAGATAGGTGGAATCCACTGTATGAGAGTGCAGCTGATGAGGCTGAGTCAGAGGGGGTGAGCCAGGTTTCGGTGATGCCAAGGAAGGAGAGTTTATTGGCCACATGCAACAGTGTAGGGTGCCAGAGGGTGGTAGCCGTGGTCAAGCTGTTGCTCCATGTCATCCTGGCACTTTACAGGAAATCTGTGTCGCAGGCCCAATGTGCTGTCTAATGTAGGGTGCTGCTCACTTGTAGTCCACAGGTCTCTGCTGTCTTCTGGTCTCCATCTTCAGGAGCAGCCGTACACATCAGGGGACACACAGTTTGTTTCAACATTCAAAAGTTAACTGGACACTTCAAGTACATCAGATTGTAGCACGCAGTATCGGACACAGCACCCGCCAGCTTTTGTTTCAGTTATACAGTATATTTTCTGCTTCACTTTTAGTTCCACCTGTACTATTGGATCACCCGCCAGGGCAGTGGGATACTCGATACCGGGCCGGGGTATTGAAGGGATGTGTCACAGCGGCGGTGACCCGGTCCGTGGCCCTGGGCGTCCAATAAAAGGGGAATATTTACAGGGGATATTTAGAGTTTGTAGTGTAGGTATTCGTGACGCCACCTGTGGTATCTGGTCAATGGTGACCAGCGCTACGATGCAGATCCTCTGGGATAGATGGTGAGATGCAGCAGAGTTGGTACAGTCTCCCACAGGTGAGGCTATGATATCCCAGGGCAGGTAGATGTAGTAAAAGGTGGTAATGGTGCCAAGAGATGTAGCGGAGTGTAATAGGTGACGCAGGAAGAAACTGAGAAACAATCAGCGAGTTGCAGTTTCCAAAGCTTTACTCACAGTTCTGATATGCGCAGTACAGATGCCCGCTTGGTACCGTGTCCTCCAGGTGAGGGGTTCAGCAAACCCCCAGGTAGATTGGGAAACACCTTTCCAGGACTCCGTTCTATATTTGTGTTCCTTCCACTGGCCGTCTCACTGTGCTGATTTTCCCGCCTTCTATCCTTACAGCACCTTCACCAACAGTGTCCCAGATCAGCGGCTGCGAATCCTATCGGACAACGACTTATTTCTGCGTTCCTTTGATTCTATATAGCTACCTCTCCGGCGAAGATAATGGTGGTTATTGTCTGTGATTCACAGCAGTCGACTTGCTAGCTGAGTCATAAAATCCTCCACTAGGCTAAGGGGTCGAGTGCCCTCTGTGACCTGGTCCCTCTGCCAACAGACCGGGACCGACAGATGGCTCCTGCTCTCTCCGTATCCCTAGGACCCCTTCCTCTCTCACTCCAGAAGCTTCTCTTTCTTTCTGCTTCTTTCTCTCTACTTCTGGACTAAGCTCTTTCAGCTTTTAGTCCCTTCTGAGTCTCTCTCTAGACTCCTTTTCCTTCACTGCAGCCTCTCCTCACTGGGAGCTGCTCCAATACATGTACTACTCCTTCCTCTTCGTCCTCAGGACTCTCTAAACTCTGTTCACTGCTTCCTCAAGCTTCACTCCTCCTCCTTGCTACTAACTACTCCACCCGCCCATACACCCTTTCCTATCTCAGCCTGGAATGAGACCATCCTCCTCAGGGTATGTTCAGGGTGCCCAGCTGTTCTAGTGTGTATTGGGTGCAGGTGTTAGAGTCCTAGGTGGTGCTCCCTCCTTACCTGAGAGTGAAGTATCACACCTCTGGGTGAGGTGCAATACCTCTGTGGCGACTGGACCCTCAGGGGCGCCACACTATCTCTAAGCTCACTGGTTCCATCAGCCCCAGGGATGTCCTGTCTGGCCCCGCAGTATTAGCAAGATCCGTTACCTTTCCCTCACTCGATTCCCCATCCACTTTCCTTTGTACAGAAAGAGTTAAGGTACTCTCCATAGCACCTGTTTTGAGCCTTAGGCTCCGGACGTTGAAGCAATGCCTGCAGGGAGTCTTGCATGGTCTCATACCACCCAACACCAAATGTACTCCTCTAGCTGTCAGTCCAGTGCTCCTTGAACTTGACTTTGTCACTGTCAAAAATGAACTCTCTCACTAACTGTCAGGGGTGTATCAGATGCTACAGACAGTCGCTCTGCGTCTGGCTGCAGAAGGTCTCTGCGTTTAGCATTGCAAATGCCTTCTTAATCCTTCAGACTTTTTGACCCAGTGGCAACCTCCCTCCGACTCTAATTGACACATCTGGACCTAGGTGTTTATAGACTCCCAGTATGCTCCAGGGAGTCACAGGTGATATTCATGTGTAGCCTAGCTGCGCTTGGAATCACATTTCTCAGGAGGATGCACCAAAGGTAACACTCACAAGAGACCTGATATTCATTCACGCAGCTTCACCAATCCCTAGAGCCACCAGAGGGAGCCCTTTCAAAGTATATAGGATGGTGAAGACACTGAGTTTGAGCTGAGTTTGCTTAGTCTCCTCAGAGAGAGCAGGCAGTCTACGCCTAGACAGCAGAGAGCTCAGAACAAGCGTAGTTTGTTGTTACCACAGAAAGTTGAGAAGCTGTTAGTTCTCTTGGAGTGTTGGAGAGTTAGCTCTAGAAGTGTGCACAGATCAGTTGACGGAAATCCTGATAGCTGCTTCAGACAGAGCTTTAGAAAGAAAGAAGGAAAGAGAACAACAGTTATTGAAAGAACCTGAAGACTGCAGCTTTGAGCTTAGTTCAATGTGTGGAGGCTAGTACGAGTGGAGAAAGATAGCCACTTCAGCCTGGTCAGAACTGAGTCAACTGAGTGCAGTTTCAGTGAGCAAGCGTGCCAACGCTTTGAGAGCGGTGAAGAGAGAGAAGAATCAGCTATCTACTGCTAGTGTGCTTATGTTAAGGGTCGGAATAGGACGAAAGGCGAGTGGAAGAGAAGAAGAGAGTAACGGAGGTTGAAACAGCATTGATAGCTTACCTCTACTCTGAATACCGGACACCGGGTCCGAGCTTGCTAGCATCTACACGACTAGTAGGAGATACCGGAGACCCTGCTGGACTACAGGTCGCAGGGGCCCAGGAGTGCTGATACGTAACCGGGGTCAGGAAGACGGGGGTCTAGCAGGATGCTGCATACAGAGACACTGTTCTATCCAAGAGAAGGCTCCACCTCAAAGTCAGCCGGGTGTATACGTGAAGACAGAGTTAGACTTCGTTTTATGCAGGTCAGAAACTCACACTACAGGAGTAAGGAGGCCCTACACCTACTCAGTGGGAATACTGGACGTGCATCCTCCACCCTGCCAGCATCCCGGGACGTGCCTGCCATTCCACCAGTACAGAAAGAGACTTTCGTGTGTGTGTCTGCATTATTGCTCCTGTGGCCAAAAGCCCCCTTCTCCATCCTGCACCCCTACACCGCCATCTACCCTGAGGGATCCAGTCTTGCCTGTGGAAGACTTAACACCTTGCTGCCCAGTAACAACCCCTCAGCGGATCTACACAGCAGCGCTGGTCACCCTGACCAGGCACCACAGGTGGCGTCACGAATTCCTGCAAATACTTTAATCCCCTGTAAATAACCCCCCTTTTAGTGAGCGCCCAGGGCCACGGACCGAGCTGTGCTACCCGTGACATCCCCCATTGAAGTGAACGGGCTCGGTGCCGAGTACCCCACAGGCCCTGGCGGGCGACTCATTCACACTTTCCCTTGTGAAGGCTTAGAGCTATAGCAGTTGGATTACTTCCTCTCTGATGCTGTTGGAGGACATTTAGTGTTACCTCTACAGTTACTACCTACCTTTAAAATAAGCACTAAACTATGTCCTATCCTGTGCTCACCCTATACTTGTGCTGGAATATACCTTACTCATACTATGCAGTACCTTTACAGTTCCTACACCGCAGCACGATTACCTAAAACACTATGCATTATTACGCACTACTTTCTAAACATGCATGACATAGTTCACACTTCACATATCACAGTACATGTAAAAAAATGCATGACACCATTCAGTTTGACAGCTGTTAGGGAGTTTACAGTGAGAGTCGTGTATCTTCCCAACAAGACAACAATTGCGCAGAGATTGATATGAAAAATGGATGTTACATGAATGTCAAAGATGGACCTAGAAAATATAGATTTTCCGTATACTTGTCTAAGCCAAATTGTAATCGTGTAGCTGATATAAACCATCTGTCTGCTGCACAGATATATCCCCAGATCTCTATGCATGTCCTGGGACCGTACGGCACTCTTTATATTAATTAGTTCCCGAGATCGGCCAATGGGAGCAGAATTTCACTCAGACAATATCACAAAGTGCTTCTTGATGACAATGACAGCTTAATAGGGATGGAAATAACTCTATATAACTTCTTCCTGCAGTTGTGAAGGATTGCTGCAGGAATCCGCAAAATATCTACAATGTATGATAGCTTTATAATAGGGCAATAAGTCCTAGTTACTGACTAAGCCCAGGATCACACATGCGATAAACTTGCATGATTCTCGTGCGAGTCTCTCGCATGAACACCCGGCACTACCGCCGACACTCGGACCGGAGCATGCGGCTGCATAAAAATACATGCAGTCACATGATCCGGTCCGAGTGCCGGTGGCAGCACCGGGTGTTCATGCGAGAGACTCGCACGAGAATCGTGCGAGTTTCTCGCATGTATGATCCCGGCCTAAGCTGTGCACATCTGCATGGCTGCCTGCAAATGACAACTGCATGTTTATGTTAGAATATTCATAGTAGAGTGTATATGGTAAATTATCAGGGTATCTATAGTTATGGCTGGCACCCGGAAAAAACAGGCAAGTGCTGGGGCCCTTTGTGTTTAGTTTGCACACTGCATGTATAGAGCTGTATTAGGCTATGTGCACACTAGGTGTTTTTTTTTTTTTTTCTGCAGCAAAACCTGTTCTCTAAAGAAGCTGCAGAAAAAAAGAGTGTTTTGCTTGTTTTTTCTTGTGTTTTTTTGTGCGTTTTTAATACGTTTTTATTATGCTACATTTGTCTCTTGCGCATGCTGATAAAGTTTAGTGCAAAAAAAAAAAAATTGGTTTTGGCACAAAAAACTCAGCAAAACCTGGTACCTGCATTTTTTTTCACCACCCAGCTGCTTGCTCTGATTGCTGCAGTTTAACCACTTAGATGCAGCTGTCAATTCTGGCAGTGGCATTAAAGAGGATTGAAATTGGGTAGCGATGGCATTGTCATGGTCTTCTGCAGCTTGTGGATAGGCTTCATAAGGATACATAAACATGGCACCAGGTGCTGTAGACTGATGAGTAAAATGTGAAATATTGCTGGAGAGCTGCACAATAATGAGGGTCTGCAAGAACAGTGAAGCATGGTGGAGGGTCCGGCAAGTTTAGGGCTGCAATTCAGCATATGGAGTTGGGGATTTGGTCAGGATTAATGGTGTCCTCAGTGCTAAGAGATACAGGCAGATATCTATCCATCATGTCATACATCAGAAATTGGCTCTAAACGATCTTCATTGTAAAGAATAAAAAACAAAGAGTCCTATAAATGATGACCCGACAACAGAACCCTGATCTTGCATCATCCAGTCTGTCTAGGATCACATGAAGGATCAGCACAAGCCCCATAGGCCGGGTCACACTTGCGAGTGCAAGTCTCTCGCATCAATACCCGGCACTGCCGCCGGCACTCGGACCGGATCATTCAGCTGCATAGAAATACATGCAGCCGCACACTCCGGTCCTGAGTGCCGGGTATTGATGCGAGAGACTCACGTGAGTTTCTCGCACTGCACTCGCAAGTGAGACCCTGGCCATACATAGAAGATCTGGGGTCAGGTCTCCAAAGTCCTTGCTGAGCTCCTTCAAAAGTTGTGTGCAAGAACCTAAAAAAATAAATGAAGGTGACGGGCGATCACCAAGTAGTGATGGGATTGAGATTTCTCTTTTGTTCACTCATTTTGCTAATTGATAAAAATAAATTAATACTTTTATTTTTTAAAGCATTCATAATTTTCAGCATTTTTTCCGCACCTGCCTAAAACTTTTGCACAGTACTCTATATATCAGTTCATATCAACTCCCTTTTCCTTGAACTAAAAAATATATAGCTCTTGGAACATGAGGAGGAAATGTAGAAAGCGAAGAGGGGCCCCTGGTGCTCTGTGGTCTCAGGGGCCCCTCATAAACTTGGAGCCGGCCCTGGCTGTAGGGATGCAATGATAGTAGGGGCACCAAGATTCGGGCACCAGAAGGGGCCTAAAGGCCTCAGCATTTTAGATAACCATGGCAGATGTGGGCCTTGTTATTGATTTGATTTTGAGGTTTATGCCTGTCAGGTAGTTCGGCACGGTCATATAGTAATTGTTATCTCCCCTCTCTCCCGTAGCCATGGTGGATGCGCTAGGTGTCGTGTTGGGCAGTAGTTTGACAGTGATGCTTGGCGCCACGGCCCTGTACATCCTGATTCGCTGGTATCAGAGCGGACGTTGTTGCTATGGTGGGTATAAATGTTTCAAAAGGCCTCATTTATTAAAACTGTGTTGCCCATAGCAGCCAATCAGAGCTCAGCTTTCACTTTATAAACAACTTGGGGAAAATTAAAGGTGCAATGTGATTGGTTGCTATGGGCAACAATGACAGGATCCTGACAAGAGGTGTCACTCTCGCAGGGGACTTTAAGGGCACATTTAGACGTGTTGACACTTGCGTTAAACGACCGCCGATCGCACCCTTTTGCACTGCAGTCAACATTTTAGAATTGACCCTCCAATAATACATAGGTTCTTAAAGGGGTTTTCCAGGATACTTTTTTATTTTATAGCCATCTTCTTAGTAAAAAATACAGAATGATTCATACCTAACCTCCAGTGACGCCTCCAGTCTTGAGCCAATGATATCACGACTACTGCATGTGACCGCTGCTGCCAGTCACTGGGTTCAGTAGTCATGCCAAGCTAAGTGATTGACTGTATTAGTCAAACGCTTTATTAGCGACATACTAGTTTCAGCCGTGTCAACAAAAAACAGAGGCAGCGCTGGGGCGGCAGGGGTTAAGTACGGACCATTTAGTTATTTTTAATAAAACAATGCCTTAAAAAAAAAACAAATGTGACCTGTAAAAATCCCTTTAATGGTGAAAACATTCAGGGTGGCTTTATATGTGGCAGATTTTTCTACAGTAAATATGAAAGCAGCAGAAAAATCTGCATATGATTTTGCTGCTGATTCACAGAGTGCCTATCACCTGCTACTGGATTGAAAAGGGTGAAAGATGCAGCGAAAATCTGCAAAAAAAAAATCCCAGACATGATATAGATTTTTTTTATCTAAAACCTACATGGCAGAATTTGCAGCATGTGGACAAAATTTGATAAATTAGACCCATTGCCTGCTACTGTGATCCATTGCAGATATTAACAGCGCAAATCTGCAGCAATTCCGCCTATTAAATTGAGGTTGTTTTGGTAAAATGTGTGAATAGTGGTAAAAAAAAAAGCAATAAAAAAACAGGCTGGGTCCATTTTAAAGAGGTTATCACTTCTGCACCTTGTAATGGTTGGTGTTCATGATGTTATATCGGTGTATATCTGCCAGAACACGTGCACCGATGACATTATTGACCCCGTGCATGACACCTGCCGATTCTGCAGCGATGTAACTACAAAAGATGCAGAGGTTGCAAACGCACCCGGGCTGTTATGTAGCTGAGGAGGACAGGAACAACAGCAGGGCAGCCGAACACCTGAGATGTTGTAACTGATGGGTTGCAGATTCCTAAACTAACGACCCAACTAGAGGTAGCCGTGGAGCGTTCCTACGTTGATCCTAGACGCCTCGTCACAGCCTGAGAGATAACTACACCTAAAGGCAGAAAGATGAAAGCTATCTGCCCCGGAGCAGATCCCCAAAGAAAATAGGAAGCCCCAAACATATAATGGCGGTTAGACAAGATGAAAATACAAACATAGGCAGAAAATAGACTGAGCAAACGCTGGGGCCACAAGCTGACTAAATAGGATAGTACAGGAGAGATTACTTTCTGCAACCCAGAAAACCCTACAAAAATCCAACAATTCTGATTAAAAAATACTGAGATCACACGATCTCGCCGCCCACTAAGGCTGTGTTTCCATGGTATGGAAACACAGCGCTTTGGACGGAGCGGAAATTCCGCTCTGCCCAAAGCCCCGCCCCCTTCTGAACGCGCGCTCATTCCGGATGTGTTCAGGACACCTCCGGAACACATCCGGAATGATCGCAGGGCTCCAAAGCCCTGTGTAATTTCCCTTGCGGCGACGCAGCGGCGCCGCAAGGGACTAGGACATGCTGCGGTCTGAAAAGACGCGCCGCATGTCCTGAAACGCAGGTCTTCTGCCTGCGTGTTTTGCAGCATAGTGGAGACGGGATTTCTTGAAATCCCCTCCACTATGCTGTAACATCTGGACGCTGCGTGTTTGACGCTGCGCCAACGCACAGCGTCAAACACGCAGCTAATCCGGACTGTTTCCTGATAGTGGAAACATACCCTTAATCAGATCTCAGTGTGAACAAAAACCAAGCCGCAGCCACTGAAAAAACAGGAAAAAGCAAATGAGCAAACAACAGTGGCTGCAGATAAACTGTGAGGAGCTCAGGCCCCAGGAGGGGACCTGGCTGACCTCCACAAAAGTGTAGAAAACAATGCAAAAAGCAAGCACAAAAAGAAAAACAAAAAATATCTTATCTGAAAGCAGGAGATGCAGGCAAGACTCCAGCTAACTTCCAAATGAACCAGGAACTACAATTGAGACAAGCACAATTGATCACCGGCAACCATCATGGGAGGGAACCTCCCTTATATCAGACCAGTCAGTGAACCCAGATTGCCACTCCTCGCTGAAAGGTTCAGTACTGTCTGTAACCACCAGAGGGAGCCTCTGCTCAGAAACCATCTCTAGCACATTCATAACACCGGGCCCTGGAGCCTAAGGGGCCCAAAAGTCATTTTGGCCTATATGAAAAGACCATTAGATTTGCAATAATTGGGGGTCCCGTTTATGCATATACATTGGGGTCCCATGAGTTTAAAGTTAGACCACTGCGATTATGCACATGTCCTGGTAGGAGGGTCATCAGTGCGTCCACCAAGTGAGCACCATTTTATGAAATTATATCCAACCACGCACAATGATATTCAGTGTCTGATTGTAAAATCACACCAGCCAATATAAAGAGCAAAAAAGAAACTGTAAGAACGCGCCTCTCGTCAAAAGGCTTTGTGGTGTGCGTGATATCTCACTCACATGGCGCCAATACCCCCCTCCTTACTGTATATGTTAAAGGTTAATCGGCATAAATAATGATTTCATTTCTGCTTTCATTTCTAGAGACAAGTTTCGTCTTCAATCTTTACAACATTCGGTAAGTGAGGCGACGGCTCAAACTTTCTAGGGTCTGATTTCCATCAAATTAAACTTGGTTATGATGACAGCTGCTTAGTATATAACCAGGTATGATCGCACTGGAATTGTACGCTGCTGATTACAGTATCCGCATTGCAGATGAAATGTTACAAAATCTCACTCACGCACTATGTAAAAAATCCACAATGGAAATGGGCTGAGCTGCAAATTTGCAAACAGCAACTTGTCAATTTATGTTGCGGATTTTCACATTTTCAACTCATCAAATCTGCAGCATTTCTGCAAAGATATTCAGAGCAATTTTACAGATCAGACCAGCGGAGTTGTACACGTTGATTAAATCTGCTGCATAATTAAGGAATATCAGCAGTGTAAAGATTTATAGATCTGCTGCATGTCAATTTATACTGCGGATTTTCAGTTTCCAATGGTGAAATTTTCCTAATTCATCACACCGTGTCCAAAAGGAAATCTGCAGCTGTATTGACAACTGTGGATGTCTCTGACTTTTCTGCTAAGGGAGATTCACAATGAATATATGTCTGGCGTGCACATACCCTAAAGGTTTAGAAAACAAAAACAGTAATGTTGCATGTAAGAGTCAAGAGCATTCGGGATCAGTGGCAGGACCAACAATTAACACGTTTTCAGTTATCCTTGTATTAGGTGATACCAATATCAGCACCTGGCTGATACATATTAATGATGCCAATAACTCCCTTTATGAGAAGAAATAAGAAGAGCGGGTACAGGTGGGCAAACTCTATTCTTTGGAAAGTTCCCTGACTCCTAGAAGACTTGGAAACTCTCTTAGGTGTCAGAGAAAACCTGCAGAAACCTCCTGGAAAGCCGTGTTCCCCCAACGTATTTTTTGCTGTGACTCCAAGTCATGAAGAATATTTGGAGGTGCCATCTACGTCACTCAGTGCCACAAACTTTGAATGGAATGGCAGAATGTATTCTCAACCAGTGCTCCATTTACGTCTTCCTGGATGTGGTCTAGTTAAAGGGTTTATCCAGGACCTGCCTGCTCTACCTGGCGCCAGCACAGAGCCGTCACCGATGTGTGGGGTTGCTTCTCAGCCAAGGGAATCGGCTCTCTCACAGTCTTGCCTAAAAACACAGCCATGAATAAAGAATGGTACCAGAATGTCCTCCAAGAGCAACTTCTCCCAACCCTCCAAGAGCAGTTTGGCGATCAACAATGCCTTTTCCAGCATGATGGAGCACCTTGCCATAAAGCAAAGGTGATAACTAAATGGCTCAGGGAACAAAACATAGAGATTTTGGGTGCATGGCCTGGAAACTCCCCAGATCTTAATCGCATTGAGAACTTGTGGTCAGTCATCAAGAGACGGGTGGACAAACAAAAACCTAAAAATTCTGACAAAATGAAAGCATTGATTGTGCAAGAATGGACTGCTATCAGTCAGGATTTGGTCCAGAAGTTGATTGAGAGCATGCCAGGGAGAATTGCAGAGGTCCTGAAGAAGAAGGGTCAACACTGCAAATATTGACGTGCTGCATTAACTCATTCTAACTGTCAATATAAGCTTTTGTTACTCATATGTTTGCAATTATTATATTTCTGTCTGTGATAAAAACATCTGTCAAGCACACATAAAAACCAGAGGGCAGCAGATAATGTGAAAATATAATATTTGTGTCATTCTCAAAACTTTTGGCCATGACTGTAAGGTAAGCTATTATTTTTGAATGTGCTTGCTTGTACACAGTTGTATTGTTGTTATTTTTTATTCTAGGACTAAAAGGCAATCGAAAGATTACTACCAGTGCAATAAAAAATGGTCAAAAACTTGTGTGTGTTTATTTCATTCAAATGCATATTTTGTGTATCTTTGTGGGTAATGTTTAATACAATGTGGTTATTGTTATATTCTGTGTTGGCGTACTTGGATACTACGTGGTTACTGCTATATTATGTGTTGGCGTACTTGTATACTATGTGGGTAGTGCAATATTCTGTGTTGGCGTACTTGTATACTATGTGGGTAGTGCAATATACTGTTTTGGCGTACTTGTATACTATGTGGGTACTGCTATATTATGTTTTGGCGTACTTGTATACTATGTGGGTACTGCAATATTCTGTGTTGGCGTACTTGTATACTATGTGGGTAGTGCAATATACTGTTTTGGCGTACTTGTATACTATGTGGGTACTGCTATATTATGTGTTGGCATACTTGGATACTATGTGGGTAGTACAATATTCTGTTTTGGCGTACTTGTATACTATGTGGGTACTGCTATATTATGTGTTGGCGTACTTTGATACTATGTGGGTAGTGCAATATTCTTTTTTGGCATACTTGTAAACTATGTGTGTATTGTTTTATACTATGTGGGTAGTGATATATTCTGTTTTTTGCCTTTTCCAATTGTTATACCTGAGTTCTGAGCAGTGATTGTGATTTTTTTTTTTTTAGGTTCCTTGCAAGTGGAGAATCGCTCTCCTCACTCCATTTCCAATTTAGATTGGGAATCTCTACCATTTCGGGCATAATAAAGCACACCTGCCGTGCACTGTGGGACTGTTTGGTCTCGGAATATATGCCTGAACCTACTACACAGCGGTGGATGGAAATAGCAGATAATTTCCAACAGATCTGCCAATTTCCGAATTGTCTTGGAGCAATTGATGGCAAACGTCAGAATTGTGAAGCCAGCGGGAACAGGATCAGAATATTTTAACTATAAAAAATATTTCTCCGTTGTCTTGATGGTCATCGCTGATGCCGAATATAGGTTCATTGCAGTGGACATAGGGGCATATGGACGATCGAACGATTCCCAAGTCTTCAAACTTTCAGCGATGGGACATCGACTGTATGGGAACACATTCCATTTCCCAGCCCCTAGGCCGCTGCCTCAAACCACAGGGCCACCTATGCCATATGCATGTGTTGGTGATGAGGCTTTCCAGCTCTCAGAACATTTATTAAAACCGTATGCCAGCAGAGGACTGACCCATACCAAACGGATTTTCAATTACAGGCTCACAAGAGCTAGAGGAATGGTGGAGTGCACGTTTGGAATCCTGACTGCAAAGTGGCGTGTGCTATTGACAGCCATCAATTTGAAGACTGACACTGTCGACGAAGTCATAAAAGCCTGTGTGGTACTGCATAATGTTGTGATCTGCAAAGAACAATTGACCATTGAGGACCACCTGCAAGAAACAACATTACACGATTATCACAATAATACCAATAGAAGTTCTGTTGCTGTTTCTAGGATGAGGGACAGATTTGCCGAGTACTTTATTTCAGCCGAAGGACAGGTAGACTGACAGGATGACCGTGTGTGATCAATTGTTATGTTTGTGTTTGTCCCTAAATAAATGTAATGTTTCTGTCTTTAACATTGGTACTGTTATTAATCTTTATTACACATGTAACCTTACATAACATGTAACATTATAAAGAAATGAGAGACCAAAAATTGAATCAACCAATTCAAAATTTATTTAACCAATTTTTTTTAAAGTTTGTAAATGTTTACTTTCAAAATATCTTTGATAAAAGTATTTTTGGCATTCAATGACTCATAGTCTTTTTTTTTTATTTTTTTTTAAATAACATTACAACGCTGTGTAGTGTGTGGCAGACATACTATTGGAGGGGCTGCGGGACACTTCGACCGTGGGAGTGTGTAGAGAGGACTGGGATGCTGGTGGGGAAGGAACAGTAAGAGGTGAAGGGGTGGAAAGGGTTAAAGAATGGGAGGACAAGTTGGAGGCAGAATCAGTGATGGGTGGTGGAGTGGAGGGTGGGGCAGGTACTGGAGGAGCAGGTGATATGGTAGGGAATTGGTAGGGGGAAGGAGATTGGTAAGAGGTGGGAGTGTGGTATGGGGTAGGTGGTTGGTACGGGGTAGGTGGCTGGTACTGGGGAGGTTGTTGGTACTGAATAGGTGACAGGAGTTGTTGAGGGGACTGTAGTTGGTGAGGTGGCTGAAGTTGGGGAGGTGGCTGAAGGTGGGGAGGTGGCTGAAGTTGGTTAAGTGGCTGAAGTTGGTTAAGTGGCTGGAGTTGGGAAGGTTGCTGAAGTTGGGAAGGTGGCTGAAGTTGGGAAGGTGACTGAAGTTGGGAAGGTGACTGAAGTTGGGAAGGTGGTTGAAGTTGGGAAGGTGGCTGAAGTTGGGAAGGTGGCTGAAGTTGGGAAGGTGGCTGAAGTTGGGAAGGTGGCTGGTACTGGGGAGGTTGGTGATAGTGGGGAGGTTGCTGGAACTGTGGAGATGGCTGATAATGAATAGGAGGGGGAGGAGGCACGCCGACTGGAGGGGGGGGAGGGGGAGGAACAACTGGGGTGGATGGAGGAGGATGGGAGACAACCTGCACTAGAGCAGCGTGGCACGTGTGCATCACATACATCTGCTGGTCAGCAGATAGCGGATCTATGCGCTCCGCAACCGACCAAAAAAAGCTGTGATTTGGTGATGCTCTTGTGTGGCCCAGCTATGCAGGCACACATAAAAATCCAGGAGAGTGCACAGGAAGGTAATCGCAACGCTTGATATGCATTCACTGCCACTCACTCTTTCAGACACACCCATCTGAGGTATAAGAGGGAGTGACACGTAGCAGAGAGAGATCAGTTTGAGTGAGTGTTCCGTTGGATTTCAGTCAGTTAGCTTCTGTCTAAGGACAGAGCAGCCATTCAGTCTCAGTCCAGTCTGGACTTGGAAGATACTGAGAGCTGTGCAGCGAGCTCTGGGAGAAAGCTGACATTTCCTCAAAAAGCTACAAGTGCT
This sequence comes from Oophaga sylvatica, assembly GCA_033576555.1. Classification (NCBI taxonomy): domain Eukaryota; kingdom Metazoa; phylum Chordata; class Amphibia; order Anura; family Dendrobatidae; genus Oophaga; species Oophaga sylvatica. The sequence goes on along the minus strand of JARQOD010000003.1, from coordinate 377,184,890 downwards.
TATGTTAAGAGCGGGAAGCAGGGCGAAGGGCGCAGTGGAGAAGACGGAGAAGTGCTACAGGTATTGGATTACCTGCACTAAATTGCCGGACACCGGGGTCCGAAGCGTTGCTAGTGTTTCAAGCATAGTAACAAGAAAACCGGAGGCATCTGGACTACAGGTCGCAGAGTGCAGCCCAAAGCGTCAATACGTAACCGGAGTCAGGGAGAACGGGGACTTTGAGTCAAGCGCAGACAAAAGTAAGGACTTAGTTCTCACCACTTAGAAGGCTCCACCACAATGTTGGCCGGGCATTACAGCTATTGAACAAGCTGGAGAGTTCAGAGTTAACTTTGCTTCAGGCAAGTTGGACTCACATGTATATGGAAGTTAAGGAGGCCTCTAACCTGCTCAGCGGTTACCCGAATGTGCACTCTCCACCCGACCAGCTCCCCGGGACCTGCTTGAACCATCTACCAGTAAAAGGTATGAAAAGAAGCCGCATTGTGTGTGACTGAATTCTTATCTACACCCAGCATCGTCACCATAGACTTCCAGGGACCAGTCTCACCTGTGGGAGACCCACCATCTAGCTGCCCCATAACATCCCCTGTGAAGACCCTTACAGCAGCGCTGGTACAATTGACCAGAAGCCACAGGTGGCGTCACGAACTACCTATCCCAATAATCCCCTGTAAATATCCCCCATTGTATGAGCGCCCAGGGCCACGGACCGAGTCCTGCTGCCAGTGACAAACCCCATAGACTTTCATGGGCTCGGTGCCGAGTATCCATTGCCCTGGTACTTAGTGCGACTCATCTCTGGCGTCACGAACAGGATCCGAAGCTTGCAATTGTGAGTCCTGTGTGCCTATATTGACTGTTTGATGAAAAAGACTGTTTGCTGCATTTGGCGCCAAATACCGCCATTTTACCGCCATATTGGCGCCCTGAGGCGCTGGTGAAGAAGGTGGGCGTGCATTCGTGGGCGTGTACCCCCCCTGTGGCGCGAAAGTTATGGCCGCCCTCTCCAAATGCTACTATAATGTGCGGTCCTGCCCCACTGCTAAAGAAATCCGCCTCCTCTTCATCCTCTATGCGAAAAGGAGGAGACGCAAATCCCGCCTCCACGGAAGAGACCAGATTGTTCCTGATGGAAACTACAGTCTGGCCTGGGACGAGATGGCGGAAGGACAGGAGAATCTGTGCAGAGGACCGGAGGCATACAAGTCCTGCTCACCGGAAGATTTCCTACCTGTGCCGGAGCTGTCCCCGGATCGGGACACTAGCACCGCCATGCTGGAGCTACAGAAGGAGAACGCGGAGCTAAGAAGGAAGCTCCAGAGTCATGCAGATTTACAGGAGACGGAGAAACGCTGGCGTGCCCAGACACAGCGGCTGCTGTGGGACGCAGTGTTCTCTCCACAAGCCTAACGCCGTCTCCTGATTTCCCAAGTTCCCTGCTGAAAAAGGCTATGGAGAGATCGGAGGTTGCCCCCAAGAGTGCTGTACCTGATCCCACCGATGCGGAGGTGGAGGAGAAGGAGGCTGAGGAGGCCCTGCCCGGTCCGGAGTGCCAGCCAGGCCAGGGGGCCACAGCGGAGTACGGTTCCCCGGTAAGGTCACCGGAGGGGTCCCAGCCGTCATTGCCGGAAATCGACTGGGATGAGATGGAGCGTCTGGACGACGTGACTTACGACCTCCAAACCGGAAACGCCTGGCAGCACAGCGAGAGAGTGAGACGGCAGCAGGAGGAAGAGAGAAACATACAGCGATCCCGACAACAACAGCATGAGGAGTTCATCGCTGATAAAGAAACAGTCCGCCGGGATAAAGGTACCCGACGGGAACCGCGGCGGCAGGGGTGCGTCACCGAGTTTCAGCTCCGCAAGGGCTGGGGCTTTATCCGCGAGCCGGGCCTCTATCAGGGGGTCTTTGTGAGCCGCCGGGACGTGGAGTCCCACTTGCCCATCGGTCATCCTGGGAGGGACCTGATAAATGGGGACATAGTGAGCTACACCCGTCACTGGGGCTTAAAGGGGTGGTATGCCCTGAACGTCTCCATCGTCAGTGACCCCGTCCCCGACGCCGGTACCGAGGCGTCCCAGTCCCGAGCTCTCACCGCACCAGGCCGTGCCCCGGCATCGCCCCCTGCATCGCAATCGGCGACCTACTCTACATCGCAATCGGCGACCTACTCTGCATCGCAATCGGCGACCTACTCTGCATCGCAAACGGCGACCTACACTGCATCGCAAACGGCGACCTACTCTGCATCGCCCTACTCTGCATCGCAACTTAATGTGGCCCTTGCAGCAACGCAATCAGCGTCTTACAAAAAAGAAATACCCGTTGGGTCCCCGTTAAAATGAGAACTGTGGCCACTCAAACGCTGATAGCGGGCCATGACTTATTTGTAATGCGTTCTAAGGAACACCGCGTCGTTCCAGCCCCAGGAGTGGAAGACGTCATCGAAATTAGCAAGAAAAGTGAAGACCGGTAGGACCCAGACAGGGGTTTACCAAATCTAAAAATTGTATAAAGTTTGATAAAAGAGGATTTGCCATTTTTGCACTTTATTACTGTGTATAATGATGTTTTACATATTGAGTAGAATACCCGGCTGGGTACAAGGGAAGAGAATTTGAAAAGTTAAAAAGTAATGTGTTGATTACATAGTTGCGTAGAATACCCTGGTTGGGTAAAGCCAGTAAAGTGAAAGTTAAAGTATATGTGAATACTTGATTTCAAAAATTTTATATCTGTGTCTTTAACCATGCCAATGGACTGAGAGGCTGTGGACTGTGCCAGCCCAAGAACTTGTTTGTAAATAGTTGCGCTTCGGTGCTTATCTTGGTTTTACATGAAACCACTACTATCTACCTCTGAAGAAAAACCCGTATGGTGTGGCCTAGAGTGAGGTCTGCAGTCAGAAGTCCTGCAGCCCACCCAGGACCCACGTGGGAGGTTTTTGGTGCGGGTCCTCCACAAGTATCTTGTATTTATGAACATGTTTGATATTTTGATATTTTGATACTTTTGTATTCTTCATTGTACAAATTGTAACGTTCAAGAAGCCTCACCTCCCGGATGGGATGAGTTTAAAATGTTTATGTTTAATGCAAAACAAAAATGTTTTCTTTTTCTCTTTTACAGCCCGGGAGTGCTGTGTTTAACCAAGGGGGGATGTGTGGCCCAGCTATGCAGGCACACATAAAAATCCAGGAGAGTGCACAGGAAGGTAATCGCAATGCTTGATATGCATTCACTGCCACTCACTTTCAGACACACCCATCTGAGGTATAAGAGGGAGTGACACGTAGCAGAGAGAGATCAGTTTGAGTGAGTGTTCCGTTGGATTTCAGTCAGTTAGCTTCTGTCTAAGGACAGAGCAGCCATTCAGTCTCAGTCCAGTCTGGACTTGGAGGATACTGAGAGCTGTGCAGCGAGCTCTGGGAGAAAGCTGACATTTCCTCAAAAAGCTACAAGTGCTTATGTTAAGAGCGGGAAGCAGGGCGAAGGGCGCAGTGGAGAAGACGGAGAAGTGCTACAGGTATTGGATTACCTGCACTAAATTGCCGGACACCGGGGTCCGAAGCGTTGCTAGTGTTTCAAGCATAGTAACAAGAAAACCGGAGGCATCTGGACTACAGGTCGCAGAGTGCAGCCCAAAGCGTCAATACGTAACCGGAGTCAGGGAGAACGGGGACTTTGAGTCAAGCTCAGACAAAAGTAAGGACTTAGTTCTCACCACTTAGAAGGCTCCACCACAATGTTGGCCGGGCATTACAGCTATTGAACAAGCTGGAGAGTTCAGAGTTAACTTTGCTTCAGGCAAGTTGGACTCACATGTATATGGAAGTTAAGGAGGCCTCTAACCTGCTCAGCGGTTACCCGAATGTGCACTCTCCACTCCGACCAGCTCCCCGGGACCTGCTTGAACCATCTACCAGTAAAAGGTATGAAAAGAAGCCGCATTGTGTGTGACTGAATTCTTATCTACACCCCGCATCTTTACCATAGACTTCCAGGGACCAGTCTCACCTGTGGGAGACTTACCACCCAGCTGCCCCCATAACATCCCCTGTGAAGATCCTTATAGCAGCGCTGGTCCAATTAACCAGATACCACAGGTGGCGTCACGAACTACTTATCCTAATAATCCCCTGTAAATATCCCCCATTGTATGAGCGCCCAGGGCCACGGACCGAGTCCCGCTGCCAGTGACAAACCCCATAGACTTTCATGGGCTCGGTGCCGAGTACCCCATTGCCCTGGTACTTAGTGCGACTCACTCTTGCTTCCGAATGCACGCTTTGCAGAAGTGTCTTTACCTCCGAAACTGCGGAGGTTATCTGATGAATGCCTGCGGTAACTTGCTCAGATAACACTTTAAGGCAGTTCTGAAAAGATGCATTCAAATGCAAGAACTCGGGCGCATATGTGTCGACCCGCCACCACAATTGTGGGTTACCAGGGCAATGGGGTACTCAGAGCCGAGCCCATGGAAGTCTATGGGGATTGTCACAGGTAGCGGTGGCTCGGTCTGTGGCCCTAGCGGTCTGGCGTATGTTGGGGGAATATTTACAGGGGATAGATATATTTACAGTTCGTGACGCCACCTGTAGTCTTCTGGTAATTTATACCAGCGCTGCTGTAGAGCTCTGAGGGGATGGTGAGGCAGCTAGATGTCGGGTCCCCTACAGGTAGGACTCTTCCCTCAGGTCGATGGTTAAGGCAGGGTTGTGCAGGCATGCAAGTAAATAACTCAGTCTCACACGGTCAGCGTCTTTCCATACCTTTACTTGTAAGATGGTAAGGCAGGTCCCAGGGAGGCTGATGGGGTTGATGGAGGATGAGCTTTGAGGCAACGGCTAAGCAAGTTAGGGGCCTCCTTTACTGTCCAATGTTGATGAGTCCAACCAGCCTGAAGCGTAGTTCCCTCTATAACTCCAGCTATTCCAAAGCTGTTCTGCCCAGTCGGTTTTTGTGGTCGGAGCCTTCCTGTGAGAGAGCTGAGTTCCTATTCTTGCTGATCAGGCTCAAGGTTCTCACTCTCCCTGACCCCAGATACGTACTGACTCTTCAGGGATGCTTGCCACGACCTAAGGTCCGATAAGCCTCTGGTTTTCTTACCACTAAGCGTGAAGCTTTAGTGATCCTTCGGTCCCCAGTGACCGGTAACAATGTGCAGGTATCCTATACTTATGGCACTTCTCTGTTCTCTTCCACTATGCCCTTCGATATGCTCAACTCTTAATAGATATCTCAGTCCGTCTTATAGTGGGGCACAGCTCTGACCAGGCTGAGGTGAACTGGCTCACCTGTACTGGCCTCCACTTTCTGAACTGCACAAAGACTGCACTTCCTCACTCCTTCCAGTCACTGACTGAACTGAACTCAGACTACTTAGCACTCCCCTCCACACCCCTGGTGGGTGTGTCCGAAGTGTACATGATATCATGAAGAGCCCTTAACCGTTACCTCTCCACTCATCCTCCTGGTATTGTGTACCAGGGCTACACATTCCCCCATGGTAAACGACAGCACTCCCGGGCTGTAAAATACAAAGAGACATTTTTGTTTATGCATTAAACATCAACATTAAACATTAATTCGTCCCATCCGGGAGGTAAGGATGTCTTAAACGTTGCAAACAAAACATTATATATAGGAAAATACAAAATTAAATAACATTTTCATATAAATAGACAATATGCTTGTGAAGGACCTGCACCAAACCTTCAACGTGGGTCCTGGGTGGGCTGCAGGACATCCGAATGCAGACCTCACTCAGTGCCTCACCACACGGGTTTTATGTTCAGAGGTAAGTCAAGGCTTCGTGTGAAACCATTATAAGGCACCTTAGTGCAACTATTTACAGGATACAGTTTTTGGGCTGGCTCAGTCCTCAGCCTCTGAGTCCATTATAAGACATAATAGGGAAAAACACATATATATATATATATATATATATAGACTTTTTACAGTATTCACATTAATTCGTTATAATTACTGCTGGTATCGAATGGGTAACTTTCCTTTTGTGATTCGCTCTGATCTACGTGGAGTAGCCTCAGGTATATTAAGTTGCGATCTGTCTGCACTGCGTAACGGCAAACTATAGAACTGCCTCAATCTTTCTATGGATCTGGCAAGCGTACTGATGGCTGGGCGGTGTGAGTCAGCTTCACCAGGGGATCCCATAGTATGGGGCGCTGCTTCAGATGATCCTTCTTGAGATTCCATAGGTTGAGGTGTTGCTGGGATGGGTAACTCCTGAACGGGCTCGACTGGCACCACGGGCACAACTGGAGGTAAAACTTCCTCTTGTGGCTGATAAAACTGCAACACCGGAACTATTACAGCATCTCCCAGTCTAGGCCAATCCGCAGGAAAATCTCCCAGATCGGTGTGTATGACCTCTTCTTTCCTTTCTTTTGATTGATGACAGGGTTCTTGTCACAACATTTTAAGGGTTCTGGACACAATTTCAAATGGTCTCTGGACACAGTGGTTATTGTTCTTCCTCCGTCCTTACTGATGATACAAACTTTTCTGTTGTCATATTTAGAATCTTGTACAACGTAGGGTTCTTGCTCCCACTGGTTATCCAATTTGTGCATCTTCCTTTTTCTTTTTAATACTACCTCTCCAGGCATCAAAGGCTTGGCAGGAGCATTTCGGTTGTAAACATCTTCCTGTTTCTCCCGTGCCTTGTTGAGACTTTCCTCTACACAGATTTGTACTCTTCTGTATTGCTCTTGCCGATTGATGTCCCAGTTTTCAACGGCGTCGTCTGCCTCCGGTTCTACCACTCCAAGTTCTAGATCCATTGGTAGTCTTCCGGGCCTTGCTCTCATAAGATAGGCTGGAGTGCAGTTAGTGGAACTGACAGGTATATGGTTATACAAATCAACCAAATCAGGTAGTAAATCCGGCCATCGATTCCTGTCTTCCAACGGTATGGATCTCAACAAATCAAGGACAATATGGTTCATTTTTTCGCAAAGACCGTTGGTTTGAGGGTGATATGGTGTTGTTCTAATTTTCTTGCACCCGTACATGTGACAGAATTCCTTGAATAAATCAGCTTCGAAAGCAGGTCCTTGATCGGTTAATACTTGCTCCGGATACCCATGCGGTCTGCAGAAGCTTGCTTGAAAGGTTTTCGCGGCCGTCACTGCGGTCTGGTCCTTAACTGGAACAACCACCAGAAATCTGGAGTAATGGTCCACCATGGTCAAGGCGTATGAGTATCCAGATCTACTTGGCGACAATTTGACGTGGTCCAGGGCCACAATCTCCAGAGGACGAGTCGTCCGGATAGGTTGCAGGGGTGCCTTCTGACTACCGTAGTCCTTTCTTCTGAGACCACAGGGTCCACAGTTCCGACACCACCTCTCGATGGAGCTGCGCATCCCTACCCAGTAGAACCGGCATCTCAACAGGGTCTCCAGCTTTCTCCAGCCAAAGTGTCCTGCTTGATCGTGGTATGCTTCCAACACCATTGGGACGTCTGCCTTGGGGACCACTATTTGCCAGACCATCTCATGGGTTCTGGGGTTGACGTATCTCCTGCACAACTTCTCACGGTATAGGAACAACCTGCTTTTCTCGTTCCACAGGAGCTTGGCTGACATAGGTGCTTCCTTTTCCAAAGAGGAGCCTTCCTGTCTTAACAACTCCTTGATGCGGCTGACCACTGGATCACTGTCCTGAGTCTCTTTCCAACTGTGATGGGGTAAAGGATTTAATGTTGCACCATACTGCTTTCTGTGGACTCGATGCTCGTGGACTACCCCATTTCGATGGAACGCAGGTAGCTCAATTTCTTCCAGGTCGTCCGATTCTTCTTCCGTATCAGAGTCATGCGGCATTCGGGACAACGCATCAGCATTAGCATTCTTTCGACCTGCCCGGTACTTGATAGTAAACTGGTAATTGGACAACCGAGCCATCCAACGCTGCTCCATGGCGCCCAGCTTGGCGGTTTCCAGGTGCGTTAACGGGTTGTTGTCTGTGTACGCCGTGAACTTATTGGAGGCCAGATAGTGCTTAAATCTTTCAGTAATGGCCCAGACCAGCGCCAGAAACTCCAGCTTGAAGCTGCTATAATTTTCCGGATTCCTTTCAGTTGGCCTGAGTTTTCTGCTGGCATATGCGATGACTTTTTCTTGGCCATTCTGCTTCTGACTGAGAACTGCTCCCAAACCTTCATTACTGGCGTCGGTGTACAACAGGAACGGTTGGCTGTAATCAGGATAGGTTAAGATCTCATCACCTGTAAGGATCTCTTTCATCTTTTGGAATGCTTCAGCCTGTTCTTTACCCCAATTAAAGGGAGGGTTTCTGCTCTTTAAGGATTGTCCTACCAGGAGGTCCTGTAAAGGAGCTGCCTTCTTCGTGTAATCTTTCACGAACCTTCTGTAGTAACCCGTTAGTCCCAGGAACTGTCGCACTTCCTTAAGGTTCTTCGGCTCCGGCCACTTCTGGATGGCAGTGACTTTCTCTGGGTCCGGCGCTACTCCTTCCGAACTGACGATGTGCCCCAAGTATTGTACCTTCTGCTTGAGTAGATGGCATTTTGAGGGTTTTAATTTCATCCCGTACCTGGACAGGGACTCGAATACTTCTGCCAGGTGCTTCAGATGGTCCTCATATGTCTTGGAATACACGATGACATCGTCTAGGTATAGCAGCACGGTTTCAAAATTGAGATGTCCCAGACAATTTTCCATCACTCTCTGAAATGTTCCTGGGGCACTGCTGAGCCCAAACGGCATTCTGTCGAACTCACAGAGCCCCATTGGGGTGGTGAAAGCCGTTTTCTCACGATCCTCCTCAGCCACAGCCACTTGCCAGTAACCACTAGTCAGATCAAGGGTAGAAAAGTAGTTAGCCGTTTTCAGAGCAGCTAATGATTCCTCTATGCGTGGTAACGGGTATGCATCCTTGTGTGTTATGCGGTTCACCTGCCTGTAATCCACACACATTCTCATACTACCATCTTTCTTTTTAACCAGAACTAGAGGGGCTGCCCAGGGGCTACAACTATCCCTTATCACCCCGGCTTTCTTCATATCATTCAACATTTCTTTAGCCTTCTGATAATGAGCTGGAGGTATGGGCCTATACCGCTCTTTGATGGGAGGATGACTGCCTGTAGGGATATGATGTTGTACTCCCTTAATTATCCCAAAATCAAGTGGATTTTTGCTAAACACTTGGGCGTACTCTTGCACCACCCGTAATACCCCTTGCTTCTGGTGAGCGGGAGTGGTGTCCGTCCCAACATGGAGTTGCTGACACCATTCCGCCACCTGAGTTGCTGGGTCATTGTCCTCCGCTATTTGACAGGAGTCTAAGGACTCAGCCGGGAGAATAGAATTATTATCAACAGCATGTAGTTTAGCAATGGTTGCATAACGGGGTAAGTTTACCTCATCATCTCCCCAATTGAGAAGCCGTACCGGTACTCTTCCATTCACCACTTCTACTACTCCTCTAGCAGTCATAAGTGTAGGTCTATGTTCTGAATGGTGGGGTTCTACTACAGCTTGGTAATTCTGTCCTCTCAGACCTATGGCTGCCCTGCACCAAATGATCATTTCACTCATTGGGGGTATCACAATAGGATCCGAGTCAGTGACCCGTACATTACCAATTTCGCCGTCTGTAAGCTTCGCTTGCTGTTGACACACCAGGGCCCGGATCTCTCTTTGGATTACTCCTCTCTGCCTTGGTCGGGCAATCTCAGCGAGCTGTTGGAGTAAGAACACAACTTCTCCCAAACAATTACCGATAATGTTAGTACCCAAAATTATATTTAAACCGTTCTCCTCATTTACAGTCTTTACTACCAGAAGCCCCTGGTCTTTCAACTCCTCTCTGCCCACCTTTACATCTACACATTTTGTTCCGAGTACTTCTACAGGAAGACCATTAGAAGCATACACGGTAAAGTCAAGGCTCGGAGGTTTAAGACTGTCCATTGACCAGTACTTGGTATATAGGGCATCAGGTATTAGGGTCACCTGCGACCCAGTGTCTAACAATGCTGGAACAGCAATACCATCTAGAATAATAGACAGGTAGGGTCGCCCGCCCACATACCTGCGGCTCCAGTCTAGGGGGCCTGACGGGTATTCTCCTGGGTGTTGGCCCTTGGACCCAGGTTCTGCCCGTTTAAAGGACACTGTGGAGACATATGACCTTTCCGGTTGCATCGATAACAGATGATCTCTCGACGAGGAGGGTGTTGATCAGAGGTCGCTCCTGGGGTGGCGTTGTCCTCCTCCGGGGGGGCGACGTCTTCTTTCTTCTCCGGGGCATCCACGGGACGTCTTCTGGGCAGTCAGCTAACAAGATCTTTCCTTCCTCCTCTTTCCGCAGCTGCAGGGCACTCATTACAGCAGCCAGATTTTTAGTCAGCTGGCGCACCTCTGAGCGCAGACAGTCCAATTCACTAGGAGGTGTCACCTGCGCTTTGGCTTCAGCCACTAGCGGGGAAAAGGGGGTTACTGCCGGTTCCAGAGTGACTTCAGCCTGATGATGTTGGGTTGCCACCTCGGGTTTGCCCAGGGGCCGCAGCCCTTTTATTGCCATGTCCTTTAGGGCATCAAAGGTAGCATCCGGATGGTCTAAGGACCACCAGTTTACAGTTCTGCGTTCCTCTTGGGATCTCAATCCCTGTATAAATTGTTCTTTCAGCATTTTATTCTCGTCGATAGCATTTAAATTGTTAATTTGCTTGAGGGGTCTCAGGGCTCCCTGTAGTCGGCAAGCGTAGTCCCGGATGCTGTCACCTGGCTGTTGTGAACAGTGATAGAAGGCCATCCGGAGATCCGTTTCTGTGCGGTCTTCAAATATGGCATGCAGCTTAAGGAAGATCGCAGGTACCGACTCCTGATCAACGGTATCCCAAGTCTCCACTTCCCTCTCAGCAGCGCCAGTTAGCTGCCCTATTAGCACAGCAGCTTTTTGTCTCTCAGGCATGGAGTACATTTCTAGGATGCTGCATAACTTCCGCTTGAAGCCTGCTAATGTGCCTGGCTCACCGCTGTACTGGGGAAGCCATTTCGCCCCAGGCATATATGGGAGCGTTAGTGGCATGATCGGGACTACCGGACTGGGTGCAGGGCCTGCACCCCCATCTGGCGCTACAATACCAGGCGGTGCAGGATTGGGGCCTCCGGCCGGGGCCGCACTGTCAGCCGGTTGTTGTGACATCTTAGCGCCCCCTTGGTTAAACGGAGCCTACCGGTTTCAGACGCTGCTATTTCACAGGCACCGCAGTGGGAACAGGACCTTCGTCGCAGGCGCTCTGATGTCAGAGCGTTCACTTCCTGTTGCAGGACCTGCCGCTGAGTCAGAGCCGGGGGCGTGTCCAAGACTTTGCGCGCTCTTTCAGGTACGCCCACCTTCTTCTCCAGCGCCTTAGGGCGCGAATCTGGCGGCAAATATGGCGGTATTTGGCGCCAAACAACAGCAACAGTCTTTTTCGCCAAAACACTCCACAGGCACACAGGGCTCGCAATGCTGCAAGTTTCGTATCCTGTTCGTGACGCCAAAGTTTTGTGTCGACCCGCCACCACAATTGTGGGTTACCAGGGCAATGGGGTACTCAGAGCCGAGCCCATGGAAGTCTATGGGGATTGTCACAGGTAGCGGTGGCTCGGTCTGTGGCCCTAGCGGTCTGGCGTATGTTGGGGGAATATTTACAGGGGATAGATATATTTACAGTTCGTGACGCCACCTGTAGTCTTCTGGTAATTTATACCAGCGCTGCTGTAGAGCTCTGAGGGGATGGTGAGGCAGCTAGATGTCGGGTCCCCTACAGGTAGGACTCTTCCCTCAGGTCGATGGTTAAGGCAGGGTTGTGCAGGCATGCAAGTAAATAACTCAGTCTCACACGGTCAGCGTCTTTCCATACCTTTACTTGTAAGATGGTAAGGCAGGTCCCAGGGAGGCTGATGGGGTTGATGGAGGATGAGCTTTGAGGCAACGGCTAAGCAAGTTAGGGGCCTCCTTTACTGTCCAATGTTGATGAGTCCAACCAGCCTGAAGCGTAGTTCCCTCTATAACTCCAGCTATTCCAAAGCTGTTCTGCCAGTCGGTTTTTGTGGTCGGAGCCTTCCTGTGAGAGAGCTGAGTTCCTATTCTTGCTGATCAGGCTCAAGGTTCTCACTCTCCCTGACCCCAGATACGTACTGACTCTTCAGGGATGCTTGCCACGACCTAAGGTCCGATAAGCCTCTGGTTTTCTTACCACTAAGCGTGAAGCTTTAGTGATCCTTCGGTCCCCAGTGACCGGTAACAATGTGCAGGTATCCTATACTTATGGCACTTCTCTGTTCTCTTCCACTATGCCCTTCGATATGCTCAACTCTTAATAGATATCTCAGTCCGTCTTATAGTGGGGCACAGCTCTGACCAGGCTGAGGTGAACTGGCTCACCTGTACTGGCCTCCACTTTCTGAACTGCACAAAGACTGCACTTCCTCACTCCTTCCAGTCACTGACTGAACTGAACTCAGACTACTTAGCACTCCCCTCCACACCCCTGGTGGGTGTGTCCGAAGTGTACATGATATCATGAAGAGCCCTTAACCGTTACCTCTCCACTCATCCTCCTGGTATTGTGTACCAGGGCTACACACATAGTTCCTTTCCTGACCCCTCTGCCGTTGCCGCCCAGTAGCCGCAGATGTACTAGAGGTGGCAGGGGCAGAAGGGTGGGGTAAAGAAAAATCTATCTGTTGACCAGCAGCCTCATGCAATGCACTCGGCCACGCTGCTGCAGTGCTGGTGGAGGGGAAAGAGGGCTCATGTGTGGATGCAGATGGGTCGGGGCTGTCAAAGTGTCCCTTGGTGCCAGTCTCCTCAGGGATCGCCTCAGAAGTGCCCAACTCTGCGGGCGTCCGAGTGCTGCTCACCGTGCTGTTGAATAAAGAGAAAACATACAATTAATATACTGTATTTCAATGGCCCTGACTGTGAAAAAAAAAGGAGTTAGACATGTAAACATTTATTTTTGAATATTTACCTTCTGGTGACCATAGTTTCACGCAGGAACGTCAGAGCTCTTGCGTATTTATATTTGCTCTGGCGTCCTGAAGAACCACTCGGGGCCCGCATCTCTTTGTTGAACTCCTTCTTGAAGCGATCCCTGATAGACCGCCACCGCTTCACAATTCTCTCCCCTGAAACGAGATAGCACAAATTGGTTACTATAATACATACGTGTTTTCCAAACTACAGTCCTCATGTCCCCCACGGGTCATGTTTTCAGGATTTCCATAGTGTTGTACCAAAGGAAATCCAGAAAACATGACCCCTTGGGGTTCACGATGACTGTAGTTGTGGAAACACAGCTTTAAATCCAGCAGCCCTACTGAACTGTATATACTTACGCATTTTAGACTGTGACCGAGCTTCAAGGTCCTCCCAGTAGCCAACAAGTTGGGAACAAAATTCATCCCAGAGCCGACGTGTCACTATCTGATCTGAATGGCGGCGGTCCCCCATGTTCCACAGCGGCTCCCGCTCTCTGATCAGATCTATTAATAGGTCGATATCTATCCCCTCCTCACCGTCTGAGTCGGCAGCACGCTGTGAAGCCTTTAAAAATAATGAGAACAATAAAATACTTTAATTATAAAAAAAAAGGGCATTTAAAAAAAAAAAAATTATAATACTTACAGGTTGAAGACCGCCGCGTTCTTCACGTCGACTCTGGGAGGCACTGTGAGGACCTCTTGAAGCCACAGGTGCAGAAGACTGAAAAAAAAATTTAAAAAAAAAAATTTGTTGTTTTTTGGTTGTGTCCTTTTTTTTTTTTTCTGATGTGTTGTGTAGTGAGATGTTGTGTTGTACTGATGGATGCAGGAAACTTACGAATTGCGAGCCCACTCCGGGTATCTGTCCACCCGTCCTTCTTCTGGGAGCTCCTCTGGTTCAGATTCCTGTATAAAAAAAAAAAATAATGCATTGTGAAAGAAAAAAAAAATTTATCCAAGAGTTGGATTTTTTTTTTTACAAAAAAAAAAAAAAAAAATTGATTGAGGAAATATAATTTGTAACAAATACCGCTAAACGCTGCCGATGAGTGGGAGGGCTCCCAGAAGAACTACTGTCCTGCTGCCGGCCGTACTCCATCGCAACCTGAGATGGTCGTCTGTTGTGCATTAAAGAGGAAAAGAAAAAAAAATGAATACATAGCCACAATCATGGCCCGTGCTGAAAGAAAAAAATTCTGTTTGCGGTTATTTGGTGTGTGATATTTACGGTCTGCTATATGCCGCCCGGTCACCATGTTCTCCAGTGTCATCTGGTTGTGGTGGTGTGCTTGACCGTGGCCTCCGATGCTGTCCTCTGCAGTGTAACAAAAAGAAAAAAAAGAAGAAAAAAAAAAGGCTCAAACCATGGACCGGTCTGAAAGACAAAAGTTCTGTTTGCGGTTATTTGGTTTGAGATATTTACCGTCTGCTAGATGCCGCCCGTTCACCGTGCTCTCCAGCGTTATCTTGTTGTTGTGGTGGTGGTGGTGTGATTGACCGCGGCTTCCGATGCTGTCCTCTGCAGTGTAACAAAAAGAAAAAAAAAAGAAAAAAAAAAAATAAGGCTCAAACCATGGACCGGTCTGAAAGACAAAAGTTCTGTTTGCGGTTATTTGGTTTGTGATATTTACCGTCTGCTAGATGCCGCCCGGTCACCTTGTTCTCCAGCGTCATCTGGTTGTGGTGGTGTGCTTGACCGTGGCCTCCGATGCTGTCCTCTGCAGTGTAACAAAAAGAAAAAAAAAAGAAAAAAAAAGGCTCAAACCATGGACCGGTATGAAAGACAAAAGTTCTGTTTGCGGTTATTTGGTTTGTGATATTTACCGTCTGCTAGATGCCGCCCGGCCACGATGCTGTCCTCCAGCTCGAACATGTTGTGGTGGTGCAGTCGCAGTCTCCGATGTCCTCTGCTGTGGAAAAAATACAATTCCAATTAATACATGGACACAATCATCATATACATGATACTTTGAGCAAATCAAATCATGATTAATTAGGATATTTTCACTGTATAGCACTACCCTCATAGCATACAGCAATACCAACATAATAGAGAAAAATAGGCAACACTGTATATATCAATAACCATAATATAGAACTATGCCAACACAGTATATACCAATACACAACTAGTATACATCGATGACAAAAGTATATATCATTAGCCACATTGTATACTACTATGCCAACACAGTATATATCAATACACGCATAGTATACAAGTACAACAAAACAGAATATAGCTATAACCACATTGTATTAACCACTACACATAGTATACAAGTAGGCCAAACCAGATTATAGCTATAACCACATTGTAGTAAGCACTACACATAGGATAAAATTTGGCCTTAAAAAAAAGAAAAAAAAAAAACACATTGTATTAAACAGTACACATAGTATACAAGTAGGCCAAACCAGATTATAGCTATAACCACATTGTAGTAAGCACTACACATAGGATAAAATTTGGCCTTAAAAAAACAGAAAAAACCCACATTGTATTAAACAGTACACATAGTATACAAGTAGGCCAAACCAGATTATAGCTATAACCACATTGTAGTAAGCACTACACATAGGATAAAATTTGGCCTGAAAAAAACGAAAAAAAAAAAAAACACATTGTATTAAACAGTACACATAGTATACAAGTAGGCCAAACCAGATTATAGCTATAACCACATTGTAGTAAGCACTACACATAGGATAAAATTTGGCCTGAAAAAAAAAGGAAAAAAAACACATTGTATTAAACAGTACACATAGTATACAAGTAGGCCAAACCAGATTATAGCTATAACCACATTGTAGTAAGCACTACACATAGGATAAAATTTGGCCTGAAAAAAACAGAAAAAACCCACATTGTATTAAACAGTACACATAGTATACAAGTAGGCCAAACCAGATTATAGCTATAACCACATTGTAGTAAGCACTACACATAGGATAAAATTTGGCCTGAAAAAAACGAAAAAAAAAAAAAAAAACATTGTATTAAACAGTACACATAGTATACAAGTAGGCCAAACCAGATTATAGCTATAACCACATTGTAGTAAGCACTACACATAGGATAAAATTTGGCCTGAAAAAAAAAGGAAAAAAAAAACACATTGTATTAAACAGTACACATAGTATACAAGTAGGCCAAACCAGATTATAGCTATAACCACATTGTAGTAAGCACTACACATAGGATAAAATTTGGCCTTAAAAAAAAAGAAAAAACCCACATTGTATTAAACAGTACACATAGTATACAAGTAGGCCAAACCAGATTATAGCTATAACCACATTGTAGTAAGCACTACACATAGGATAAAATTTGGCCTTAAAAAAAAAAAAAAAAAAACCCACATTGTATTAAACAGTACACATAGTATAAAAGTAGGCCAAACCAGATTATAGCTATAACCACATTGTAGTAAGCACTACACATAGGATAAAATTTGGCCTTAAAAAAACAGAAAAAAAAAACCACATTGTATTAAACAGTACACATAGTATACAAGTAGGCCAAACCAGATTATAGCTATAACCACATTGTAGTAAGCACTACACATAGGATAAAATTTGGCCTGAAAAAAAAAGAAAAAAAAAACACATTGTATTAAACAGTACACATAGTATACAAGTAGGCCAAACCAGATTATAGCTATAACCACATTGTAGTAAGCACTACACATAGGATAAAATTTGGCCTGAAAAAAACAGAAAAAACCCACATTGTATTAAACAGTACACATAGTATACAAGTAGGCCAAACCAGATTATAGCTATAACCACATTGTAGTAAGCACTACACATAGATAAAATTTGGCCTGAAAAAACAAAAAAAAAAAACACATTGTATTAAACAGTACACATAGTATACAAGTAGGCCAAACCAGATTATAGCTATAACCACATTGTAGTAAGCACTACACATAGGATAAAATTTGGCCTAAAAAAAAGGAAAAAAAAAACACATTGTATTAAACAGTACACATAGTATACAAGTAGGCCAAACCAGATTATAGCTATAACCACATTGTAGTAAGCACTACACATAGGATAAAATTTGGCCTTAAAAAAAAAGAAAGAAAAAACCCACATTGTATTAAACAGTACACATAGTATACAAGTAGGCCAAACCAGATTATAGCTATAACCACATTGTAGTAAGCACTACACATAGATAAAATTTGGCCTAAAAAAAGAAAAAAAAACCCACATTGTATTAAACAGTACACATAGTATACAAGTAGGCCAAACCAGATTATAGCTATAACCACATTGTAGTAAGCACTACACATAGGATAAATTTGGCCTTAAAAAAAAAGAAAAAAAAACCCACATTGTATTAAACAGTACACATAGTATACAAGTAGGCCAAACCAGATTATAGCTATAACCACATTGTAGTAAGCACTACACATAGGATAAAATTTGGCCTTAAAAAAACAGAAAAAAAAAACCCACATTGTATTAAACAGTACACATAGTATACAAGTAGGCCAAACCAGATTATAGCTATAACCACATTGTAGTAAGCACTACACATAGGATAAAATTTGGCCTAAAAAAAAGAAAAAAAAAAACACATTGTATTAAACAGTACACATAGTATACAAGTAGGCCAAACCAGATTATAGCTATAACCACATTGTAGTAAGCACTACACATAGGATAAAATTTGGCCTTTAAAAAAAGAAAAAAAAAACACATTGTATTAAACAGTACACATAGTATACAAGTAGGCCAAACAGATTATAGCTATAACCACATTGTAGTAAGCACTACACATAGGATAAAATTTGGCCTGAAAAAAAACAAAAAAAAAACACATTGTATTAAACAGTACACATAGTATACAAGTAGGCCAAACCAGATTATAGCTATAACCACATTGTAGTAAGCACTACACATAGGATAAAATTTGGCCTGAAAAAAAAAAAAAAAAAAAACACATTGTATTAAACAGTACACATAGTATACAAGTAGGCCAAACCCGATTATAGCTATAACCACATTGTAGTAAGCACTACACATAGGATAAAATTTGCCTAAAAAAAAAAAAAAAAAAACCACATTGTATTAAACAGTACACATAGTATACAAGTAGGCCAAACCAGATTATAGCTATAACCACATTGTAGTAAGCACTACACATAGGATAAAATTTGGCCTTAAAAAAACAGAAAAAAAAACCCACATTGTATTAAACAGTACACATAGTATACAAGTAGGCCAAACCAGATTATGCTATAACCACATTGTAGTAAGCACTACACATAGGATAAAATTTGGCCAGAAAAAAAAAAAAAAAAAATAAACAGTATAAAAGTACACAAGTATGCAAAACAAAAGATATGCATACCACAGTATACAAGACCCAAAGATAAATGCTAAAAAAGAAAAACAAACACATGATTAACATACACATAGTATAAAGTAGCCAAACAGATATAGCATACCACATTTAGTAGCATATCAATAGATAAAATGCCTAAAAAAAAGTAAGAAAAAACACATGATAACTACAATAGTATACAAGTAGGCCAAACCAGATAAGCATACCACATGTAGTAGCCTAACATAATAAATGCCTCAAAAAAAAAGAAAACAAAAAAACCCACATTATATACAAGTAGCCAAACAGATATAGCAAACCACATTGTAGTAAGCACACACAAGTATGCCAACAAAAACACATGATAAACGACCATAGTATCAGTGGCCACGGTGTAGATGTATTAAGCCTCCTGTACAATGGCCAAATAAACAGGAAAACAAACCATTTTTGTTACAGTACAATCTATACAAGTAGGCCTCCATTAGCTATCATTGAGAGCACACACTAGGTATAAATTTGCCTAAAAAAGAAAAAAAACCACACATGATAACAGTTACCGATGGTCAAGTGGCCAAAAGATTATTGCAACACATGGAAGCCACCGTCGATAATTTGGCCGAGAACAAAAAACGTACAAAATTGTCTTACTACCAAATAAACAGGATCCAAACCAGTAAGCGGATCCCCAATTTAGTAAGTTAACACAGGATGCATTTTGGCCTTAAAAAAAAGCGATGGCACAAAAAACCATGTGTGAAAGTACCTTAGCGCACGCAGGACCACAGACATGAGATGCGATGCTCTCTATAAACCTCATTCTTCCCTCAATACGGTTACAATTTGGTGCTCAAAAGAAAAAAAAAAAAAAAAAAAAAAAAAAAAAAAAAAAAAAAAAAAAAAAAAAAAAAAAAAAAAAAAAAAAAAAAAAAAAAAAAAAAAAAAAAAAAAAAAAAAAAAAAAAAAAAAAAAAAAAAAAAAAAAAAAAAAAAAAAAAAAAAAAAAAAAAAAAAAAAAAAAAAAAAAAAAAAAAAAAAAAAAAAAAAAAAAAAAAAAAAAAAATAAACAGTACAATAGTATACAAGTAGGCCAAACCAATTATAGCTATAACCACATTGTAGTAAGCACTACACATAGGATAAAATTTGGCCTTAAAAAAACAGAAAAAACCCACATTGTATTAAACAGTACACATAGTATACAAGTAGGCCAAACAGATTATAGCTATAACCACATTGTAGTAAGCACTACACATAGGATAAAATTTGGCCTTAAAAAACGAAAAAAAAAAACACATTGTATTAAACAGTACACATAGTATACAAGTAGGCCAAACCAGATTATAGCTATAACCACATTGTAGTAAGCACTACACATAGGATAAAATTTGGCCTGAAAAAAAAAGGAAAAAAAAAAACACATTGTATTAAACAGTACACATAGTATACAAGTAGGCCAAACCAGATTATAGCTATAACCACATTGTAGTAAGCACTACACATAGGATAAAATTTGGCCTTAAAAAAAAGAAAGAAAAAACCCACATTGTATTAAACAGTACACTAGTATACAAGTAGGCCAAACCAGATTATAGCATTAACCACATTGTAGTAAGCACTACACATAGGATAAAATTTGGCCTAAAAAAAAGAAAAAAAAAACCCACATTGTATTAAACAGTTACACATAGTATACAAGTAGGCCAAACCAGATTATAGCTATAACCACATTGTATTGTATTAAAGCACAACCCACAAAGTATACAACAATGCAAACACATAAAATACACTCATAGTATCATGGGGTGTGTGATATTTACCGTCTGCCGTTTGCTCCCGTCTCCTCCGCGCCCACATCTTGGTGGTCCCCAGAGTCCATTTTGCTGGTTCTGTTGGTGGCTCCAAAATCCTTATAAAAATTGGTGATGTGTCTCTCTTGATGCTTGGATTGCATGTGGCAGAGTGTCCCACAGGCGTGGTATATATATGTTTGCTTCTGTCTGGGCTAATTAACATTCCCAGACAAAAAAACCGGATCAGGCCACCGGATCAGGTTTCTGCCGGATGCGGCGCAATGCGGCGCTCATAGACTTTCATTGCAGACAAAGGCCGGAAGCGCCGGATCCGGCCCTTCCGGCTTTTTGGCCGGAGACAAAAAACGTTACAAAATGTGTCTTTCCTAGACGCCGGAAATAAACCAGACACCGGATCCGGACAGAACGCAGGTACATGCGGCGCGATCCGGCGCTATATTTAGTCAATGTTAAAAACACCGGATCCGGCATGTCCGTTCGCCGCATCCGGTGTTCAAAAAAAAGGCCGGATCGCGCCTGATTCAAAAAACCTGATGTGTGAAAGTAGCCTTAGGCGGCACGCACGCTGTACTCACAGACATGGAGCATGCGGCAGATTGCTCTCTGGTAGTCACTGGATACCCTGCACTTCTCTCCCTCAAGTCACCGCTGGTGGTGGCGGGGGTGATCTGACGCAGGCCTGCGCGGTGTCGGTGCTCGAAAGACAGAGCACTCCTCTATCCCTGCCGCGCGCTGTCTACTCCAACCAAAACTGACTGTTTCCGCGC
The DNA here is from genome assembly GCA_033576555.1 of Oophaga sylvatica. NCBI lineage: Eukaryota > Metazoa > Chordata > Amphibia > Anura > Dendrobatidae > Oophaga > Oophaga sylvatica. The sequence continues at coordinate 377,163,932 of JARQOD010000003.1, read as the reverse complement.
GCGCTTTTGCTGCTGACGCTTAGCTACGCCCCCTGCTTCCAAGTGCAGCGGATTGATCGGTCTCTTATTATTTCCCCGGACAACAGAGGAGACAGCCCCGACAATTCCGAACCCCGTACAGAACAGGTACCCACAGCCCAGTCCTCCTCTTTACAGGCTCATAGCCTCACCACAAAGTACAATGCCCCCCACATAGGCATCCTTCTTTCCTGTGTCTCCTTTTAAATCGCCGCTCTGTGACCAATCTCATACAGTTATATGAAAAAGTTTGGGCACCCCTATTAATCTTAAGCTTAATGTTTTATAAAAATTGGTGTTTTTGCAACAGCTATTTCAGTTTGATATATCTAATAACTATTGGACACAGTAATGTTTCTGCCTTGAAATGAGGTTTATTGTACTAACAGAAAATGTGCAATCTGCATCCAAACTAAATTTGACAGGTGCATAAGTATGGGCACCCTTATCATTTTCTTGTTTTAAATACTACCTTTTTTTACTGACTTACTAAAGCACTTTTTTTGGTTTTGTAACCTCATTGAGCTTTGAACTTCATAGCCAGGTGTATGCAATCATGAGAAAAGCTACTTAAAGTGGCCACTTGCAAGTTGTTCTCCTGTTTGAATCTCCTATGAAGAGTGGCATCATGGGCTCCTCAAAACAACTGTCAAATGATCTGAAAACAAAGATTATTCAACATAGTTGAATACAAAAAGCTGTCTCAGAGATTTAACCTGTCAGTTTCCACTGTGAGGAACATAGTAAGGAAATGGAAGAACACAGGGACAGTTCTTGTTAAGGCCAGAAGTGGCAGACCAAGAAAAATATCAGAAAAGCAGAGAAGAAGAATGGTGAGATCAGTCAAGGACAATCCTCAGACCACCTCCAGAGAGCTGCAGCATCAACTTGCTGCAGATGGTGTCACTGTGCATCGGTCAACTATACAACGCACTTTGCACAAGAAGAAGCTGTATGGGAGAGTGATGCGAAAGAAGCCGTTTCTGCAAGCACGCCACAAACAGAGCCGGCTGAGGTATGCAAAATCACATTTGGAGAAGCCAATTTCTTTTTGGAAGAAGGTCCTGTGGACTGATGAAACCAAGATTGAGTTGTTTGGTCATACAAAAAGGCGTCATGCATGGCGTCAAAAAAACACAGCATTCCAAGAAAAAAACTTGCTACCCACAGTAAAATATGGTGGAGGTTCCATCATGCTTTGGGGCTGTGTGGCCAATGCCGGCACTGGGAATCTTGTTAAAGTTGAGGGACGCATGGATTCCACTCAGTATCAGCAGATTCTTGACAATAATGTTCAAGAATCAATGACAAAGTTGAAGTTACGCAGGGGATGGATCTTTCAGCAAGACAATGATCCAAAACACCGCTCCAAATCTACTCAGGCATTCATGCAGAGGAACAATTACAATGTTCTGGAATCGCCATCAAAGTCCCCAGACCTGAATATCATTCAACATCTGTGGGATCATTTGAAGAGGCTGTCCATGCTCGGCGACCATCAAACTTAACTGAACTGGAATTGTTTTGTAAAGAGGAATGGTCAAAAATACCTTCATCCAGGATCCAGCAACTCATTAATAGCTACAGGAAGCGACTAGAGGCTGTTATTTTTGCAAATAGAGGATCTATTAAACATTAATGTCACTTTTCTGGTGAGGTGCCCATACTTATGCACCTGTCAAATTTTGTTTGGATGCAGATTGCACATTTTCTGTTAGTACAATAAACCTCATTTCAAGGCAGAAACATTACTGTGTCCAATAGTTATTAGATGTATCAAACTGAAATAGCTGTTGCAAAAACACCAATTTTTATAACACATTAAGCTTAAGATTAATATGGGTGCCCAAACTTTTTCATATAACTGTACCTACTGCCCAATCTCGTGACCTTAAAATGTCATGTAAGCTGGAGGTACTTGCTGGAAGAGAACGATATACCAGGAATCTGCTGGCTCCTTAGGACTCCGAACGAGTTGATGTTGGGACATACTCCAGTCCTCTTAAGACAGCAGGAAAGCTCCCCAAATTCGTGACTCTCCCACTGGATCTGGGAGGGTTGGGAGGTAAGCAGTTATGGTTTGGGGGTACTTTCATCTGTCCCTACATTTTCCCTACAGTAGCGATATAGGGCATTTCTCCATTGGGGCTCATAAATGGAGATAGAGGCCTCCTTTCAATTTTGCTGACATTAATTTGGACATTGTATACCAATGTGTGACAAAACCCTTTAATTTGTCTTCTAGAGATATGAGAAATGTGGTGTCAGAATCCATTTTTGGATCTGTGACAGATTTTGCTTTTCATATTAAAACTTTTTTCCTTTCAGGCCATCGGGGTTAATGTCTTTCCCCCAGTGGCCGCTGGTGTAATTACATTGCTGCTGAGTTTGCTGATGCAGGTGGTGACCACTCCCACCATCCTTTATAGAGTCACCTGATGCATCAGCTGACTGTTGGTGATACACTTCATCTTTGGAGACCAACCAAGCTGGAATCAGGAGCTTGCTGAGTGCAGTGGTACTTCAGCTATTACCTTGATCTGGTGCCTTACTCTGCTGGGCGGTGCATTGCAGCAGAGAAATCTAAGTTTTGTTTTTTAGTTGCCTTGTCCCCTAGGTGTCTGTTCTTTTCTTTCCTTTTGTTTTATTGGTGCAGTTCACTTTATTCCTTGACTCAGCTCCTAGGGAAGGGGTCGGGGGTTTGGCTCAGGGCTAAACAGGAGATAGGGACAGGTCGGTGATTGGGCTTCCCTACCTTCAAGGGTACCCCCAAGTTAAGGAAAGACAGGACATCTCCTTAGCCTGAGGGGCAGTTCAGGGGCCCAGGTTCCTCGTCCCCTATTTTCCCACTACTGCCCCGTGACATGTGGCTTTTTGGTATTTTAAAAAAAAAATTATTATGGAAAATTGGTAAAAGTTTTGATAATAGGCTCTGAATAAAGCGCAGCATGATAATATTATACTGACGAGCAAAATGGTAACGTTTTGACCTTTTGACTTTCAAGATCCATATCTCACCATCCATTACTGCGTGAGACTGCCATAATTTTATAGACGATCATCTTGTCTATCTCATATATAAATTTGACTTGCAGCTATTTAGCATATGATTAGTTATGCCGATTCTTGTCATGTCAGTGCATTGTTGCTGTTTTGCTCCTAAAAAAATGTTTTACTATTTTGTAAATCCACCTTTGGCTTTCAACACTGCCTGAATCCTTCCGGGTATACTCTCGATTCGATTCAATAGGTAAGAAGGAGTTAGAGGATAATCTCTGCGCTGCCGACAGGATTAAGACATATATCCCAGTGTAGTAAAATAAGATGATGGTTTATTTCAACGCGTTTCGAAGTACAGAGTTACTTCTTCAGAAAAAAACAGATGTGAGATCATCCACTAACTCCTTCGTACATATTGATGTCTGACTGTCACTTGCTGACCTGTGGATCTGCTGCAGCTGACCTCACATTATATGTTGTTTTTACAGATTAAACAGGTGAGTTTAATCTGAATGTAAAGCTCACTGTATTTCTCGGACACGACCCTATTTGCGTTGATCTCTCCTACAGTTTTCCTTGGTTATCTTGATTAGATTCAGACGTATCCCTACCGGAATCTGATCCCAGGTCTCTTCTACACGTTCCCAAAGTTGGTTCATACTGGTCGCCTCACTTGGGTATGTATACAGCTTTTTCTTCAACCCTACCCACAAGTATTCGATTTGGTTGATGTCTGGGGACTGTTGAGCCATTCCAGGAGCTCTACTTCATTGTCATTGAACCATTTCTTTGTCAATCTCGAAGTGTGCCTCTGGTCATTTTCCTGCTGAACACACATATCGTCTTTTTCCTTCCCCTAGTACTCGACTGAACAAAGTAACTCGTCTTGTGGAATGCACACAAAAAGCTCAGCACTGAGACCACCATCGAATGTGGTCAAATATTCAACTCCTTTGGCTGTTAAACAATCCCATATCATCAGGCTTTCTCCACCGAACTTGACAGTTCATTCAATTTCTTGATCCTTTAATACCTTTTTACCTTGTTTCTTCCTGACCCATTTTCACCCATTAGACCCATGTGTTGACTTTTGTCTCATCACTCCAAATCACCTGTTTCCAATCTTGTACTGTCCAATTTTCTTACTTTTGTGGCAAACCTGAGCTGATGCCTCTTTATGACGATATTGAAGTCAAGGCTTCTTAACCTTTTTCGGGCCACCATTCCAGACTTGTGTAATGTGCGTCGCACGGTGCTTGCATGGACGTCTGTGATCTCACTATTATAAAGCATACAAGCCTTCTCCACTGCGGTGTTTGTCGCTCCAAAACTGAAAGACCTTGGGACAAGTCGACTCCAATATTTTGTCTGAATGTCCACCTCTTGGCTTCTGAATGAATGGACAGACTTCATCTTGTATTCTTCCAGCTGTTATGGCACTCACATGATGCAGTTTGGCAATTTTCTTGGCTGAGAGAATGCTGTCGTTGAGCTGGATGATGCTGTTTCTCCTTTCTTGGGAAATCGTCTTCATGGCTGCTCCTCAATTCTAATCAGTGACCTTTCACTTGGGAATCAGCCCAATAACACTATTAGGGAATGTGAGAACAGGTTGTGATTTGTAGTGTTCAGGAAGAAAAATATGTTTCCACCACCAGGAGCAAAACAATAACAATGCAGTGACATGAAGAGAATCTGCATAACGAATCATATGCTACATAGTTGCAAGTCAAATTTATTTATGAGATATCCAAGATGACTGTCTGTAAAATAATGGTGGTCTCATGTTGGAAGCAGTAGTGGATGGTGAGATAATGAAGCCTGAAAGTCAAAAGCTCAAAACATTGTTACCCTTTTGCTCCTTAGTTTAAATTATTACTATAGTTGAATAGTATTGAACTCAAATGGAAAATTCTGTTATATATGATTCTCTGACATGTCATAGATATATGTCACCATACATGAATTTCTAGTGCTATTGAAAAATTAGAAACTTTTTAACAATACTGATACATATTAGAAACAGGAAATGTCTGACACATCATCATGGGCAAATTACCATTGATTGGAATGATTACTTGTTTGCAGAGTTATATTATAGATTTGTAATACTGTAAATCCATGTTTCTGTACTGTTTTGAGCATATTCTAGTTTTGGATCTTAGTTTGCCTAGTTTTTATTCCTGCCTGTACAATGTAGCTGGCTTTTAATATGTCTCCTTTTTGGCCAAAAGACTTTAAACCAGGGGTCCTCAAACTATTTAAACAGGGGGCCAGTTCACTGTCCCTCAGGCCATTGGAGGGCTGGAATATATTTAAAAAACTATAAACAAATTCCTATGCACACTGCACATATCTTATGTTGAAGTAAAAAAAAAACAGGAACAAATACAATATTTAAAATGAAGAACAAGTAAAGTTAAATCAACAAACTTACCGATATTTCAATGGGTTCTTTGAATATCCTACACTTCGCGTCAATTTTTTCTCTATCATTCTTTCCTAGGGATTCCAAATTGCTATTAGTAAAATACCAATATATACATAGCGCTACTATAGGTCCCCAGTAGGCAGGTAAATGTCCCCAATAGCAGCACAGTCCCCAATAGGCAGGTAAATGTCCCCAATAGGCATCACAGTCCTCAATAGGCAGGTAAATGTCCCCAATAGGCAGCACAGGTCCCCAATAGGCAGGTAAATGTCCGCAATAGGCAGGTAAATGTCCCCAATAGGCATGATAGACCGGACCCGGCGTTAAAAAAAAAAAAAAAAAATACCAGAACTCACCTATGTCCACCAATGCTGTGAAGAGGCGCCCACTCAACTCCGTCTTCTTCTGGCACAGGCGGCGTGACATCATCAGGCCGCGCATGCGGCATTATGACAATCACGTCGTCTGTGTGTACTGCATACAGAGGGCCACGCATCTCATTTCCTCGCCGCCTCATTGTTCTGCCTGCGATTACAGGGCCCGCCGGCATTGAAATGTAGTGAAGTTCAATGTGGGCCGGGCCCAGGGCCCGGAAAAATGTCCTCGGCGCAGGCTGTAGTTTGAGGACCCCTACTTTAAACAATACCCTGTGCTTCCATTAATCAAATTCAGCATTCAGAGTCCTTCGGAAAGTCATACCTGGATGCAGAAAAGGCTTTCACCAAGTTCGTTGGGCTAGAAAGTTGTTCAGGATAACTTTGTATTTCAGGAATTTATCACCATGCCTCCTTATTCCAAACTGTCTGCCAGGATATATTGTATATTTTAGGCTTTGTTAAAGTGGAGACCACTCCAACTCAGCAATTTCTGAGATTCAGTTTACAACCAGTGATAATAGACAAAATATACAGTAATGTGCTTTCCACACAATCTCCAATGGGTTTCTGGAGTTTTTGTATATTTATAGACTTCATGAATATAGGCATTCCATACATACATTTAGCTGGTTTATACATGATAGCAAATAGCAGAATTTATAGTTACATAATTAGTAAAACAGATTCCCTGTGTACAGCGGGTTATTCACACTCCTTCATCAGTTCTTTGTTCTCGTGTTCTTTTGAGATTTACCAGACTCTAAGTTCAAGCTCACATGACCGATTTATCCACATCCAAGAAAAAATGGTCTGATTATTCTGATTAGAGTTTGATCAGAGTGGCATCAGTTTTTCTCGGATGCGAAGAGAAAAATAAACTTTCTCCACTTTCTCCATTATGTCAGTGTTATGAATGTGCTAGAGATGGTTTCTGAGCAGAGGCTTATTCTCCTCAGCTACCAAAACACAACAGTATCACCGGCCCAAACTGAAAATTATATGGACTCACAGAAGGGAAAAATAGTGTGGAAAGAAAAAAAAAAAGTTGTCAGAGTTGTCAGAGATTTTTTTTTTTCCTGTTTGTTGCATTTTTTCCCTCTTTTTCTCTGGGTGCTGAGGAGGATTTTTTTTCTCTTAATGGAGCTTGCACAGTTGTCTGGCCGTGTGGATCAGCTTGCCACTGAGTTCGGAGTATTGCTACCTATCTTGCTGGGTTGCCGGTTGTGGAACCTAGGATTCCCATGCCAGATTTGTTTTGGGGGATCGGGCTAAATTTCTGAATTTCAAAAATAACTGTAAGTTTTTTTTTGTCTTAAAGCCTAAGTCCTCAGGGAACTCACTTGGTGAGTCGGTCCTTTTAGTGGCCTACTTTGTCTCGTGACATCAGGGAATTTGTGCAGTCCTGTGGGACTTGCTCTCGCTCCAAACCTTGCTCTCGCTCTAGTGGTTTGTTAATGCCATTACCTGTGCCCAAGAAGCCATGGACCCATATCTCTATGGATTTTATTTCCGACCTCCCTGTTTCTCAGAGAATGACCGTTATCTGGGTAATCTGTGATAGGTTTTCCAAGATGATACATCTTGTGCCATTACCTAAGTTACCTTCCTCCTCCGAATTGGTGCCTTTGTTCCTTCAGCACGTGGTTCGGTCACATGGCATTCCGGAGAACATTGTGTCTGACAGAGGAGTCCAGTTTGTTTCCAGATTTTGGAGGACATTTTGTTTAAACTTGGTGTTCAATTATCTTTCTCCTCTGCTTTTCATCCTCAGACCAATGGACAAACCGAGAGAACAAACCAGACCTTGGAGACTTATTTGAGATGTGTTGTATCTGCTGATCAAGATGACTGGGTCTCTTTTTTGCCTTTGGCTGAGTTTGCTCTTAATAATAGGGCTAGCTCTGCCACCTTGATGTCTCCATTTTTCTGCAATTTTGGTTTCACCCTCGATTTTCTTCGGGACAGGCGGAGGCTTCTGTCTGTCCGGGTGTTGACTCTGTTGTGGAGCGAATGCAGCAGATTTGGGACCAGGAAGTGGAGAGGTTGTCTCTCTCTCAGGAGAAGGCCCAACAGTTTGCCAACCGGCATAGGACTGATGGTCCTCGGTTTAAAGTGGGGGACTTGGTTTGGTTGTCCTCAAGAAATATCCCTATGAGGGTTGCATCTCCAAAGTTTAAGCCTAGGTTCATTGGACCTTATAAGATCATGGAGATTCTTAATCCTGTTTCCTTTCGTTTGCTTCTTCCAGGGACATTTAAGATCCATAACGTGTTCCACAAGTCCCTATTGAAGAGGTTTGTCGAGCCAGTGGTTCCTATGGCTGCGCCTCCTGACCCTGTTTTGGTTGAGGGTAATCTGGAGTATGTGTGTAGCCCTGTGTGAAGGCACACGCAGTACCCTGGAGGATGTGTGGAGAGGTAGCAGTTCAATGCTCAATGAACATTCATTCCAACACACACTTAGACACACCCACAGGTATATAAGCCAGTGACATCAGTCAGTGAGTCAGTCTGTCTAGCCTGGACTCGAAGGAGTCAGGAAGTGCAGTCTGTGCAGTAAGAGAGAGGAGTGAGTTGCAGATACTTCAGATGCCTGTCTCAAGGACAGTGAAGGTTCAGAGACGTGCTCCTGCCTAGTGGAATACTGAGATTCTGGCAACAAGCTCAAGAAAGAAGTAAGAAAGGGACTGACTTATATAATCTTTGGAAGTGAGGAGTGCTTATGCTACAAGCGCGGACAAGGCGAAAGGCACAGTGGAAGGAAATCAGAAGTGCTTTAGGATTGGAGAAGTCCTGCACATTGTCACCGGTCACTGGAGACCGAAGCATCACTATAGCTTCACGCATAGTGGTAGAAAAACCAGAGGCTTACTGGACCTTAGGTAACAGAAAGCAGCCCTTGAAGTGTCAGTACGTAACAGGGTCAGGTGGAATAGGAACTTTGAGCTAGGCCAAGCATAGAAGAACCTAGTTTCATCACTGGAAGGCTCCACCACAAAACTGACCGGGCAGTACAGCTTTGAAATAGCTGAAGTTTCAGGAGTGAACTACGCTTTATGCTGGTTAACTCATCATCATTGGAAAGTAAAGGAGGCCCCTGCCTTGCTCAGCCGTTGCCTCAAAACTCATCCTCCATCAACCCCATCAGCCTCCCTGGGACCTGCCTTACCATCTAACAAGTAAAAGGTATGGAAAGACGCTGACGGTGTGAGACTGAGTTATTTAATTGCATGCCTGCACAACCCCACCATAACCATCGACCTGAGGGAAGAGTCCCACCTGTAGGGGACCCGACATCTAGCTGCCTCACCATCCCCTCAGAGCTCTACAGCAGCGCTGGTACAAATTACCAGAGAACTACAGGTGGCGTCACGAACTGTAAATATATCTATCCCCTGTAAATATTCCCCCAACATACGCCAGACCGCCAGGGCCACAGACCGAGCCACCGCTACCTGTGACAACCCCATAGACTTCCATGGGCTCGGCTCTGAGTACCCCATTGCCCTGGTAACCCACAATTGTGGTGGCGGATCGACACAAAACTTTGGCGTCACGAACAGGATGCGAAACTCGCAAAATTGCGAGCCCTGTGTGCCTGTGGAGTCGTTTTTGTGAAAAAAGGACTGTTTGCACTTTTGGCGCCAAAAATCGCCATCTTTGTCGCCATATTCGCGCCCTCAGGCGCTGGAGAAGAAGGTGGGCGTACCTTCGTGGGCGTGTACCCCCCTGTGGCGCGAAGAAGATGCCTGCCCTCTCAAAGTGCTATTACAATATGCGATCCTGCCCTACAGCAAAGGAGGTCCGCCTCCTCTTCACCTTCCCTGCGAAGAGGAGGAGACGCAAACCCCGCCTCCACGGAAGAGACCGGACGTCTCTGGAAGAAGAAGAGAGACGGTTCTGGAACATCATGGAAGCAGGACGTGTGCAGCCGAGCAGGGAAGCGGAGGAAGGCAGGCCCCGTGCCCCAGCCAAGCTGCCACTAGAACCGGAACCATCCGTGGTCCTGCACCTGCAGCAAGCATTGCTGGAGATTAAAGAGGAGAATGCACGACTGAAAGAGATGGTCCAGCACCAACCTGGATTTGAGGAGATTGAGAGACGCCGGCGTACCCTGATGCAGCGGCGGCTGTGGGGACGCGGTGTTCTCTCCTCTCGACGACCCCCCACGACTGGAACTACCAAAACTTCTGCTGCCCAAGGCTAAGGAGCAACCGGAGGCTATCCCCAAAAGTACCGATCCTGATCCCACCGAGGAAGCGGTGGAGGCGAAGGAGGTTGAGAGGTACCCGCCAGTTCCGGAACGCCCGCCCGGCCAGGAGGCCGCAGCAGATGATCGATCCCCGATAGGGACACCGGAGGAAACCCAGCCGTCTGTGATGGAGCAGCGACAGCAGCAGGTTAGTGCGTCCCCAACTGAGCCATTGTGCACACCTGCTTCCTGCTCTGCATCACACCAGCATTGTGCATCGGCATCGCCCTCTGCGTACATCTTCGTATCGCAATCGGCGACCTACTCTGCATCGCAACCTGCGATTCATTCTACATCGCAATCAGCAGTTTACACGACGACGCGCACAGCGACTATTTCTGCATCGCGAGAGCAAGTGCCATTACAGTAACGCAAACAGCGTCTCATAAAGCGAAAGCACCCGTTGCGCCCTAGAGGTTCGTACGAGAACTGTGGCGACCCAGACTCTGATAGCAGCTCACGACTTGTTAGTCATGGGATCTAGGGACCATCGCATTGTTCCAGCCCCCGGGTGGAAAATGTAGTTGAAGTAATTAAACAGTAAAAACCGGTAAGATCCAGACAGGGTCTACCATATGTAACGTTGTAGAAAGTTTGAGAATTTTTGCCAGATTTGCACTTTATTACAAAAAGTATCTA
>JARQOD010000003.1:377047013-377153116 GCA_033576555.1 Oophaga sylvatica | reverse complement strand
TTCTGTATGAAACTTCATACATGTATCTAGCAAAATTTGCAAACATTTTTTTAGACTATGCCAAAAATAAAACAGTAAAAATAATAAGTATTTATGTCATTATAAGTTCATTTTTATATTTTAGTTCCTGAAAACTAACATAATGCTAAATTTTTGCCCATCATGTTCTTGTACAAAATTGTTTGCAGAGCGTAACCTGTTGTGTTGAAAAGTTGTACTATTTTCCACTCTCTCTCCATGTCCTTCTCATGGGCAGCACGGTGGCTCAGTGGATAGCACTGCAGACTTGCAGCGCTGGAGTCCTGGGTTTGAGTCCCACCAAGGACAACATCTGCAAGGAGTTTGTATGTTCTCCCCGTGTTTGCGTGGGTTTCCTCCGGGTACTCCGGTTTCCTCCCACACTCCAAAAAACATACTGATAGGGAATCTAGATTGTGAGCCCCATCGGGGACAGCGACGATAATGTGTGCAAAACTGTAAAGCGCTGCGGAATATGTTAGCGCTATATAAAAATAAAGATTATTATTATTATGTCCTCCATTCCTCACACTTCCCCCCAACTATGTACTGAACCCCAAGCCCCCTCCAGGGTCATGCAGAAAAAACTTTTGGAAACTCTTTGTAAGATGTAATTTGGCAAATTTTTGCCCCCTATTGAGAGAACACACCCCATTGTGCACATTTCCTGCCCTCCTTATCTCACTCTGGAGTCCAGGAGGTCTCTTTTTATTTCTGGAGACTCCTGGACTTTCCGGGAGTAAATAACTGCATTGATACATAACCCAACCTCTGTCTTACCTTGTTCCGGAAGATAAATGCAAATTTCTGAAGATGCTTTTCCAAGGTTTTGACGTGATGCGATTGCAGGTTGAACACTCAAGCAATACTCATTCGACCCGGTAACGTCTGTGATACTGAAACTTTCTTTATTCACCAGGTGCTGAAACTAATAAGAGCAAAAGTAAAATGCCGGAAACACACTAGAACATAGGTGAATAGAACAGTACAACTAATATCAATTTTGATCCAATTGTCAATATTTAAGCCTACAGTTTTCAATGATTTTACAAGAGGCTTCAAGAACTTTTCAGGGTGTGAAAATATGTGAGAAGATGTGGGAGGCTTACATCATAGCAGACTTCCTGAGTGAATGCTGAACCTGAGAACAATACATTGTGGGAGAGCTTGGCTACATTGGTCTTGTTCCTGCCTGCAACATGTTGATACACATTCTTCTTGGTTAAAGACCAAACCAACGTGCAATTTTCGACAGTGTGGACAATGGCAGCTACTATGTAGAAGGTATCCATTAGCAAGGAGCTGATCACGGGAGAGTAAATGATCTGAACTTCTGAACAAATATCAGTCACTGATGCTTATGGGAAGGCAACAAATATTCTGCTTTGGGGTCCGGAGAGAGCTTAGAGCAGAGGAAACATCTTTTGGCGGCAATCTGGGCACTTTTGATTTGCTGAATGTAATTACCTAAAACTAATTCCAAGAGATTTGCTTATCTCTAGTGGTGGCACATTTTACCTAAAGGGTATGCCACACTAAACAACATCGCTAACGGGATCGCTAAAAAACGTCACTATTTAGCGATCCCGTTAGCGATGTTGTTCAGTGCGGCATCTGCCAGCGACGAGCTTCCTGCTGTGATCTCGCTCGTCGCTGGAATCGTTCCGGACCCTATTTTATCGTCGGCGCTCCCGCTGGGTAAGTATATATCGCTGAGTGTGGCACCTTTTTTAGCGATTTAGCGGTACTTTTGTACCGCTAAAGTCGTTAAGGAGATCGCTAACCGCGATAGCGTCCTTAACGACATCGCTAAATGTGGCCGACACTAGCGATATTGTAAACGATCCCGCTAGCGATCTCATTAGTATGCGACGCTAACGAGATCGTTAGCGGGATCGAGTAGTGTGGCAGTACCTTAAGTAAACTCCAAAAAGTGAATGGAGCAAAACATACTCACTTCTGCACACCATTCAAAGTCACAAAGGACCCTATTCCTGCCCTTATGGGGGTCCCAGTATTCGGACCTCAATGCATTTAATAAATGATTTTAATGAGATAACCCATTAAAGGGTCCCAAATCACAATGACAGCATGGCAACACAGAGACACATATAGTATAAACATCTCCCAGCAGAGTACCACTAAATAGTGTTTTTTTTTAAAGCTGGTCATCTCGAGATATATCGTGCCAAAAATTATTAAAATACATGAAATTGGGACTTTATCAGAGATATGGAGGCACATATAAAAGAAGGTGGTGGTGGGAGTCATTGTGCTGATGCTTGCTTTCATGGTCATATCTTTAAACTGTACTGAGTTTCCAGGAACCATTGGGAACCAGCTAATATACTAGAAAGGTGCCATGACTATACGCTCGGCAGGGGGCAGGAACTGGTTCCAATAGTGAACCTTTCCTGTGACAGTCGTAGAGGAGAAGGGGACTCTCAAAAGTCTCTACAGTATACGTCAATGTACTGATTTTCCAAGAACCATTGGAAACAAGGTGATATGCTAGATAGGTGGCATGACTATAAGCAGAGGGCTTGAACTTGTTCCAGTAGTGAACCTTTCCTGTGGCAGTAGTAGAGGAAAAGGGGGCTCTCAAAAGTCTCTACAGAAAACGTCAATGTACTGCTTAATTGCCGTTACCCTCCTCATCAGAATATTTTTCTGTGTTTGCTTCCGCTTTTGCAATGTGGTATCTTTCATGCAAATGACTTAGCGTTAGTTACAAAACACACATTTGCACCATTATTTTTCCATCGGTTGTATCTGATCAGCATCAAGTAAAGCCTTTATGCAGCATAATCCAAGTTTATCTTTTAATTTGATTAATTTTCTCGAAATTTCGTAAATGCAGCAATCTCTACGAAACTTTGAACTTTGCACGTGTTTTAGCACTTACCGTGTGATTATCTTTGGTTCTGCGGATTTGTACTTTATAGATGCGTGCGTACGGGAACACATCCTTGTAATCACGAGTAATGTTGTTCTTTGTGACCCTGGGTAAAGTGAGCTCAACATGTAGCGAGGAGTCATTCACAGCAAGAGCTACCGATGGCGGGGGAAGGTTCACTGTGTGAAAATCAGAGAATAATTGGTTATTAAACTCTTAGATACAATCAATCCTCAATAATGGATTTTTGAAGGTAAAGAACATGTGGTTTTGCAACTATACAAGCTTTGATTAATGTGCACCAAAGATTTTTTTGTTGTACTTCAACAGCCTATCTTCTCCTTTCTTGGGATAAAATAAGCTCCCATGTGTTTGTGCTTGAAGAATAATACTATTACTGGCCATAAATTATAATATCACTTGTATCCTGCATTTGTGCCTTCTGCAGGCTTTATCTCTAACTTTCAGTTATTTCTGAGCTAGTGGGTGGAGACTAACTGCTATGGTGTCTCTCTGTAGCACTTGAGGAAGGCTGGAGGCAGAAGAAACGCTTTGTGTATTTCATAAATTTTATTTTTATTTAAAATTTTTTGGAGGGTGATTCTTTCACTTTTTGTTCATGGAGGAGAGCTTATCATCTGAGCCTTCACTCTTATACACAGCACACAGACATGAGGGATTCCAGCTCTCCTGTCTCTTTGCATCACATGTACAGAAGCAACAGCAGTATAGCGGACATTATACAGCTGTATTGAGAAGTGTAGCTGTGAATCCAGCACTACAGTAAGAAAACTCTTGCTAGAAAGCTGCATCACAATCTGTCTGTATCTCTAACTGGCAATTCTAAAACTCAGCGTTTCCTCCTATTCTCTCCAGACATTTTAATCGGCCTCTGTGTAGGATTTTAGGTCATGATGAGTTCAGGAGGCAGGGGGAGGGGAGGAGGAGGCGAAAAAAGCGACTCATAAGTGGAGAAAGGAGCAGATTTCTCTGATAACATTAATATGAAGTTTCTTATATTCACTTACACTATTGATTTATGGAAAGTTTGCGGCAAGTCTGCAAGAAAATGCACACTGAACGCTGCTAACAGTTAAGCAACCCCCTTTGTCTCCAAAGTTTTTCCTTACGCAGGTCACTAATTATCCAAGATTTATAAAGTATAAAAACACCACAGAGAAAATCAATTACCTTCTGCGAATATGTATCGTGTTGATCGAGCCCACATTGATGTCTGATTTCCAAGAACACTCCTGACCCTTCCATAATATCCTAAGCTCTTGGGCAAGGTCTCTGCTGTGAGATCGCAGTATCGGTGGCTAATAAAGTGGCAACGAGACACATTGGTCCAGTTGGAGCCATAACTGGAAAAAAAAGAGAGAAATGAAATAAAAGAACAGTAAACAAAAGCTAAACAATTAAACATAATACATCGTCTATGCCAATTGGCTGCTTGTACGACTTTCTCAATTGTCCTCGGGTAACTTCAATTCATTTCAGTAAAGATGATGAAATGTGCACATGCAAAACACTCTGCAGCGGCGTAACTTTAAGTTTGTTGTCCCCCATGCAAAATATCCAAAAGGGCCCCCAAATATCATTTGGCTTTACTAATATTGGTCTCCTCATATGGACCAAAGGAACCTTCTGGACCCCTTAATCTCCAGGATCCCGGATGTGACTGCAACCTCTGCACCCACTATAGTTATCCAACACCAAAGTCAAGCAGTAGGGAATACTTGGAGTACAAAGATATACATCTTTACTGTATCAACATGGAGTATGGAGTTTAAGCTGACTAGTTAAAGTCTTGTTTATGGTATTATGGCTCCATTTTGCTGCTGCCTAGTTAGCCAGTCTGCAAAATCATTCTACTCCTGCTCTGACTGAGTGATAGAGAAGTGTGACGCAGGCTGACAATTAGAGAGGAGAGAGGGGAGAAAGCATTTAAGTAATTAGGGAGGTCAGCTCAGTTAGGATGTAAATAGGGAAGAACACACATTATCCTTTATAAACTCTATGGTTATGTACACACATTGAGCAAATGGATACAAAAATTTCTGCACCATTTCTGCATATCTTGGCAGGACTAACGCAGCTGCAAAAACATGCATTTTTGATGTGTTTCTGGAGCATTTTTGTCCTGCGTTTCTTTGACCAATTTGAATGAGGTCAATGGTGAAATACGCTGGCAAAAATGCACAGAGAATTGACATGCTGCATTATTATTTTCTGCACCAAATCTGCAAGTCAAAAATACTCAACGTGAGCAAGGGAAATCAGCACAGGAATGAAGCTGTGCTAATACATGAGAGCTAGTGAAGACTGCAACATCCTACACACACTGCCCTCACATCTAGCACATATTAATGGGACTGGGTCTGAAAATGAATGAAGAGACCATTGTGGCATTTTAATTATTGCAATGTTTTTAACAAAAAGTAATCAAACATGTAAAAAAAATTTTTTTTTTCCATATCAAAGGTGCACATGGAGATGGAATTATTTCCTTGAAAAATACTGTCTATTTTGCATTCTTGTGTCATGGTTTAGAGGTTGAGGATTTGTCCGTACTATCTTTTTCTTACCTCAAATACTGAATTTCATACAAGATCCCATCATTGGTTTTATGATGGTCCCAGACTAAAACATGGGGAAAAAATTCCATTTGGAAGGTGACATTTGTAGGGGACGTGAGATTTTCTCCTATGAAGAAAACAAAGTGTTAATTTACACTGTATTGACATCAGAATATGCACCATACATAGTCAGAACGTGTTATGGACTTCATGTTTTAACATTTTAGGAGCACGTGAGATCCACTCACAATTTATACGTAATGCCGAGCGCCTGTGGGATTCGTTGCACATTCACGATGAATCCACAGAAAATCTGCATTTGCAGTATGCAGATTTTACCACTAATGAAATCCTCTTAGTACTTTCTGTTTGCAAATTTACGCAGAAAATTGATAGCATTTCCATTCCATGTGCACAAAAGAATAAATAATTCAAGCGATTTGCCACTTGATTACCAAAAAGATTTGTAAAAAGTGGAACAATCACCACCTATAAATTACCAGAAGGCTTTACAGATGCATCCTCGACTTTTGACTACACATATCCTCAAGAGACAAGAAATTATATAAACCCAACAACATGATTTTGCGATACTCTGTTTGGAGAGGTTTGTACCATATGTGTCTTTTTTTGTCAGTGCAGTGGTTGGGATAAGCATTCACAAGGGTTGTAGATTAGGGTATCTCTTGCATGTTTTTTAGTGATTTACTTGGACTCACTCCTGACTTCTGATGACCCTTGGCTCATTACTTACTTTGATCCTTTTACTGCCTTTCTAGTCAGAATACTAATGTGAACAAGATCCGGGAGGACTGAAATGTTATTTTGAGTATTCTGCTATATTTTGCATCTATACTGCTGGGGATTAATAATTTCTAAATGCAATTTTAGTGCTGTGGTTAATTCCCTAAATTTACTTTGAATGTGTCATGCAACAATCCCTCTGGCCATTTACCAGCAGAACTCTGCATATTCATTTTTGCCTGGGGTGTTGCTTTAAGGAATCTATCTGGATGATTTTACTACTAAAACTAGTAGTATTGGAGTCGTCCAAGTGCAACAATACAAATGATACCTGATTTATAGTAATCTAATGAGAAATCAAGCCGTGAAGCTGCAAGTAAACCAGCCTGGAAGTTAATTGGGGGCGTATCAATGTGCACTGCGGGCTAATTTGCATACACGGATTCTAAGCTTGATTTCTCAGCGCTGACACATCAGATTCCAACAAGACAGATATCATTGTTGGACCAGGACCTATACAGTCGTACCACTAGTTTTACTGGTGAAATCCTCCTGACAGATTTCTTTTAATTTATCTTCTGTCATTTCTACGTCCCGTTTCTAAACAGGAACAGAACACAACTTTACAGGATGTCCCCGTACTCTTCGATTTGTAATGAAGTCATTCAAACAAGAGCGGAAGCTGCAGCAGAAACTTTCAATGTCTACAAAGGAAATGATGTGATGTGATGTATTACTTGTGGTTACTGACACTGGAAATGTAATGTTTATAAATATGTTATTGGCTTCATGGAAAAAAGGATTTGGTTATTTTGTATTTGTCAATTGTTAAATATTGGGGCAATAGGAGCAGATCTGCAGTACCCATCAGAGGCTGCTACACACTGAATGGAGCAACGCTTTGCAAATAACAGCTGATCGGCGAAGCCTCGGAGGAGCCGGGAGCTGGACCCTCAACCATCTGATTACTTATCCTATGGGTGTCTGTTGTGACCTGACAACTCCTTGGCTTAGTTTTCCTCTGTTGCCTGTTCTCTGGCAGAATTAGGGAAGTATACATTGTGGCTCTGCGTCATCGATCCTGTGTGGGATTTTCCATTCTTGTACTATCCATAAGTATGTAATCATGGTACTCAGATGAGTGATAGATACTGCTGTTATGGAGTTCAGTATTATACCATGATTATTCCCTGACATTGGATTAAGGCCTGTTTCACACATCCGGCGGGCGCCTAAACGGCGCCCCCGGCATTTTACCGCAGCGCCGCATGTGAAAAGCTTTCACACTTCCGGCGCCCAAAATGCGGTTTTTTGCCGGATGGTTTCTGATGCTTGGAGAGATAAGAAACCATCCGGCAAAAACAAAAAACGTTACATGCAGCGTTTTTTCTGGACGCCGCAATGTACATTTGCGCCGCATCCGGACAAAACCGCATGCAACGCATTGACATGCGGCGCCATGCGGCGCTAATGCATGTCAATGCGAAAAAAGCCGCATGCGGCGCATCAGATTTTCAGATGCGGCGCTGCGGGAAAATGCCGGGGGCGCCGCAAGGGGAAAAACGGATGTGTGAAACAGGCCTAAGAAAATTATCTTCTGTTACACTTTCACCAAAATGTCTATTTCTAGACATTATATTTACTACATTGTATTTAATCTACAGGAAGTTCTATCTATTTATTATTTATCTATCTATTATTTATCTATCTATTATCTATCTATCTATCGATCTATCTATCAATCAGAGGAAGGTCACCTTGCCTTGGTTGATGGGCACACATGAATTGGCCAAATTATGCACTAAACCTTCATTTTTTGTAAGTACATTTTATTTAGCAATCATTCAGTTTAGATCTCATGAATTCAGTGTTCGCATACATCTTGGCCCTTGCAGAGTGCTGCTGTGCAAAAATTTCTAAATTTCTGTTTTTTTCAGTCAAGATGCGGTGCAGAGTGCACATTAATGAGAAAAAAAATGAACTTTTTTGAATTTACCAAATGGCTGCAATGAAACAAAGAGTGAAAAATTTAAAGGGGTCTGAATACTTTCCGTACCCACTGTATCTCTAATACCTATCTATCTATTATATATCTATTTATCTATCTATTATCTATCATCTATCTATTATCTATCTATCTATTATCTATCATCTATCTATCTATTATCTATCATCTATCTATCTATCATATCTATGTATTATCTAGCTATTATCTATCTATATATTATCTATCTATCTATCTATCTATCTATCTATCTATCTATCTATCTATCTATCATATCATTATCTATCTATCTATCTATCTATCTATCTATTATCTATCTATCTATCTATCATCTATCTATCTATCATCTATCTATCTATCATCATCTATCTATTATCTATCATCTATCTATCTATTATCTATCTAATATCTGTCTTCATAGTTCTTAATTCCTCGACAATAATAACAGTAAATGTGATTAATTAAGAGTTAAGCAGTAATTACCTTTGGAGGATGACAGCAGACACACAGCAACATTGAGAAATGTCACACATCCGAGCATGAAGAGCCCCAGCTTTGCCATAGGGACTATCTCTCATCGCATGGTCATAGGTTGCTACTAAGTCAAACTCAACTTATGCCTCCTGATACTTCCTCATTGTCTTCCACGCCTTGGAGGAGGCGTCCCCATGTCCCACGCAAGGAAATACCAGGGGATATTTTACAGAGACTCTTGAGAAACAAAGATGATGTTTCCAAACGAAAGCAATATCTGTGTACAGGGACTTCCTCCATTGTACAGTATGTAGACGTCTTGTGTCTGCTCCACTGTATGAAATACGAGGAGCATACAGCGGCCTTCATATAATGATATCTATAATATAACTGGAGATGTGTCTTTCTGTCTGAAGCCTCGACGCCTGTGCAAAAGTGGCGCCGGAGTCAGCACATACACTTACCTCACTATGGCGCCATTTATTAATGAGTGTCTTCAATAAAATGGTGCCGTGGTGAGGACACCACAGACGCCAGCTCTTACTTCAGCTGGATGTGTGTTCTCGAATGCACATGCAGTTGAAGTGTATTGCAGCGCAATATCTTGCCCAATCCGTGTGCCGCAATACACGCTGCCGGCAATCAGAGGCCAGCAGCTGACGTCGGCATACAAGTGATTGGGCGCATGGCAGTGATGTCATACATCCCCGTCGCTTGGACACTGAAGCCAGCTGCTGGCTTCAGAAGACAACACCCGGGAGAGTGCGGGAACGGTGAGTAGGAGTGTTTATTTTTTTTCTGTGTATTGAACAGCAGCGCAGGCAAAATAGGAGGACATATACCAGGATTGGGGAGCATATACCAGGATGAGGGATCATATACCAGGATGGGGGAGCATATACCAGGATGAGGGATAATATACCAGGATGGGGGAGCATATACCAGGATGAGGGATAATATACCAGGATGGGGAAGCATATACCAGGATGAGGGATCATATACCAGGATGGGGGAGCATATACCAGGATAAGGGATCATATACCAGGATGAGGGATCATATACCAGGATGAGGGATCATATACCATAGGATTATGGTGAGGGATCACATACCAGGATTGGGGAGCATATACCAGGATGAGGGATCATATACCAGGATGGGGGAGCATATACCAGGATGAGGGATAATATACCAGGATGGGGAAGCATATACCAGGATGAGGGATCATATACCATGATGGGGGAGCATATACCAGGATGAGGGATCATATACCAGGATGGGGGAGCATATACCAGGATGAGGGATCATATACCATGATGGGGGAGCATATACCAGGATGAGGGATCATATACCATGATGGGGGAGCATATACCAGGATGAGGGATCATATACCAGGATGAGGGATCATATACCAGGATGAGGGATCATATACCATGATGGGGGAGCATATACCAGTATGAGGAAGCATATACCAGGATGGGGGAGCATATACCAGGATGAGGGATCATATACCAGGATGAGGGATCATATACCAGGATGAGGGATCATATACCAGGATGAGGGATCATATACCAGGATGAGGGATCATATACCAGGATTGGGGAGCATATACCAGGATGAGGGATCATATACCAGGATGGGGGAGCATATACCAGGATGAGGGATAATATACCAGGATGGGGAAGCATATACCAGGATGAGGGATCATATACCATGATGGGGGAGCATATACCAGGATGAGGGATCATATACCAGGATGGGGGAGCATATACCAGGATGAGGGATCATATACCATGATGGGGGAGCATATACCAGGATGAGGGATCATATACCATGATGGGGAGCATATACCAGGATGAGGGATCATATACCAGGATGGGGGAGCATATACCAGGATGAGGGATCATATACCATGATGGGGGAGCATATACCAGTATGAGGAAGCATATACCAGGATGGGGGAGCATATACCAGTATGAGGAAGCATATACCAGGATGGGGAAGCATCGCACGTGCATGACTGCGCATATTTGACGGATTTTTGATGCTTCAAAAAATGCAACATGTTGCGTTCGCCGGACTGCGCTGCACACCACAAAACAACACATGCGTACGCAAATGCATGTCACTGCATACACCATGTTAAAGATATGTATGCATGTCGCATGCGGATCTATACGGATCAAACGCTGCACGTACAGACGCAAATGTGAAACCAGACTTAGTCAATTAAATTGTATCAGTTTTTTTATCTGTTCTTCACTGGCCTTGATTAAAAAAATATACGATTGGGATAAATCCTGTAAAAAAACGATCATTCCGGAACTGATGATGATTGACTCAACCTAAAGTACTTTTGCAGTAAAGAACTAACGGAAAGTTCAAAGAACTTTTATGGTAAGCGATAAGAGTCAACGAGGTATAAAGTAAATCATAAATTAGTAGAGGAGTCCAAAGTCTTGACTTCTCCAAGGAATTTTTCTTTTTCAGTTGAGGTTTTCTGGCTGTTACATAAAGTCCCTTTCTCACATATCTTAATTCCTCCGCATTTTAGAAATCCCCATCAGTTTGCAGGAAATTATATCCAGAAGATAAAAACCATACAACCCTTATAAGTCTGGGCGAGTGAACTAAGGAACCCTCATTCGCTGCGGTTGGACCCCAAGTGACATCACCGGCACTAAAAGCTAATCAGTGGTGGCCAATCCATGTTCATCAACTGGTGTCCTGTCAGGAGAACCCTGTTAAAGGGGTGTTCCCATCTCGTACATTCACATAAACGTATAGTAGATGTAGATGCCATCATCGCGAGAATGACAACTTTTTCTATGCTCTTTTTCTGATTGAAAAATTGTAAATTGTTGCAAAAACTACATGCATGTTTGGTTATTTTTTATGCATTTTTTAAGTCTTTTACATATTTTTGGTGGCACTAAACTAAATTTTGCATGACGGGATCTTGTGGCTTTCATGATGGCTTCATGTCTGGAATTGAGGACATGGAGGACATTATGGATGGTTAGTATGGGAGCATCGTAGTGGAATTGTAGCTGTCCTGGGGGCATTGTGACTGTTGTGGGGTATTTTGGCCTCCATGAGAACACTGTGGGTATTGTGGAATTTTTGGCAGCATTGTGGCTCATATTAATGGCATTGGGACTGATTCACTCCATTCGAGTTTGAGGTGGGGAGATTCAATTTGCATTAATTAAATTAGGTGCAAATCAAATCTGCGAAAAAATAATGAACTGGCGGGTTTGTTTTGTCTGTGGCCACAGTGTAAAAATGCTCTTACACATTGCACATATACCAACTTATGCTCCGGCTCGTTGCCTCAGTTTTGCTGTAGTTTCTTGAACTTTGTGGTCTCTTCCTGAGCTAGGCATTTCATCTATATAGCTTCCCATGGACAGCAGGTGTGTGGATCGGAGGCTTCTATCATGGTCTGCCACAATCTACATTGTGGACAGATGACACAAGGTGAGGTTTTAATACTAGAGACACGTTCGGACCGTCCCGATGGGTGCACCTTGTCGTAGTGGAATGGCTTTTACATTTTTTGATCAAAATAGTGTTAGCTAAGTGCCCTATGTGATTTACATGCACTATTACTTTTTACTCATTTACTCACTATGGGGTATATGCTCATTTTGTTTGTTTCTTGGGTTTTGACTAGGGACCATTTGGTTGAGTGGAGCACAATGCGTGTCACTGATGTGCGCCACAAACAAAGTAACGGCTCACGTCAGTGGCAAAAAGTAGCAAATTGGATGCCTGTGGAGTGGTGGCCAATATCATAGGTATTGTGAGGGCCAAGGAGGAGGCACTATGAGAAGTTATTGTTTTAAACCTTGTTAACTATTTTGCTGGATTTGTGCAAATTGAAGTTCCAAAAATATCTGCTAGTTGGAATCTGAATTTTTGGGGAAATTCACAACAAATTTGATTTGTGTAGTATTACTGAGAGTGCCCGCAATTAGGAGAAACCAGTATGTCTAGGGAAACCAGTGGATCTCAAAGTGGTGTTGCACTGGCAGGAAGGACTGTGAGTGAAATATATCACCAAATCCCCTCTTGAACTGATAGTGTGTCACAGTCTATAAGTGCAGGTACAATGTATCAGTCCACAGGGTTCAGCTCACAGAGCATTGCCTGGACTTGTATAGCCAGTAGTGATGAGCGAGTATACTCGTTGCTCGGTTTTTCCCGAGCATGCTCGGGTGTCCTCCGAGTATTTCGGAGTGCTCAGAGATTTAGTTTGTGTCGCCACAGCTGCATGATTTGCGGCTACTAGTCAGCCTGAATACATGTGGGGATTGCCTGTTTGTTAGGCAATCCCCACATGTATTCAGGCTGTCTAGCAGTCACAAATCATGCAGCTATGGCAACACAAAGTAAATCTCCAAGCACTTCCAAATACTCGGAGATCACCCGAGCATGCTCGGGAAAAACCGAGTAACGAGTATACTCGCTCATCTCTAATAGCCAGTTCTCAGTATTAGCTCTTTAAGAGGTGTACAGACTTTGGATAAAAATGAAACTTTTCAACCATGCACTCAACATTTTTTTGTATTATTTCACTATTTCCAGCACAAAATGTAATTGCCCTTTTGTCATAATTTCACAGATTTAATGTGAATAAAAAGTTGGACTATTCATAAAGGGGAAGTCGACCCACGGAAGTCCAGCATTTTGCACCTTGTACTAGAGGCTATCTTCTTTCTAAATGGACTGTGTTGTTAACAGATTTTTTCCAGTGATGTGCCTCTCAGTGCATGATCCAGCAAGCATACGCGCCCCAGCATACGTCTTGTGGGTAGGTTACAGCTTATAGGGGTAGTCTCATGTTCTTTCTTCAGGAGCACAGTGCTCCCCTGTTGGTGTGCTCCTGAAGGTTGATAGTTCGGGCTGGTAGCATTGTACTCTCCAATATGGTAAGCTTTGCGGAGGGTTTATATACCGCCAATAATTCTGCAGCTCTTTACAGATATCATCATCACTGTCTCCATTGGGACTCAAAATCTAGATTCCCTATCTGTATGTCTTTGGAATGTGGGAGGAAACCAGAGAACCCGGAGGAAACCCACGACACAAACACAGGGAGAACATACAAACTCCATGGATGTTGTCCTTGGTTGGATTTGAACCCAGGAACCCAGCACTTCAAAGCAACTGTGCCAACCACTGAGCCACTGTACATAATGCTAACCACGAGCCACTGTACATACATAGTGCTAACCACTGAGCCACCCTGTGCTCCTTGCTTCAGAAACCATCCAAGAAAAAAAAATCCTTCAATTCTTGAGAACAGAGGAGTGTTAATAAGATGAACCTTGTTCTTTAATTTTATTAATAGAAATGATTGGAGGTAATCCTACAGTGGACGTTCTTCTTGCATCAGGGTCATCAGTGACAACGGTTGTTATCGCCACCTACCGGCTACTAAGAACAGCCATATATATTGCAGTCTTAGCCAGCTGTCAGCTTCACATTGTTCCTCTAGATGTCGTCCTGTGATAACGTTACTATTGGGTCACACATGGATCTCGCTCCCAGACCTGTGACTACTCTGTAAATGCAGCGATACCGACGAGAGCGAGATACATCTACATTTATAATAAATAGACCCAGAATGTAAAGAAGAGATCAGAATAACCTTTTAGTTTGGGACAGACAAGAATAGGAAAGATTATTGATCTGAGCAAAAAAGAAACATATTTACAAAACTATACTAATTAATAAAAAGCTGCTAGGAAAGTCCATTAGGTACTAAGGAGCACGTAGAAGAAGTTTCTGCCTGCACTGCAGAACATGGACAATTCATTCAAGTTGTTGTCTGCAGGATTATTTGTTTTTAGTGTATGTTCACAGAAAAAAAATCAGTGCGGATCTACAATAAAATCAGCATTTGTCACGTGTGGATTTGGTGCAGATTTGATGTTGATTTCACCATTTGCTTTAATTTGCAGCAAAAATTGACATGATTCAGAATAGGGTTGTACACTACTTGGACAACCTCTTCTCAATCACCATTTTACCCCAAATAAAATAATAACACCTATAATGAGTGTGCCCGATGTGGGCACTGGCTCTCCCGGGTCTCATACGACATTATGTCACGCGATCCATGCAACTAATCAGCGGCCCCTTCACTGTCCTGTAAGGCAGTGCTGAATATACATGTAAACCTTTACCTAAACTCTATCATTTCTCTACCAGTTGGTACCACCATACAGTGTATATAGTGAGAAATAATGCAAAATATTGGCACAAGACTCCAGATGTTTTGGGTCACAGTGCAAGTGAGCAGGGAGATCGCCCAGACCAATATCTAGGGTAATAATGACCCCAAGATTTAGTTTCAGTAACAAACTCACTTTTGATAAATTATTTAAGCAGAAACTTTAAATTTCAAAGGAAGGAATAATACAAAAATTGCAGTCACGGAGGATTAAACTTTGCCGTGACCCAAAGATATTCGAGGGAACTTGGCAGTGGCAACGAAACATTTTGTACAATTGCAAAAATACATTTCTTGAAATAAATGTTGTTGTCCTTGAGATCTTACCAACTTGACAGTTATCAACTCTATATGTTCAATCGAAGAGGTCTCAACAAGTAATGATCTTGTGGATGGGATTGAGAGTAAAGTGTCAGTCTGATTCTTATTCTTTGCTGACGACACCAAACTATGTAGGATACTAAAATCTGGCATCGACATTACAATATTACAGAACGATGTGGATAAGATGACTGAATGGGCAAACACTTGTCAGATAAGATTAATGTAGATAAATGTACAGTAATTCACGGAGGACAGAGTAATCCTACTGCTGCATATACATTAAATGGGACCATACTTGGGACTACAGGAGAAGGACTTGGGTATTCTGGTTACAAATAAGCTGAGCAGCAGTGCAAGATTTTAGGATGTATAAAAAGAGAGATAAAATCACGCGATCCCAACTTATTGTTACCCCTTTATAAATCACTGGTGAAGCCACATCTAGAATATGGGATCAAGTTTGGGGCTTCACATTTTAATAAGGATATTCAGAAGCTATTCAGTTCAAAGATGGGCAACAAGAGATGGAAGGACTCTTATATAATGGGAGGTTAGAAAAGGTGGGTTTGTTTAGTTTAGAAAAAGGACGCTTCAGAGGAGATCTCATTTATATATATTCTGTGGTCAGGGGCGGACACTGACAGCTTGGGGCCCCTGTGCAAGAAATATGTCTGGGCCCTCCTCCTTTTATGGCGACAAAGCTACATATATATATTGTAAGCTTTTCAGGGGATATAGCTCTGGGATCGCCGTCCGGGTAGACAGAGTGGCACGGAAACAGTTCATTCAGACAGCAGTTCTGGTGAAAACTGGCCGCAACCAGCTTTATTAAAGTCCACAGCAAACAGATATAAAACAAATCATAAACAGAAGACCTAGGCTTGTCTAGCCACTTACTACACTTAGATAGATTTCCCTATCTATCCGGGTCCCGACTCTACCAGCCTGGGCCAAAACAACACATATGTTCAGCATTTACCAGCATTTACCAGCATTGAGGTTCACAGAGTCTCCTCCTTGTGTCTGAAGGCACCTTCAACGTCCAGACTTGAGAGAGCTCCCCTCCTATTCAGCTGCTATTGGCATGGATTCTCACAGAGACTACTCCTGTGTCCGGGGTACATCGAGCACCCAGACTGAGATAGCTCAAACTCCTGGAGACACCTTCTGTGCCTGGACCCCTCCTGTGTCCAGACGAAGCGAGCTCTCTGACTGTGTTCGCAGACACCTACTTCTGGTCTCCTAATTAACACCCGAGTAGTTTCAGGCCTGAGCTGCAAGTGTGTAATGAATGTAAGGTGTAGTGACCTTTCTCTACCACTAGGTTTACAAAGCCACACATTTCCCTTATACCATACAGCACAGTACCTAGGTGAAATGTACACCCCATTCGACACATATTCCTTCACTGTCTCACATATCCCCTCCCTCTTCTCCAGACCGGAGGGCTGGTCATCCAGACCGGAGGGCTGGTCAACAATCCAAAAGAGACAGTGAACTCTGGACCAGTCATGGCCTTCATCAGCTTCATCTTCACTACTGTCATCTGTATCTTCACCTGAGCCATAGCCAACATCAGCTTTCTCTTCATCTGAAGCATCCGCACTACCCTGTACCCTCCCAGGCCTATGCTCTCTGCGGGCCTCGGGTATCCTGCACGGTTTCATCTTGACCTTAGGGCCGGGCTCAGTTTCGATATAGTGCCTGGCCAGAGAAGTACGACCCGGCACATCAGAACACTTCTGCTGACTCTTTCTCAGAAACTCACGTACCTCCTGTCCCTGGTGCACTGACCATGTGTCACCAACTATCACAGAAGGTATAGGGGGTTTTTCACTTTTCTCCAGTTCCCCTTGAACCTTCTTTACTTCATTGAGCTTCTCCAGAAGATGCTCATGGCTCTCATCACACTCCTTCATCACAGTTTGGAGTTTTTTCTGAGAAGTAATCAATTCATCTTGTACCTGTTGGACGTCCTTTATGTCTTCAGCCCCTTCTTCAGGCTCTTCTGGTAGGACATGCTCAGAAGCCCTACTGTCAGTCTTACATTCTACTTCTTCATTCACATCATTATGGTCTCCAATATCTCCATTTATTCCAGCTTTCAAGTTCTCCTTGATAGCTGCATCTGTATACTCAGAACCCGCCGGATTCTTCTCTTCCACCACGTTCTGCATCCCATCTGAGCTCCCGTGTGTCTGCAGCGGCAACGGAGTGACACATCGCTTTTCCCATTTGTTGGGACGTGGCTCCGATGTAGACTCCATGAAAGTGCGCTTGAGCTCACCAACGCCAGCCTGATGTCTCAAAATCTCATCTTGTGATTTATCCAGATCCTTGATATCACTCAGGAACACTGCTGGGGCTCCGGGCACCGAACTTCCAGCCTGAGCTTCACGAGTTGCAGCTACTGATCCGGACCGTAACCCGTCCACGCCGCTGTCTTCGGCAGAAACAGATTCCTGGACAGAGTCAGTCCCCATATCTTCAGTCTTGTTCCTCACAGCTTCACTTGAGACCTCAGCTTCTGATGAGGCATCTGGCTTGGTGACCACCACTTCCATGGCTTTTTCCACCTCTGCAGCATTACCTTCAGAGTCCTGGGCATGATGCAGCTCCATACCATACATTGATAACTTCTCATCTTCAACAGCATCCACTTGTGCTGTGTTCAGTTCCAGAGTCCTGCCTTTAAAGCTCAGCTCTCCCCCTTTCACCTTAGTCTTCGCCAGGGAACCGGCCAACTGTAAAACATCTTCAGATGCCATCTTCTGTCCGGCTGTAAGGTCAGCATCAGCTTTCTTCTCAGGACTCTCAACCTCCTCTGCTACCATGTCTTCCTCATTTGCACTGGTTGCTTTATGGTCATCAGATGATTCACTATCACTACCCCTGTCTGACCCCTTTTTCTCAGCCATATCTGGCTCACTTTCAGGGTCATACACTTCATTTTCATTCGCATCCTGCTCACTGTCAGGGTTATACAATTCATTCTCATTCACATCTTGATCTGGAACCTTAGTTAACATGTCATCCACAACATTAACTTCACCATCTGGTCCCTCAAGTATGTGACTATGTGACAACCCCAGCACTATACTTCTATATAGCTCAGGTACTAGGAGCTGGCTCACGACCTCTCCCTGGACTTCAGTGTCCCTATACAACAGGTGAGTGTTTATGGCAACATGAGGTAACCTCTCCTCAGAGCCAGGCTCTTGGGAAACCTCATTTAGAACATTTATATTTTCCTGGGCCGTTTTAAGACAGGGGTCTCGCCACTGCTCACTCTCAAAATTGTCACAGGACACAGGTAAGTCAGGGACACTCGGTTCCCGAGAACCACCATCCTCGTCTCCCAACATCACCTGCAAAGGAATTTCATCACTATCACAGTCATCATTATTATCATCACATAAGTTTAACGGCCCACTAGCATTGTGTTCCGCCCCTCGGGACTGCGCACCCTCAATAGGAGCTTCATCACACTGTTCATCAGAAACATTTTTCCCCCAGAGATCCTTAGACCGGGGAAAGTCATTACCCAATATGACGGGTTGCACCAGGTTCTTCACTACCCCCCCTTCATATGAAACCTCCCCGAGTTTGGGGACCAAGTCCACGGCAGTCTCTGGGTAGACTTTGGTGTCTTCATGGATGCACACCACACTCAGGTGCTTATCAGGGATGAAGTCCCTATCAATCAGGCTGTCACATACGGAAGTCACTGGACTCTCTGAGTCCAAGAGGGCCTGTGCTGGGCAGTCATTTACAACCACCGGGGACCCCTGTGGTCCAGTCTCTTCGGCTGAGGTGGACACACACACAGGCTCTGCGCAGGGAGAGAGGGATCTGCCAACATCACAATACATAGGCTCCCCCTCTATTGGACAGTTGGCTGCAATTTCACGACATCTCCAACCCTGTCCATCACACTTTTCCACCCACATGTCCCCTCGGGCCTGAACCCGCTTATCAGCATACCCCATGTCCCCAACAGCTGGAACGCTCTTACCGCGAGAGTTCAGCGTCCGGGAACTCTGAAGTGACGACCTCTCAGACGGCTGGTCACGGAGACAGTCTTTGCTGGCGAAGGCCTTCTCCATCAGGCTGACCAGACGATTGGCGTCCTGGTGGTCTCCTTGTCCGACCTCTGGCTGTACCTCAGGAGGACATGCTCGGGTGTAGCGGTTCACTATCACCTTTTCAACTCCATAATCAGGTTTGCTGACTGCAGACTCCCAACTGCATCTCCAGTCATGAACTCCCCTGGCACGGGCTGTCACCGTAACACCCAGCCGGGTAAGAATCTCCGCTTTCAGCTTGGCATAGTCTTGGCTGTCCTGCTCGCTCAGGTCAGCATAGGCCCTTTGGGGTTCTCCAATCAGATAGGGTGCGACCATCATGGCCCATTCAGATATTGGCAGATTCTCCTTCTCTGCCAATCTCTCAAACCTAGTGAGATATACCTCCACATCATCACGAGGTGTCATCTTTTTCAGGGACCGTCTTACCGCCTTCTTTACAGCGGACAAGGCAGGTGCCTTCACAACATTACTCTGGGACGAGGTGCTGAGAGCTGCAATCTGCTCCAAAAACCGGTTATTCTCCTGCTGCTGCTGCTGGCACTGCAGTTGCATGCTCTGCTGGGCCTGTACCAGGTACTCAATGAGCTCCTCCATACTGCTGGACTTATCTGTCTCAACCACGGCAGTCTTATGTTGCACATTAACTTGCGCCATTTGTTCAAACAGCGCCTCCATGCTGTCATCCATGCTGTCAGACTTCTCTGTCTCAACAACGGCAGTCTTCACTCAAGACATACACACTCCACAGTCTTTTCCACAGAAAATTCAGCCTTGCTGTGCAGACACTTTTTTTTTTTTTCCCTGCAAACTCTATTAGGGCCACTGTCTCTTTAAGACTGCTCCAATAGACGTTTCTCTTTTGCTGCTGCACACTCCACAGTCTTTTCCACAACAAGTTCAGCTTTGCTGTGCAGACACATTTTTTTTTTTTCTTTTGCAAACTCTATTAGGGCTACTGTCTCTTTAAGACTGCTCCAATCAGACGTTTTTGCTGACACACTTTTTTTTTTTTTCTCTGCTGCTACTTCAACAGACTTCACCTTTATTGCTGTCTCTCGCCACTGTGCTGCACGCACATTCCAGCACCAATTGTATCAGCCACTGTGCTGCACGCACATTCCAGCACCAATTGTATCAGTCACTGTGCTGCCCCAGCATTCTCCGCCAATTGTAAGCTTTTCAGGGGATATAGCTCTGGGATCGCCGTCCGGGTAGACAGAGTGGCACGGAAACAGTTCATTCAGACAGCAGTTCTGGTGAAAACTGGCCGCAACCAGCTTTATTAAAGTCCACAGCAAACAGATATAAAACAAATCATAAACAGAAGACCTAGGCTTGTCTAGCCACTTACTACACTTAGATAGATTTCCCTATCTATCCGGGTCCCGACTCTACCAGCCTGGGCCAAAACAACACATATGTTCAGCATTTACCAGCATTTACCAGCATTGAGGTTCACAGAGTCTCCTCCTTGTGTCTGAAGGCACCTTCAACGTCCAGACTTGAGAGAGCTCCCCTCCTATTCAGCTGCTATTGGCATGGATTCTCACAGACTACTCCTGTGTCCGGGGTACATCGAGCACCCAGACTGAGATAGCTCAAACTCCTGGAGACACCTTCTGTGCCTGGACCCCTCCTGTGTCCAGACGAAGCGAGCTCTCTGACTGTGTTCGCAGACACCTACTTCTGGTCTCCTAATTAACACCTGAGTAGTTTCAGGCCTGAGCTGCAAGTGTGTAATGAATGTAAGGTGTAGTGACCTTTCTCTACCACTAGGTTTACAAAGCCACACATTTCCCTTACACCATACAGCACAGTACCTAGGTGAAATGTACACCCCATTCGACACATATTCCTTCACTGTCTCACAATATATATATATATATAATATATATATATATATAAAATATATATATATATATATATGTAACATTTCCAGGGGATATAGCTCTAGGATCGCTGTCTGGGTAGACAGAATGGCACGAAAACAGTTCATTCAGACAGCAGTTCTGGTGTAAAACTGGCCGCAACCAGCTTTATTAAAGTCCACAGCAAACAGATAAAAATAAAGCATAAACAGAAAACCTAGGCTTGTCTAGCCACTAATTACACATAGATCGATTTCCCTATTTATCCGGGTCCAGACTCTACCAGTCTGTGCCCAAAACAACACATATGATATATGTTACCAGTATGGAGTTTCACAGATACTCCTCCTTGTGTCTGAAGGCACCTTCAATGTCCAGACTTGAGAGAGATCCACTCCTATTCAGCCGCTATTCGCACGGATTCTCACTGAGACTACTCCTGTGTCCGGGGTACTTCCTGCACCCAGACTGAGATAGCTCAAACTCCTGGAGACTGCTTCTTGTGCCGGGACACCTTCCTGTGTCCAGACTAAGCCAGCTCCCACTCCTGGAGACTGCTTCTTGTGCCGGGACACCTTCCTGTGTCCAGACTAAGCCAGCTCCCACTCCTGGAGACTGCTTCTTGTGCCGGGACACCTTCCTGTGTCCAGACTAAGCCAGCTCTCAGATTGTGTTTGCAGACACCTACTTCTGGTCTCCTAATTAACAGCTGAATGGTTTCAGGCCTGAGCTGCAAGTGTGTGTTGAATGTGAGGTGTAGTGACCTTTCTCTACCACTAGGTTTACAAAGCCACACATTTCCCTTATACCATACAGCACAGTACCTAGGTGAAATGTACACCCCATTCAACACATATTCCTTCACTGTCTCACATATCCCCTCCCTCTTCTCCAGACCGGAGGGCTGGTCATCCAGACCGGAGGGCTGGTCAACAATCCAACAGAGACAGTGAACTCTGGACCAGTCATGGCCCTCATCAGCTTCATCCTCACCACTGTCATTGCCAACATCAGCTTTCTCTTCATCTGAAGCATCCGCACTACCCTGTACCCTCCCAGGCCTATGCTCTCTGCGGGCCTCGGGTATCCTGCACGGTTTCATCTTGACCTTAGGGCCGGGCTCAGTTTCGATATAGTGCCTGGCCAGAGAAGTACGACCCGGCACATCAGAACACTTCTGCTGACTCTTCCTCAGAAACTCACGTACCTCCTGTCCCTGGTGCACTGACCATGTGTCACCAACTATCACAGAAGGTATAGGGGGTTTTTCACTTTTCTCCAGTTCCCCACCTTCAGGCTCTTCTGGCAAGACATGCCCAGAAGCCCTACCGTCCATCCTACACTCTACTTCTTCAGTCACATCTGGCTCACTGTCAGGGTCATACAATTCATTTTCATTCATATCCTGTTCACTGTCAGTGTTATACAATTCATTTTCATTCACATCTTGATCTGGAACCTTAGTTAACATGTCATCCACAACATTAACTGCACGATCTGGTCCCTCAAGTATGTGACTATGTGACAACCCCAGCACTATACTTCTATATAGCTCAGGTACTAGGAGCTGACTCACGACCTCTCCCTGGACTTCAGTGTCCCTATACAACAGGCTATTGTCCATGGCAGCATGAGGAAACCTCTCCTCAGAGCCAGGCTCCTGGGAAACCTCATTTAGAACAATCATATTTTCCTGTGCCATCCTAAGAGTGGGGTCTCGCCACTGCTCACTCTCAAAATTGTCACAGGACACAGGCAAGTCAGGGACACTCGGTTCCTGAGAACCACCATCCTCGTCTCCCAACATCACCTGCAAAGGAATTTCATCACTATCATAGTCATCATCATTATCAGCATCAGCATCATTATCATGGTC
This sequence comes from Oophaga sylvatica, assembly GCA_033576555.1. Classification (NCBI taxonomy): domain Eukaryota; kingdom Metazoa; phylum Chordata; class Amphibia; order Anura; family Dendrobatidae; genus Oophaga; species Oophaga sylvatica. Next base: position 377,130,005 of record JARQOD010000003.1, on the reverse strand, counting down.
ATCATCATTATCATGATCATCATCATCATCATCATTATCATTATCATCACATAAGTTTAACGGCCCACTAGCATCGTGTTCCGCCCCTCGGGACTGCGCACCCTCAATAGGAGCTTCATCACACTGTCCATCAGAAACATTTTTCCCCCAGAGATCCTTAGATCGGGGAAAGTCATTACCCAATATGACGGGTTGCACCAGGTTCTTCACTACCCCCACTTCACATGAAACCTCCCCGCGTTTGGGAATCAAGTCCACGACAGTCTCTGGGTAGACTTTGGTGTCTCCAAGGACGCATACCATACAGCACAGTACCTAGGTGAAATGTACACCCCATTCAACACATATTCCTTCACTGTCTCACAATATATATATATATATATATATATATATATATATATATACAGTACAGACCAAAAGTTTGGACACACCTTCTCATTCAAAGATTTTTCTGTATTTTCATGACTATGAAAATTGTACATTCACACTGAAGGCATCAAAACTATGAATTAACACATGTAGAATTATATACTTAACAAAAAAGTGTGAAACCACTGAAAATATGTCTTATATTCTAGGTTCTTCAAAATAGCCAGATCCTGAGCCGGTATAGACTCAGCGCCCACAGTCTGGCCATCGAATCCGGCCGACACAGGCAGAGCTACAAGCCCAGGGAGGAAAGACTATGCCAACACTGTGACCAGGAGGCCATAGAGGACGAAACCCACTTCCTGCTACACTGCTCCAAATACTCAGCAGTGAGGGACACTCACTTCAGGAGACTCACATCTCTTCCCGGATTTCATCACCATGAAGGAGGAAGAGAAAACATATATCTTGCTGGGGGAAGAAGAGAGAGCAGCGGAGATAGCAGCGCGGTATGTGAGCGAATGTCATAGACTGCGAGAAAGAGAACTATGATATGCCATGGACTTCTATAGCCCCCACCCCGGATCTGCCCCCATCACCCCTCCCTATGCCATGGACTTTTATAGCCCCCACCCTGGACCTGCGCCCCCATCACCCCTCCCTATGCCATGGACTTCCATAGCCCCCACCCTGGATCTGCCCCTACTCAACATCCCTATCCCTATCCCCCTTTTGTACACTTGCTTTGGCAAAACTAATGTGTATTTAGTCCTGCCAATTAAGCTTCTTTGAATTTGAATTTGAATAGCCACCTTTTGCTTTGATGACTGCTTTGCACACTATTGGCATTCTCTTGATGAGCTTCAAGAGGTAGTCACCGGAGATTGGTCTTCCAACAGTCTTGAAGGAGTTCCCAGAGATGCTTAGCACTTGTTGGACCTTTTGCCTTCACTCTGCGGTCCAGCTCACCCCAAACCAACTCGATTGGGTTCAGGTCTGGTGACTATGGAGGCCAGGTCATCTGGTGTAGCACCCCATCACTCTCCTCCTTGGTCAAATAGCCCTTACACAAGCCTGGAGGTGTGTTTGGGGTCATTGTCCTGTTGAAAAAAAATGATGGTCCAACTAAACGCAAACTGGATGGAATAGCATGCCGCTGCAAGATGCTGTGATAGCCATGCTGGTTCAGTATGCCTTCAAGAAACTCATTGATGGTTACCAGAAGCGGTTGTTCGCAGTTATTTTGGCTCAAGGTCGTGCAACCAAGTATTTATCTGGCCCATTTTTGGAGTTTTGTGTGAAATGATCAAGGATTTGATTTTTGCTTCATTGTCTTTTGTGTTTTTTTCCTTGCAAGCAAATTAAATGAAGATAAAAATAGCAAATAATTTGTGATTGCAATCATTTTCAGGAAGACACTGAGTATTATCTGACAGAATTGCAGGGGTGCCAATACTTTTGGCCACCACTGTATATACATACGAGGGGTGTTCATTAAAGATTTACCCTGACCCACTTCTATTTATCGCAGGACGCTGAAACTGCACATGTGTAATGATATACATCTCTATAGGTTATGTGCCCATTTGCAACTCAGAACTGATAACGGTCTTGATTTTACAGGTGCTGAAATGGTGTGAGGTTTGATAATGGCCCCAGTGGAACACAGAGCAGTCAGCAAGTTCCTTTACTTGAAAGGCAGCACACCAAAGGAGACGTTCGATTAGATGAAAGAGGTTTATGCTGATGATTTCCCATCATATGATGTAGTCAAGAAATGGCATCGTCAATTCAAATGTGGTTGGACTTTGGTACAAAAAGCTCCAATTCCCGGGTGACTCCACTCTGCTATTGATGAACACACCATCCAGCAAGTGGAGGTCGCCATTTTAGAAAATCGCCACGTAACCATTCGCCACCTAGTCCAAAATGTCAAGATTAGTGTGGGGTCCGTGGAAAAAATCATCCAAGACCATCTTCACATGCATAAGATATCCGCTCACTGGGTTCCCCGGCTGCTCACACCTTTCCAGAAGAAGGAACAAGTCGAATGCTCTAAGGCTCTATTGACAATGTCCCATGCAGACCAGCAGGACTTTTTCAACAGACTGATCACACAGGATGAAAACTGGGTCCATCTCTATGATCCTGAGACTAAAGTCCAGTCGATGCAATGGAAGCAGACTCATGACTCACCGGCTCCAAAGAAGGCACGTGCCCAACCTCAGCAGGTGAGGTCATGCTCACAGTATTTTGGGACCAGCACGGAGTAGTAGTGATGGATTTCCTAGCAAAGGGTACCATGATCATTACAGCATACAATGCTTCACTGCTGTGGAAATTGCGGGAGGTCATCACAACCAAGAGATGTGGCATGCTCACCAAAGGTGTCTGCCTTCTGCAAGACAATGCACCAGTTCACAACACACACGTTGCCCAAATGGAAGCATGCTGAGGTGGCTTTGAAATTCAATCGCATCCCCCATATTCACCTGACCTCGCACCATCGGACTTCCACCTCTTTCCAACAATGAAGTTATTTTTGAAGGGCAAGCTTTTTCCAGATGATGAGACTCTGATTTCCGAAATCACAACATGGATTTGTAGCAACCTGTCGACTTCTACAAGCGAGGTGTTTACAGTTGCTTAAAGAGATTGGAGAAGTGTGTTTTCATAGGTGTCACCTATGTAGAGAAGGACTTATAACTGTGCCAAGTTTCATTGCTCTCTGTCCACAGGAAATGGGTCAGGGGAAAACTGTAATGAACGCCCCTCGTATATTTCCACACACATATATATCTTACATATTCTCCTTTATTATGTATATCGCCGTCCCTTATCACACAGTGCCCTTGTTAAAAAAATTACAAGAATATAGCACTGTAGATAACAAGGGACATCACTGTATATAATAGCTGGAAAAGCTATATAATAAGAGAGGATGGTACGTAATAATGTGTTATACATAATAAAAGAGGAAACTATGTAACTAAGTATGGTTCTATACACAATAAGTGAGTCCGCTACATACTAAGGGACTATGTTATACATAATAAGTGAGTACACTATATACTAAGGGACAGTGCTATACATAATAAGTGAGTATGAGTCGCCCGCCAGGGCCATGGGGTACTCGGACCCGAGCCCGTTGATTTCTATGGGGGATGTCATGGCAGCCACGACTCGGTCCGTGGCCCTGGGCGCTCACCAAAAAGTGGGATATATTCATAGGGGATAATGTTCGTGTAGTGATTCGTGACGCCACCTGTGGTGTCTGGTGAGGATCACCAGCGCTGCAGCAGTCCACTGAGGCCGGTGTTGTGGCAGCTTAGATGGTATCACTCCCCACAGGTGGAGCAGGCTCTCAGGGCAGCGTATATGGAAGGATGCAGGACAGAGGGAACCCAGCCGGGTAAGAACAAGAATGGGAGCATACACACAAGTCACTTCTGTACCTTTACTGGAATTAGTGCAGGAACATCCCGGAGCACTGTAGGGTGAAGGGTGCACGTCCGGATTTTCCCCAGTGAGCAGGTGTAGGGCCTCCTGTCTTTTGTCTCTCTGTAGTAAGTTTCTGACCTGCCTGTAGCTAGGCCTAACTTTGTCTCTTGTCCTGCACCGGCTGACTTTGTGGTAGGGCCTTCTCTTGGAGTACACCCTCCCTGCTTGTAGGGCATCTGTGTCTCCTGGCTCTGTTACGTATCAGCTCTTGGGTGATCCTGGGACCTGTAGTTCTCCAGGAATTCCGGTTGTGTCTCACTGGGTCGTAGAGATCCCTGTAAGTTTGGACCCGGTGTCTGTTATATGCTTTCTGGGGTGAGCTAGTAAAGCTCCTCTGCCCCCAATGCTACTCTCTTCTAGCCCTCGGCCTACTTGGGCCCTCACTAGGCTATACACACTGGCAGTTAGGTGGCTGCCTCTTCTGCCGCTCTCTAGAGCGTCGGCACGCTCCTAGCTCGCTGGACTGAGCTACTTGAGTCTAGCTTGCAGGAGACTATTGCCCCCACTCCTGAGCTATTAGGTGTGCTCTCTAGACTAGACTTCTTTGCTAGACTCTTCACTTCCTGCCTCCACCCTCCTTTATATCTCCCTATCCAGGCTCCCTCTGGTGGTCTGAGGTAGGGTGGAGGTGTGTGTATGCTCGAGAGCCTCTTGTTGAGAAATCCTTTAATGCACCCTTCTAGGATCTGCGGCACTAAGCGCAGCTGGGCGCCACATTCCCCCCTAGCAAAGCTCAGCACTCCCGGGCTGAAGTACTTTTTGCAAACCATAACAATAAACAATCTTCCCTTTTTGGGAGGTTAGGACACTTGAACGTTGCATGAAAGATGAATACATATACATTACAAAAACAGTAAGCAGTGAGCAACCAGAAAGTCCAAGCCTCTTTCGGAAAGGTTACTCAAAGGGAGCACTCAAGGAGTGCAAATATGTACAATAAAATCTTTGGGCTGCACATAGTCCTCAGCCACTGAGTTCTTAGATACCCAAAGGGTAGTAGGAAACAAATAAGCAAAGTGTCCATATCACTAGAATTGTCAAGTAGGGCAAAATATAAGTTAATAAGCATGTAAATCAATGAACACATAGCAATATACCAGATAATACGGTAATATACAATACACCAGGGGCAACTATCTACATCTGTCAGAGTTGTAACTATTCACTATACCTAACAGGGGGTTGACCTCTCGTGCTATGTATTGATCTGCGTGGTGCGGTGGTCTTTGAGGTATCAGTTACCCTGTCTGCTCTATGTGCGAGTGAGTTGTAAAATTGCCTTAACGTCTCTACGGGACTGGCAAGTGTACCATGGGCTGGGCCATCTGGCTCTGTTTCTGCCGGGGATCCTTCTTCTGGGGATTCTTCTGGAACAGGCTCTTCTGCGGCACTAGGCTCTTCTGCAGCACTTGCAGGTTCAACTTGCTGTGGAGGATCTTCTGGCTGTTGGAAGAATTGGAGTACTGGGATTAGGACTGCTCATCCGATTCGAGGCCAATCTGCCGGAAAGTCTCCCAAATCAGTATGTATTACTGCTTCTTCAGGTTCCTCCGAGGTGATGAAAAGCACTTCTTCTTGGGGCTTTAGCAGATCTGGACACAACTTCAGGTGGTCCCTAGATACCGTTGCAGTCATTCTCCCTCCATCTTTGCTGATCAAACATGTCTTCCTGTTATCAACCTTTGAATTCAACACAGTGTAGGGCTCTCTCTCCCACTGGTCATCAAGTTTGTGGTTTTTCCGCTTTCTTTTCAGCACGACTTCACCAGGTGTGAAGGGTTCTGCGAGCGCACTTTTGTTGTAGTGGGCCTCCTGCTTGTCCCTCACCTGAGTGAGACTATCTTTGACGCAGGCCTGTACTCTTCTGTACTGCTCCTGTCTGGTCGTGTCCCAGTCCTCGGTGGTCACATCTGCTTCTGGTTCTACAACACAAAGTTCCAGATCCATGGGCAGCTTTCCTGGTCTTGCCCGCATGAGATAAGCTAGGGTGCAATTGGTGGAACTCACAGGTATGTGATTGTACAGATCTACCAGGTCAGGTAGTCAATCGGGCCACTGGCTTCTCTCCTCCAGTGGTAAGGTCTTCAGCAAGTCGATGACGATGTTGTTCATCTTTTCACAAAGACCATTGGTTTGTGGGTGGTACGGTGTAGTTCTTATCTTTTTACATCTGTACAAATGGCAGAACTCTTTGAACAACTCGGCCTCGAAGGCTGGGCCTTGGTCAGTTAGCACCTGCTCAGGGTATCCATGGGGTCTGCAGAAATACGCTTGGAACATCTTTGCTGCTGTCTCTGCCGTCAGGTCTTTGACAGGGGCGACCACCAGGAATCTGGAGTAGTGATCCACCATGGTCAGGGCATAGGAGTATCCTGACCAGCTGGGTGACAACTTGACATGGTCCAGGGCCACGATCTCCAGGGGTCGAGTCGTCTTGATGGGTTGCAGGGGTGCCTTCTGGCTGCTGTAGTCTTTTCTTCTGAGGTTACAGGGTCCACAGTCTCTGCACCACCTCTCAATGGAGTTGTGCATTCCCACCCAGTAGAATCGACACTTCAACAGGGTCTCTAGCTTTTTCCAGCCAAAGTGCCCCGCCTGATCGTGGTAGGCCTCCAACACCATCTGGATGTCCGTCTTGGGACTACTATCTGCCATACCATCTCATGGGTTTTTGGATTGACGTACCTCCGGCACAGCTTCTCACGGTAGATAAACAGCCGGCTTCTCTCATTCCACAGCTGCTTTGCTTGTAGAGACATATCCTTCTCCAGGGAGGAACCTTCTTTTGTTATCAGCTCCTTGATCCGGCTGACAACCGGGTCACTGTCCTGGGTCTCCTTCCAGCTGTGGTGAGGCAAAGGATTTAACGTCTTACCACGCTGCCTCCTGAAGGACCGTTGCTCGTGGATCATCCCATTCCTGTGAAGGGCAGGTAGTTCGATCTCTTCCAGGTCATCCACTTCTTCTGCGTCTGACTGGTGAGGCATCCTGGACAGGCCATCCATCGTTGTTCCATGGCTCCCAGCTTGGCTATTTCAAGATGCGTCAAGGGGTTATTGTCAGTGTAGGCAGTGAACTTGCTGGAGGCTAGGTAGTGCTTAAACCTTTCAGTAATGGCCCAGACCAGCGCCAGGAACTCCAACTTGAAGCTGCTATAGTTCTCTGGGTTCCTCTTGGTCGGGCGAAGCTTCCTGCTTGCATACGCGATGACTTTCTCTAGGCCATTTTGCTTCTGACTTAGGACAGCTCCCAGTCCTTAATTGCTGGCATCCGTATACAGCAGGAACGGTTGGCTATAGTCAGGGTAGGCTAGGATCTCATCACCTGTCAGAATCTTCTTCATTTCTTGAAATGATGCAGCCTGTTCTTTACCCCAGTGGAACGGGGGATCTCTGCCCTTGGGGGACTGTCCTACCAGGAGGTCTTGCTGAGGCGCTGCTTTCTTAGTGTAGTCTTTACAAATCTCCGGTAGTATCCTGTCAGTCCCAGGAAGTGACGCACCTCTTTGAGGTTCTTCGGCTCCGGGCATTTCTGGATGGCAGTGACCTTCTCTGGGTCTGGTGCTACTCCCTCTGAACTGACAATGTGCCCCAGGTACTGTACCTTTTTCTTGAGCAGGTGGCACTTTGAGGGCTTCAGCTTCATCCCATACCGGGACAGTGACTCAAATACTTCCGCCAGGTGCTTTAAGTGGTCTTCATACGTTTTGGAGTACACAATCACGTCATCCAGGTATAGTAACACAGCCTCGAAGTTGAGGTGTCCCAGGCAGCACTCCATCACTCTCTGGAATGTTCCGGGGGCACTGCAGAGTCCAAACGGCATTCTGTCGAACTCACAGAGTCCCATCGGGGTGGTGAAGGCCGTCTTCTCCCGATCCTCCTCAGCCACAGCTACTTGCCAGTACCCACTAGTGAGGTCAAGGGTGGAAAAGTAATTGGCAGACTTTAAGGCAGCCAGAGATTTTTCAATATGTGGTAAAGGGTATGCATCTTTATGTGTAATGCGATTTACTTGTCTGTAATCCACACACATTCTCATGCTTCCATCCTTTTTCCTGACTAAAACTAGGGGAGCTGCCCAGGGACTACAACTATCCCTTACCACCCCTGCCTTCTTCATGTCCTGCAACATCTCCTTGGCTTTCTGGTAGTGTGCTGGAGGTATGGGCCTGTACCGTTCCTTAATAGGGGGATGGTTGCCTGTGGGGATGTGATGTTGCACCCCCTTAATCTTCCCAAATACCTGTGCGTATTCCTGGACCACCCGATGTACCCCCTGTTTCTGGTGAGCTGGAGTGGTGTCTGTCCCAACATGGATCTGCTGACACCAATCCTCCACCTGGGTTGCCGGGTTAAGGACTCCGTCTGTGAATGGAGTTATTATCTACAGCATGTAACTTGGCAACAGTGGCATAACGTGGTAATCTGACTTCGCTTCCCCACAGTTGAGAAGACGGATGGGCACCCTCCCATTGCGTACATCCACTACCCCTCTGGCAGTTAAGAGTGTAGGTCTGTGCTCTGAGCAATGGGGTTCTACTACCGCCTGGTAGCTCTGTCCTTTCAGACCTATTGCTGTTCTACACCAGATAAGTATTTCACTCATTGGGGGAATCACAATGGGTATCGGATCTGTTACCCGCACACTACCAATCTCACCACCGGTCAGCTCCACTTGCTGCTGGCACATCAGGGCCCGGATCTCCTTCTGGATCGCCCTCTTCTGCCCTGGTCTGGCAACATCAGCGAGCTGTTGGAGAAAAAACACAACCTCCTCCAAACAGTTACCAATAATGTTAGTGCCTAGTACCACATTCAGTCCATTTTCCTCATTGACAGTCTTCACTACAATAAGTCCCTGGTCCTTTAACTCCACCTTACCCACTTTTACTGCTACACTCTTGGCCCCAAGTAGGTCAAGAGGAAGGCCGTTAGAGGCATATACTGCAAAGTCTGGGTTTGGGGGTTGGAGACTGTCCATGGACCCGTATTTGTTATAGAGGATATCAGGTATGATTGTTACCTGGGATCCGGTGTCCAGCAGGGCAGGTATTGCCGTCCAGTATGATGGATAGGAAAGGTCTTCCTCCCACAAACCTGCGGTGCCAGTCTGAGGGGCCTGCTGAGTCTATTCCTGGGTACTGGCCCTCGGACCCAGGGTTTGCTCGTTTAAAGGACACTGGCGTACGGTGTGACCTTCCTTCTGGCAGCGGTGGCAGACGAACTCTCAGTGAGGATGGCGCTGGTTGTTGGTCCTTCCTGGGGTTGGCGTTGTCCTTCTCCGGGGTGGCGATGCTTTCCCCGGGGTGGCGACGTCCTCCTTCTCCTCCGGTTCATCCAGGGGACATCCTCAGGGCAGTCGGCTAGCAGGATCTTTCCTTCTGTCTCTGGCTTCGTCCGTAGTTGCAGGGCACTCATTACAGTGGCCAGGTTTCTGGTCAGCTGGCGCACTTCTGAGCGCAGACAGTCCAGCTCAGTAGGGGCGCTGCCTGCGTTTTGGCTTTAGCAACCAGCGGGGAAAAGGTGGGTGCTGCTGGCGTTAGAGTGGCCTTACCCGGGTAACGTCGGATTGCCGTATCTGCTGTTTCCAGGGGTTGTAGTCCCTTTATAGCCATGTCCTTAAGGGCGTCAAAGGTAGCATCTGGATGATCCAAGGACCACCAACGCACGGTCCTGCTCTCCGCTTGGGACCTCAGCCCCCGTACAAATTGTTCTTTTAGCATTTTACTCTCATTGTGACGCTAATTGGATTAACCTGTTTTAGAGCTCGCAGGGCCCCTTGTAAATGGCAGGCATAGTCCCGAACGCTGTCCTCTGGTTTCTGAGAGCATTGGTAGAACCTCATCCGGAGGTCTGCTTCAGTGCGGTCCTCAAAGGCAGTCTGTAACTTTTTGAAAATTGCGGGCACTGATTCCTGGTCTGCGGCCGACCAAGTCTCTACTTCTCGCTCCGCAGCACCAGTCAATTGTCCCACAACTACTGCAGCCCTTGTTTGTCCGACATAGAATACATGTCCAGTATGCTGCAAATTTACACTTGAATCCGACAGGGTGTCTGACTTGCCGCTGTACTGGGGAAGCCACTTTGCTCCAGGCATGTACGGTAAAGTCAATGGTACAATAGGGGCTATAGGCCCAGGTGATGGGGCGGCTGCTTCGGCCTGCGCGGCAGCGGTCGGGGTAGATTATCAGGGCTGTCGGCCTGGGCCGTGTCGTCGGACGGGTGCTGCGACATCTTGGCGCCCCCCTAGTGACCCTGGTCCTACCTTCCTTCTGTAGGCCGCAGCTCCACAGGGCACGGTCTTCTGGTAGGACCTTGCGTCGCACACGTTCCACGTCAGGGCGTTCGCTGGAGCTCCATGCCAGGACCTGACGCTGCGTCAGTGCGTGGGGCGTATCCAAGACTTTGCGCGGTTTCACAGGTACGCCTCCTAGTTTTCCCGCGGTGATGTAATAATGGCGGACAATGGCGGGAAATCTTCACCACAATACAATATACAGTCTTTGAGTAAAAGCGCACAGTACCCGGTGGCAACGGGCACAACTTCTTCCGTTGCCGCGGGCACGCAATCCTGTTCGTGACGCCAAAAATGAGTCACCCGCCAGGTCCGTGGGTACTCGGACCCGAGCCCGTTGATTTCTATGGGGGATGTCACGGCAGCCACGACTCGGTCCGTGGCCCTGGGCGCTCACCAAAAAGGGGGATATATTCATAGGGGATAATGTTCGTGTAGTGATTTGTGATGCCACCTGTGGTGTCTGGTGAGGATCACCAGCGCTGCAGCAGTCCACTAAGGCCGATGTTGTGGCAGCTTAGATGGTATCGCTCCCCACAGGTGGAGCAGGCTCTCAGGGCAGCGTATATGGAAGGATGCATGACGGAGGGAACCTAGCTGGGTAAGAACAAGAATGGGAGCACACACACAAGTCACTTCTGTACCTTCACTGGAATTAGTGCAGGAACATCCCAGAGCACTGTAGGGTGAAGGGTGCACGTTCGGATTTTCCCCAGTGAGCAGGTGTAGGGCCTCCTGTTTCTTGTCTCTCTGTAGTAAGTTTCTGACCTGCCTGTAGCTAGGCCTAACTTTGTCTCTTGTCCTGCACCGGCTGACTTTGTGGTAGGGCCTTCTCCTGGAGTACACCCTCCTGCTTGTAGGGCCTCTGTGTCTCCTGGCTTTGTTACGTATCAGCTCTTGGGTGATCCTTGGACCTGTAGTTCTGCAGGAATTCCGGTTGTGTCTTACTGGGTCGTATAGAGATCCCTGTAAGCTCGGACCCGGTGTCCGGTATATGCTTTCTGAGGTGAGTTGGTAAAGCTCCTCTGCCCCCAATGCTACTCTCTCTTCTAGCCCTCGGCCTACTCAGGCCCTCACTAGGCTATACACACTGGCAGTTAGGTGGCTGCCTCTTCTGCCGCTCTCTAGAGCATCGGCACGCTCCTAGCTCGCTGGACTGAGCTACTTGAGTCTAGCTTGCAGGAGACTATTGCCCCCACTCCTGAGCTATTAGGTGTGCTCTCTAGACTAGACTTCTTTGCTATATACAAAAAAGGTTGCACTCTATCGTGCCAAAGCAAGTCAATGTGAAATATGAAACATGAATAGCAATATGGCTTTTGAATATTAGAAAAAAATGAATGAGACGCTTTGCACAAAATTTGGCCAAATAATGCCTGCCCATACACCAACGTCAAGGTGGTCTCAGAACGTATGGGTCCCTGCCTATGTGAACATACCTCTATTAGGCTGATATCTGAATTCCTGGGTGAATGTGGACACCTCTGTCAGTAAAGCTTGCCTTTTCTGGGTGAGCAGGAACCTGCTATAATTAAAATCACCACATGGTGATGGGCGGAGTGCTCGGTCAGTAAGCTAACATAGAAGTAAAAGAAAACTGACTGGCACATCCAAACCAGTGTGAATCAGGTGCAAACCAGGAGCAGCTACCTCCATAGACAATATACAAAAAAAGGTTGCACTCTATCGTGCCAAAGCAAGTCAATGTGAAATATGAAACATGAATAGCAATATGGCTTTTGAATATTAGAAAAAAATGAATGAGACGCTTTGCACAAAATTTGGCCAAATAATGCCTGCCCATACACCAACGTCAAGGTGGTCTCAGAACGTATGGGTCCCTGCCTATGTGAACATACCTCTATTAGGCTGATATCTGAATTCCTGGGTGAATGTGGACACCTCTGTCAGTAAAGGGTATGCCACACTAAACAACATCGCTAACGGGATCGCTAAAAAACGTCACTATTTAGCGATCCCGTTAGCGATGTTGTAGTGTGCGGCAGCTGCCAGCGACGAGCTTCCTGCTGTGATCTCGCTCGTCGCTGGAATCGCTCCGGACCTATTTCATCGTCGGCGCTCCCGCTGGGTAAGTATTATCGCTGAGTGTGGCACCTTTTCTTAGCGATTTAGCGGTACTTTTGTACCGCTAAAGTCGTTAAGGAGATCGCTAACCGCGATAGCGTCCTTAACGATATCGCTAAGTTAAGCCGCACTCAGCGATATACAAACAATCCCGCTAGCGATCTCATTAGTATGCGACGCTAACGAGATCGCTAGCGGGATTGTGTAGTGTGGCAGTACCTTAAAGCTTGCCTTTTCTGGGTGAGCAGGAACCTGCTATAATTAAAATCACCACATGGTGATGGGCGGAATGCTCGGTCAGTAAGCTAACATAGAAGTAAAAGAAAACTGACTGGCACATCCAAACCAGTGTGAATTAGGTGCAAACCAGGAGCAGCTACCTCCATAGACAACCTTTTTTTGTATATTGTCTATGGAGGTAGCTGCTCCTGGTTTGCACCTAATTCACACTGGTTTGGATGTGCCAGTCAGTTTTCTTTTACTTCTATGTTAGCTTACTGACCGAGCACTCCGCCCATCACCATGTGGTGATTTTAATTATAGCAGGTTCCTGCTCACCAGAAAAGGCAAGCTTTACTGACAGAGGTGTCCACATTCACCCAGGAATTCAGATATCAGCCTAATAGAGGTATGTTCACATAGGCAGGGACCCATACGTTCTGAGACCACCTTGACGTTGGTGTATGGGCAGGCATTATTTGGCCAAATTTTGTGCAAAGCGTCTCATTCATTTTTTTCTAATATTCAAAAGCCATATTGCTATTCATGTTTCATATTTCACATTGACTTGCTTTGGCACGATAGAGTGCAACCTTTTTTGTATATTGTCTATGGAGGTAGCTGCTCCTGGTTTGCACCTAATTCACACTGGTTTGGATGTGCCAGTCAGTTTTCTTTTACTTCTATGTTAGCTTACTGACCGAGCACTCTGCCCATCACCATGTGGTGATTTTAATTATAGCAGGTTCCTGCTCACCCAGAAAAGGCAAGCTTTACTGACAGAGGTGTCCACATTCACCCAGGAATTCAGATATCAGCCTAATAGAGGTATGTTCACATAGGCAGGGACCCATACGTTCTGAGACCACCTTGACGTTGGTGTATGGGCAGGCATTATTTGGCCAAATTTGTGCAAAGCGTCTCATTCATTTTTTTCTAATATTCAAAAGCCATATTGCTATTCATGTTTCATATTTCACATTGACTTGCTTTGGCACGATAGAGTGCAACCTTTTTTTGTATATTGTCTATGGAGGTAGCTGCTTCTGGTTTGCACCTAATTCACACTGGTTTGGATGTGCCAGTCAGTTTTCTTTTACTTCTATGTTAGCTTACTGACCGAGCACTCCGCCCATCACCATGTGGTGATTTTAATTATAGCAGGTTCCTGCTCACCCAGAAAAGGCAAGCTTTACTGACAGAGGTGTCCACATTCACCCAGGAATTCAGATATCAGCCTAATAGAGGTATGTTCACATAGGCAGGGACCCATACGTTCTGAGACCACCTTGACGTTGGTGTATGGGCAGGCATTATTTGGCCAAATTTTGTGCAAAGCGTCTCATTCATTTTTTTCTAATATTCAAAAGCCATATTGCTATTCATGTTTCATATTTCACATTGACTTGCTTTGGCACGATAGAGTGCAACCTTTTTTTGTATATTGTCTATGGAGGTAGCTGCTCCTGGTTTGCACCTAATTCACACTGGTTTGGATGTGCCAGTCAGTTTTCTTTTACTTCTATGTTAGCTTACTGACCGAGCACTCCGCCCATCACCATGTGGTGATTTTAATTATAGCAGGTTCCTGCTCACCCAGAAAAGGAAAGCTTTACTACAGAGGTGTCCACATTCACCCAGGAATTCAGATATCAGCCTAATAGAGGTATGTTCACATAGGCAGGGACCCATACGTTCTGAGACCACCTTGACGTTGGTGTATGGGCAGGCATTATTTGGCCAAATTTTGTGCAAAGCGTCTCATTCATTTTTTTCTAATATTCAAAAGCCATATTGCTATTCATGTTTCATATTTCACATTGACTTGCTTTGGCACGATAGAGTGCAACCTTTTTTTGTATATTGTCTATGGAGGTAGCTGCTCCTGGTTTGCACCTAATTCACACTGGTTTGGATGTGCCAGTCAGTTTTCTTTTACTTCTATGTTAGCTTACTGACCGAGCACTCTGCCCATCACCATGTGGTGATTTTAATTATAGCAGGTTCCTGCTCACCCAGAAAAGGCAAGCTTTACTGACAGAGGTGTCCACATTCACCCAGGAATTCAGATATCAGCCTAATAGAGGTATGTTCACATAGGCAGGGACCCATACGTTCTGAGACCACCTTGACGTTGGTGTATGGGCAAGCATTATTTGGCCAAATTTTGTGCAAAGCGTCTCATTCATTTTTTTCTAATATTCAAAAGCCATATTGCTATTCATGTTTCATATTTCACATTGACTTGCTTTGGCACGATAGAGTGCAACCTTTTTTTGTATATTGTCTATGGAGGTAGCTGCTCCTGGTTTGCACCTAATTCACACTGGTTTGGATGTGCCAGTCAGTTTTCTTTTACTTCTATGTTAGCTTACTGACCGAGCACTGCGCCCATCACCATGTGGTGATTTTAATTATAGCAGGTTCCTGCTCACCCAGAAAAGGCAAGCTTTACTGACAGAGGTGTCCACATTCACCCAGGAATTCAGATATCAGCCTAATAGAGGTATGTTCACATAGGCAGGGACCCATACGTTCTGAGACCACCTTGACGTTGGTGTATGGGCAGGCATTATTTGGCCAAATTTTGTGCAAAGCGTCTCATTCATTTTTTTCTAATATTCAAAAGACATATTGCTATTCATGTTTCATATTTCACATTGATTTGCTTTGGCACGATAGAGTGCAACCTTTTTTTGTATATTGTCTATGGAGGTAGCTGCTCCTGGTTTGCACCTAATTCACACTGGTTTGGATGTGCCAGTCAGTTTTCTTTTACTTCTATGTTAGCTTACTGACCGAGCACTCCGCCCATCACCATGTGGTGATTTTAATTATAGCAGGTTCCTGCTCACCCAGAAAAGGCAAGCTTTACTGACAGAGGTGTCCACATTCACCCAGGAATTCAGATATCAGCCTAATAGAGGTATGTTCACATAGGCAGGGACCCATATGTTCTGAGACCACCTTGACGTTGGTGTATGGGCAGGCATTATTTGGCCAAATTTTGTGCAAAGCGTCTCATTCATTTTTTTCTAATATTCAAAAGCCATATTGCTATTCATGTTTCATATTTCACATTGACTTGCTTTGGCACGATAGAGTGCAACCTTTTTTTGTATATTGTCTATGGAGGTAGCTGCTCCTGGTTTGCACCTAATTCACACTGGTTTGGATGTGCCAGTCAGTTTTCTTTTAGACTTCTTTGCTAGACTCTTCACTTCCTGCCTCCACCCTCCTTTATATCTCCCTATCCAGGCTCCCTCTGGTGGTCTGAGGTAGGGTGGAGGTGTGTGTATGCTCCGAGAGCCTCTTGTGGAGAAATCCTTTAATGCACCCTTCTAGGATCTGTGGCACTAAGCGCAGATGGGCGCCACAAGTACACTATATACTAAGGGACTGTGCTATACATAATAAGTGAGTACACTATATACCAGTGATAGCGAACCTTTTAGAGACCGAGTGCCCAAACTGCAATCTAAAACCCACTTATTTATCACAAAGTGCCAACACGGCAATTTAACCGGAATACTGAGGTTTTAGATTAGAAAAACAACTCCATACTGTATAATGGCCACATGTGATGCTCCATACTGTATAATGGCAACATATTATGCTCCATACTGTATAATGGCCCCATATGATGATCCATACTGTAAAATGGCCACATATTATGCTCCATACTGAATAATGGCCACATGTGATGCTCCATACTGTATAATGGCCACATATTATGCTCCATACTGAATAATGGCCACACGTGATGCTCCAAACTGAATAATGGCCCCACATGATGATGCATACAGTATAATGGCCACACTTTATGCTCCATACTGAATAATGGCCACACGTGATGCTCCATACTGAATAATGTTCACACATGATGATGCATACTGAATAATGGCCACACGTGATGCTCCACACTATATAATGGCCACACGTGATGCTCCAAACTGAATAATGGCGCCACATGATGATGCATACAGTATAATGGCCACACTTTATGCTCCATACTGAATAATGGCCACACGTGATGCTCCATACTGAATGATGGCCACATGTGATGCTCCATACTGTATAATGGCCACATATTATGCTCCATACTGAATAATGGCCACACGTGATGCTCCATACTGAATAATGGCCACATGTGATGCTCCATACTGTATAATGGCCACATATTATGCTCCATACTGAATAATGGCCACAAGTGATGCTCCATACTGTATAATGGCCACACATGATGCTCCATACTGAATAATGGCCACACGTGATGCTCCAAACTGAATAATGGCCCCACATTTATGATGCATACAGTATAATGGCCACACGTGATGCTCCATACTGTATAATGGCCACATATTATGCTCCATACTGAATAATGGCCACACGTGATTCTCCAAACTGAATAATGGCCCCACATGATGATGCATACAGTATAATGGCCACACTTTATGCTCCATACTGAATAATGGCCACACGTGATGCTCCATTCTGAATAATGTTCACACATGGTGATGCATACTGAATAATGGCCACACGTGATGCTCCACACTATATAATGGCCACACGTGATGCTCCAAACTGAATAATGGCGCCACATGATGATGCATACAGTATAATGGTCACACTTTATGCTCCATACTGAATAATGGCCACATGTGATGCTCCATACTGTATAATGGCCACATATTATGCTCCATACTGAATAATGGCCACACGTGATGCTCCATACTGAATAATGGCCACATGTGATGCTCCATACTGTATAATGACCACATATTATGCTCCATACTGAATAATGGCCACAAGTGATGCTCCATACTGTATAATGGCCACTGTTATGATTTGGTAGCTGAGGAGAGCAGGCAAAAAGGAAATACACCAGAGCAGTTGGAAACTATGAGATTGCAGTACCCTGACTAACCACCACAACTAGAGGCAGCCGTGGAGCGTTCCTACGTTGGTCCTAGACGCCTCGTCACAGCCTGAGAAACTAACTACACCTAAAGATAGAAAGAGGAAAGCTATCTGCCCCGGAGCAGATCCCCAAAGAACATAGAAAGCCCCCAAACATGTAATGGCGGTTAGACAAGAAGAAATACTGACACAGACAGAAAATAGTATGAGCAAACGTTGGGGCCCAAACTTACTAAATAGAAAAGGATAGGAAGGGCACTTACTGCAATCCCAACAAACCCTGAAAAGCACCAACTCTACTAATTTCAAAAACACCTGAGATCACACGACCTCTACCACCTAAATTAGTTCTCTGGTGTAACCAAAAACAAAACAGCAGCCACTGAAAAAACTGGAAAAAGCAAATGTACAAACATCAGTGGCTGAACTGAACTGAGAGGGCAAAAGCCCCCAGAGGGGACCCTGAAGGCCCCCACAGAAGTGCAGGACAAAATGCAAAAATCAAGCACAAAAACAAAAAGAAGAAAATGTCTTATCTGTTAGCAGGAGATTCAGACACGACACAGCAGGCTACCAAGGAAACAGGAATCAAGGATTGAGACCAGAACAATTGATCACCGGCAACCCTGATGGGAAGGCGACTCCCTTATATAAGACCAGTCAGTAACACCTGATTCCCAATCCTCACAATCTTCACTGGACAGTCCAGTACCGTTTGTAACCACCAGAGGGAGCTTCTGCTCAGAACTCATTTCCAGCCTATTCACAATAGTACCCCCCCCTTGAGGAGGGTCACCGAACCCTCATTTGAGCAACCAGGTCGGTCAGGATGAGTTCTATGATACGCACGGATGAGTCTCCTAGCATGGATGTCCGAAGCAAACACCCAAGAATTGTCTTCCTGACCATAACCTCTCCATTTAACCAAATACTGGAGTTTCCGTCTAGAAAAACGAGAATTCAATATTTTCTCAACCACATACTCCAGATTGCCCTCAACCAAAACAGGGTCAGGAGGCACAGTAGTAGGAACCACTGGCTCAACAAACCTCTTCAACAAGGACTTGTGGAACACGTTATGGATCTTAAATGTCCCTGGAAGAAGCAAACGAAAAGAAACAGGATTAAGAATCTCCATGATCTTATAAGGTCCAATGAATCTAGGCTTAAATTTAGGAGATGCCACTCTCATAGGAATATTTCTTGAGGACAACCAGACCAAGTCCCCCACTTTAAACCGAGGACCATCAGTCCTATGCCGGTTAGCAAACCGCTGGGCCCTCTCCTGAGAGAGGGACAACCTCTCCACTACCTGGTCCCAAATCCGCTGCATACGCTCCACAACAAAGTCAACACCTGGACAGACAGAAGCCTCCGTCTGACCTGAAGAAAATCGAGGGTGAAACCCAGAATTACAGAAAAATGGAGACATCAAAGTGGCAGAGCTAGCCCTATTATTAAGAGCAAACTCAGCCAAAGGCAAAAAAGAGACCCAGTCATCCTGATCAGCAGACACAAAGCATCTTAGATAAGTCTCCAATGTCTGGTTTGTTCTCTCAGTTTGACCATTGGTCTGAGGATGAAACGCCGAGGAGAAAGACAATTGAACACCAATTTTAGAACAAAAGGTCCTCCAAAATCTGGAAACAAACTGGACTCCTCTGTCAGACACAATGTTCTCAGGAATGCCGTGTAAACGAACCACGTGCTGAAGAAACAAAGGCACCAATTCAGAGGAGGAAGGCAACTTAGGTAATGGCACAAGATGTATCATCTTGGAAAACCTATCGCAAATCACCCAGATGACGGTCATTCTCTGAGAAACAGGGAGGTCAGAAATGAAATCCATAGAGATATGGGTCCATGGTCTCTTGGGCACAGGTAATGGCATCAACAAACCACTAGAACGAGAGCAAGGCTTGGAGCGAGAGCAAGTCCCGCAGGACTGCACAAACTCCCTGACATCATGAGACAAGGTAGACCACCAAAAGGACCGACTAACCAAGTCTCTGGTACCAAAAATTCCGGGATGACCGGCCAACGTGGAACAATGAATCTCAGACATTACACTCTTTTTCCACTGGTCCGGGACAAACAATTTCCCAACAGGGCAGCGCTCGGGCTTGTCCTCCTGACACCCCTCCAGAGCCAGTCTCAAATTGGGCGAGATGGCGGAAAGAACTACCCCCTCCTTCAAAATAACAGAAGGATCAGATAACTCAGGAGAGTCCGCCAGGAAACTCCTCGAGAGGGCATCCGCCTTAACATTTTTAGTGCCAGGAAGAAATGAAACCACAAAATTAAAACGTGTGAAAAACAAGGCCCACCTGGCCTGTCTAGGATTAAGTCGCTTGGCAGATTCCAGATAAACTAGATTCTAATGGTCCGTAAGGACCACCACCTGATGTTTGGCTCCCTCCAGCCAATGTCTCCACTCTTCAAAAGCCCACTTCATGGCTAATAACTCCCGATTACCCACGTCATAATTACGTTCAGTGGGAGAAAATTTTCGAGAGAAAAAAGCACAAGGGTTACTTTTAGAGGTCTCTGGATCTCTTTGGGACAAAACGGCACCTGCCCCAATTTCAGAGGCATCAACCTCCACCTGAAATGGTAGAGAAACATCAGGCTGCCGTAGAACAGGAGCAGAAGTGAATCTCTGCTTAAGTTCCTGAAATGCAGAGACTGCCTCAGGAGGCCAATTCACCACATCAGAACCCTTCTTGGTCAAATCAGTTAATGGTTTAACAATAACAGAGAAATTACCAATAAATTTACGATAAAAATTGGCAAAACCCAAGAATCTTTGAAGAGCCTTTAATGAAGTAGGTTGGACCCAATCACAGATGGCCTGAACTTTGACCGGGTCCATTTCAATAACAGATGGGGACAAAATGAATCCCAGAAATGAGATCCTCTGAACGCCAAAAAGACACTTTGATCCCCTCACATACAGAGCATTCTCTCTCAAAATCTGGAACACAGTCCGAACATGTTTTACATGAGAGTCCCAGTCATTGGAAAAAATCAAGATATCATCCAAATAAACAATCAGAAATTTATCCACAAAATCCCTGAAAATGTCATTCATGAAGGACTGGAAGACAGAAGGAGCATTAGTGAGCCCAAAGGGCATCACAAGGTACTCAAAATGCCCTTCAGGGGTATTAAATGCCGTCTTCCATTCATCCCCGTGCTTAATGCGAATAAGGTTATATGCCCCCCTGAGGTCAAGCTTGGTAAACCAAGTAGCGTTTTTCACCCTGGAAAACAGATCAGAGATCAAGGGTAAAGGATATTGATATTTCACAGTAATATTGTTCAAGAGACGATAATCAATACACGGCCTTAATGAACCATCCTTTTTGGCCACAAAGAAAAAACCGGCACCTAAGGATGAAGAGGATGGTCTGATATGACCCTTCTCCAATGACTCCTTGATATAAGACCGCATAGCGTCATGTTCAGGTACAGACAGGTTAAAAAGGCGACCTTTAGGGAATTTACTACCAGGCACTAATTCAATAGCGCAGTCATAGCTCCTATGGGGAGGTAAGGATGCAGATTTACTTTTGCTAAACACATCAGAAAAATCAATCAAAAAGTCAGGAACATCCTGAGCCTGGGGGGAGGCAGAAAAAACAGGAGTGTTGGTATTAACACATTGGCAGCCCCAACTGGTAACAGACACAGATTTCCAATCCAAAACAGGATTATGAGACTGTAACCAAGGGAAACCCAGTACGATAATGTCATGCAGATTATACAGAACCAAAAATTTGCAACTCTCCTGATGATCAGGTTCTACCCTCATTATCACCTGAGTAGAGAACTGAGGTTTATTCTCAGCCAAAGGGGTAGAATCGATCCCCAGTAGGGGAATAGACTTCCGTAGGGGTATCAAGGGAAACCCACAACGTTTAGCAAAATCAAAATCCATCAGGTTAATAGCTGCTCCAGAATCAACAAAAGCCTGAGCAGAAAATGAGGACAGAGAGCATATCAGGGTAACAGTTAATAAAAACTTAGTCTGAACACTACCCAAGACAACTGAGCATGCAAAACGTCTTCCCCGCTTAGGGCAGACTGAAATAGCATGAGAGGCATCACCACAGTAGAAACATAACCCATTGCGCTTTCGAAATTCATGACGCTGTGCCCCAGAAACCACTCTATCACACTGCATGGATTCAGAAGCAGGTTCACAAGGCAACATTATTCCACGCATACATTTCCGCTCACGCAAACGTCTGTCAATTTGAATCGCTAATGACATAGAATCATTGAGACCAGAGGGAACAGGGAATCCCACCATAACATCCTTTACATTATCTGACAGTCCCTTCCGAAAAAGAGCTGCCAAAGCGTCGTCATTCCATTTGGTCAGGACTGCCCACCTACGGAATCTCTGACAGTATAACTCAGCGTCCTCAAGCCCCTGACTTAATGCCAGCAAAGTTTTTTCAGCTTGATCAGTGACATTAGGCTCATCGTACAATAACCCCAAAGCCTGAAAAAACGCATCAACATCACTCAAAACAGGATCCCCAGGTGTCAGGGAAAAAGCCCAATCCTGAGGGTCGCCGCGCAGGAGAGAGATGACAATTTGAACCTGCTGCGCTGAGTTCCCTGAGGACTTAGATTTTAAGGCAAAAAACAATTTACAGTTATTTTTGAAATTCTGAAATTTAGCTCGATCCCCTAAAAACAAATCTGGCATGGGAATCCTAGGTTCCACAACAGGCAACCTAGCAAGATAGGTAGCAATACGCCGAACTTCAGTGGCAAGCTGATCCACATGGCCAGACAACTGTGCAAACTCCATTGAGAGAGAAAAAAAAAATCCTCCTCAGCACCCAGAGATACAGAGGGAAAAAAAAAAAAATGAAACAAACAGAAAAAAAATATCTCTGACAACTCTGACTTTTTTTTTTTTTTTTTCTTTCCACAATATTTTTCCCTTCTGTGAGTACCATATAATTTTCAATTTTGGCCGGTGATACTGTTATGATTTGGTAGCTGAGGAGAGCAGGCAAAAAGGAAATACACCAGAGCAGTTGGAAACTATGAGATTGCAGTACCCTGACTAACCACCACAACTAGAGGCAGCCGTGGAGCGTTCCTACGTTGGTCCTAGACGCCTCGTCACAGCCTGAGAAACTAACTACACCTAAAGATAGAAAGAGGAAAGCTATCTGCCCCGGAGCAGATCCCCAAAGAACATAGAAAGCCCCCAAACATGTAATGGCGGTTAGACAAGAAGAAATACTGACACAGACAGAAAATAGTATGAGCAAACGTTGGGGCCCAAACTTACTAAATAGAAAAGGATAGGAAGGGCACTTACTGCAATCCCAAAAAACCCTGAAAAGCACCAACTCTACTAATTTCAAAAACACCTGAGATCACACGACCTCTACCACCTAAATTAGTTCTCTGGTGTAACCAAAAACAAAACAGCAGCCACTGAAAAAACTGGAAAAAGCAAATGTACAAACATCAGTGGCTGAACTGAACTGAGAGGGCAAAAGCCCCCAGAGGGGACCCTGAAGGCCCCCACAGAAGTGCAGGACAAAATGCAAAAATCAAGCACAAAAACAAAAAGAAGAAAATGTCTTATCTGTTAGCAGGAGATTCAGACACGACACAGCAGGCTACCAAGGAAACAGGAATCAAGGATTGAGACCAGAACAATTGATCACCGGCAACCCTGATGGGAAGGCGACTCCCTTATATAAGACCAGTCAGTAACACCTGATTCCCAATCCTCACAATCTTCACTGGACAGTCCAGTACCGTTTGTAACCACCAGAGGGAGCTTCTGCTCAGAACTCATTTCCAGCCTATTCACAACAGGCCACACATGATGCTCCATACTGAATAATGGCCACACGTGATGCTCCAAACTGAATAATGGCCCCACATGATGATGCATACTGAATAATGGCCACACGTGATGATGCATACTGAATAATGGGCCCACATGATGATGCATACTGAATAATAGCCCCACATGATGATGCATAAAGTATAATGGCCACATATGATGATGCATACTGAATAATGGCCGCACATGATGATGCATACAGTATAATGGCCACACATGATGATGCATACTGAATAATGGCCACACATGATGCTCCATACTGAATAATGGCCACACATGATGCTCCATACTGAATAATGGCACACATGATGATGCATACTGAATAATGGCCACACATGATGCATACAGTATACAGTCATGGCCAAAAGTTTTGAGAATGACACAAATATTATATTTTCACATGATCTGCTGCCCTCTGGTTTTTATGTGTGTTTGACAGATGTTTTTATCACAGACAGAAATATAATTGCAAACATACGAGTAACAAAAGCTTATATTGACAGTTAGAATGAGTTAATGCAGCAAGTCAATATTTGCAGTGTTGACCCTTGTTCTTCAGGACCTCTGCAATTCTCCCTGGCATGCTCTCAATCAACTTCTGGACCAAATCTTGACTGATAGCAGCCCATTCTTGCACAATCAATGCTTTCATTTTGTCAGAATTTTTAAGTTTTTGTTTGTCCACCCGTCTGTTGATGATTGACCACAAGTTCTCAATGGGATTAAGATCTGGGGAGTTTCCAGGCCATGGACCCAAAATCTCTATGTTTTGTTCCCTGAGCCATTTAGTTATCACCTTTGCTTTATGGCAAGGTGCTCCATCATGCTGGAAAAGACATTGTTGATCGCCAAACTGCTCTTGGAGGGTTGGGAGAAGTTGCTCTTGGAGGACATTCTGGTACCATTCTTTATTCATGGCTGTGTTTTTAGGCAAGACTGTGAGAGAGCCGATTCCCTTGGCTGAGAAGCAACCCCACACATGAATGGTTTCAGAATGCTTAACAGTTGGCATGAGACAAGACTGGTGGTAGCGCTCACCTTGTCTTCTACGAATGAGGCGTTTTCCTGATGACCCAAACAATCGAAAAGGGGATTCATCAGAGAAAATAACTTTACCCCAGTCCTCAGCAGTCCACTGCCTGTACCTTTTGCAGAATATCAGTCTGTCCATGATGTTTTTTCTGGAGAGAAGTGGCTTCTTTGCTGCCCTCCTTGAGACCAGGCCTTGCTCCAAGAGTATCCGCCTCACAGTGCGTGCAGATGCACTCACACCTGTCTGCTGCCATTCCTGAGCAAGCTCTGCACTGCTGGTAGCCCGATCCCGCAGCTGAAACACTTTTAAGAGACGGTCCTGGTGCTTGCTGGTCTTTCTTGGGCGCCATGGAGCCTTTTTGGCAACAATGGAACCTCTCTCCTTGAAGTTCTTGATGATGCGATAGATTGTTGACTGAGGTGCAATCTTTCTAGCTGCGATACTCTTCCCTGTTAGGCCATTTTTGTGCATTGCAATGATGACTGCACGTGTTTCTTTAGAGATAACCATGGTTAACAGAAGAGAAACAATGATGCCAAGCACCAGCCTCCTTTTAAAGTGTCCAGTGGTGTCATTCTTACTTAATCATGACAGATTGATCTCCAGCCATGTCCTCATCAACACCCACACCTGTGTTAATGGAGCAATCACTGAAAAGAGGTTAGCTGGTCCTTTTAAGGCAGGGCTGCAATGATGTTGAAATGTGTTTTGGGGGATAAAGTTCATTTTCTAGCCAAATATTAACTTTGCAAGTAATTGCTGTTAAGCTGATCACTCTTTATAACATTCTGGAGTACATGCAAATTGCCATTAGAAAAAGTGAAGCAGTAGACTTTGTAAAAATTAATATTTGTGTCATTCTCAAAACTTTTGTCCATGACTGTAATGGCCACACATGATGATGCATACTGAATAATGGCCCCACATAATGATGCATACAGTATAATGGCCCCACATGATGATGCATGCTGAATAATGGCCACACATGATGCATACAGTATAATGGCCCCACATGATGATGCATACTGAATAATGGGCCCACATGATGATGCATACAGTATAATGGCCCCACATGATGATGCATACAGTATAATAGCCCCACATGATGATGCATGCTGAATAATGGCCCCACATAATGATGCATACAGTATAATGGCCCCACATGATGATGCATGCTGAATAATGGCCACACATGATGCATACAGTATAATGGCCCCACATGATGATGCATACTGAATAATGGGCCCACATGATGATGCATACAGTATAATGGCCCCACATGATGATGCATACAGTATAATAGCCCCACATGATGATGCATGCTGAATAATGGCCCCACATAATGATGCATACAGTATAATGGCCCATATACTGCTGCATACAGTATAATGGCACCATATACTGCTGCATACAGTATAATGGCCCCACATGATGCTCCATAGTGAATAATGGCCTTGCATTAAAAAACAACAACTCACCTCTGCCCGTTCCAACGCTGATCTCGTCTCTTTATCTATCAATCCTATCTGTGGGTACGCGTGCCATCTCGACAATAACGCCGCCGCCACTCTCAGCCCGCGCGCCATCCCCGTCCTGAGCACACGCGATACCCCCGTCCTCAGACTGATGGAACGGCGCGCGGCCCGATGGGAGAGTGCAGAGGCCAGAGGAGAGTGGCCGCGGCGCAGGCGCTAGTTATGAGGGTCCAGGAGATTACGAGCGGGCTGAGAGTGGTGGCGGTGCTAGTTTTGGGGAGATGGCGCGTGTGCCCACTGGGAGGGCTCTGCGTGCCCCCTCTGGCACACGTGGCAGAGGTTCGCCACCACTGCTATATACTAAGGGACTGTGCTATACATAATAAGTGAGTACACTATATACTATGGGACTGTGCTATACATAATAAGGCTACATCTCTGTATCTGTGTGTAGTGTTGGTGTGCTGCCGGCTTTTACAGATACATTGAGCATGTCCTATTCTGATCCTCAAAATCAGATCAGAACAGAACATTCTCTGACCCTCACGGATCTCATTCTCAGATCCGTGATTTTCATGTATGTGTGAATGGACCTATAAAACTCTATGAGTCCGTGAGAGGGGCAATACAAAAATCTGGCAGCACATGGACATTTCTCACAAATGTGAGAATGCAGAATAAGGGATTTTACAGATAATAATAATAATTTTATTTCTATAGCGCCAACATATTCCGCAGCACTTTACATTATAGAGGGGCCTTGTACAGACAATAGACATTACAGCATAACAATAAACACATAGATCAAAGTAGATGCCAAGAGGAATGAGGGCCCTGCTCACAAGCTTACAATCTTTGAGGAAAAAGGGGAGACACGAAAGGTAGATGGTAACAATTGCTCTCATTGTTCGGACCAGCCAAAGTGTAACATTATCAGATAACATTATCACTCCATGTCACACAGTGTAGATACAAAATAATATCTACATCAGCATATATACAGCTGACATGTGCCCTCAAGAACCATGGGTGGAATCGTGATCCACCCGTGGCTGTTAACTCTTTTAATACCACTGTTAATCTCTGACAGCGGCATTTAACTCTCGCTTACCAGAAGCTCGTCACTAAACCCACCCATCAGTGACCCCGTCACATGATCGCGGGTCACCGATGGATCGGCATGACAACCAGAGGTCTCCAGCAGACCACTATGGTTGTCACTGCCGGATTGCTTTGAGTGCCGCCCCGCGGTCGGCGCACATAGCAAGTGAGCATTTCTGTGTCATGGAAATATATATGTATTCCATATATTCAAAGTATATTCACATATATGTATTCACAGTTCACAGTTAGATAGATCTCACTTGCTAAAAAACCTTGTGCTCACATATTTCTAGGCCAGCTATAATCAGTCGTTTTAAAGAAATCTGGCCTTCATAAAGGAACAAATGCATGAAGTACAAAAAGTCCTATTAGATATTTGTTGTTTACATTATAGTTATGCAAGACAACTAGGTCACAAGAATATAAACAATAATTCTGCAACTTCAGCTCTTTTAATCATGATTATCATAATTATCATATTTACACTAGAACAGCCAATAATCTAGCAGCTTTTAATTGTATGTTAATTGACTAACCAGCCCCTTTTTGTAAATGTATAAAACCTTGAATGAATAATAAATGTGGGTCTTTGACGAACTGTTATACTGACACTTTCGTGTGGACAGTCCTCATTTCGTTCTGAGCGCTCAAAAGACATTATATAGAGATTTGGAGAAGCAAGCAGCAAACACGGAAGGATATTTTTATCCTAATTAAATTTCCATATCAGTTGGCGCCTGCACGCGGGCATTGGACGAAACGCACGAGGACCCGGCCGACCGGAGAGACGGGGGTGTTGGCCCTGGCCTTGGCACACGGGACGGAGACTGCAGCTCCATCAGTAAGGTAAGAAAACTTTGTCATCTTACCTGAATGTTCCCTGTGCCTAGTCCTAGCCTACACTTCCAGCCGGTCGGACGTGGTCATCACCGCATTCCCAGGTTGTGTAAAAAGTCCATACCCTTATCCAAAAGCCCTGGGATATAAGCCGAGTTGTTTGCTGCTGTGCTGTATGTTTCATGTTTTATGTGAACAGGAGAAAGTTGGAACGGTGACTGTGTTTTTGCTTGCTGAGCTCTGGGGCTGTATAGCAAAAGACAATTGCTGCATAAGTTCCCGCAGTAAACTTTCACGCACCGGGAGGCCATCCCAGTCAAATCAGACGTGAAGGGCGGGAGCTTTGTTTTGGATAAGTCCACGCAGATATTCTTCACACATTGGAGGGAGGTTATCCCAAAAAATCCAGTTGTGGAAGCGAGGGCTTTGTTCGGTTAAGTTTCTGCAGTAAACTTTCACGCACTGGGAGGCCATCCCAGTCAAATCAGACGTGAAGGGCAGGAGCTTTGTTTGGATAAGTTCTCACAATAATTGTCCACGCACCGGGAGGCCATCCCAGTCAAATCAGACGTGGATAGTGAGAATTTTGATGAAGGCTATTGCAGATTACTGTGACCGGCGCACCAGCCAGGGCGTACGTACAGAGCGATAGAACCTTGAGCCTCACCGCGCTCAGTGCAATTGGTGAGTTATCAGTTACCAGAGCAGCTTGTATGTGTCACAGATCATCAAAAGAGGGATTCGTATTCTCCCGGGTGTCTGTCTCACTGTCTGTATCAGGTACTGTCGCTTTAAATCACATCTCCGTGCGCTCTGTCAGTATCTCATTCAGAGCAGTGTGCTGGCTGCAGCAGCGAGAAAACCCCTTTGACCCCCCCTCCTCTGCTAATCATGTTATCAGGCATTCTGTTTCTTGGCTTTGATTTTTTTTTTTTTTTTTTAAGCTAGTTTTTTGGCTACAGGTTTTAATGTGAAAATTCTCAGGCATTCAGACTGAACTATATTCATTTTTTGCTATTCTGAGGAATAATAATTTTTTTTTTTTTTTTGATACGTGATTTCAGTGCCTATAGAGACAGCAAGCAGAGATATAAGGAAGGGAGGGGGGAAGCAGCCAGCTGACATTCCAGAGATTTTTAATTAGCTGTTTTAGTAACAAGGGTTGTTTTTCAGAGTTTTATGATTAATACGGTTTTTCTTTTCTCCCCTTTTTGGTGAATTTATTTTTTTTTGTTTTCTTTTTCTAGAGTTTTTTACTAAATCTAACTTTTTGTTTTTTAAAAATTTTTCTCTTAAGTACATTTTTAAATGATTTTGGAGAGATTTTTTCTCTAAGCAATTTATTTTAGAGCTTTATTTCTCCAGCCATTTTTTTTTCTACAAGCTTGCTTTAGAACAAGGTCACATAGATAAGGAGAATTACAGGCTGAGGGAGAGAGCAGACACAAACTACGCAGTGGTCTGAGTAGCCCCTCCCGTCGGGCATTCGGCGAGAACAAACAGAACCAGAGTGCAGTTTTCAGATTTTTAAATCACCTTTGTTGAATAGGTTTTTGGAATAGACACAGTATGTAAGAATCGAAGGGCTAGGCATGTGAAATAGAATGTCAGAGTACGTGAGAAGCAAATAGACAGGCAGCCTTTACGCTGCATAATGAAATGTTTTTTCTTGTTTTTTGTTATTTGAAAGGTAACGGGAAAGTTTATTAATAGATTACCATCTGCTATAAAAGAGCAGCGGTGCATCGTGTAAAAGATACAGCAAGTTAATTTGAACGGACCAGGAAGTGATTTTTTTTTTTTTTTTATGTGAATAAGTTTGAAAAGGTGTTAAATCATCTGTGAGAAAAAGATCACTGACATGTCACAAGAGCAGAATTCAGAGTCACACACATCACATGTCCATCATGTGGAGACACGGGACAAGTGTAGGCTGCTCTCATTGAGTAAGGAGCCTTGTACAGGGAAAAACGCTCCCCGCCTCTCTCCACAGGGAGAAGGCATTTTTGTTTCAACCATCCCCTCTCAAGAGTCACAGGGGGACACCCTCTCCTTTTTCTTCTCTCAGTCCCTTTCTCTTTCTTCTTCAGACTTTTCTCCTCTTTCCTCGCTGCCATCCCTCTCATTCCTTCTTTTCCCTCCATCACATCTCTAACACATCCATTTTCTTCATCTTCCTCTTCTTCTATCTTTTCCTCTCCAACTCTCAAATCTTGTTCTTCATCTTCTTCTACTTCTCCCCCTCCATCTTTCTTCTCTCTCTCTCCTCCATCTTTCTCTCTTTTCCCCCTTTCACTCTTCTCTCCCTCCCCTCCTCTTTCTCTCGCTCCTCCCTCACACCTCCCTTCTTTTCCTCTTTTTTCTACTTCGTCATCAACTGGGTCAACGCCCAATCCAAGCAATGTGGTGTCCCTGTATTCAGTGTTTCCAGCACAGGGCACCTTGTCTATCCCAAACACAGTACAAACATTGCCAGTCATTATATCAGGAGAAGAAAGTGCAGATCTCCCTACACAAAACGCTACATGTAGCCCCCAGACACAACAGTCCACAGCTAGGGCTTGCTTCACAGGGGGGTGGTATAGCTACAGGGCTGCTAGCATGGAACCATGACACTGATCCACCGCAGCCTCAGCAAGGAAGTGGGAAATCCCCATGCAGCAAGACAACTTTAAAGCCCAAATCTCACCCAGTGTATGCACCAAGTACACCATGTCACTTCTTATCTGATGAAGATGAAGATGCAACGTCACACATGCTGCCCAATACTAGGGAAGAAAACACACAAGCACCAATAGAGCAGGGACAGGTAGAGGCACCATCCTATGAGCCCTTCATCCCAAGCCAGGTGATCAGTATGCTGCCAGACCCAGGGATACACCCCATGCCATTTTGCCAAAAAATGCAGCAGATCCAGCGAACGTATGCAGCAGCCTGGACTGATCTCTGGACCGTAATGGAAATAAAAGCAGGAGATGCATTCTGGCCAATTATGAGAGAACACTTCAAGCTTCCAACAGAGTTAGATGCGTATGCCTGGGAGACAGGACCAAAGCTAATTGAGCAACTCAGAGAATGGGCCAAAAGCAGACTGACAGGACAAACTCTCAGCCTACATGTCACGAGTCAAGACAAGACAGAGTCTGTGGAGAAGTTCCATGACAGAGTAATGCAAGTGTTTCAAGATTTGGGCCTCATTACCCATGATCAGACACACAGACGGATGTTGGCACAGGCTTTTGTGCATGGACTGAGAGAACCAATCAGGAAACCACTGGTAGCAGCCAGGCCTGAGTACACGTCAATAGCAATGGATACCCTGCTCACAGTAGCAAAAAGGATTGAGTCCCGCCGGGACAGAAGGAATGTCAAGTGTTACAACTGTGGCGAGTTTGGTCATTTCCGGAACAAGTGCAGAACACTGACTTCACCCAGAAAAAGAAGAAACACAGAAAGCAGTGAAGAACCCCGTCCATAGGACAAGAGCACACCAAGTCCACAAGGAACCCCACCAGTGGGACCAATATCCTGAGAGTGGATGGCGTAGTCATATCTTTTCTTGTGGAACTCCGCAACCTCACCTACCTATCAGAATCTTCTGCTTCCTGCATGGGAATTGATGGTCAAGTCAGATATTTCCAGATTATGAAGCCCCTGAGCGTGTGGACTCAGCCAGAACACTCCATCATGTCCCAGTTTGTTGTGTAAAAAACCTGCACCCTCAACCTATTGGGAGTGGACCTACTGCAGAAGCTGAAAGCGACCAGAGTGTTCCAGGAAGATGGGACCATGACACTTTCTTCACCACTGACCCAAGAAGAAACAGGAACCTCAAACAACCACACTGCAGACCTATCACAGGAGGTGCTGGACATAGTACCAGAAAAGTCACTCCATCACCCAGAGTCAAGATGTCTCTGACCAACTGAAGGTCTAAGTGAACTCGCCTAAGAAGACGGCCTGAGAACTTTGACATTGGCCAGGATATTCAACTCAAGAAGGACTCTACTCGCTTCATGGAATGGCAACACCTCATCCAGCTCTAACGCCAGAGGTTCATCTTTTGCAAGCACCAGGAGGTGCCCCCTGCAATCAACCAGTTCACCCAGGCCCTAGACCGGCAAAAGGCCACTCAGCTCTTCAAACTTGTGCACAAATACTGACCTGAGACCGAGCTGGAGAAAAAGAAACTACTGATGGCCCGTGCTGAGAAAAAAGCAGCCGTTTAAGGAGACGTCCCAACAAGAAGACCCCCTGTGACCAGAACAGGTGCTAACACAGTAACTGTCTTGGTGGAGAACAAGAAAGCCAGCTGGTCGTCATCTCTCATGATGTGGATCCTAGTAGACGGCTTGTTTTCCCGCCAGCTCTGCACCAGCAGATGGGAGTCCCCTGCTGCATACTGAAGGACAAGGCCAAACTGGGCTGCCTCGCCCATGGGAATCAATCCCAGCTTTCCACAGTGAAGAAAAAGACTGTAAACCCCACTGAGTTCAGAATGGTGCAAGGCCTGGAGGCCGCGAAAGAGGCTACGGTATTTGAAACCCCAACAGTGCTGAACCATCACACTCTGCTCTCAAGAGTCCCAGTCACCGCAACGGTATTCACGGTGATCAACCTGGCCAGTACCTTCTTCAGTGTTTCCCCTCCACCTGGAGGCCTGCTTTCACGCACCAGTGCAGTGCATATGGACAATGTTGCCTCAAGGTGCTCAAAACAAGCCCTTCAAGTTTCACCAAGACAATGTCCTCCATCTTCGTCAACTGGATTGCAGAATATGCAAGAGTCACTCTTCTACAACACGTGGATGACTTTCTCTTTTGTGTGGTTGACATCGACACCTGCACAGCCTATTCCTTATCTCTCCTACTCTACCTGGAAGAACAGCAACGCAAGGTCTGGAAGAACAAAGTCCAGTGATGCCAGAAGCAAGTTACATCCCTGGGACACTGTATTGCCCACAAGACGAAACACATGTCAAAAGACTGGAAGACCACTGTGGAGAAGATGGCTCCCCCAACAACTCCAAGAATGCTGCAGGCCTTCCCTGGTCTAGTGTCATATTGCAGAACCTGGATCCCTGATGCCTCAGACCTAATGCAGCCTCTGTGCGCTTGCATCAACGCAACCCCGCTCCTTCTATCAGACGCAGCCTTCAACCCATTCAGGAGATTGGAAGAACTCCACAGTCTCAGCGCCAATACCAGGCCTACCTGACTATGAAAAGTCTTTCCGCTACCTGATGGAAGAAAGAAGGTCATGCTATTGGAGTCCTGGCACGGATTCACGGGGGAAAACAGAGACTTTTAGGCTGCCTCTCTGCCCGCTTGGATCCAGTTGCAAGAAGAACACCCTCCTGCCTAATGGCAGTATCTGCAGCACACACCCTCCTGGACAAGGTTGCTGACATCACTTTTGGACAGCCACTGGAAACTCTCACTCCACATGACATCTTGGCAATCTTCAATCAAGCTCAACCAACAGTAATCTCTCCACCGCCAGGCATCTTTGTGGCGCCTCTATTGCCTTTGTCTCATAATGTCACCGTCTCCAGACCTACAGTCCTCAGCCCGGCCACTCTACTCCCACTCCCAAGGGGGGATACTTGGATGGCTCCAGATTTGCAGATGATGAAGAAGTTTCAACACAGGAAGTGCAGTGACCAGCAATCAAGAAATCCTGTGGTCCAGAAGTCTGTCACCTAGCCTGTCAGCCCAGGAAGCAGAATTGATAGCGCTGACGAAGGCCTGTCAGATGGCAGAAGGCAAGACTGCAAACATCTACACGGACTACAGTTACTCGCATGGCATAGCAC
Organism: Oophaga sylvatica; assembly: GCA_033576555.1. Lineage (NCBI taxonomy): Eukaryota > Metazoa > Chordata > Amphibia > Anura > Dendrobatidae > Oophaga > Oophaga sylvatica. The sequence goes on along the minus strand of JARQOD010000003.1, from coordinate 377,096,463 downwards.
ATGACTTTAGACCCATCTGGGCTACAAGGGACTTCATCACAGCAAACAGGACAACCGTGAAGCATCATGGAGCCTTCAGGGTCCTGCTGGGTGTACTCCAACTTCCAAAATGGTGGCAATTTGAAAAATCAAAGTGCATGGAAAACTGAAAACAGAAGAGGCGTGAGGCAATAACATGGCGGACATGGCAGCCAAAGAAGCAGCCAAAGGAAGACAACATGGAGAAGTGGGAGAGGTCGTAGAGCCGGACGGCTACTACATGACGACTGAAGACAAGAAACCTGACAAAAAGACGTCCTGGGATCTGCTCAAGAAGTTACAAGACCAAGCTCCAAAAGGAGAAGAAGAGCTGAATGCGAAAAAAGCAACACGTGAAGAAGGAAGGCTAACAATAATAGACTTCAAACTCTGCCTACCACAAAGTATGCACCCTATGGTGGTCCAATGGGTAGATGGACCCACATCCACATATCAAAGACACAAATGAATGATCTGATTGGTGCTTACTGGTTCGCTTCAGGGATCTCCACCCTAACAGCCAAATTCACCAGCAGCTGTCTGACCTGCGGCAAATGCAAGCCTGGACGTATGGAAGAAAGACCCCCTCACCTCATCTGGAAAGACCACTTTACCAGCTTCAAAGGATCCAGATAGACCACATCCAGATATCGCCAAGTGAAGGATTCAAATACGCCATTGTGGTCAAAAGAAGTATTTTCAAGATGAACAGAAGCCTTCCAAGTCAGCAAAGACTACTGCAACGAAGCTACTTTCGGAAAATAGTGTGCAGATACGGGGTTCCAGAAATGATAGAAAGTGATCAGGGACCCGCATTCACAGCAAATCTGACACACAAGACCCGATTAGCAGTAGGGTCAGATTTAGGCCTACACACTCCTTACCACCCCCAGAGCAGCAGGAAGGTAGAAAAACTGAACGAAACACTTAAGAATAGAATGCTGAAAAATTGCCCAAGAGACACGCAAACCATGGCATGACACACTCCCTATTGCACTGTTTAGCATAAGGCACACTCCCAGAGACCCAGAAAAGCTGTTTCGTGCCTGCATCTTCTGCTAACAGATAAGACATTTTCTTCTTTTAGTTTTTTGGTGCCTGCATTTTGTCCTGCACTTCTGTGGGGGTCTGCCGGGTCCCCTTCGGGGGGCTTATGCTCCTCTCAGTTTAGTTCAGCCACTGTTTGTTCATTTGCCTTTTCCAGTTTTTTCAGTGGTTGCTGTTTAGTTTTTGTTACACCAGAGAACTAATTTAGGTGGTAGAGGTCGTGTGATCTCAGGTGTTTTTGTAATTAGTAGAGTTGGTACTTTTCAGGGTTTTTTGGGGTTGCAGTAAGTGCCTTTCCTATCCTCTTCTATCTAGACAGATTGGGCCCCAGCGTTTGCTCATTCTATTTTCTGTCTGTGTCTGTATTTCCTCTTGTCTAACCGCCATTACATGTTTGGGGGCTTCCTATGTTCTTTGGGGATCTGCTCCGGGGCAGATAGCTTTCCTTTTTCTATCTTTAGGTGTAGTTAGCTTCTCAGGCTGTGACGAGGCGTCTAGGACCAACGTAGGAACGCTCCACGGCTGCCTTTAGTTGTGGTGGTTAGTCAGGGTACTGCAATCCCATAGATTCCAACCTCTCTGGTGTATTGCCTTTTTTTGCCTGCTCTCCTCAGCTACCAAATCATAACACTTATGTAATTGAATTGGTCAAAAACTAATGTCCATTCTCGAGTTTTTTCTCTTCACTGCCAGATTTGATGATCCTGTCCAAGAGCCCCAGATGACACCAACCTCTGTGTAACTAGAGGGAAAGCCTGTTTGGATCCACGTATCGCATTGCAAGGAAGCTCCCGTACCAGGAGAGACACCTAAGCCATGAAGGATGTCGTGGATGCTCTGACTGACCAGACAGATGACCTACTTGATGAGTTCAAGGCCAGAGACCAAGTTAAAGCAGGATTTGAGTCACTATTGCCACTAGTAACTATAAAAAAAATGTTGATTGGATAAATTACATCTATTATAACCAGCAGAGATTTGTTAACTTCACCATAGATGCTGTAAAAGGTTTGGCAGCACAGTTAGGCCCCACTTCCATTATGGCATTCCAGAATAGAATGGCTTTGGATATGATTCTAGCTGAGAAAGGAGGTGTTTACAAATGATCAAAGACACCTGTTGCACCTACATCCCAGACAACACTGGCCCAAATGGTAAAGTCACAATCGCAATACAGAAACTTAATGAGTTATCAGAGGAACTGAAACAGAACTCAGGTGTCACTGACCCATGGGATCGATACTTTGGGTGGATGAGTGGGTGGCAGAAAATGTTGGCACAGGTTGGGACAGCCATTATGGGGGTTCTCATTTTTGCATTAATTACTGATTGCTGTGTAATTCCTTGTATCCGCAGGATAATGGAAAAAAAAAACTGTTCAGGAGACAACCAATTTGATGCCACTCACCATCTTGGACCTCGCACCAGTCCGGATAGAACTGCCTGGCTTGACCAGATCTCCGAACTACCTCCAGACTGAGAATACACATCCTTGATGAAACATCCTATCAAATAAAGAGACTATGATTGCAAAACAATAAACCCCCGACAGGGACAGTCCTCCTGACCGCCCATTTGCGAAAAGTCTATATTCGGTGGGGGAGACATGCGCTAGGGGTGTCTCAACTCGCAGGCAGAACAAAAGAGTTGCAGCGCTTGGGCCAGGAGCAGGTTTTTTTAGGGCAAGTGGTATCTAAGGGGGGACTGTCATGGAAATATATATGTATTCCATATATTCAAAGTATATTCACATATATGTATTCACAGTTCACAGTTAGATAGATCTCACTTGCTAAAAAACCTTGTGCTCAATATTTCTAGGCCAGCTATAATCAGTCGTTTTAAAGAAATCTGGCCTTCATAAAGGAACAAATGCATGAAGTACAAAAAGTCCTATTAGATATCTGTTGTTTACATTATAGTTATGCAAGACAACTAGGTCACAAGAATATAAACAATAATTCTGCAACTTCAGCTCTTTTAATCATGATTATCATAATTATCATATTTACACTAGAACAGCCAATAATCTAGCAGCTTTTAATTGTATGTTAATTGACTAACCAGCCCCTTTTTGTAAATGTATAAAACCTTGAATGAATAATAAATGTGGGTCTTTGACGAACTGTTATACTGACACTTTCGTGTGGACAGTCCTCATTTCGTTCTGAGCGCTCAAAAAGACATTATATAGAGATTTGGAGAAGCAAGCAGCAAACACGGAAGGATATTTTTATCCTAATTAAATTTCCATATCATCTGCAACATACAGGTGATTTGATCATTGCCTGTATGTAGCAGATGCGATCGGACAAGTGCAGCTTCTTATCTCCCATGGGGACAATTGAAGCATGCCAAAAGTAAAAAAATGTTTAAAAAATATTAAAAAAATAAAAAATATAGAAGTTCAAATCACCCCCATTTCGCCCCATTCAAATTAAAACAATAATAAAAAAAATAAAATTACACATATTTTGTATCTCTGAGTTTAGAATCGCCCGATCTATCAATAAAAAAAGGATTAACCCGATCGCTAAACAGCGTAACGAGAAAAAAAGTCAAAACGCCAGAATTATGTTTTTTTGGTAGCAGCAACATGGCGATCAAAAGATTGTATACATACCTAAATGGTATCATTAAAAATGTCAGCTCGGCACACAAAAAATAAGCCCTCACCCAACCCGAGATCACAAAAAATGGAGACGCTACGGGTAGCAGAAAATGGCGCAATATTTTTTCAACAAACGTTGGATTTTTTTTTCACCACTTAAATAAAAAAAACTATACATGTTTGGTGTCTATGAACTTGTAATGACCTGGAGAATCATAATGGCAGGTGAGTTTTAGCATTCAGTGAACATAGTAAAAAAAAACTAAAAAACAACTATGGGATTGCACTTTTTTTGCAATTTCACACCACTTGGAATTTTTTCCTGTTTTCCAGTACACAATATGTTAAAACCAATGGTGTCATTCAAAATTACAACTTGTCCCTCAAAAAACAAGCCCTCACATGGCCATTTTGACCAAAAAATAAAAAAGTTATGGCTCAGGGAAGAAGGGGAGCAAAATACGAAAATGCAAAACCAAAAATACCCCTGGTCGTTAAGGGGTTAATAAACTATTAGCCATGCACCACTAAAAATATAAAGTGATAAGCAGCACTGTGCCCCCCATTATCTATAATCTCTGACTCCCAATAATATAAAGTATTCAGTCTGACTCTCCCTAATTACCTGTAAGGCTATGTGCATATGCAAGGTTTTACAGTAAAAGCGAAGTGAATGAGATCCCTGAAGTCTCATGCACACGTTGCTTTTTTTATCCTTGCAGATTTTCAGCAGATTAAAATCTGCATAATATCAATTCTTGCAGCATATTTCACTCATATTGTTGGGGAAAAATACGTAACAAAAGCATGGCAAAAATGTGGAAAAAAATACATGTATTTTACGCAACTTTCTTGCTGCCAAAACATTAGGACATGCAGCAGAAGTTTCTCCTGCAAATCCTGAACGCGTGAACATAGCCTTAGTCCCTGTCCTGTGTCCCCCATTTATTATTAGTACATGATAGCATCATAATGAATTTGGGGGTGGGAGAAGGTGTAAGGGGTAAGGTTTCTCCTTGTTGAGAGTGACATACCAGCTCTGGCTTGTCAAAGTAAGGAGGCTTAAGGGTATGCCACACTAAACAACATCGCTAACGGGATCGCTAAAAAAGTCACTATTTAGCGATCCCGTTAGCGATGTTGTTGTGTGCGGCATCTGCCAGCGACGAGCTTCCTGCTGTGATCTCGCTCGTCGCTGGAATCGTTCCGGACCCTATTTTATCGTCGGCGCTCCCGCTGGGTAAGTATATATCACTGAGTGTGGCACCTTTTTTAGCGATTTAGCGGTACTTTTGTACCGCTAAAGTCGTTAAGGAGATCGCTAACCGCGATAGCGTCCTAACGACATCACTAAATAAAGCCGCTACTAGCGATATTAAAACGATCCCGCTAGCGATCGCAATTAGTATGCGTCTTTATCGTGATCGCTAGCGGGATAGTTTAGTGTGGCAGTACCTTTATTCGCAGTGCAATGCTTCTCTGGGAAATTTAATATGCAAATTGCCTCTTGAGAGAAAAAGAGGACTTGAACTCTATAGCGCCACCTGTTGGAAGTAGCGATCCTATGTAAGGTACTGCAGGTACGGTGGATGTCACCACGGATGTGAGGCAGATCAAGAGTTAAAGGTTTATTAAACGGAATCAGAACACTCCACGCAGGGAGGAGTAATGAGGATTAAATGCAACAAGCAATGGCGAAAAACAGTCTTTCAAGAAAAAAATGAACAAAAGGCAGAAAACACTTATCAGTTGAAGAAGGCTTGATTGAAGGGTTCGTTCCTCCAACGTTGGCACCGTCAACAGCGGCACATGCAGTCACTTTCAGATCCCAGTCCACGGAAGGAACACGGTCTCCAAGGCAAACAACGGAAGGATGTAGGGTGGGGCGAGGTGCTGGTCCCACCGGTCTTTGTCACAAAGCTCCGTACAGCACGAGTCAACGCAGGGATGATACTGCATTCCTCGGTCAGTCCAATCACACTTCTCTGGAGCTCAGGCCTTTTGCACAGTTGACCAGGCCTGAGCGCGTCAGCCTCTACCTCTACCCTGTTGGGGGAGTCTCCTCCGGTCACGGAGGCTGGCGGGTCAGTGTCAGTTCGGGAGGCGTTTACAGCGCCGAGACTCTCTGCTCTTGTGTCAAGTCATGGGCCTCTCGCACTCAAGGCCTGTGGCGCAGCTGGCAACTCACTCTCCTGCGCGCTTCACTTTTCCACCCGGACTACTCTCAGCTTCCTGTGCGCAGCGCCTTTTAACTCATCTCCACCCCTTCTGTCACATGGGAAGGCTGGTCCTGGAATGGTAAGCGTTCCCCCGAAAATACTGAAATCTGCGCTGGTGGTTCCAGACATGGAGCAGAGAAGGCAACCCAGTTCGAATCCATCTTTCTCTTCATCCCGTTACACCTACAAGTCACAATCAACCCTTTAACGAGTCTTGCAATATGACTTAGGATAGGGGTGGAAGAAGACACTATCAGGTACTGAGCATCCTCCGCCACCTCCAAATTCATTACAAGTCCTTGACAGTGTCTTCTCCCACCTTTCATTATAAAGGGTCCTAGGCATCTTTCCCCTTCTCTCCCCAATAAATGTTAAGTCCCTGATAGTGTCATAATGAATTGTGAGATGGGGAGGATGCTATCAGGGACTTAGCACCCTCCCCCACCATTCAATTCATTTTACATCCATATCAAACGTCCTCCTCCATCTCCCACTTTTCATAAGTCCATTATAAGCCCCCCTTACTCCCATCCCAATTCCCACCCCCTTCATTGTCTTTTACCCCACCCCCTTCATTGTCATCTCCCCACCCCATCATTGTCCTCTCCCCATCCCCATCATTGTCCTCTACCCCACCCCACTCATTGTCCTCTCCTCCACCCCATCATTCTTCTCCCCACCACACCTCAGTGTCCTCTTCATCACCCCATCATTGTTCTTCCCCACCACACCTATGTCCTCTGCACCAGACCCATCATTGTTTTCCCCAACCCTCATCATTTTTCTCCCCACCACACCTTAGTGTCCTCTCCCCACCACAACTCAGTGTCCTCTCCACCACCCCATCATTGCTCTCGCCACCACACCTGTGTCTTCTCCTCCGCCACATCTCAGTGCCCTCTCCACCAGCCCCATCATTGTTCTCCACCACCCTCATCATTATTCTCCCCGTCACACCTGTGTCCTCTCCTCCACCATATCTCAGTGTCCTCTCCACCAGCCCCATATATGTTCTCCCCCACCCTCATCATTGTTGCTCCCCACTCTCATCATTGTTCTCCCCACCACACTTGTTTCCTCGCCCCACCACACATCATTGTTCTGTCCACCAGCCCTATCATTGTTCTTCCCACCCTCATCATTGTTCTTCCCCACCACACCTTAGTGTCCTCTCCCCCACCACACCTCAGTGTTCTCTCCACAGCCCCATTATTGTTCTCCCGCACTCTCATCATTGTTCTCCCCAAGCAAAACTCAGTATCCCCTCCATCTGCCCCATCACTGTTCTCCCTCACCACCCCATCATTGTTCTCCCCCACCACCCTCATCATTGTTCTCCTCCACACATCAGTGTCCTCTCCTACACCTCCATCATTGTTCTCCCCACCACCCGATCATTGTTCTCCACCACACTTCAGTGTCCTCTCCCCACCCTCATAATTGTTCTCCCCCACCACCCCATCATTGTTCTCCCCCACCACCCTCATCATTGTTCTCCCCACCACACCTCAGTGTCCTCTCCACCACCCTCATGATTGTTCTCCCCCACCACCCCATCATTATTCTCCCCACCACACCTCAGTGACCACTCCACCACCCTCATAATTATTCTCCCCCACCACACCTCAGTGTCCTATCCACCACCCTCATCATTGTTCTCCCCACCACCTCTCAGTTTCCTCTCCCCAGTGTTTTGCTAAAAAAAAAAAAGCACACACCACCACTCACCTCTCCGTCTGTTCCCCATTAGCATTGTCTTCACAGGCAACTTTCTCTCTGAAACAGATGTGCTACTTACTGACGTCATCAAGCTGCGCACGCCTGTGTCAGGAAGTAAGCGCCGGTCAGGAAGCAGAGGATGGATCAGTGCAGCTCCTCTCTGCTGTCATTTTCTCCTGTAGGCAGCGGAGCTGCCAGCCGCACATGAGGGCAATCTGGTCATGGGCACCATGGAGCCTTGGGCTCTGAGAAACAGGCCAGAATGCCCTCTGTATTAGCTGCCCTGCAGAGGCCCCCCTCCACCTCTGGGCTTTGGTGCAGCTGCACTGGCTGCATCGGCTGCACCCGCCGTATGTCCACCCCTGTGTGTGGTCAGTACAAATGATTGGCGCATGACTTATTCCTTCCAAAGGAAGAACCAGGGGGCACTCATTACAGGTGGAAGAAAGGCGATTCAGGAAGATATATTGGAAAAGTCCTTTACAGTTAGAGCAGTCAGACTGTGGAATGCCGACCACAGGAAGTAGTAATAGCCAGCACTATAACAGCTTTTATACAATGGCCGGATGATTTCCTCAGTACACAGAATATTGTGGGTTATAGTTAAATTAATGACAAAATGTACAATTGGTGGAGGAAGGTTGAACTTGATGGACCTACAGTAGGTCTTTTATCAACCCATGTAACAAGAGGCCATGGACAATCTAGCTGTTGATTTTAGCTTGACTGGCACCGGATACGTAACTTATTCATTCTTTCACTGCTTTCCTTCTAGGACGACTGGAGTCGCTGGATGAAGAACTTGGACAACTGGCTACTTATCTCCTATCCAGTAGAAAGATGGTGACTTATAATGGTGGGACAAATTAGAGATGAAGTCATAATCTGGGAATGGATAATTCTGGCATGATAAAGCATAAATGCTTCAACTACTTCTGTCTCAACCTCATGTGATCACTGGAGGAGTTTTCACAGACCAAAAATAATTGCAGAATTGTGTCACAGCCATGCGTGGAGTAGCTGGAGCTATGAATATGTAGGTCAAGTGGCATTAATATAGAACGCTGATTATAGGACCGAAGTATCAGAGGATTAGGGACATAAAAGCTCAAGGTCTCAAAGGCTTTGGATTGGCTAATTTGGTAATGGTATGCAACATGATCATCAGCGTTGCCCAAAATTCACACATTGCTATCATTAAACACATTTAAAAAGTACCATTGCACAATAACTAAACGTGAACATAGTGATTAAACATGAATCATCACCAGTCTCGCAGGTGAAACTTGAATTCCTAAAACTAAGTTATCAAAATGAATGTAGACATTCATGTGGATCCTGATATCTGCCTGTCAGCAGTCCTAGAATGGCAGCTCCATTTTACTGATGTTCCTAAATAGTTAGTGTTGTTTCAACAAACTTTTAATAAATGAATAATAGAAACACATACAAGAAACTTTGCAATATATCTTATTACAGAAAAATACATTTTTTGCTCCATGTATAGGTTTGAACTAGCCGCCGAGAGAACAGGTGGATTCCCCAGTGGGCCCCATTGCATGAGTATACCATGCATTCTTCTATATAAGCAGTGCTTGGCTGAATGTACTCGATTCACCATGTACAAACAAAGGCGGCATCTCATCATATACCGGTATTTAACAAACTACGTACAGTAGGTACAGAAAGTATTCCGAGCCCTTTAAATTTTTCACTCTTTGTTTCATTGCAGATAAATTCAAAAAAGTTCATTTTTGTTCTCATTAATGTATACTCTGTACCTCATCTTAACTGAAAAAACATAAATGTAGACATTTTGCAAATTTATTAAAAAGGAAAAACTGAAATATCACATGGTCATAAGTATTCAGACCCTTTGCTCAGACACTCATATTTAAGTCACACGCTCTCCATTTCCTTGTGATCCTCGTTGAGATGATTCTACTCCTTCATTGGAGTCCAGCTGTGTTTAATTAAACTGATAGGACTTGATTTGTAAAGGCACACACCTGTCTATATAAGACCTCACAGCTCACAGTGCATTTCAGACCAAATGAGAATCATGAGGTCAAAGGAACTGGCCAAGGAGCTCAGAGACAGAATTGTGGCAAGGCATAAATCTGGCCAAGGTTACAAAAGAGTTTTTGCAGTACTCAAGGTTCCTGAGAGCATAATCCTTAAATGGAAGAAGTTTGGAACCACCAGAAGTCTTCCTAGACCTGGCCGTCCAGCCAATCTGATCAATCGTGGGAAAAAAGCCTTGGTGAGATTGGTAAAGAAGAACCCCAAGATCACTGTGGCTGAGCTCCAGAGATGCAGTAGGGAGATGGGAGAAAGTTCCACAAAGTCAACTATCACTCTAGTCCTCCACCAGTTGGGCCTTATGGCAGAGTGGCCCGACGGAAGCCTCTCGTCGGTGCAAGACATGAAAGCCTGTATAGAGCTTGCTAAAAAAAAACATGAATGACTCCCAGACAACGAGAAATAAGATTCTCTGGTCTGATAAGACGAAGATAGAACTTTTTGGTGATAATTCTAAGCAGTATGTGTGGAGAAAACCAGGCACTGCTCATCACCTGCCCAATACAATCCCAACAGTGAAACATGGTGGTGGCAGCATCATGCTATGGGGGTGTTTTTCAGCTGCAGGGACAGGACAACTGGTTGCCATTGAAGGAAACAAGAATGTGGCCAAGTACAGAGATATCCTAGATGAAAACCTCTTCCAGAGTGCTCTGGACCTCAGACTTGGCCGAAGGTTCACCTTGCAACAAGACAATGACCCTAAGCACACAGCTAAAATAGCAAAGGTGTGGCTTCAGAACAACTCTGTGACCATTCTTGAGTGACCCAATTGAGCATCTCTGGAGAGACCTGAAAATGGCTTTCCACCAACGTTCACCATCTAACCTGACGGAACTGGAAAGGATCTGCAAAAAACTGTGAAAAACTTGTTGCATCATTCCCAAGAAGACTCATGGCTGTACTAGCTCAAAAGGGTGCTTCTACTCAATACTGAGCAAAGGGTCTGAATACCATGTGACCATGTGATATTTCAGTTTTTCTTTTTTAATAAAATTGCCAAAATTTCTACATTTCTGTTTTTTTTTTCCATCAAGATGGGGTGCAGAGTGTACATTAATTAGAGCAAAAATTAACTTTTTTGAATTTACCAAATGGCTGCAATGAAACAAAGAGTGAAAAATTTAAAGGGGTCTGCATACTTTCCGTACCCACTGTAGTTTATTAATATATAGATTAGTAAATGAGGGTAATATAGAAATCTATGAAAAGGCAGAAAGACAGAATTCCGGGTGCTGTATTTACAGCTACACTGTTCAACACTGCATGTAGTATAATGTCCTCAATGCTGCTACTGCTACTTCTGAGGTTGTACTATAGATAAATAGGGGTGCAGGTTCTCCTCTTCGCTGTGTGTGCAGTGTATTGGAGACATCAGAGCAGCTAGTCTCTACCCACTAGCTTAGGGACAGTCATACTGGTCGGATATAGTACTAATCCTCGTGTGTACACAAGACAAATGTAATATTTCATTGGATTCTGAGAACTTTTCAGTATGAAATGGAAACAAAGGCTAATTTACAAGTAAAAAAATTACAAGTTATCATATTGTTATATTTTAAATAATAGGCATATTAGAGGCCTGGGCCATTTGTCCATATGGGGCTGACATATTTCTATTGTCAGCCCTTTATGATAATGAATGATGAGCAGTAATATGTACAGTAATATTTAGTCTACCATTTTGGGGGAAGTGAGTTGACTTCTGCGGTGATGGGTGGGGTAAAGTAAAAACAAAAAAAAGGACCCTTGTCTAACATGTTGTCCAGCTAGATTCTCAGCTATAATGCGCATTTCCTAGAAACCTTTATGTAAATAGTCAATTTTTCACAATCGGAGGCACATTCGGCCCTCTTAGGTTTATCTGTAAATTACAGCTGTTCACTACAGGACTGGGTGTCCGGGATATGTGTACGGCACAAATCTTTAATGATTTTTTACGTCACTGTGTGTTCACTGTCTCGGTTGATTGTGATAAGCAACATCTTGGGGTGCGGTGTTCCCTTGGGTTGTCTCTCGCTGAGCTTTTGGAGGGAAGTGTGTGCCATCAGGTTCTTCAATTTCCCCTTCCACTTTGGTTTCCTTTTCGGGGGTGATCAAGACTCACAGCTGATGTTTCCATTTTTGATGGGCTTTGTGGTACTAGCCCAGGGGCTATTCACTGATCACTGGATTTGCTGTAGGCTTCTAGAGCCTTACAGTTCACTGTAGGCTGCTAGAGCCTTTGAGTTCACTGTAGGCTTCTAGAGCCTTTGAGTTTGCTGTAGGCTCCTAGAGCCTTAGAGTTCACTGTAGGCTTCTAGAGCCTTAGAGTTCACTGTAGGCTTCTAGAGCCTTAGAGTTCACTGTAGGCTTCTAGAGCCTTAGAGTTCACTGTAGGCTTCTAGCGCCTTCGAGTTTCCTGTAGACTTTTAGAGACTTTGACTTTGGTGTAGGCTTCTAAGGCTATAGAAGTTCTAGAGCTTTAGAGTTCACTGTAGGCTTCTAGAGCCTTAGAGTTCACTGTAGGCTTCTAGAGCCTTAGAGTTTCCTGTAGGCTTTTAGAGACTTCGAGTTTGCTGTAGGCTTCTAAGGCTATAGAAGTTCTAGAGCTTTAGAGTTCACTGTAGGCTTCTAGAGCCTTAGAGTTCACTGTAGGCTTCTAGAGCCTTAGAGTTTCCTGTAGGCTTTTAGAGACTTTGAGTTTGCTGTAGGCTTCAAAGGCTATAGAAGTTCTTGAGCTTTAGAGTTCCCTGCAGGCTTCTAGAGCCTTAGAGTTTGCTATAGGCTTCTAGAGCCTTTGAATTTACTGTAGGCTCCTGGAGCCTTCGCGTTTGCTGTAGGCATCTAGAGCTTTCGAGTTTGCTGTAGGCTCCTATAACCTTAGAGTTCCTTGTATGCTTCCAGAGTCTTAGAGCTCACTGTAGGCTTCTAGAGCCTTAAAGTTTGCTATAGGCTTCTAGAGCCTTCTGAGAGTTGGGAAAGGTCATTTTATGCCCTTTCTCCCTTCAGAAACCTCATCTTTGTGCACTTTTTTGTTTGACGAGCTACACTTTTTTACACTTAGGCCGGGATCACACATGCGACGAAAACGTCCGACGCTCGCATGTGAAATCCTAGATCTGGCGCCCGCACTCGGGAGTGGAGTGCACGGCTGCATGTATTTATATGCAGCCGCTCGCTCCATTCCCGAGTGCCAGCGCCAGAGCTGGGATTTCACATGCGAGCGTCGGACATTTTCGTCGCATGTGTGATCCCGGCCTTAGGTGAAAAAAGTCAACTTTGGGGTTTTCAATTAAAAATAAATTAGCCAATCTAATACTATTTTAAGTCAAAATTGTTATCACTCGATTGCTTACCAATTCCATGCAGACATGATTTATCACTATTATGACGCACATTGAATGCACGCATAGAGAAGAAGCACACGGTGGCCCAGAATACAAAGCCACATTCCTCTCCGTGGAGCAGTTAGTCGGGTTCCATGTAGGAGAGAAGACATTTCTAAGGAGCCCATAATTTAGGCTGATTCATCGAGCAGTTTACCCAGAAATCTCCACAGAGATTCACCCAGTAGGAATGTTTCCATCATACATGGCCTTCATTCACACAAGTTCTCTACACGCCTACATCATCTTCAGTCACTCTTCAGGAGCCCATCAGGTCGCTGACTTTTTTTTTATCAACCAAACCAAAGCCTCTCCTGTAAAACCCCTGAAATGCCTGACTACAGATGGATCCTTCTTCCTTTCTAGTTTAAGTTCACAATAGGCATTTTTTCAGCATTTTTTTTCTGCAGCAAAACCTGATCTCTTGGCAGGAAAGAAGCTGCAGAAAAAAAGTTTGTTTTCCTTTGTTTTTTTTGCGGCGTTTTTGATGCATTTTTGGGGCATTTTTGCAGCAGTTTTGGCATGCTAGATTTGTCTCTTGTGCATGCTGATAAAGTTTAGTAGTGAAAAAAGTCATATTCCATGGAATTAGGTTTTGGCACAAAAAATGCTGCAAAAGCTTATGCCTGCATTTTTGTGTGTTTTTTCAGCATCGATTCAAGTCAATGAGTGAAAAAACATGGAAAAAGTAACGAGCTTTATGTTCCAAAAAACATGCAAAATACAAAATACTGACGACAATAGTGTGTGCATGAGGTTTCTGTAAACTCATAGGCTTAGCTGGTACTGTAAAAAGCAGCTGAAAATTTGCATTAAAAAAATGCAGCAAAAACGCATAGTGTGAACTTAAAAGAATGAAAAAAAAAAAAAGGTCAGACGACACAAAAGTCTGTATGGAAATTACTACAGTGCAGGCATGGATCACTGTGATGATGTTGGTTCTTCTTTGACATGTCAATCATATCTCAATGCACAGCATTACCGCTTCCCGATACGTCCCTGCCCACGTGACTACTCAGAACATAATTTGACTTTGTCAAATTTGTACATACAATCATGGAATCTCTAAGGCTGTGGTTCCACGGTCCGGAACCACAGCGCTTTGGACGGAGCGGAAATTCCGCTCCGTCTAAGCCCCGCCCCCTTTATGACGCGCGATCTTTCCGGAGGTGTTCAGGACACCTCCGGAACACCTCCGGAAAGAGCGCAGGGCTACATAGCCCTGTGTTAATTCTGTTGCGGCGACGCACCGTCGCCGCAATACGCGAGGACATGCTGCGGTCTAAAAAGACCGCGCCGCATGTCCGTTTACGCAGGTTTGCCACCTGCGTATTGTTACGCATAGTGGAGACGGGATTTCTTGAAATCCCCTCCACTATGCTGTAACATCTGGACGCTGCGTGTTTGGTGCTGCGCCAGCGCACAGCGCCAAACACGCAGCGTATCCTGACCGTGGAAACTCACCCTTAAAGGGAAACTGTCAGCAGGTTTATTGCTATGTAATCTGAGAGCATCAGTATGTAGGGGCAGCGACCCTGATTCCAGCGATGAATCACTTACTAGGCTAGTTGGTGCAGTTTTGATAAAATCCCTGTTTTTTACTCTGCTGTAGATATCATATGAATGCTGAACTGTGTATAACCCTGCCCACATCACTGATTGGCAGCCTGGACTATGAGCAAAGGAAGCTGCCAATCAGTGGTGGGGGCGGGGTTACACAGATTAGCCGGACTGCCTTGTATGTGACACCTAGTCCAGTAGTGATAATCTCCTGCTGATAAAACACTGATTATATTTAAACCACTGCGAGCTGCGGAGCAAGTGACACATCCTTGGAATTAGGGTCTCTGTCCCTACATCATGCTGCTCTCAGATTACATGTTGACAGAGTCCCTTTAAAAAGCTCCATAATAGAGTAGCCATGGTTTAATGAGTGAAATCCACATGACATTAGGGAACAACAAGATCCAGGGTGTAAAGTTTCAGTTTGTTTATATAAAGTATAAATCACAAAGTTCTGGCCATAATTACAGTATAAAGGTGCTGGAAAAAATATACAACGACACAATGAAAAGCTAATAATGCCAAAACCACAGGAGCACAAATCTGACCGCACAAAGAAAGGCGCAGCTCTAGGAGAAGCAGAGCAATAAATCCCGCTCTCACCATCTCTTAGCAATAGTAGATCTACTACAATTATCATATTTTTGTAAATTGGAGCAATTTGCGGTAACGGATAATTCGAAATTAATAGCAATGGAGAAATAATGAGAAAATGTAACTAATAGTACAATTTCTATACTTTGCAGATTCTTAGAAAGTCAGTGATATTTGATATCTTATTGTTGCTGGCAATGAGGCCATTTAAGGGTCCAGAATTTAAAATGTAACCTTATACCGGTTGTCAACATTTAGGGGATTTTTTTTCCCCAATGTATTTGGGGTTTAAAAAACATTTTGCCAATTCTGTTTCATTAATAATTTTGCACTGTTTGTCTTTTACAGGCTCTTTATTCCCAGCACATTCAACTTTGATGTGGTCTGTGCTCATAAATCAGTTTCAATCAAGATAAAAGAGTTAAAAACTCCCCATCAGGCTGTCAGAGCTCACTGATTGAAACTCAGTTAACTCATTCTACAGCCAGCAGTAGACAGTACAACACAGAAGCTATAAAAGGCAAATGGTGCAACATTTTTAATGAAAAACAATTGCAAAAATTATTTTACATGTATTGGAGAAAAAAAGACCCTAAAAGGTGGAAGAGGAGCTCAGAATGGTGTAAGTAATTAAAAAAAAAACTATGCTCATTACTGGATGCTTCTCCATAATGTTCCACCATTGTTCTCCTGGTATTAACATCTAGAAGGGAAAAGGGTTCAATGACTGCAGAAGGCTGCAGCCGATCAGAGGCTGATGATTGTCTGCAGCAGTTGTGTGCAGCATGTGGATGCAGAGAGACAGGCAGAGGCTAACAGTATGTGAGGATAAGCGTCAATCGGCGAGGGTCGGTTACATGAGATTAGGATTTTTGTTTTTTACACCACCCTTTAAGATTAGTTTTTAAAGTAGTTTACAACCCCTTTAATAACAATTAATCAATTTATACTAGATTCCTAATAATTTATGAAATAGCTGCAGTTTTTTTCCCTATAGAGAAGCCGATGGTAAAACGCATGAAAAACACATTACGCGTAGAGAATATCCCGAAAAAATGCAGCTGAAGTGGAAAAAAAAAAACACCTAAAAATAAAAAATAATTGTGAAAAAAAAGGAATTGTAAAAACGTGTCCATTGATCTTCTATCAAAATTATATTTGGTATTTGTTAATTATATTTTCCATCACATGCAATAAAAAAATATGAAAAGAATACCAAAATTGCATTATTAACCGCTACTGAGTTATATTGCTCGGATGCAGTAGTGCAAGGGTTAAACCCCGATTCCTCCTTTTAGCCCCCATATAACCTTACCCGATCCCGGGGTCATGTGACAATGGGAAAATACATGAACCCGTCCGGCCAGCAGCGCAGTGCGATCACCTGTCTCTGAGGATCATCACCACCCAATGAATGAGGACCGAGCGCTGACAATAGGGGCATTGTATCCAGACGGAGGATGGAAACCATCATAAGGCAGCGCGGCGAAACCTTATCCTACAGGTCGCTGCTACTACACTGTCCGGGATGGGAAACCTGCTCAGCCCTAGTCTGGGTGCATGTAATATGATAAAGGAGGGCAGACCGCTCCACAGACAAGACGGATCAGGTTCTCTGACGCTTTATTTACACTTTTTCCATTTTATATTTCAGCCATTATTACTTGTTTCTATTATTGGAAAGGCAAAAATAATTTTAAAAAATGTGCACGTTCTTCTACAAGATATTCATTAACGTCAGCCAAAACCAGAGGGAAAACGCAGTCTACTTGTCACATTCTGTAATGCTAGTAAAGGCAAATGGCATGGCGGGGGGCCGGAGGTTATGCACCGAGGGGGGGATGAGGAGCCGATGTTATACAACAGGGGTGAGGAGCCGATGTTATACACCAGGGGTGAGGAGCCGATGTTATACACCAGGGGTGAGGTGCCGATGTTATACACCAGGGGTTAGGAGCCAGATGTTATACACCAGGGGTGAGGAGCCGGAGGTTATACACCAGGGGTGAGGAGCCGGATGTTATACACCAGGGGTGAGGAGCCGGATGTTATATACCAGGGATGAGGAGCTGATGTTATATACCAGGGGTGAGGAGCCGATGTTATACACCAGGGGTGAGGAGCCGGATGTTATACACCAGGGGTGAGGAGCCGGATGTTATACACCGGGGGTGAGGAGCCGGATGTTATACACCGGGGGTGAGGAGCCGGATGTTATACACCAGGGGTGAGGAGCCGGATGTTATACACCGGGGGTGAGGAGCCGGATGTTATACACCGGAGTGAGGAGCCGATGTTATACACCGGAGTGAGGAGCCAATGATATACACCAGGGGTGAGGAGCCGGATGTTATACACCAGGGGTGAGGAGCCGATGATATACACCAGGGATGAGGAGCCAGATATTATACACCAGGGGTGAGGAGCCGATGATATACACCAGGGGTGAGGAGCCGGATGTTATACACCAGGGGTGAGGAGCCGGATGTTATACACCAGGGGTGAGGAGCCGGATGTTATACACTGGTAAAGCAGAATTCAGTAAATAAGATGTGTGTCCCGATGACTCTCTGTATAGATAGGTATCACATTCTTCCAGCCCAGCAGATAAGGCCTCTTTCACACATCCGGTGTGCGCCTGACGGCGCCCCCGGCATTTAGCCGCAGCGCCGCATCAGAAAATCTGATGCGCCGCATGCGGCTTTTTTCGCATTGACATGCATTAGCTCCGGATGGCGCCGCATGTCAATGCGTTGCATGCGGTTTTGTCCGGATGCGGTGCAAATGTACATTGCGGCGGCCGGACAAAACGCTGCATGTAACGTTTTTTGTTTTTGCCGGATGGTTTCTGATGTCTCCAAGCATCAGAAACCATCCGGCAAAAAAACGCATGCGGCCGCCGGCGGTGCATCAGGTTTTCTGATGCGGCGCTGCTGCAAAATTCCGGGGGCGCCGTCAGGCGCCCGCCGGAAGTGTGAAAGAGGCTCTCTGATCTCCGTTCTTTTGTTTTGTGATCGGATCATAAACTTGTTGCTCCACAAACCATAACAAGGTCAGAAGAGATTATTGAGGTTGTGCAGATGTGGTCCACGCCCGGCCCGGTGACTAACCAGCGGCCGGATGGTGACTTCACTCGTCTGGGTTTATAAGCAGTTTACCAAATCCTAATGTGTAGCCCTGGTGTTAGGCACACGCAGTACCCTGGAGAGTGTGTGGCGAGACAGCAGTTTAATGCTAAATACCCATTCACTCAACATACACTAGACACACCCTTAGGGTAGTGTAGTTTACTTTTGAGGGAGTGGTCAGGGTGTATGTTTGTTGAGTGATTTTAGAGGAGTAAGTGTGTTTCCTGTCTTCGGACGGAGCAGACGTCTGGAGTTTAGCTGGAGGGAGGAAGCAGTCCAGCCTGCTCTATCATCAGTTCAGAACGTGGAGGCTGGTACAGGTGGTCTAATTCACCTTAGCCTAGTCAGAGCTGTACCTCAACAGAGTACACTGAAAGAAAGAAGTAGCTTAGTGCAGAAAGACTTCAGTCACCTGTCTCAAGGACAGTGAAAGGTTCAGAGACGTGCTCCTGCCTAGTGATAACTGAGCATCTGTAACTAACTTTGAAGAAAGTGAATGAAGGAAGTAACTACCCGACTTTATGCAAGTGTGAGTGCTTATGCTACCAGCGAGGACAAGGCGAAAGGCACAGTGGTTTATTGGAAAGGTGCGTTTGGATTGAAGAAGTCCTGCACATTGCAACCGGTCACTGGGGACCGAAGGATCACTATTAGCTTCAAGCATAGTGGTAAGAAAACCAGGAATTTACCGGACCTTAGGTCGCGGCAAACAAGCCCCTTATAGTCAGTACGTAACTGGGGTCAGGGGGAGTGAAGACTTTGAGTCAGGCGCAGACAAAAATAAGAATTCAGCTCTCTCGCAGGAAGGCTCCTAACACCAAAACTGACTGGGCAGTACAGCTATGGATTAGCTGGAGTTATTGAGGGAACTACGCTTCAGGCTGGTTGTACTCATTGTGTTGAAAGTAAAGGAGGCCCCTAACTTGTCCAGCTGCTGTCTGAAGATACACTCTCCTTGGATCAGCCTCCCTGGGACCTGCCTTACCATCTTGCAAGTAAAGGTATGGAAAGACGCTGACCGTGTGAGACTGAGTTATTATCGCATGCCTGCACAATCCCTACCTAACTTCATAGACTTTGAGGGAAGAGTCCCACCTGTAGGGGACCTGACATCTAGCTGCCTCACCATCCCCTCAGAGATCTACAGCAGCGCTGGTACAAATTACCAGAAGACTACAGGTGGCGTCACGAACTGTATATAAATTTATCCCCTGTAAATATTCCCCCAACATACGCCAGACCGCCAGGGCCACAGACCGAGCCACAGCTACCTGTGACAAATCCCCATAGACTTCTACGGGCTCGGCTCTGAGTACCCCATTGCCCTGGTAACCCACAATTGTGGTGGCGGGTCGACACAAATTGGCGTCACGAACAGGATGCGAAACTCGCAGAATTGCGAGCCCTGTGTGCCTAAGGAATTGTTTTTGTGAAAAAGGACTGTTTGCACTTTTGGCGCCAAAATCGCCATTTTTGTCGCCATATTCGCGCCCTCAGGCGCTGGAGAAGAAGGTGGGCGTACCTTCGTGGGCGTGTACCCCCCAGTGGCGCGAAGAAAATGCCGGCCCTCTCAAAGTGCTATTACAACATGCGATCCTGCCCTACAGCAAAGGAGGTCCGCCTCCTCTTCACCTTCCCTGCGAGGAGGAGGAGACGCAAACCCCACCTCCACGGAAGAGACCGGATGTCTCTAGAGGAAGAAGAAAGAATCTTCTGGAACATCATGGAAGCAGGACGTGTGCAGCCGAGCAGGGAAGCGGAGGAAGGCAGGCCCCGTGCCCCAGCCAAGCTGCCACCAGCATCGGAGTTATCCGTGGTCCTGCACCTGCAGCAGGCGTTGTTAGAAGCAAAAGAAGAAAATGCACGCCTGAAGAAGATGGTCCAGCACCAACCTGGATTGGAGGAGATCGAGAGACGCCGATGTAACTTGATGCAGTGGCGACTGTGGAACACGGCGTCCTCTCCCCTCAACGACCCCCCACGATTCGAAATACCGAAGATTCTGCTGCCCAAGGCGAAGGAGCAACCGGAGGCTGCCCCCGAAAGTACCGATCCTGATCCCACCGGTGAAGCGGTGGAGGCGAGAGAGGTTGAGGAGGTATTGCCTGTTCCGGAACGCCCGCCCGGCCAGGAGGCCGCAGCAGATGATCGGTCCCCGGCAGGGACACCGGAGGGGTCCTGTCCGTCGTTACCAGACGTCGACTGGGACGAGATGGCGCGCCTGGATGACGTCGCCTATACCGCCCAGTGGGAACATGAATGGCAGAGTCGTGAGGAGAAGCAGAAACGCCAGCAGGAGGAAGAGCGGGAAGCTCAGCGGAACTGTCAGCGACAACATGCAGAGCTGATCGCGGACAAAGAGAGTGTCCGGAGAGATAAAGGTACCCTGAGGGAACCGCGGCGGCAGGGGTGTGTGACTGAGTTCCAGCTCCGGAAGGGCTGGGGCTTCATCCGTGAACCGGGCCTCTACCCAGGGGTCTTTGTCAGCAGGCGTGACGTAGAATCTCACCTACCGCAAGGCCATCCCGGGAGGGACTTAGTAAATGGAGACGTTGTCACGTACACACGGCACTGGGGAATGAAGGGATGGTATGCCCTTAACGTCACCATCGTCCGTGACCCCGTCCCAGACGCAGGTAACGTCACCACTACCGCAGCGTCCCCGTCTCCAGCTCAAGCAGTATCCGGCCGTGCCCCAGCATCGCCCCCTGCAAGTACTTCGCAAGTGGAAGCGACACCTGTACACTGTTATCCTTCCGCATCGCAACTAGCGACCCAGATTTCATCACAAAGGAAAGCCACCTCTACATCGCAACATGCGACCCAGTCTCAATCGCAATCCATGACACGGTCCATATCGTTAACTGTGATTGAAACGCAATCGGTGTCTCGTGAGGAGAATGTACCCGTTGCGCCCCTAGAGGTTCGCACAAGAACTGTGGCGACCCAGACCCTAATCGCAGCGCATGATTTGTTAGTCCTGGGATCTAGGGCCCATTGCATTGTTCCAGCCCCCGGGGTGGAAAGTGTATTTGAAAATGAATAAATAGTAAAGAAGAATCGGTGAGATCCATATCGGGTCTACCATAAGTAAAAAGTTTGAGAATGTTTTATAAAGTTTTGCATAAGTTGAAGAGTATAATGCATATATATGTTTCTAACTGTAGAATGCCCGGCTGGGTAAACAGTAACCAGAAAAAAGTTTTGCACTTTAGTAGTATAATAATGTGATATTATATCCATGTCTTTGGTTTTACAATGGACTTTGAGGTTGAGGACTGTGCCAACCCAGAACTTATTTGTACATAGTTGCGCTTCGGTGCCTTATCTTGGTTTTACATAAACCAGCACAACTACCTCTGAATACAAAAACCCGTGTGGTGTGGCACTGAGTGAGGTCTGCATTTGGATGTCCTGCAGCCCACCCAGGACCTACGTTGAAGGTTTGGTGCGGGTCCTTCACAAGTATACTGTATATTTATTGAATGCTATTTAATATTTGTATTTCTATATATAATGTTATTGTTCGCAACGTTCAAGATATCCTCACCTCCCGGATGGGACGAACCAATGTTTATTGTTTAATGTTTTCATGCATAAACAAAATGTCTCTTTTGTATTTTACAGCCCGGGAGTGCTGTCTTTTACCATGGGGGAATGTGTAGCCCTGGTGTTAGGCACACGCAGTACCCTGGAGAGTGTGTGGCGAGACAGCAGTTTAATGCTAAAATACCCATTCACTCAACATACACTAGACACACCCTTAGGGTAGTGTAGTTTACTTTTGAGGGAGTGGTCAGGGTGTATGTTTGTTGAGTGATTTTAGAGGAGTAAGTGTGTTTCCTGTCTTCGGACGGAGCAGACGTCTGGAGTTTAGCTGGAGGGAGGAAGCAGTCCAGCCTGCTCTATCATCAGTTCAGAACGTGGAGGCTGGTACAGGTGGTCTAATTCACCTTAGCCTAGTCAGAGCTGTACCTCAACAGAGTACACTGAAAGAAAGAAGAAGCTTAGTGCAGAAAGACTTCAGTCACCTGTCTCAAGGACAGTGAAAGGTTCAGAGACGTGCTCCTGCCTAGTGATAACTGAGCATCTGTAACTAACTTTGAAGAAAGTGAATGAAGGAAGTAACTACCCGACTTTATGCAAGTGTGAGTGCTTATGCTACCAGCGAGGACAAGGCGAAAGGCACAGTGGTTTATTGGAAAGGTGCGTTTGGATTGAAGAAGTCCTGCACATTGCAACCGGTCACTGGGGACCGAAGGATCACTATTAGCTTCAAGCATAGTGGTAAGAAAACCAGGAATTTACCGGACCTTAGGTCGCGGCAAACAAGCCCCTTATAGTCAGTACGTAACTGGGGTCAGGGGAGTGAAGACTTTGAGTCAGGCGCAGACAAAATAAGAATTCAGCTCTCTCGCAGGAAGGCTCCTAACACAAAACTGACTGGGCAGTACAGCTATGGATTAGCTGGAGTTATTGAGGGAACTACGCTTCAGGCTGGTTGTACTCATTGTGTTGAAAGTAAAGGAGGCCCCTAACTTGTCCAGCTGCTGTCTCAAGATACACTCTCCTTGGATCAGCCTCCCTGGGACCTGCCTTACCATCTTGCAAGTAAAGGTATGGAAAGACGCTGACCGTGTGAGACTGAGTTATTATCGCATGCCTGCACAATCCCTACCTAACTTCATAGACTTTGAGGGAAGAGTCCCACCTGTAGGGGACCTGACATCTAGCTGCCTCACCATCCCCTCAGAGATCTACAGCAGCGCTGGTACAAATTACCAGAAGACTACAGGTGGCGTCACGAACTGTATATAAATTTATCCCCTGTAAATATTCCCCCAACATACGCCAGACCGCCAGGGCCACAGACCGAGCCACAGCTACCTGTGACAAATCCCCATAGACTTCTACGGGCTCGGCTCTGAGTACCCCATTGCCCTGGTAACCCACAATTGTGGTGGCGGGTCGACACACTAATACTAATGAGGAGGAGGAGATTAACCCCTTCACATCAACAACTAACAGCTGATAAGAGGTTTCAGGAGAGGCGGCCGTGGCGCTGTCATCTATGATGCAGCGAAGAAGATATTTCCTCTTTTAACCAACAAAAGATGAGAATTTCTAAAAACAAATTAGTCATCGCCTTCTCATTTCTGAGTATTGAGCTGGGGCTGAAAGATTTGTATTAGTCCCTTTTACTCTCCTACAAGACCACTGACCCGTGTGAACATGGCAGCCGTCGTCAGAGGATCTAACACTTCTTTATTAGCTGATCACATCATCTATGTGGCGATAAAAATCATCTGAGTTTTGCCACCAGGTAGTGTGAGCGCTGCAGCCCATCATCAGTTATTGACAGCCTGCAGCGGTCACAGGGGGTTCACTAGAACGGTGCCGAAGAAGGAGGTATCTGTTATTTCTATTTTACATGAGGGACTGCAGTTTACAAAGGGGTTGTCCAAGTATTGGACCTTTAAAGCCATGCCCCCCTGTAGGATAAATGATAAAAGAAAAAAAACAAACACCAGCTTTAAAACACAGAGTATCAAATCTGCACCAAAACACTGAAAAAATCCCCATAAATAAATAATATTTTGGTGGGCATGAAACCATGCAGCCCGCTTATTGTGTCACCCGCCCGGTCTCTTGGCGCTGGGGAACGCTGATTGGTTGCAGCAGTCACATTCCGTTTGAGAACTAGGAGACCGGCGGGGTGCACACGCCATAGGATAAGATGTGGACAACCCCTTTAAGTAAAATTAGCACAAGAAGGCCAACATTGACATAATGTTTTAGGATGGGCAGAAATGTTTTTCTGGTGCTCAGCCTCTACATTATCCATAGAAATGAATGTAGAAAACACCTGAGTAGTGATAAATGTGTTTTCCGATAACTCCACATTATTCTTGCAGCTGTCATTTTGTGACCGTGATTGTTGTTCTGCAGCTTTGGGTGAGGTTGTGAATCATTCAGCTGTCACAAAGGTTTATGCACCTGGTTCAGGCCACACTTCCTAATAACGTGGAGAATCCTGCAAATAAGGCCTCTTTCACATTTCCGGCGGGCGCCTGGCAGCGCCCCCGGCATTTTGCCGCAGCGCCGCATGTGAAAACCTTTCACACTTCCGGCGGCCAAAATGCGTTTTTTTGCCGAATGGTTTCTGATGCTTGGAGAGATAAGAAATCATCCGGCAAAAACAAAAAACGTTACATGCAGCGTTTTTCCGGACGCCGCAATGTACATTTGCGCCGCATCCGGACAAAACCGCATGCAACGCATTGACATGCAGCGCGATCCGGCGCTAATGCATGTCAATGCGAAAAAAGCCGCATGCGGCGCATCAGATTTTCAGACGCGGCGCTGCGGCAAAATGCCAGGCGCCCGCCGGAAATGTGAAAGAGGCCTAACAGGAATGTTAAAGGGAATCTGGCACCCTAAATTGGTGGGATATTTAAATGGTGGCAGTCAGGTCAGATGGGCGGTGTTTTGGGTACTTGCCTTAACATGTTGTTCGCCACTGTCTCCATTATTTCTGGAATTGTAGTCGTTGCCCTCCATATAACGCACCTTCCCAGAAATAATGGAGACAGCGGCGAACAACATGTTAAGGCAAGTACCCAAAACACCGCCCATCTGACCTGACTGCCACCATTTAAATATCCTGCCAATTTAGGGTGACAGATTCCCTTTAAAGGTATCTCAGCTACGCTCACTGAAAGCAGTCTACTGGCCTCTTGCCACTTTGCATAAGGTGTGATGGAGAAGGAGGCTGGCTTAGCTAATAAATTGAGCCTGACAGTCATTCCCCTTCTCTGTTTTGCCTTAGCTGTGATAGAGGAGGCTGGCTTAGCTAATAAACTGAGCCAGGCAGTCAGCCCAGTTCTCTGTCTTGGCATAACCTGAAGGAGAAGGGTGTTGGCTTAGGCCTCTTTCACACTTCCGGCGGGCGCCTGACGGCGCCCCCGGCATTTTGCCGCAGCGCCGCATCAGAAAACCTGATGCACCGCCGGCGGCCGCATGCGGTTTTTTGCCGGATGGTTTCTGATGCTTGGAGACATCAGAAACCATCCGGCAAAAACAAAAAACGTTACATGCAGCGTTTTTTCCGGACGCCGCAATGTACATTTGCGCCGCATCCGGACAAAACCGCATGCAACGCATTGACATGCGGCACCATCCGGCGCTAATGCATGTCAATGCGAAAAAAGCCGCATGCGGCGCATCAGATTTTCTGATGCGGCGCTGCGGCAAAATGCCGGGGGCGCCGTCAGGCGCACACCGGATGTGTGAAAGAGGCCTTAGCTAATAAACTAAGCTAAATAGACAGCCAGCCCCTTTCTCTGTCTCTGAATCAGGGGTGACAAATAAGGGGGCTATCTTAACTAATAGTACTAAGCGAGGCAACCAGGCTCATACTCTATATCAGTTGATAAGGAGAAGGGGACTGGCTTAGCTATTAAACTTAGCCAGACAATCCATTTGTCTCTCTCTCTGTATCAGGCCATGAATAAAACCGGTAATGGTTTAGCTAATAAAAGCCAGCCTCCTTTAGAAATATCTCTGAAATCAGAGGTAGAAAAAACTCTCCACTAGTGTTATAGATGGGGAGCTGCTACAGCCACAAGACAGACAGGCGCTGAAATCAGGACATCAGGGCAGAGACTATGATTAAAGTACTGAAGAATACTAGATTTTATCATGCAAAAAAACTTTGTATGTCCCCAGACAATCCCTTTAATAAAGGAGCCCTCAGTTCAGGGCCTTCATCTTGCAGAGAGTTTGCAAAGAGTTTTTCTCTGATGGATCTGCCAGATCCTAGTGTAGAGCCTCCTGGCTCTCCAGCAGCAGCCTGCGCTCTGTTATGTACTGTGATACATAGAGGATGCAGAAGACAAAAATTGCTTTCCTGACCGTAGTTTACATTTTATTTAAAACCCATGTCTTAATGATTCACAGTTTCTTATATTATCATGGATTTATCCTGAAGTGTAAACTCTTTTCCGCTGAGTTCTTCCTTTTTAATACTCCTTACATTCATTTATTAATAATATTCCCCCGGCGGATTATACTCCTGGACACTACGCAGATGGATTATACATAATATGTTCGCAGAGGACTTCCTGCAAGAAATTCTTCTTTTACATGATGATTTCTTTTACTGCATAGTTGGAAATACTTTTCTTAGTCAGACCGCTGCAATTTTTGCATGACTAATATAAAAAACCTCCTATCTGCCCCGACACGTCCACTTATCCTTAGAATACTACATGTCCATAATATCTGCCGATCATCCATGAGTCTCGGCAGGTACAGTCATGGCCAAAAGTTTTGAGAATGACACAAATATTATATTTTCACATGATCTGCTGCCCTCTGGTTTTTATATGTGTTTGACAGATGTTTTTATCACAGACAGAAATATAATTGCAAACATATGAGTAACAAAAGCTTATATTGACAGTTAGAATGAGTTAATGCAGCAAGTCAATATTTGCAGTGTTGACCCTTCTTCTTCAGGACCTCTGCAATTCTCCCTGGCATGCTCCCAATCAACTTCTGGACCAAATCCTGACTGATAGCAGTCCATTCTTGCACAATCAATGCTTTCATTTTGTCAGAATTTTTAGGTTTTTGTTTGTCCACCCGACTCTTGATGATTGACCACAAGTTCTCAATGGGATTAAGATCTGGGGAGTTTCCAGGCCATGGACCCAACATCTCTATGTTTTGTTCCCTGAGCCATTTAGTTATCACCTTTGCTTTATGGCAAGGTGCTCCATCATGCTGGAAAAGGCATTGCTGATCGCTAAACTGCTCTTGGAGGGTTGGGAGAAGTTGCTCTTGGAGGATATTCTGGTACCATTCTTTATTCATGGCTGTGTTTTTAGTCAAGACTGTGAGAGAGCCGATTCCCTTGGCTGAGAAGCAACCCCACACATGAATGGTTTCAGGATGCTTAACAGTTGGCATGAGACAAGACTGGTGGTAGCGCTCACCTTGTCTTCTCCGAATGAGGCTTTTTTTCCTGATGTCCCAAGCAATCGAAAAGGGGATTCATCAGAGAAAATAACTTTACCCCAGTCCTCAGCAGTCCACTGCCTGTACCTTTTGCAGAATATCAGTCTGTCCATGATGTTTTTTGTGGAGAGAAGTGGCTTCTTTGCTGCCCTCCTTGAGACCAGGCCTTGCTCCAAGAGTCTCCACCTCACAGTGCGTGCAGATGCACTCACACTTGCCTGCTGCCATTCCTGAGCAAGTTCTGCACTGCTGATAGCCCGATCGCGCAGCTGAAACACTTTTAAGAGACGGTCCTGGCGCTTGCTGGTCTTTCTTGGGCGCCCTGGGGCCTTTTTGGCAACAATGGAACCTCTCTCCTTGAAGTTCTTGATGATGCGATAGATTGTTGACTGAGGTGCAATCTTTCTAGCTGCGATACTCTTCCCTGTTAGGCCATTTTTGTGCATTGCAATGATGACTGCATGTGTTTCTTTAGAGATAACCATGGTTAACAGAAGAGAAACAATGATGCCAAGCACCAGCCTCCTTTTAAAGTGTCCAGTGGTGTCATTCTTACTTAATCATGACAGATTGATCTCCAGCCATGTCCTCATCAACACCCACACCTGTGTTAATGGAGCAATCACTGAAAAGAGGTTAGCTGGTCCTTTTAAGGCAGGGCTGTAATGATGTTGAAATGTGTTTTGGGGGATAAAGTTAATTTTCTAGCCAAATATTAACTTTGCAAGTAATTGCTGTTAAGCTGATCACTCTTTATAACATTCTGGAGTATATGCAAATTGCCATTAGAAAAAGTGAAGCAGTAGACTTTGTAAAAATTAATATTTGTGTCATTCTCAAAACTTTTGGCCATGACTGTACAAGTATGTCAGATCGTAGCTTCATAGGCACTAATCACCTCCAGTTTCGGCAGTGATGGACAAAACCTATTAATGAAAACGTTTTGCGACTTCACATCTGAAGATGCCTTAATCTGCGGCCACATTCTCCAGGTCTGCGCAGTTTTACTTTTAGATGATAAAACTAAAAACCTAAACTGGACTATAAACTGGTATCTGTGGAAAGTGTAAGAGCACGTTCACACTGTGGCCATTTCATAGACAAAACCCAAGAAAAAAACAAAAATGAGCATATACCCTACAGCAAGTAAATGGTAATAGTACATGTAAATAACATAGAGTACTTAATTAACAATATTTTGCATAAAAAAACAAAAACCATCCCACCACCATAAGGTGTACCCATCAGGACAGTCCTAAACTAGAGGCAGGTTAGAATTGTCCCGGTGGGTACACCTTATCATGGTGGGATGGCTTTTAAGCTTTTTTTAATCAAAAGATTGTTAACTTAGTCCCCTATGTTATTTACATGTACCATTACCATTTACTGATTTACTTACTGCATGGTATATGCTCATTTTTTTCTTTTTTTTCTTGGGTTTTGTCTCTTTTAGATTGTATCAGACATAGGACATTATTTCCTCTGTCTGGTCCTGTTTTTTTTCAATAGCTAAGCCAGCCCCCTTCTGTGCCTATGCATTGGCTGTGAAAGACAAAGGAGCTGGCTTAGCAAATAATACCATCAATCACTGAGATCCTTAAGGTACTGCCACACTAAACGCTCCCGCTAACGATCACAATAACGACGCATACTAATGTGATCGTTTTTGTGATCGTTTTAATGTCGCTATTAGCTGCCACACTTAGCGATCTCGTTAACGACGCATAAGCGGTTAACGATCTCCTTAACGACTTTGGCGGTCATTGCGATGTAAAAAACAGCGCACATCGTTCACAAAAGGTGCCAGACACAGCGATATAGGCTCACCAGCGGGACGCCAACGATCTCGTTAGCGACGCTGTTTAGTGTGGCATACCCTTTACTTTGTCATGTACTGACACACATTGGAGACAAACTAAAAACGTAACCCGGATCGAATCTTAAGAAGTTCTTCCCATCATTAAAAGTCTTCATTTATCCAGCAGTCGGATGCCAAACAATCCTGAGTGAGAATGGGGCTCTGAAATGCCCATTTTCTATGGCACTACCAGGGAGTTATGGATGACCATCTAACTTCCAGTGGCAAAGAAGCCACTACTCGATTCCGAAGCAACATTTTAGAGCCCCATTTGCTAGATCAGTGGGGGTCCCTGAGGTGGGTTGATGAGCTCTTAGTTTTAGAACTTGCGTGGTAGTCCCCTGTAATAGTAGCGCACAAAGCCATACTTGGCCAGACTTCCTTGTATACTGCTGTATATAATATATGAACTATTCACGATTCCAAGGAGGTGTAGACCGGTTTGGCTCCCATTTACCAGTGCTACCATGTAGCATTATGAAAGTGATACATTGCACTTTCCTCTTGAATTGTGCCACTAAGCTGGATGCCACCCACAGCTTACTTGTGAAGAAGTAGGAGCAGTGGAGCGATGACAGGACTTGGATGATGCCAGAGGCCGGTGTGACAGGTTGGGTGAGTTTGGGAGGGGATGAGGACAGGATTGAAATTACCTGGGAGGGAGGAGAGCTGGGATGATTCTTGGGACAGGAAAAAAGGCAAAGCAATACAAGAGAAGAGGACTCCTTGTGCCCGGGACAGAGAAAGGGGGAGGAAGAAGAGGGTTGGCACCAGCCAAAACACAAAGGAGACGCACTTTACCTCTGACCAAACAGACGACATAAGTTAAAGAGTTACCTGGAGAAAAACAAATATCAGTGGCGTAGCCCATTCCACAATTACTTACAATACAAGTTTCTCCATCCTATAACAAAGAAACGGAGACAAAACTGACTTCATACGAGGCAACCAGAACCAGCGGTGGCCAAGAAAGGAAACTAAAGTGCCAAAAGTTTTACTTGAGGTTTCTGTAACTCAAGTTTAATCCGAAACAGAGAAAAGACTGACATGAACCATCTTCTTCTCATCTGATCTTCTCGCCTTCATTAATGGACAACACTCCAGTAAGTACTTGACTCGCAAATCACTTTGCAACCGGACTCGATTCCTCGGCTATAGAATAAACCCATTTCACATGTTATTAGAAGTTGATATAATACTGTCGTTGTGTTTCTTGTTATTGCATTTGATTATTTATTTGGTCACGAATCACGATAGAAAAAGTAGAGAAAGGCCAATCTAGATTTGTTGTACGCCGTCCATGTTTCCAACCTTTGGGCTCCATTACTATTATAGCCCGTGAAGATGTCTTCCACCAGCTTCTTCTTGGAGTAGCTGGCACTAATATTCCAATAAGAACTATATTTGTCCTTGTCGTTATCTGTGAGTTTCCAGAAAGTGTTTTGCGTCTACCTTGGTTTACTATAAATAATACTTGCTGGCAGGAATACGTCAGCTCAAAATGGGCATCTATGGGCAGACTTCGTGTTGGCCACTGTGCTTAGCAGGTCCTATACAAGCATCTCTATGTGTCTCCTGAAGAAGTAGTTGGATTACTTCGAGAAGCGTGAAGAATAAACCGCACTGTTACTTCTGTTTGAATTGACTCCTTGATTGGATATAAACCAGCAGCACAGGAGACCCGATACTTTTTAATAATCCATAGCCGGTCCCCGTGAGCATCCTGGTTTTCATTCTTATACCCCTATGCAGGGATTTGGACTTTGCCTTAGTTTCCCCCCTTCCCGAGTTGAGCTAAGTGTGTTTAGGAAAAATGTCAACATGTCAAATCAGATCTAGAGAGAATGGAACATAGACAAGATCAGAACCCAAATATAGTCAAGAGAATTTAGGCAGTAATAAAACTGAAGATAGAGCGAGAGAGGCTGGGCAGTCAAGTCTAGTAGGATATCTAGGAGTTAGATATGTGACGATCACTGGGAGGATTTAAACAGGCCAACCGTTGGCCCCCGAACCACTAGCTGATTGGTCCTGTAGTGATCGGTTGGTCAGCTGGACCATTAGTGGCACTGACATTCCAATCAAGCCTACTGGCTGGGTGTGATCAGGTCGGTCCTCACTGTTCTAGACAGTAAAGTGATAATTGAAGTTTAAATGTATCTCATTCAAAACCAGATCTCCCAATCTATACTGAATCTGGGGCGCCCTGGGTTCAAATGGCCCCCAAGGGCAACATCTGTAAGTTGTATGCTTTCTTTACACAAGAGGTCAATTGACTTCCGATAAAATTACATGAAAAATTGTCCTAAATAGGGAAGAAGACTGTGATCTGCATGATGACTCATATGAGTAAGTAACATTATGTTAGCGCTATACAAGGAATTGGTCAAGAATTAAATACAGTATCTGCGGAGCCTAGTCCTAGCTCCTCATTCTGAGCGGGTCTCATAGATTTTGGATAATTCTCCTAGGCAGTTCTACCATTGCATCTAATTTAAGAATATAAAGCTGAACATAGACTGTCATAGCAGTGTAACTACTCACTAGGGAAAATAGGTAACACAGAAAAAACTACAACTGACCCTACCGATTCCTGTACAGACTAGAGGTCCTGACCCCGCAGCCACAACTGGTACTGAGATAGCCCTAACCACAGACTAGAAGATGGCAACTGGGACCTATGCTGCCTGAAAGGCCTTCGAGTGCTTCACGTTTCTCCTAAAGAACTGGAGAGCAGGGCAAAGCGTTAGTTACCTATAGAAGAGAAAAGAACATAACAGCAGTGAGTTATACCCTATCTGGTCTTTCACTGACTCGCTGAATACAGCAGTATGGCTGAACATCAAAATGAGACTATCACCAGTAGGAAATAAAAGCAGTGTGAAAGTATATAAAGCCGCACCCGAAAGGTGATAGGGCAGTCAAATTGGAAAATTAAAACACCTGTTATCCTAAAAAGACTGAAGCAAGGATAACAGAAACTAAGCACCCAGAGAAAAGGAGTATCTGTTTTGGCTCCAAGGACAGAGAAGTTGACTACAAAGCATGGGCTCAAGGGTTCAAACCCAGATGAATGACATAGACTTTGTAATTGTCATTAATGACCAGACTTGGACTGGCCCATGGGAGTACAGGTGTATCTCCTGGTGGGGCCCAATACAGGAGTAAGCCACCCATAACCTACCTGAGCAGTCATTGACACAGTACATTTAATGCAATATGTACAAACAAAAGAAGCATCTCTTCAATCACTTTCCAAACTGACCAACCAAATCAAATTTGTTAATAATGGTCAGAAAATATTTCATGGGACTGAACAACTGACCCCCAGAATCAGTTTCACTGGTGGGCCATTGGGAGCCTAGTCTGGCGCTGATAATGAATAACATTTTTTTTACATAGTTCTAACAGTGATTTATGCAGAGCATTTTTTAAAGTGCATCTAGACTTTGCAGCTTTTTCAATATTTTGTATGTCAGAGCATGTAAAAGCAGTGTACAGACTTGATACAAAGTCTCTGGGTCCGCACTCCGCTCTGTGCACGCAATGAGCTTAGTCAGGGGCTAAGCATTCTGTCTGCTCAGCTGCATGATACTAAACTGCGCTTTGGGCCATCAATTTGGCCAGAGAACCTCGCTGATCTGCAGGATAAAATAAAAAACATATGTTTCTTTAAAGTCTTTAATGCTACATACAAACTAATTTTGTGTTGTGTTTGGGCGTTTTTGTTCTCGAGTTGCAGCATTTTCAGGGAATGCAGATTTTTTTGGTCTTTTTTTACCTATAGGACATAAATAATGCCAGAAAAAAATGCAGCTAAAAATTCTTGATTTTTTTTAAGCGATAATGCTATGGATGGGATCTGAAATTGAATCTGACCAAGCATAACATGTACATAGAGTTTACATGTTCTTCTTCAGGATCAAGGGGACATATCACCTAGTTAAAAGTGCCAAGTTCTTCCTCGTACTTTATTCCCACTGCTTCCCTGAGTGTGCAGTGTTTTGTTTTGTTTTTTTAAAGTGCCTTATGATTCCATAGCTATGAGTCTTTTTATTTAGTTCTAATTTTTATGCCCTGCAAGGGAAGTGCTTGCAGAGTAATCATGCAGAGCTGCATAAAGACATGCCTCAGAGGATCCAGTGAGCTCCGCCCCCTTGTGAAAGACCATCAAAAATGGCAGTAAATAAAAAGGTTCATATCTCTGGAACCGTATGGCGCATTTAAAAAAAATAAAAAACAGAGTAAATAGGGGAACATATAAGGGAAATAAATTAATAATTAAATACATAATGCTTCAAAAATTAATAATTATGCCATCTCATATAACCCAATGAAAGTATCATATTTTGGAATGACTTTATTAATGGTAAATATCATGGCAATTAGACCTTTCCAACAAGTGCCCTCATATTGTGGGGCAGATGGGGAGATTCTCGATTTCCGAGGCAGCTGTTCCTCGCTATAGATCTTTGGGCTGATATATTTCTATAGTGAATGTGGTTAGTTTGTGCAGGGACATTGCATTTGTTTCCATGCTGGTCGGCAACAATCCCCCAAACTGTAATACAATATCACCCACTATACGCCCCATTCCTTTGTTCTGTAAATCTAGTGTTTGCTTATGTAATGAATCATCTTCATGTGTCCTTGATATTACAGAGAGTAGGTTACACATCAGTAGGATGTAGAACAAAACCCTTCAAAGAATGACAAAAAAAAGTGCTATGCAGGATAAAAGATGAATCCCAGCAGAAAGTGCAACCGCTACATAAATGATAATAGTTACCCCAGATAAATCCTCATAATAGAGGAGTGAGAAGAAAGGCAGGTCTCAGGGAGGAGAGGCTAAGCTGGGATTCATCTTTTATCCTGCATAGCACTTTTTTTGTCATTCTTTGAAGGGCTTTGTTCAGGTCCGGTTTTAATCTTAATATTATTCTTGTGCTACCAGCTACTTTCGGGTCCATACAGGTTCTCTCATGTTTATGTGTGTGATTAGTTTACCTTCACACACTCATCTTGCTATTGTTATTAGACATTATTAAGATATGAACTGTGTGTACTATACCCCTGTAATTGTTATGGGCTGGTTTTCAGTATGGGAGTTATCTTGTTTTTAATTATGTTTTATTTCACTTCTTGGATGTACCAATAAAGTTTTGCTATTTTTGCTTCTGGTGTAGTGTGCGTATTTACGGTAGTCTTTTCTTTTTTCTGATTCGCATGTTTATTCTACCGATTCGCACCTCCCTATGTATCTATTTATATCTGGTGCGCCCATTCCTTTCTCTGCTAATCAAACACTTATTGTGTCAGAGGTTCCTCAGGCTGTAGATGATGCTTGGAAGTCAGTAGCGCCAACAATGGCTGGCGCGGTGCTTGTCCTATGAGGTCCTGCAGGCAACGGTGGTGCATCGTCTGACGGCAGCGGTCGGTCTCCGGCACCTTCCGCTGGGCCCCTTAGTCCATAAGTGGATGCAGCCAGCGCAAACAAGGCCGCAGTAGTGTCAGGGTCCTGGTTTGGCAGCGTGGCAATGTCTGCCAACGAGGGCAGCAGTAAACAGTCTTGTGCACTGCCCTGGCTCTTATGTGCATGTGCGGTGCTCAGCTGAGCAGGGCTCCCAGGTTTCTCACTGTTTACTACAGTGGGCTCTGGCAGTGTCCTGGCATCGAATCGGCCGTGTTTCAATACAGGCCGGCTGCGCATCCCGCGGAGCATGCTGTGCACGCACCTTGCATCTATCACTGCCAGCAGAAAGCTGGCTGATGCTGCGCGCGTTTTCACTTTTAACCCCGCCCCGGCTTCCGGGTCAGGGCACCTGTCGGGGCCTTTTTGTCTTCCCCCGGACAACATGGGACGCAGCCTCGACAGTTCCGGACCCGAGTTAGTACAGGTACCAGCAGTCCGTTCTCTCACCTTACACTCCCCCTCTCCTTTAGCTCGCCATTCCATGGGCGAGAGTTCTTGCAGTAGACATTGATACTCCTCCATTTCTTAGGCAATCCGCTGCCAAATAAACTGATCCTGTTCGTAACGATTAGGGGGTCTTCCAGCGGTCGTCCATTTAGTGCGGCGTACTTCACGTTGGATAGTGGAAGGCGGGGTGCACCTGGTTCCGATGGAACAGCAATTTCTGTAGTTTCTGGCCGACATATTTCCATTGGACTAGCGGTCGGTGAGCTGTCCAAGTCTGAGGACGATGCAATTGGTTCTTCCCCATTGTAGTCAAAAGTCAGAGGGCTAGGTGCCTGTTGTGAACACTTTTGATCTGGCTTCTGAGTTTGGGCTCCCTCTGGTGGTTGCTGCTGGTAATGGAGCTGGTCTGGCTGACAGAAGTCAATCACCTGAAGAGGATGATTGGAGGTCAGGTGTTACAGACTGGAGAGATTTAAGTGAGCAGCCTTCCCTAAGTTGTTGCCGGTGATTTGGTTTTCTTCCTGAGCCTTCTGGAAGTCTGCTTGCTCCCTGCTTTGTCCTGCATCTTTCAGATAAGTTATTTGTCTGTTTTAATCTGTGGCATTTTTTCCCTTTTTGCTTTTCTCTGTTCTCTGCCTTGCTGGTGTGAGTTCAGCCGGGTTCCCTGCTGGGACCTGTGCTGGACTCTGTTTTCCCTTGCCACAGCTTATGTCAGTCTTTTCTGTATTTCTAGTCCCCTGTTATTTCAGTATCTGTTGTTTTGCGTCCAGTTCTGATTTAGTGGGGGAGAGGTCGTGTTGCCTCAGTATTTTTGCATATCAGACGTGTTGGAATTTTTCTTAGGGTTTTTGCAGGATTGCAGACAGTATCCTTTCCTGTCCTGTTGTATCCAGACAGTTTGGGCCCCAGCATTTGCTTACTCTATTTTCTGCCTGTGTTTTGTACTTCATCTGTCTCACCGGCAATATATGTTTGGGGGCTATCTATTCCTTTGGGGCTCTACTCCGGGGCAGTTTAGCTTTACCCTTTCTCTCTCTAGACTTAGTTAACTCTTTGGCTATGTCGAGGCGTCTAGGGCATCATAGGTACGTCCCACGGCTAATTCTAGTTGTGTTGTGAGTTTAGGGGTCTGCAATCCGCTAAGTTACCAACTCTCTCCTCAGGGTCCCACGAACAGCAGGGACGCAACAAGTTGCGGTGGACTATATGAGTAGGTGTTTCTTCTTCTTCATCCTCAGGTTGAATCTCATACACTGGGCCAGCATTATCAACTCGGCGTTTTACCCGATATGGAATTTTCTCCCATTGGTATTCTAGTTTGCCCTGTGGCCTCGATCTCCACTTTAAGATCTGTCCCTCGGAGGGGCGGTGCTTCATGGTGCTCGAGTTCTCAGAACTTAGTCTGTAACAGCCGGTGGAGAGTCTGCAACCGGTGTCTGTGTTCTTGGACCCAGGAAGACACCCCCGTCCGTGGGTAGTCTTCTTCTGGTTCCAGCTCCAGCTCGGTGATTTCTCGTCCTTTCTGCCCAAATAGTAGGATATACTGGGTGTATCCTGTTGTGCGGTACACCTGATTGTTGTAGACCCAGACCAATTCAACCACGTACTCGGTCCAATGGACTTTCCGATCTTCCTTTAATGTTCTCAGCATCTGAATCAGTGTCCGGTTAAAGCGTTCACAGGCTCCATTCCCTTGGGGATGATAGGGTGTCGTTCTTGACTTCTCAATTTGGTATAGACGGTGTAACTCTTCCATCACTCGGAAACAAGTGCCTTGGTCTGAATGAATTTTCTTCAGGCAATCGTACACCTGGATGAAGTCTCGACAGATAGCCTGCGCAGCTGACTCGGCAGTCTGATCTCGGGTCGGAGTAACCACAGCAAACTTGGTGAAGACAAGACACTAGACAATGTTCATAGCTCAGATGAGCAGGACCCACAGTCAAATAGTCGATCGTCGGCAATTGTAAGGGAGCAGAGGTCACTATGGTCTGTGTGGGAGCTCTCTGTTCCAGAGGTTTAGCCAATTCGCAGCTTCGGCATCGCTGAAAGGCCTCCTCTACTTCAGTCTTCAAGCGAGGGTGATAAACTAACTTCTGTAGCCACTGGAACGTCTTCTCTGGACCGAAGTGAGCCCTCTCTCATGGGCCTCTGTGGCCACTATACTGATCAACTTCTCAGAGAGTACCACTTGCCAGGTGGTCCCCAGCTTGCGGACCAACTGCACTTTTCGATACAGCAAGCCATCTTTCAATTGAAGTCTTTCCCATTGTCGAATCTGCAAAGCCCCTGGGGACAAGGCACTTCTTTCATCCCAGCTGGGGAGTTGCTTCAAAGGTACCCACTGTCTCAGTTGAGCAAGTTCCGTATCTTCCTGTTGCAGCTGCACCCAGTCATCTCGGGGTCATTCCAGCACCTGTTCTCCGGACGTCTCGTTGATCTGTCCCTGCGTCGCCGCCAACGACCTAACGAAGTCCCGGAAACCAGTAATTTCTTCTGCCTCCAACTCTTCGTCTCGATCACGGCCTGGGCGCTCATGAGTCACTCTAGATAGAGCAACTGTGTAGCGTCGGCGTCCCTGCCTTCTGCCAGGCAGGGACGCTGTTCCCCTGCAGCAGCGTCCTCTGCCAGGCAGGGACGTCGCCCCCCTTACCCTTCCTCAGCGTCCTCCTTCCGCCCTGCTGGGGCCGCGCGCTCCTTCCCTGCTGCTGGACTTAGGGCGCGCGCCCGCGCCCTCCCCCGCTCTTAAAGGAGCCGCGCGCATTTTTCAAATAAGTCCCCGGCCAATGCCGGAGGACTCCACCCTATATTAAGGGCTTCCTCCTTAATGGAGGTGCCCGGGCAATGTTGTTGTTGCACTGTTTCACTCTGCTTCAGCCCTCAGGTCCCGTTACCAGTTACCTGCCTGTTTCCTGCCCGTTTGCTGTATGCTACCTGTCCGCAAGTCTACCCGGAGGTTCGGACGTCACAAGTGGTGATCCACGGCTATTCCAGAGACTCTTGCCTGCTCACTTGGGAGCGATCATCTGCCATCTGACTGCAGCCCTACCCGGAGGTTCGGACGTCACAAGCGGTGATCCCCGGCTATTCCAGAGACTCTTGCCTGCTCACTTGGGAGCGATCATCTGCCATCTGACTGCAGCCCTACCCGGAGGTTCGGACGTCACAAGCGGTGATCCCCGGCTGTTCCAGAGACTCTCGCCTGCACACTTGGGAGTGTCCATCCGCCATCTGCCTGCTAGCCTACCGGGAGGCTTCACCATCTCAGGTCGTATATACCTGTCCATCTAGAGACTGCCCCGGTTACTTGCTGTGACAACCTGCCTGTCAATCCAGAGACTGCCCCGGTCACTTGCCGTGACAACCTGCCTGTCTATCCAGAGACTACCCCGGTCACTTGCCGTGACAACCTGCCTGTCTATCCAGAGACTGCCCCGGTCACTTGCCGTGATCCTTTCCCGTATAACCAGAGACTGCCCCGTCACTTGCCGTGACTTCCTGTCCATCTCCCTGGGCGCCACCCGCTCTCTTACAAGTATAACCTTCTTGTATAAATAAAGCTCAGAGGTTCCACCTACCTGACCCGTTACAGTTTGCTCGGGCCATGGAACCCGGTGGCACCCAAACCCCTTCGCTATCTGACCTGTGTCATGAACTGTCTCGTCAGAGGTCTCAACAGGAGTCTATCCTGGGTCATCTGCGGTGTGTTAATTCCCGCCTGGACACTCTGAATACTTCCCCGACAACCACCGCGAGCACCATGACTCGCAATCCGGCAGTTCCGCTCCTTACCAACTCCGTGGTTTCTATTCCAGGACCTCGACTTTCAGCTCCTCCTCGGTTTGGAGGCGAACCTGCTCTGGCTCGGGGTTTCATCAACCAATGTACCCTGCATTTTGAACTTCTGGCACACCAGTTTAACTCTGACCGGGCCAAAATTGCCTTCATCATGTCACATCTCACCGGAGAGGCCCTGGCCTGGCTAAATCCTCTTTGGGAAAGAGAAGATCCTCTGGTGTCTAACCTGTCTGCTTTTCTCTTAGCCTTCCGGAAGGTATTCGATGAACCCGGACGGAAGACCTCCTCTGCATCATCTCTGCTGCGTCTTCGTCAGGAGAGTCTCACCGTGGGTCAATATGCCATAAGGTTTCGTACCCTTGCCTCAGAGCTGGCTTGGGATAATGACGCTCTGATAGCTGTCTTCTGGGAGGGTCTGTCCGGCCGCATTAAAGATGAACTTGCCGGTCGGGACATTCCAACCTCTCTCGATGACCTAATAACTCTGGCCAATCGAATTGATCTACGGTTC
The DNA here is from genome assembly GCA_033576555.1 of Oophaga sylvatica. Classification (NCBI taxonomy): domain Eukaryota; kingdom Metazoa; phylum Chordata; class Amphibia; order Anura; family Dendrobatidae; genus Oophaga; species Oophaga sylvatica. Next base: position 377,057,006 of record JARQOD010000003.1, on the reverse strand, counting down.
CAGGAGCGAGCCAAAGAGGTCACCCGTGAGAGAAGGTTTCCTCGCCTAGCTCCTTCATTTCAGAGACCTGTAACTCCTTCCGTATCTCCTCAAGTGCCCGCGGCAGAGCCCATGCATGTCGACCAGACCAAGATGGTCAAAGCCCATCAGGACTCACGCCGTGCTGAGGGGAGTTGCTTCTACTGTGGCAGTAAGGAGCACCGGATCCGTACCTGCCCAGAGAGGTCGGGAAACGCCTGTGTCTAGGTTCGCTCGGAGAGGTCCACCTAGACAAGAATAAATCCTCTTCATCTCTGCTGCTGTCTGTCTCAATTCTCCTCGGTGAGAACCGTTACTTCGAACTAGCCCAACTTGATTCTGGAGCAGCTGGGAATCTCGTTTCACAGGCTCTGGTAGAGAAATATCGCATTCCCACCAAACCTCTGCTTGAACCAGTATCTGTTGCTGCTGTAGATGGGGGTCTTCTACCACGTCCCATCCAGCTTATCACCGAGGCTATAACCCTGCAGGTAGGAATGTTACATTCTGAGAGTATCTCATTTCATGTTCTACCTGGACTCTCTCACGCTTTCTTACTAGGTCTGCCTTGGCTCCAAAAGCATGCACCCGTGCTCGACTGGCAGACTGGAGAGATTCTTCGCTGGGGACAGGACTGTCATCAAACGTGTCTGGTGCCTGTTCATCCTGTCCGTCCTTCTCCTACACCTGCTAATCTACCAGGACTCCCGATTCCATATTGGTCTTTTGCTGATGTCTTTAATAAAAAGGAAGCAGAGACATTACCCCCACACAGACCGTATGATTGCCCGATCGACCTGCTACCTGGTACTACGCCTCCCCGTGGGCGTATTTACCCATTGTCCGCTGCTGAGACCAGGTCGATGTCCGAATATATCGAGGAGAACTTGGCCAAAGGATTCATCCGGAAATCTACCTCCCCAGCGGGAGCAGGTTTCTTCTTCGTAAAAAAGAAAGACGGATCTCTCCGTCCCTGTATTGACTACAGAGGCTTAAATTTGATCACGGTGAAGAATAAGTACCCTCTTCCGCTCATTCCAGAATTGTTTGATCGACTTAGAGGGGCGAGAATCTTCACCAAACTGGATCTTCGTGGGGCATACAACCTGGTTCGTATCCGTCGGGGAGATGAATGGAAGACGGCATTCAACACCCGGGACGGCCACTACGAGTATTTGGTGATGCCCTTTGGTCTCTGTAATGCTCCAGCAGTCTTTCAGGAGTTGGTCAATGACATCTTTCGGGACCTCCTCTACTCTTGCGTTGTGGTGTACCTAGACGATATCTTGGTCTTCTCTCCGGACCTCCAGTCTCACCGGAGGGATGTTCGTCAGGTTCTGCTCAGGCTCAGGCAGAATCACCTCTTCGCCAAATATGAGAAGTGCCTCTTTGAGCAGACCTCGCTTCCGTTTTTGGGCTACATCATTTCTCAGACAGGCCTACGAATGGATCCGGAGAAACTGTCTGCCATCGAGAAGTAGCCTCGACCGGAGGGGTTGAAGGCCATTCAGCGGTTCCTGGGATTCGCCAACTATTACCGCCTCTTCATACCGCACTTCTCTTCCAGGACTGCTCCAATCTCCGCGCTCACCCGCAAGGATGCTAACCCCAAACAGTGGACGCCCGAAGCAGAGGAGGCCTTTCTTTCCTTAAAACAGGCCTTCTCTTCCGCTCCAGTGCTGCATCGCCCGGACGGCAACAAGCAGTTCTTCCTGGAGGTGGACGCTTCCTCCTCTGGAGCCGGAGCGGTACTCACTCAAAAATCTTCATCCGGGAGGATGGTATCCTGCGGCTTCTTCTCCAAACTCTTCTCCTCCTCCGAGCGCAACTACTCCATAGGAGACCGAGAGTTATTGGCCATCAAGTTGGCATTGGAGGAGTGGCGTTACCTACTCGAGGGGGCTCTTCATCCGGTAATCATTTACACGGACCACAAGAATCTGGCTTACCTCCAGCATGCTCAGAAACTTAACCCTCGCCAAGTCCGGTGGTCCTTGTTTTTTGCCCGCTTCGATTTTCTCTTGCATTTTCGCCCGGCTGACAAGAACGTCAAGGCTGATGCCTTGTCCCGGTCTTTCCTGGTGACAGATCTCGAGGAAGAACCTAAACATATCATCGATCCCGCCAGAGTGATGCGGGTGGCTCCCGTGAGTCTAAATCGTCTCCCTCCTGGTAAGACGTTCGTATCAGTAACCGACCGGAAGAGAATCCTACACTGGGTCATTCATCTAAACTAGCTGGCCACGCTGGTCAGAAAAAGACCCTCCAACTCATAACCCGGCATTATTGGTGGCCTACCCTGCACAAGGACGTAATAGACTTTGTATCTGCCTGTGTCTCCTGTGCCCGCAACAAAGTTCCGAGACACCTGCCTGCCGGCCGTCTTCTTCCGCTTCCTGTACCCGCTGCCCCCTGGCAGCATATAGCCATGGACTTCATAACAGATCTGCCCGTTTCTGCCGGTTGTATGGTTATTTGGGTGGTCGCTGATCGCTTTTCCAAGATGGCTCACTTCATTCCTCTGCCAGGTCTTCCGTCTGCACCCGAGTTGGCTAAAGACTTTATCCGCCACATCTTCCGTCTCCATGGTCTGCCTCGTCACATTGTGTCGGATCGTGGGGTACAGTTCACCTCACGTTTCTGGAGAGCCACTTGTAAGTTGCTAGACGTCACCTTGGATTTCTCCTCCGCTTACCACCCGCAGTCCAATGGACAAGTTGAACGAATCAATCAGAATCTGACCAGTTATCTCCGGCACTTCGTTAATGCCCACCATTCTGACTGGGTGGAGCTCCTGCCTTGGGCCGAATAATCACGAGAGCGAATCTTCCTCCAAGTCTCCGTTTTATGTAGTCTTCGGTCAGCACCCTCGGATCCCTGTTCCTGTCACCATCTCTGTGGACAATCCAGCTGCGGAATCTCTGGTTAGAGAATTTTCCTCAATATGGGAGAGTACCCGATCCGCACTCATTCAGTCATCCGAGCGTATGAAGAGACATGCTGACAAAAGACGTCTGGATCCTCCTCAATTCCGTCCTGGGGATAAGGTCTGGCTTTCGTCCAAGTATGTCCGGCTCAAGATTCCTTCCTACAAGTTAGGCCCTCGGTTCATCGGTCCCTTTGAGATCATCAGTCAGATCAACCCGGTGTCCTATAAATTGAAACTCCCGGCCAATTTGCGCATTCCTAACTCTTTCCATGTATCTCTCCTCAAACCGGTGGTACTTAACTCTTTTTTCAAGTCTACAGGTACACCTCCTGCTCCAGTGTCTGCTGACAATGAATTTGAGGTAGAGAACATTCTGGCCACCAAAAGGGTAGGAAGAAAGACTTATTTTTTGGTGGATTGGAAGGGGTTTGGTCCTGAGGAGAGAACGTGGGAGCCTCGGGAGAACATCCATGCCCCTCTCATCCTAGCTAAATTTCTTTCTGGCCCAAAGAGGGGGGGGCCTAGAGGGGGGGGTACTGTAGCGTCGGCGTCCCTGCCTTCTGCCAGGCAGGGACGCTGTTCCCCTGCAGCAGCGTCCTCTGCCAGGCAGGGACGTCGCCCCCTTACCCTTCCTCAGCGTCCTCCTTCCGCCCTGCTGGGGCCGCGCGCTCCTTCCCTGCTGCTGGACTTAGGGCGCGCGCCCGCGCCCTCCCCCGCTCTTAAAGGAGCCGCGCGCATTTTTCAAATAAGTCCCCGGCCAATGCCGGAGGACTCCACCCTATATTAAGGGCTTCCTCCTTAATGGAGGTGCCCGGGCAATGTTGTTGTTGCACTGTTTCACTCTGCTTCAGCCCTCAGGTCCCGTTACCAGTTACCTGCCTGTTTCCTGCCCGTTTGCTGTATGCTACCTGTCCGCAAGTCTACCCGGAGGTTCGGACGTCACAAGTGGTGATCCACGGCTATTCCAGAGACTCTTGCCTGCTCACTTGGGAGCGATCATCTGCCATCTGACTGCAGCCCTACCCGGAGGTTCGGACGTCACAAGCGGTGATCCCCGGCTATTCCAGAGACTCTTGCCTGCTCACTTGGGAGCGATCATCTGCCATCTGACTGCAGCCCTACCCGGAGGTTCGGACGTCACAAGCGGTGATTCCCGGCTGTTCCAGAGACTCTCGCCTGCACACTTGGGAGTGTCCATCCGCCATCTGCCTGCTAGCCTACCGGGAGGCTTCACCATCTCAGGTCGTATATACCTGTCCATCTAGAGACTGCCCCGGTTACTTGCTGTGACAACCTGCCTGTCAATCCAGAGACTGCCCCGGTCACTTGCCGTGACAACCTGCCTGTCTATCCAGAGACTACCCCGTCACTTGCCGTGACAACCTGCCTGTCTATCCAGAGACTGCCCCGGTCACTTGCCGTGATCCTTTCCCGTATAACCAGAGACTGCCCCGGTCACTTGCCGTGACAACCTGCCTGTCTATCCAGAGACTACCCCGGTCACTTGCCGTGACAACCTGCCTGTCTATCCAGAGACTGCCCCGGTCACTTGCCGTGACAACCTGCCTGTCTATCCAGAGACTGCCCCGGTCACTTGCCGTGACAACCTGCCTGTCAATCCAGAGACTGCCCCGGTCACTTGCCGTGATCCTTTCCCGTATAACCAGAGACTGCCCCGTCACTTGCCGTGACTTCCTGTCCATCTCCCTGGGCGCCACCCGCTCTCTTACAAGTATAACCTTCTTGTATAAATAAAGCTCAGAGGTTCCACCTACCTGACCCGTTACAAACTGCGTGTGTATTTTTAGCTCCCTTCCGATAGGCGATCTTGTACCAGTATTTCGCCATGCGGACCACCCATCTTTGCTCCAGGGCTCCCAGTTTTGCATTCTCCAGATGGGCCAAAGGGTTGTTATCGGTTCGCATCCAGACTTTGGACCCCGACAGGTAATCAGCAAACTTTTCAGTCATCGCCCACACCAGCACCAGCAGCTCTAGTTTGAAGGAACTGTAGTTGTCGGGGTCCTGCTCTGAGTTGTGGAGGGATCGGCTTGCATAAGCAATCACTCATTCTTTCCCATCCTTCATTTGAGAGGGCATGGCCCCTAGACCATGGAGACTTCCATCGGTGTGTAGAATGAAAGGTTGCGAGAAGTTTCTTCCCCCACAGGATGGTCCAATTCTTCGCCCCTGATGGTGCCCCCTTGAGTAATTCCAACAGCAGATTGGCTATGCGGGTTAAATTCTTCACGAACCTTTGGTAGTACCCAGTAAGCCCCAGAAAGGCCCGAACATCTTTCACTGTCTTCGGGGTGGGCCAGTCTTGTACTGCCGCTATCTTCTCTCGCGCAGGCCTTACTCCATCAGGGGATATGATGTCTCCCAGATACTTGATTTGTTTGCAAAAAATGTGGCATTTTTGGGGCTTCACTTTCAGGCCATGTTTCTTCAGCTGACTCAGCACTTGTTCTAGCTACCGAAGATGTTCCTCAAAAGTGGCTGCATGGACAATGATGTCTTCCAGGTAAATGAGAGTAGCTTTAAAATTCAGGTCTCCTAGGCACCGCCTCATCAGTCACTGAAAGGTTCCAGGTGCGTTGGTGAGACTGAAGGGCATCCGGTTGAATTTGAACAACCCCATAGGCAGTATAAACGCTGTCTTCGGCCGGTCTTGCTCAGCCATGGGCACTTGCCAGTATCCACTGGCCAGATCTAGTGACGAGAAGTATTTAGTTTTTCCTAGGGCAGACAACTCTTCAATTCTCGGTAGAGGATAAGAGTCCCGGACTGTACAGGCATTTAGTCCCCGGTAGTCCACACAAAAACGCAGGGTTCCATACTTTTTCTGAACTAGAATGATAGGAGCTATCCACGGGCTCTCGCTCTCCCGGATGACCCCACTCACTCACATGTGCGCCAACATTTCCTTCAACTCCTGGTACATCTGGGGTGGAATCTGGTGGTATTTCTCCCGGATTGGGTGGCACTTCCTATGGGTATTTTGTGGTTGATAGTAGTAGTGCACTCAAAGTCGTCCTCGTGACAGGCGAAGACGTCCTGGTAACGCTCCAGCACGGCTGTTGCACCTGCTGTGGAGAGAGTCCCGACAGTTCGGCCCGCATCTGTTTCAAGATCTGGTGCCCATCCTGTTTCGGCCTACATCTTTGCCACACACGGTATCTTGCATCCAGACCACCCCTGCAACCGGGATGGGTAATTGGTTGGCCGCCTTCACCTTAATTACTGGGCCCCATTCAGGCCGTGTGACCTGGGAACTGGTGTCAACTAAGCAGCATATGGCTCGACCGTCCATTTCGGCCTATATGAGAGGGCTCAAGTAAACTAAACTTTTGGTCCTACCTTCTCTCCTCCTTGGCTGTTCAGGCTCCGGGCATCGCCCCCCGGCCATGGAGCCCACTAGTTTAATGGCTGCCGAGTGAGCGGCCTTCCATGATTCGCGCACCCTCGGTCATAGTGTCCAATGTCTCCACATCTGAAGCAGATTGCCTGCCTCTCTATCTTGGTCTGTCTCGTATCCTGACGAGGTGCAGAAGGCAAGCGGGACTCGGGGCTAGTACTGTTTCTGGATGGATCTGAGGCCACCGGAGGGGTTCTTCTGAAGTCAGACCACTCTTCCCGCATTCCCTGTATCTCCTTCCGGATCGCTGTGACCCATTCTGGTTCAACTTCAGGCAAAGCGGGTACCTCCCCACTCCAGACCTTCCTTGCCGTGGCTGCTGTCCCCTGGTCTTGCTCACGCTTCTGCCCCAATTTCTAGAAAGGACATGCGGGGACTAACGTGCAAGTGCTCTCGCAGGGTCTGTTTAACCAATGGGCTTCTAAGACAGCTATCAGTTGGTCTCTTAGTATCACGTCAGGAGGCCACACACCCACATTATCCCGCTTGGTAATGGCTGCGTGACTCTCTTGCAAGGCATTCATATATTGGGTCACGGACTCCCCCTCACTCTGTATTCACCTGAACAGGCGCATGGGCTATTCCCCAATATCCGTGGGGTCCCCATGCATCTCCTCTAGAATTTGCAGAACCTTGGTAAAGGTGTTCCGCTTGTGGGGGGGCCCAAACATCACAGAACATCTGGCTTCCCCATCCAGGGCCATCACAACAATCTCTGCCAGCATGGTGGGTGTCATGGGGTGCATTCTCAGCTTTCCCTTGACTCGCTCGGTCCAGTCCCACAGCAGTGAATTGCTCCCTGTGAATTTCGGGAAATTGCTGAGCATGGCCTCCAACTTAAAGCTGGCCCATGGGGCACCCATGACCGCTTGGTCTGCTGTCTCTGCGCATGTAGACTGCATCCTGCCGACTACGCCAATTGTAAGCAGGTTGCGGGATGCAGTGACGCATGAGAGGCAAAGCAAGGGTTAACAATTTAATCCAACAGTGGGATACTCCACGCAGGGAGACAAACAGTTAAATGAGGGAATAAACAGCTAAGTTGTAGAGGATATGCAGAGTTAATAAACTATGAACAAGGTAAGTTCTTTCAAACACTTATTGTGTCAGAGGTTCCTCAGGCTGTAGATGATGCTTGGAAGTCAGTAGCGCCAACAACGGCTGGCGCGATGCTTGTCCAATGAGGTCCTGCAGGCAACGGTGGTCCGTCTCTGGCGGCAGTGGTCGGTCTCCCGCACCTTCTGCTGGGCCCCTTAGTCAATAAGTGGATGCGGCCAACGCAAACAAGGCTGCTGTAGTATCAAGGTCTTGGTTGGGCGGCGTGGCAATGTCTAGCAACGAGGGCAGCAGTAACCAGTCCTGTGCACTACACTGGCTCTTAGGCTCAAGTGCGGCGCTCAGCTGAGCAGGGCTCCTGGCTCTCTCCCTGTTACTGCGGTGGGCTCCAGCAGCATCCTGGCTTCGGGTCGGCCGTGTTTCGTTACGGCCCAGCTGTGCACCCTGTGGAGCACGCAGTGCACGCACCTTGCCTCTATCACTGCCGGTGGGAAACTGGCTGACGCTGCACGCGCTTTCACTTTTAACCGCGTCCCTGGCCTCTGGGTCAGGGCACCTGTCCGGACCTTTTTGTCTTCCCCCGGACAACATGGGACGCAGCCTTGACAGCTCCAGACCCAAGTTAGTACAGGTACCCGGGGTCCGGTCTCTCTCCTTACACAGACACAAGAACGATGAGAAACACAATCAAGAATTTATGCTAATTGTATTTTTAAATATATGTGATAACGTGTAATTTTCATATCACTATAATGTATATATTACAAAAAAAATCCTTGACATCACCTATTGTGAATGGTGGATCCTGTGTTATCTACTGTATATAGAGGTATTATCAGTCATTGTACAGGAGGAGGAGGTGAGCTGTGATATCACCTATTGTGAATGGTGGATATGGTGTTATTTACTGTATAAAGAAGTGTTATCAGTCATTGTACAGGAGGAGGAGGTGAGCTGTGATATCACCTATTGTGAATGGTGGATCCTGTGTTATCTACTGTATAAAGAAGTGTTATCAGTCATTGTACAGGAGGAGGAGGTGAGCTGTGATATCACCTATTGTGTATGGTGAATCCTGTGTTATCTACTGTGTATAGAGGTGTTATCAGTCATTGTACAGGAGGAGGAGGTGAGCTGTGACATCACCTATTGTGAATGGTGGATCCTGTGTTATCTACTGTATATAGAGGTGTTTTCAGTCATTGTACAGGAGGAGGAGGTGAGCTGTGATATCACCTATTGTGAATGGTGGATCCTGTGTTATCTACTGTATATAGAGGTGTTTTCAGTCATTGTGCAGGAGGAGGAGGTGAGCTGTGATATCACCAATTGTAAATGGCGAATCCTGTGTTATCTACTGTATATAGAGATGTTATCAGTCATTGTACAGGAGGAGGTGAGCTGTGACATCAACTATTGTGAATGGTGGATCCTGTGTTATCTACTGTATATAGAGGTTTTATCATTAATTTTACAGGAGGAGGAGGTGAGCTGTGATATCACCTATTGTGAATGGTGGATCCTGTGTTATCTACTGTATATAGAGGTGTTTTCAGTCATTGTGCAGGAGGAGGAGGTGAGCTGTGATATCACCAATTGTAAATGGCGAATCCTGTGTTATCTACTGTATATAGAGATGTTATCAGTCATTGTACAGGAGAAGGAGGTGAGCTGTGACATCACCTATTGTGAATGGTGGATCCTGTGTTATCTACTGTATATAGAGGTTTTATCAGTCATTGTACAGGAGGAGGTGAGCTGTGACATCACCTATTGTGAATGGTGGATACTGTGTTATCTGCTATATATAAAGATGTTATCAGTCATTGTACAGGAGGAGGAGGTGAGCTGTGACATCACCTATTGTGAATGGTGGATCCTGTGTTATCTACTAGATATAAAGGTGTTATCAGTCATTGTACAGGAGGAGGTGAGCTGTGACATCACCTATTGTGAATGGTGGATCCTGTGATATCTACTGTATATAAAGGTGTTATCAGTCATTGTACAGGAGGAGGAGGTGAGCTGTGATATCACCTATTGTGAATGGTGGATCCTGTGTTATCTACTAGATATAAAGGTATTATCAGTCATTGTACAGGAGCAGGAGGTGAGCTGTGATATCACCTATTGTGAATGGTGGATTCTGTGTTATCTACTAGATATAAAGGTGTTATCAGTCATTGTACAGGAGAGGTGAGCTGTGACATCACCTATTGTGAATGGTGGATCCTGTGATATCTACTGTATATAAAGGTGTTATCAGTCATTGTACAGGAGGAGGAGGTGAGCTGTGATATCACCTATTGTGAATGGTGGATCCTGTGTTATCTACTAGATATAAAGGTATTATCAGTCATTGTACAGGAGCAGGAGGTGAGCTGTGATATCACCTATTGTGAATGGTGGATTCTGTGTTATCTACTAGATATAAAGGTGTTATCACTTCAGTCATTGTACAGGAGGAGGTGAGCTGTGACATCACCTATTGTGAATGGTGGATCCTGTGATATCTACTGTATATAAAGGTGTTATCAGTCATTTTACAGGAGGAGGAGGTGAGCTGTGATAT
>JARQOD010000003.1:376941641-377046913 GCA_033576555.1 Oophaga sylvatica | reverse complement strand
GTCAGGTAAATATTACTGTAGTATAGACTGTACGGGGGCCCCCCCAGGTATTTTATTACTGAGAAATGACTGTTTTTTTCCGGGCCCCCCGTCGGTATATATTTGTAGAATAGACTGTAGGGGGTCCTGTCGGTATATATTACTGTAGATATAAATGTAAGGGCTCCTGTCAGGTAATTTTACTTTTTTATAGACTGTAGGGTCCTGTCGGTATATTTTACTGTAATAAGACTTTCGGGTTTTCCCCCCAGGTATATATTCTGTAGAATGATGCAGGCTCCTGTCAGTTAAAAATTTTTGTAGTTTTAAAACTGTACGGGTCATGTTAGGGATATTAAAATTGTAGTAAACGTAAGGGTCCTGTCAGGGATATTTTTCTGTAGATATAGGGTGTAAAGGGGTCCGTAGGTAAATTACTGTAATTTTAAATGTAAGGCCTGTCAGGGAAAATTTTTTTGTAGAATAGACTTATGGGGTCCCGTCAGGTAATTTTTATTTTGAAAGACTGTAGGGTCCTGTAAAGGGTTTTATTAATTTTTGTATAGACTGTAGGGCCCCTTTAGGAATATTAAAAATAGAAAAAATGTAAGGGGGGCCCGTAGGGATTTATTTCTGAGTTTTTGAGAGGGGGCCCGTCAGGGTTTTTATTTTGTAGTTTTAATGTACGGCTCCTGTCAGGGAAATTTTACGTAAAATTTTGACTGTAGGGCTCCTGTCAGGGATATTTACGTAGAAAAGAAGTATGGGGGTCCCCAGGGTTAATTTTTGTGATATAGACTTAGGGTCCTGTCAGGGAATATTTTAATATGACTGTACGGGTCCTTTAGGTTTATAAAACGTAATATAAATGTATGGGGCTCCCGTTTGGGGGGAAAAATTATTTTTAGATAAGACGTATTTGGGCCTGTCGGGATTTTTTACTGTAGATAAGGAACATCAAACCCCTTAATTTTAAAAAAACCCCTATGTCACTGAAAAAAAAATGACTGACCTCAATTTTTCCCCTGCACAACAACGGGTTTTCCCCCTTCCCGGGTTTCAAAAAAACCCCCCCGGGAACGGGTTTTCCCCCCCTGGAAAAGCCCTACAGTCTTTGTTGTGAGTCGCACCGCCCAAAAACACCTTTTTTTAAAAGGGGCCCGGGATGCGATGGCCCCCATCTTTTGGGGGCGGCGCGGCCCCCCCCCCCCCGGGGGGGGTAAACCCCTGGGTGTTTTCGTCTTGTACGGGGGAGGGGGAGGTGACTGTGAAAAACACCTATTTTGAATGGTGGATCCTGTGTTATCTACTGTATATAGAGGTGTTATCAGTCATTGTACAGGAGGAGAGGGGAGCTGTGACATCACTATTGTGAATGGTGGATTATGTGTTATCTACTGTATATAGAGGTGTTATCAGTCATTGTACAGGAGGAGGAGGAGGTGAGCTGTGACATCACTATTGTGAATGGTGGATCCTGTGTTATCTACTGTATATAGAGGTGTTATCAGTCATTGTACAGGAGGAGGAGGAGGTGAGCTGTGACATCACCTATTGTGAATGGTGGATCCTGTGTTATCTACTGTATATAGAGGTGTTATCAGTCATTGTACAGGAGGGAGGAGGTGAGCTGTGACATCACCTATTGTGAATGGTGGATTATGTGTTATCTACTGTATATAGAGGTGTTATCAGTCATTGTACAGGAGGAGGTGAGCTGTGACATCAGCTATTGTGAATGGTGGATCCTGTGTTATCTACTGTATATAGAGGTGTTATCAGTCATTGTACAGGAGGAGGAGGTGAGCTGTGACATCACCTATTGTGAATGGTGGATCCTGTGTTATCTACTGTATATAGAGGTGTTATCAGTCATTGTACAGGGAGGAGGTGAGCTGTGACATCAGCTATTGTGAATGGTGGATCCTGTGTTATCTACTGTATATAGAGGTGTTATCAGTCATTGTACAGGAGGAGGAGGTGAGCTGTGATATCACCTATTGTGAATGGTGGATCCTGTGTTATCTACTGTATATAGAGGTGTTATCAGTCATTGTACAGGAGGAGGAGGTGAGCTGTGACATCACCTATTGTGAATGGTGGATCCTGTGTTATCTACTGTATATAGAGGTGTTATCAGTCATTGTACAGGAGGAGGAGGGTGAGCTGTGATATCACTATTGTGAATGGTGGATCCTGTGTTATCTACTGTATATAGAGGTGTTACCAGTTATTGTACAGGAGGAGGTGAGCTGTGATATCACTATTGTGAATGTTGAATCCTGTGTTATCTACTGTATATAGAGGTGTTACCAGTTATTGTACAGAGGAGGACGTGGGCTGTGACTCACCTGAAGACCACCTGTTCCGACAAGCCTGTAACCTGCAGCGACCTCAGTCTACTGAACCACCGCACGACCAGCTCTAACCTCTCCTAGTGTATCCTCACCCATCCCTGTAGACTGTGAGCCTCGCGGGCAGGTCCTCTCTCCTTTGTTCTTGTGTATCCCTTGTCTAGCACATGTTTACTGTACCTGTCTATATTTTCCTTTTGTAAAGCGCCATGGATAAATGGCGCTATATAAATGTGTAATAATATAATAATCACCTATTGTGAATGGTGGCTCCTGTGTTATCTACTGTATATAGAGGTGTTATCAGTCATTGTACAGGAGGGGGAGGAGGTGAGCTGTGACATCACTATATGTGAATGGTGGATCCTGTGTTATCTACTGTATATAGAGGTGTTATCAGTCATTGTACAGGAGGGGGAGGAGGTGAGCTGTGACATCACATATTGTGAATGGTGGATCCTGTGTTATCTACTGTATATAGAGGTGTTATCAGTCATTGTACAGGAGGGGGAGGAGGTGAGCTGTGACATCATCTATTGTGAATGGTGGATCCTGTGTTATCTACTGTATATAAAGGTGTTATCAGTCATTGTACAGGAGGAGGTGAGCTGTGACATGACATATTGTTCTTGGTGGATCCTGTGTTATCTACTGTATATAGAGGTGTTAGCAGTCATTGTACAGAAGGAGGAGGTGAGCTGTGACATCACCTATTGTGAATGATGCATCCTGTGTTATCTACTGTAATAGAGGTGTTATCAGTCATTGTACAAGAGGAGGAGGTGAGCTGTGACTTCACTATTGTGAATGGTGGATTCTGTGTTTTCTACTGTATAGAGTGTGTTATCAGTCATTGTACAGGAGGAGGAGTGAGCTGTGACATCACCTATTGTGAATGGTGGATCCTGTGTTATCTACTGTATATAGAGGTGTTATCAGTCATTTACAGGAGGAGGAGGGTGAGCTGTGATATCACCTATTGTGAATGGTGGATCCTGTGTTATCTACTGTATATAGAGGTGTTACCAGTTATTGTACAGGAGGAGGATGAGGTGAGCTGTGACATCACCTATTGTCTTCTGTACAGAGTGTCTAGTGTGAAAGTGACAAAAAAAGTCAATGTTTTTACATAGTTTGTGTTATGGAAATCTGAATAAAAGCATCCTGATTTAAACAACAGATCATTTTCTGATGAGATATTCCCTTTATTTCCATGTGAGATGTGGATAAGTTACTGTCAGTCTCCATTACTCAGCAGTGGGTAATATCCCAGAAACACAGCGATCTGCCAAATCCAGGATAACCCGATCCTTCTCTCTTCCAAGGTCGACTTGACTCGACCTCATTCATATTGGGTCATTATCCGAACCTGCAGATTTCACTTTTGTTCTGGATTTTACACTGTTATCAGTCACAGGTGATGGCCTGAGGTGCTTCTGGAGAACGTCCAAAGTGACAAATCTGTAGCTAAATAACAATGGAGACTTTGTTGCGTTCACCTGGAGTTTGCGGAAATAAAACCTCAATTAATTTATAGAAGAATAGATGGTGTCACTGATACTGCTACCTGTGTGGAGGTTATTATGGCGATTTTATTTGCTGTTTAATGCAAGGAAGGACGACAAATACTCTGGGACAAGCAGCAAAACTAATTGTTTGTTTACTTAAAGGGTTGTCCTCCCCTTTAGGAAAGTACTACCTGTGTGGAGGTTATTATGGCGATTTTATTTGCTGTTTAATGCAAGGAAGGACAACAAATACTCTGGGACAAGCAGCAAAACTAATTGTTTGTTTACTTAAAGGGGTTGTCCTCCTTTAGGAAAGTACTACCTGTGTGGAGTATTATGGCGATTTATTGCTGTTTAATGCAAGAAGGACACAAATACTCTGGGACAGCAGCAAAACTAATTGTTTGTTTACTTAAAGGGGTTGTCCTCCCTTTAGGAAAGTACTAAACCAAAGTGCACAACCTCGTTCGGACAAGAGCCCCTGTGTTCTCTTTAAGAAAGTCGCCAACTGGTACATCGTCCGGTGACTGGAACAATGTGATCATCAGTCCGAAATCAGACATGTTCCATCGAAATCTCTTGTGACAATCAGTTGGCCGGTGCCCCCATACTCATTACACCGTCAGCCAAACTGATCCATATAGGTACAGTATGTTCAGCCGAGTTTAGTCTAATGTGTGTATGGGTGTCCAAAGCTGAGTCTCCGCTGCTGCTCCTGGCATATGATATTGGCTCCAGCCTTGACGTTGCATCAAAAGAGTGGCAGCCAATCGCTGATCTCATCGGCTCTGCCCATGTAGACAAAATGCCCGTATCACACCTGCTGATTGGCTGCCGCATTGTCGACATAATTTCAAGCTTGTAGCCAATATCAAATACCAGTAGCAGTGGTGGAGACTGAGCGCTGGACCTGGGGAAGGTGAGTAACAAATTGAGCCTGGGAATTGGGTGGTTTTCACAGAATTACTCGCTATGTGGAGAGAGATATTGCATAAATATGTATTTGGTGCCAATCCTGCTGCACCATCGCTGGTCTGAAATGTGCCTGGACTTTTCCAGAGGTCTGACTGCTGCTTTTAAGTTTGGTTTGAAGGGATCCTGTCATCTAATTCATGCTGCATAAAGCAACAAGGTCGATTTTCTATTAAATGCTCAGAGAAGGTCTAGTTAGAGGATCCGGAGACAAGACTAGCCTGGCACCACCACTGGACAGCTCTTCCCTGCGCTGTTCTAGGTGACTGACGGGTTCTCTCAATACGTATCAACAAGGGAAAAAACGCTCAATCACCTTGAGCAGCGCTGGGAAGAGCAGGCCGGTGACGGTGCCCGGCAAGTCTTGTCTCCGGATCCTCAAGCAATACTTTCTGGTCTGGTCTTCAGCTATCGTCCCCGACCGGCTCTTTAAAGTATTTCCTTCCTGAACTGCTGGAACGTTTCAGCGATTAATATGCCTGGTTGCAAAGGGTTTTGTCCCTTTTGTTGTGATAGCTGAGGCAGAACCGCAACAGATCACACTAAAGGCCGAACGCTTTTGAGTATTTATTTTAATTTGACAATCATTATATTACAGGAGTGCTCCTTTAATTATAAGATGTGACATTTAATGGACCTTTAATGGGTGCAGCCCATTTTTATACAGGAACTGAATGTACAGGTGCGGCATTGTGACCTTAAAAAACCCGGACACCAATGTATCCGTTGTAAGTGTAAATTGATAAAAGCATTTCTAAGAGATAAATTTGAGGATTATTAATTGCATAAATATTCCCCTTCCTTTATTATGATACAATCTGCATTGTTGCACCAAAAGCCCAACTGGAAAAGTCCCAAAAATTATGGAGATTACCTGCGTGCAGGTGAGTGGGTGCTAGAAATATATCAAAATTTGTCCATATATACCGTAGCAACAACTGGCACTTCATAACACACTAACCAACAAGATCGGACTTAAATTACATTAGCCGAAAAAGAGATCCAGATAATAATACTAAAATCATATTTTTATTGTACATACTATTAAAAAACAACTATAGAATAAATAAAAATTAGAAAAATACCCAGGGGGGGGATTTAAAATGCCAGAAAATGTCCAAGATGGAAGTACAACTGTGCACACCGAATAATACTATTAAATAGACAGCTTTACATATAATATATCAAAGGTTATCGGCTCATCACCAAATTTATGCTTAATATTCCATATATCATATAATAGATGAAATCAATAAATAAAATGGTGAAGTCCCTGATATTAAAATAATAAATATCACGTGGAACCACTAAATAGTGGCAACCTAAACCATCTACACCGCTGATCTTAAACTAAACTACATAATATAGCAGGCATAATTAACAAAAGGCAAATAATTACCTAACCAGAGAGAGCACAATGTGAAGACAGGATGACGTGATTCCCTCACCCAACGCATGTTTTGCCGTCACTTCTTCCAGGGGCGACATTTTCTGGTGTTTTAAATCCCCCCTGGGTATTTTGTTAATTTTTATTTATTCTATAGTTGTTTTTTAATACTTTGTACAATAAAATATGATTTTAGTATTATTATCTGGATCTCTTTTTCGGCTAATCTAATTTAAGTCCGATCTTGTTGGTTAGTGGGTGCTATAAATGCCTAGTATCTGATGGGTCCATTAGTTAAAGTAGTTTTACCAAAATTGCAAGTTATCTCCAGTCTGTAGTATGGCTGATCACATGCTGAATATTGGGGTTACAACCTCCAGAGAATAGAGATCTGAAAAGAAAGGTCTTGAATGGAGCTGGGTTGCACATGTTCAGCCTTAGCTACAGTCATTGTCTATGAGACTGCTGGAGAAAGTCAAGTATCGTGCTCTGGTACTTCCCATAGGCAATGAATGGAGTGGAGGACCAGTAATTGCACCTTTTAAGATGGGAGAGATAGTAGTCACATTCTTGGGATCACTAGGAGTCCTAACCGTTGGACACCAAGTGATCAGGTAAGGGTTAACTTGTCATTTTGGGAAACCTTTTTAATGAGTTTGACAAAGACAAAGCAGTTGAGCTCTGTGCCTCAACGCTGAAGTGCAACCACCAAGCTGTGTACCATCATTCTGTGCGTAACCACCAAGCTGTGTACCATCATTCTGTGCGTAACCACCAAGCTCTGTACCATCATTCTGTGCATAACCACCAAGCTCTGTACCATCATTCTGTGCATAACCACCAAGCTCTGTAACATTATTCTGTGTGTAACTACTAAGCTATGTGCCATTATTCTATGCTTAACCACCAAGCTCTGTACCATCATTCTGTGTCTAACCACCAAGCTCTGCACCATCATTCTGTGCTTAACCACCAAGCTTTGTGCCTCAACTCTGAAGTGCAACCACCAAGCTCTGTGCCTCAA
Source organism: Oophaga sylvatica (assembly GCA_033576555.1). Taxonomy (NCBI): domain Eukaryota; kingdom Metazoa; phylum Chordata; class Amphibia; order Anura; family Dendrobatidae; genus Oophaga; species Oophaga sylvatica. Next base: position 377,039,689 of record JARQOD010000003.1, on the reverse strand, counting down.
CTCTGAAGTGCAACCACCAAGCTCTGTACCATTATTCTGTGTGTAACTACTAAGCTCTGTGCCATCATTCTGTGTCTAACCACCAAGCTCTGCACCATCATCCTGTGCGTAACTACCAAGCCCTGTGCCATCAATCTGTACATAACCACCAAACTCTGTACCATCATTATGTATGTAACCACCAAGCTCTGTACCATCATTCTATGCGTAACTACCAAGCTCTGTACCATCATTCAGTGCACAACCACCAAGCTCTGTACCATCATTCTGTGCATAACCACCAAGCTCTGTATAATCATTCTGTGCGTAACCACCAAGCTCTGTACCATCATTCTGTGCGTAACCACCAAGCTCTGTACCATCATTCTGTGCGTAACCACCATGTTCTGTACCATCATTCTGTGCGTAACCACCAAGTTCTGTACCATCATTCTGTGCGTAATCACCAAGCTCTGTATCATCATTCTGTGCGTAACCACCATGTTCTGTACCATCATTCTGTGTGTAACCACCAAGTTCTGTACCATCATTCTGTGCGTAATCACCAAGCTCTGTACCATCATTCTGTGTGTAACCACCAAGCCCTGTACCATCATTATGTGTGTAACCACCAAGCTCTGTACCATCATTCTGTGTGTAACCACCAAGCTCTGTACCATCATTCTGTGCGTAATCACCAAGCTCTGTACCATCATTATGTGTGTAACCACCAAGCTCTGTACCATTATTCTGTGCGCAACCACCAAGCTCTGTACCATCATTATGTGTGTAACCACCAAGCTCTGTATCATCATTCTATGCGTAACCACCAAGTTCTGTACCATTATTCTGTAGGTAACCACCAAGCTCTGTACCATCATTCTATGCGTAACTACCAAGCTCTGTACCATCATTCGGTGCGTAACCACCAAGCTCTGTAGCATCATTCTGTGCATAACCACCAGTGATAGATTCTCAAGTAACTCATTCTGCAGACAGTTCAGTACAGAGGCCATAGAAGGCAAATGGTGCAAAATGTTTAATGAAACCCAATTGCAAAAATGATTTTTATCCCCAAATGCTTCCATTGAAGTAAAAAAAAATAAAATTGACTCAAATGGTGGTAAAGCCTTTTATAACACGCATTTACTTCTTTTAGTTCTATTTCACCCTGATTTCTGTGTTTTACAGCGTTACAACAATGTCCCGTATCCACCCTATTCAGGATTTAATCCGCCGGGAAACTATGGAACCAACTACCAGCCATATACCATTCAGCCAGCTCCCCCTCCTCCGTCCTACGTGATTGAGAGGCCATGTGAGTACCTTACACATTATTATGTAGCAGAAAAGTAATGACTACTTTCCTGGATACAATGGACTTATATCACTTATTTCACTTACGGTACCTATAGAGTTTCAAAAAGTATGTTGTATTATTATACATTTATATAGCGCCATTTATTCCATGGCGCTTTACATATGAAAAGGGAAAAATATAGACAGGTACAATAAACATGTGCTAGACAAGGGACACACAAGTACAGAAGGAGAGACGACCCTGCCCGCGAGGGCTCACAGTCTGCAGGGATGGGTGAGAATACACTAGGAAAGGGTAGAGCTGGTCGTGCGGTGGTTCAGTACACTGAGGATCATTGCAGGTTGTAGGCTTGTCGGAACAGGTGGGTCTTCAGGTTTTTCTTGAAGGTCTCCATTGTTGGTGAAAGTCTGATGTTTTGCGGCAGGGAGTTCCAGAGTATGGGGGAAGCCCGGGAGAAGTCTTGTATGCGGTTGTGGGAAGAAGAGGGGGGAGTCGAGAAGGAGATCTTGAGAGGATCGAAGGTTGCGTGTAGGTAGGTAGCGGGAGACCATGTCACAGATGTATGGAGGAGAAAGGTTGTGGATGGCTTTGTATGTCATGGTTAAGGTTTTGAACTGGAGCCTCTGGGCAATAGGAAGCCAGTGAAGGGCCTGGCATAGGGGGAGGCTGGGGAATAGCGGGGAGACAGGTGGATTAGTCGTGCAGCAGAGTGTAGGATGGACTGGAGTGGTGCCAGAGTGCTAGAGGGGAGGCCAGACAGTAGGAGGTTGCAGTAGTCGAGGCGGGAGATGATAAGGGCGTGCACTAGTGTTTTTGTGGTTTCATGGTTGAGGAATGAGCGGATCCGGGAAGTATTATGAAGAATATGATAAAGAAAAGTGCTTGATGGTGAAAGGTTTATTTTGTGTAAGCTCTGGGGATTTGGAGGCTTCCTAAACATAGATATTAATTATAGGTTTATATAACAAGTAATTATTGTGATCTTCATCTTCATAGCAGAAACCACAACAAAGTATACGATAACTAGTAGAAACTTTTTCTTACTCACAGCAGACTACAATATTTAGCCAAAATGCAAAACTGGGAAGAGGGACAACTCTGTTCGGTGAAGTTTTCTTGATCTCATGGTTGTATTTTGGTAAAATATTGCTGGTGATCAATAGCAGATGGGTGGGGAGTCCGACGCCCGGCATCCAGACGATCATCTGTCATCTTCTCCTGCAGCTACCAGATGTAAACTGTGTCCGTTGCTAGAACAGCGCTGCCCCGTATACTACGTGGTGGTCATTGCCGAGTACCCTAGATTATAACATGTGATCGGTTGTGTGCTATCGTAAAAATAGGTAATCCATATCCCAGTCAAAAACGACACCTCAAATGCTTCTATAGATCTAACATAACCTGGAATTAAGAGATTAAAAATAGCCCTTGCCCATATTCCTTATGGTCTATCTGACATCAAGTTTTACTTTCCTGCCCCTTTGACTGTTTTTCCTTACAGTAAACCTATCAGACACTTCTTCCCACCACCCCCAAAACAATATATGACTATTTAAAAGATAAGTCAGTAGATCCCTTTATGATTAGAAAATGCTACTCCTGCATTGAGAAATCACATTTTGAGATTCCATATATGTCAGTCTGGAAGCGCGTCGGTGCCATGACGATGCACTTCCAGCTTCTCAGCCTCCCGATGTATTCCCTGCCTAGCGGCACCCTCTTTTGGTTGATTGACAGGTGGGTTGCTCTGGTTCATGACCATTGAACTGTAGATCAGCCAGAGGAGGGCAGCGCTAGCCAAGGAATACAGGATGAGGCTGAGAAGCTGGAAGTGCATCGTCACGCCCCCGACGCGCGTCCAGGCTGATATATATTAAACTGCAAAATACAGTTTCTCGCTGCTGGAGCTGCATGTTGGGATCATAAAGGAATTATCTGCCTTATCTTTTAAAGGGCTGTACATTCTTATAAATGGTTTTCAAAGCCAGGAGGAAGGAGAGATGTCTGATAGGTTCCGTTTAAGGAAGGATTACATTTTTTCGGCAATTCTTTAAGAGGAAAACATGACAATTAGCTGTCTCGCTAAGTGCGCAGTCAGACAGCCATAACTCGCATTGAGATCAGACCGCAATGCCCGGACTGGCCAGCGGTTCTATGAAACTGTCACACTCTGGTCAAGAGACCCGCAACCAGGTCTGATCTCAGAGGAGAGCCATCTGACTGCACCCTGAAGGAAAGAAAACTTTCTCGCTAGTGGCACCTATTTATTGCCTAATACCAAATAAGTGGCTCTCGTGAGATAGTGTTCTTTCCTTCCGGAAAATTGAAAATTCGCCCATTTTTTGCTGTATAGAGGAAGAAATGTGAGCTCAAAGAGTGGAGGAAATGGATAGAAGAAAGTGCAGAATCTCAGAGAAAGTAAATAAAATGTCAGGGGTGAGAAGAAGCCAAAATGAAACTTTCCAAAAGTTTTCCAACTTTTGCCCATATGGAAAACTTTGTGTGTTCCTACTTGAATTGTTATATAACTTACGTCTCCAGAATCTGGTGTCGCCACCATCACAGTTTACACTTTATGAATACTCTTTAATAGTGTTGAGCGATATTGCTCGATATCTAAAAATATCGTATCGAAATTGTATCGCCGATAGCACTAAATATCGTCGATATCCGATTTCGATAGCGGAAGTCCCATGTAAGTCTATGGGAACAAAATATCGAAATTAAAAAAAACCTTTATTTCCTTGTAAACACTAAATATACACACATAGAATACATATATATATATATATATATATATATATATATATATATACATGTCATTGTGACATATATATATACATATATGTATAGTTTATACACTTCTACATAGTAAAATATCCTCTGATTCAATTGCCGGGTAAAGCCGGCTTCTGTGAAAAGACAGAAGCACCCGACATGAAATGACACTTGGTGTACATAGGGTTAACCATGTCTTTTCATGTCGTTTGCAATCTGATTTGCACAAACAATTACATGAGTGGCTGTGTGCAAAATTTCACACCTGTAGGGGTTAATTAAAGGTGTAAATTCGTTGTAAAAAAACGGACTTTTTTGCTACGAATTTACACCTTTAATTAACCCCTACAGGTGTGAAATTTTGCACACTTACACTCATGTAATTGTTTGTGCAAATCAGATATCAAACTACATGAAAAGACATGGTTAACTCTATGTAAACCAAGTGTCATTTCATGTCGGGTTCTGCATTTTCACAAAAGCCGGCAATTGAATTAGCGGCTATTATACTATGTAGAAGTGTATGAACTATAAATATAAATATATATATATATGTGACACAAATTCAATGACATGTATATATATATATGAGGTGTAAAATTGCTGAAAAAAAATGCTTGGGCTCCCGCCCTATTTTCGCAACCAGACAGACAAAGCCAGTGAGTGGGGGCAGATAATAATAGCCCAGAGAGGGACCATTATTTTTGGCCCCCCCCCGGCTACTAACATCTGCCCCCAGACACCCCAGAAAGGGCAAATCTCTAATTAGATTTGCCCTTTCTGGCACTTTGCCCGTCTATTCCCATTGCCCTGTAGCGGTGGCGAATGGGTTAATAAGGGGTTAAAATGACCTTGCAATTGAAAGGTCACTTTAAGCCAGGTTAATAATTGAGAGCTGTCAATCAGACATCTATCAATTATTAATCCTATTGTATGAAAGAAAAATCAAACACACACACTTTAATAAAAAAGAAGTTTAATGAAATAATCACACAGTTTTTGACCATATTTTATTTACCTGCTAAAACCATTTCCTGTAATAAAAATAAAATAATAAAGCAAAATTATTCTTACCAATCCGATGTACAGTCAGGTCCCATGGTGTAATCCATCAGAAAGGGTTAATGATTACTGCAGGGACCGCAGCTAATGCTGCAGCCTCACAGTAAACCCCCAAATGAATGAGTTCCTCTCCTGGCTGACAGGAGAGGAAGTGGAAAGCTAATGATTGCTTTCCACTTTCACTTCAGGTCAGCCAGGGACACAATCAGTGACGTCAGAGGGAACTGGTTAACAAAAATAGGGGATCCCCTCGAAAAAAAATGGCGTGGGGTCCCCCCTATTTTTGTTAACCAGCCAGATGAAGCAGACCGCTGAGGCCTGGATTTTCAGGCTGTTAAGGAGCCAAGATCCATGGACCTTGCCAGCCTGATAATACCAGGCCACAGCAGTCTGCATATCTTGGCTGATTAACAAAAATAGGGGATCCCCTCGAAAAAAATTGGCGTGGGGTCCCCCCTATTTTTGTTAACCAGCCAGATGAAGCAGACCGCTGAGGCCTGGTTTTTCAGGCTGGTAAGGTCCAATATCCATGGACCTTGCAAGCCTGATAATACCAGGCCACAGCAGTCTGCTTAGCTTGGCTGGTTAACAAAAATAGGGGATCCCCTCGAAAAAAAAAACGGCGTAGGGGTCCCCCTATTTTTGTTAACCAGCCAAGTAAAATGCAGACTGCTGCGGCCTGGTATTAAAAGACTGTCAAGGCCCATGGATTTTGGCCCTCAACAGCCTGATAATACCAGGCTACAGCAGCCCCACATTTGGCGCATCAAAAGATGTGCCAATTGTGGCACTTTACCCAGCTCTTCCCACTTGCCCTGTAGCGGGGGCAAGCGGGGTAATAAGGGGTTAATGTCACCGTTGATTGCACGGTGACAATAAGCCCGGTTAATAATGGAGAGGCGTCAATAAGACACCGATCCATTATTAATCCCAAAGTTATTAAATGCATAAAAAAAAGACAAAGCAAGAAAAAAGTCTTTTAATTAAATAAAAGAGACAACACAGTTTTCATTTCTTTTATTGTACTCTCATTCCTGCGACGCCATCGATCTCCTGTAAAAAAAGAAAAAAAACAAACCAACAGTATACCACCTGTCCGACGCAGTCCATAGTAACGACAGTCCCACGACGATCCAGCTCTGCTACATCGCAATGACAGGCAGAGCCTGTCATCGCGACGCAGCACAGCTGATTACCTGCTTCCCCGGCGGTGACGTCATCGGACTGACTGCTTTACGGCCGCGATTACCCAGCAGTCACTGCAGTTATCGCGAGAAACTGCATGTGACCGCCGGGAGAAGAGGATGGCGGCCATGAAGCAGTCCAGGACGTGACCGCCGGAGATCTTCTGCCAGGTAAGTGCCGTTGACTCCTGACAGACCCGACCGACGGACACTGACAGTGACAGACCCGACCGACGGACACAGACAGTGACAGTGACAAATCCGATTCCGGTATTCGATAAGACGAAAATATCGAAACGAATTATCGAAAGGCCGATAGAGCTAATATCGGCCGATATCCGATATTTGCATTATCGTATCGCTCAACACTACTCTTTAATGCTCCCATCATTTTGGAACCGTATTATTTCACTCCATGTAAAAACTTGAGAGTTATAATTACCGCAAACCTCGGCTTCATTAATTTCTTATGTAACTTCTGAACTTGTCATTAATTTATATGAATTATATAAGACAAAGCTGGACACATTGATACTTTGTCTTGCACGTGTGAAGGAATCCAGGCTATAAATAACAGGAAGGCTAAATGTATAGAAAATTTATTAGGGTGATATAAGCTCCGGAATTAATGCTAATTATGTTACCTATGTGCTAAAAAGATCACCTGGCCAGAAATCAAATATTCTGAAAGCAGATCTGTTACCAGATGTTATCATTATTATTATTCATTATTTTTTTATATATTTAATTTATTAAGAATTATTTAATTTCTTAGGCCTGATGAGGCGGATGTACTTACATTTTACCAATCCAGTCCAAAGTAGCATATAATCCTGATCTTGAAATGAGTCTATTTTTTACTCCAGCCAGAAGTGCTCATAATAATATCAGGCTTCGCAACGTTCAAAAAAGGATTGTACAGTCATTCTGACATGTATTTTCATGGTGAGTACACTAGCCTCATCAGATCTAAGTGCAGTTTAAATAGTAAAATATTGCAATAGATCCACTTTTAATAAATCTTTGGAGCCTTTCTACCAAAATGCAAAAGAATCCCCAAAATTTAAGCCCTAGAATTATCCATTGAGCTTTTAAGTAATTTCTTAGTTGAAAGGCCAAAAATTGCTCTGTGCCGAGACTACATTGCAACGTAATGCAGGTGAATGGAGTCACCTTGTGACCTGCAAGGTACCGCGACCATGACAAGCTAGTCAGTAAAAGTCAGATAGGTTGGACTATTCACAATTTGCTTGTCGTAGTCGCGGTACTTGCGGGCCACAATGCAACACCATTCATCTGCATTGCGCTGCGGTGTAGCATCCGTACAGAGCGATCTTTGGACGCGCCAACTGTGTCTCAGCCAAAGAAGACCCATTTGGTGTATACAAAGCAGTGGACAAAAATCTAAGAACTAACTCATCCACTGCATTAGATGAGCCTAAGGGAAGTGTCCAAAAAGCATTTTGTCCAAAAACAAACAGCAGAATTGTGAATGCAGCTCTGGGACATAATACAGGCTGTACTTACGGATCACTACAAGATATGTGAGATATAGTAAGTGATTTGACAATTTCAAATACAGAGTAATTCATCTGATCTCTTCTGCTTTCAGCTTCAAACAAGTTTCCGATTTCCTTCTTTTCGCACCGAGGCTCCAGCATCTTTGTCATCCTCGTCATCGTCATCGCACTCATTGGAATTGGCCTCATTACGGCATGTGAGTACAGCGGCTCGTGCTACCTGCTGACCTGGGCAGAGTATTCCCAGTTGATAATCAGTGACACACGTTATATACATCTAGTAATCACGTTTATTAGGATTGGCCTCGGTATAACATGCACATCTGGATATAAGGTTGGGGAGAGTATCGCAGTCTTATGTGCAGGGTATGTGTGTATGTGTCTGCCGACGGCAGCTGACAGGCGCTCACATGAGCTCTAGGTGACCGGATTTTTTCAGGGATTATGTCAGTGTGCGCTCACTGATTATACTAATGCATTAATGTAGAACTCCTCCAGGGTCTGTGCTGCCTGCAAATAATCTACCCCACCATACAGACCCCCAGAGAATAACCCCACCCAGCCCAGATTGTGATATTGCCACATTACAGATCCGGAAACACTGGAGCAGAGACTTCCATTTTTATTTGATATGAGACAGTACAATCCCTCATAATCCATTGTGATCTGTTACAACCTGCCATGACACATTATGATCGTCTACAATCTGCTATTAAAACCCCTCATGATGACCTATTATGCTTTATTACAATTCCTTATAATCCATTGTGATCTGTTAAATCCTTCGTAAACTATTATCTTAAAACAAAACCTGTGATGACTAATAACCCATTATGGTCTGTTTCAATCCCCCGATCTATTATTAACTGTTACAATCCTTCATGATCCATTATGATATATTACTATGATCTACATTCCCCCATGATCCACTTTGATCTATTACAAACCTTTACAATCAAATACAATCTTTTACAATCCACAATGATGCATTATGATCTATTACAATCTTTTATGATCCATTATGAGCTGTTGCAATCCCTCATGATCCATTATGATCTGTTGCAATCCCTCATGATCCATTACTATTTCTTACAATCCACTATCATCCATTATGATCTGTTACAGTCCCCTCTGATCTATTGGTAACTGTTCATCCTTCATGATCCATTATGATCAATTACTATGATCTACTTTCCCCCATGATCCACTTTGATCTATCATAATCCTTTACAATCAAATACAATCTATTACAATCCACCATGATACATTATGATCTACTGTATTACAATCCACCAAGATCTATTATAATGTGGTGCAGTCCATTATGATCTGATGCAACCCCTCATGATCCATTATGATCTGTTACAATCCACCATGATTCATTATGATCTTTTGCAATCCCTCACAATCCATTATGATCTGCCATGATGTAATATGATCTGTTACTAGCCACTATGATCCATTATCTGTTACAATCCTTTATGATCCCTTATGATCTGTCGCAATTGCTCATGATCCATTATGATCTGTTACAATTTACCATGATTCATTATGATCTGTTGCAATACCTCATGGTCCATTATGATCTATTACAACTCAACATGATCCATTCTGATCCCGTGCAATCCCTCACAATCCATTATGATCTGTTACAATCCACCATGATCCATTATGATCTACTGTATTACAATCCACCATGATCTATTATAATGTGGTGCAATCCATTATGATCTGATGCAACCCCTCATGACCCATTATGATCTGTTACAATCCACCATGATTCATTATGATCTTTTGCAATCCATCACAATCCATTATGATCTGCCATGCTGTAATATGATCTGTTACTAGCCACCATGATCCATTACGATCTGTTAGAATCCACCATGATCCATTATCTGTTACAATCCTTTATGATCCCTTATGATCTGTCGCAATCACTCATAATCTATTATGATCTGTTACAATTTACTATGAACCATTATGATCTGTTGCAATACCTCATGATCCATTATGATCTGTTACAATCCACCCAGATCCAAATTGCAGCCAAATGACAGCCATCTAATGTGTATTATTATATTTCTGGAACAATCATCCCATATGCTTTGAGCAGGGGGTTGGACAGAAGGCCCAGGAGGTCCCTTCCAAATCTACCATTCTATGATTCTATGATTCTATGAATGCCACACTGAGCGTAATGCAGACGTACCTGCCTTCATCTTTGCAAACCAGAGATTGACTGAAAAACTACCAATAAAGGAGGCCATACAAGTTAGATAGCAGTCAACCTAATGCTCAGACAACTATTTATCCATTCTATATGGGGAGAGAAGAATTAGCTGCTGCCAGACACTTGTGGCAGAGGCTTATGTCACATGTGAAAAAAAGTATCAGGCACATTGAAATTCAACATGCTCAATCCTTCTTTCCTCTCCCCTATTTTTTATCGGAGGGTCATGTTACTCACTTTCATATTACATGGCTTTCCGATCCTTCCAAAAAGGACAGGTACGGCTGACATTCATCTAATGTGAATAGGCACCCAAGGATCTGGTTTTGGAATGGAGAATATGTAATATGGAAATCCATCAGTGTTTTTTCTTTTTTTAAAGCCATGCAGAAAAAGTTAAAGGAGATGAACATCTTTGGGGGTATTCTTTTATTTTTTTACTTAAAGGGAATGTCTCAAGAACAAAAGTACATTTTAATCAATAGATCATGGAATATTAAGAAGTTCCGCAATTCAATGTGTTTAAGAAAAATGTTCTGTGCTGAGATAATCCTATAAAGGCGTCCCTGCTGTATACTGTGTAATAACTGTGTCTGACCATGTAGAGATGCTCTAGCTGCTGGTCATACAAACACAGCTTCTGGCAAGGGGAGGAAGCATAAGTGAATATTCTGATATCAATGGCAGAGACTCTTTCAGCTGCTTCTGAGGTAAGACATTTGGTCGAACATATAGTAGCTAGTTTCCGGGTTCTATTGAGTAAAATGTACGTTTGTTCATAGGATAACCCCTTTGAATGCATATATTTTGGCTTGCAATAAAAATGTTGTACTGTTTAGTTCCAACAGCCTCAGTGTATCATAGTGCATAACATACATGCAAAATGAGTTAACAGTGAACCTGTCAGTGAGCTCGTTCTGAGGGCAGGGTAAATCAGTTTAGAAGACGGTTGAGGAGAAGAGAGATAAGGGTTACAGATCAGGACGAGCTCACAGATGGATTCACCAGTAACTCATTCTGCAGTCTGCTATGTCCTGTGATACATAAAGGCTGTAGAAGCCAAACTGTATATTTATAATGAAACCCAATTGGAAAAAAAAATCAGCCAAGGATACAAGCATTTAAGTAAAAAAATACTCCCGGTGATGTGAATATCCCATCATTAGTGTTGAGCGATACGATACTGCAAATATCGGATATCGGCCGATATTAGCTGTATCGGCCTTTCGATTCCGAATACCGATATTTTCGTCATATCGGATACCGGAATCGGATTTGTCACTGTCACTGTCAGTGTCCGTCGGTCGGGTCTGTCAGGAGTCAGCGGCACTTACCTGGCAGAAGATCTCCGGCAGTCACGTCCTGGACTGCTTGATGGCCGCCATTATCTTCTCCCTGGCGGTCACATGCAGTTTTTCGCGATAACTGCAGTGACTGCTGGGTAATCGCGGCCGTAAAGCAGTCAGTCCGATGACGTCACCACCGGGGAAGCAGGTAATCAGCTGTGCTGCGCCGGGATGACAGGCTCTGCCTGTCATTCTGATGTAGCAGAGCTGGATCGTCGTGGGACACTCGTTACTATGGACTGCGTCGGACAGGTGGTATACTGCTGGTTTTTTTTTTCATTTTTTTACAGGAGATCGATGGCGTCGCAGGAATGAGAGTATAATAAAAGTAATGAAAACTGTGTTGTGTTTTTTATTAAATTAAAAAACTTTTATATGAACATTCACCCGTCCGGGTACATCAACAATTTAACTATTTACATACAGGGACCCTGTCCGGGTTATTTATAATTCTTTGGCAGGGGTGTTCCAGGTACCACCTGGTACTCTTCTGATGCTTGCCAAACATCCGAGACACCAAGGACCACCAGGACCTGATGACGTCGTGTGGCCTGTACAGTTAAGTCGTGACCAGCTATCTGTGTCTGTGTGGCCACCTCTTTCATCTCCCTCCGGGTCTGGAGCCCTATGTCACGGACTGAACGAACCCCAGGGGGCCTAACAGGCGCCGGGTACGGGCCAGCTATAGTTATCATGGTAATAGCTGGGGCTGCTGAGGAGACCACTGAGGGAGGCTGGGGAGATTTACGGCGTGGGGTGGGCACTTGTGCAGAGGCCTGGATGTGGGAGGCTGAAGGCTCCGAGGGTCTCACAGGTTCCTGACACTCTGGGGAGTAGGGGTCGCACCTGGTAACATTTAGGGCGTACCATCCATTGTAACCCCAGTGTCGGGTGTAAGTCACCAAGTCTCCTGGCAACAGGTCCCTCCCCGGGTGTCCTTCTGGGAGGTGAGTCTCCACGTCCCGCCGGGTCACAAAGACTTCTAAATAAAGTCCAGGCTCCTGGATGAAGCCCCAACCACCTTTCAATTTAAAGCTCCGTACTGCACCCTTACGCCGCGGCTCCCTCAGGGTTCCTTTATCTTTTCTCATCCGGTCCTTATCTGCCCGGTCCTTCTCGATGTGACGTTGCCGAAGTTTTTGGGATTCTCGCGGCTCCCTTTGTCGCTCTGCTTCCCGCTCCCAACGTCTCCACTCTTCCTCCTGACGCCGGTTGTAATTCTCCTCCACCAGCATCTCCATGTCTCCACCATCAAATGCCAGCTTACGATGTCCGGTTTGCGGCAGCTCTCCTGGTGCCCCCCAGTCCTGGCGGCGCTCACCTGCGGAGGAAGCAGCCGGCTCTAGAACAGATGACAGTCGGGGCTCCGGTACAGACAGGTACACCTCTGGTGCCTGCGCGGCCTCCTCCATGAGGACGGGTGTCGCTTCTTCTGTCTCAGCGACGGGGGCAGACAGCGGGATCTGGGGTGCTGCCGGTGCAGAGTTTTTTGCAGGAACGGGTGCCTCCACTGCGACAACGTCAACCGGATCACATTGCAAGGGCTGGGATGCCCGCACGGACTCCTCTACTAGAACGGGTGCCTCACCTTCCGGTACAGACACTTCAGGTAAGAGGGATTGGCGCCGCTCCAAGTTTAGTTTTAGGGCACGCCAGCTGGCTTCCATCCTGGCGACCTCCTCCCGGTGCCGGGCCAGGCCTCTTAGGGTATCCTCCGCTTCTTGCAGCGTAGGAGGGTTTCCAGGCCGGGTGCCCAACGGTGGTTCCGTGGCGATCGGGTCGCTTCCTCTGACTGCTCCATCCCTTCACACTTCTGCTCGTGTCCATTAGCCATCTCTGCCAAGTCACATGTGTCATTAGCATCTGGAGAGGGCCCCTCTTTTGTAGTGAGGCGGGACCTTCGTGTTAGTTTCCGCACACTGAGGAGGATGAGGAGGCGGAACTCAAGAGCTGTGGGCACGATCTTACATTGCAGTACCATTTAGAGTGGTCGGCCATCGTTTTCACGCCACTGAGTGAGTGTACACCCACGAAGAGCACGCCCTTCTTCTTCACCAGTGCCTCGTCGTGACGCAGATATGGCGGAAAAATGGCAAATACATTCTCTGATGATTTTAGCAATTCTCAAGCACAAAACCAGTTCAATTCAGGCACACAGGACTCGCTTATAGCGAGCTACAGAATCCTGTTCTTGACGCCCAAGTTGAGTCGCACAGAGCCAGAGGTTTTTGGGGTACTCGGCACCGAGCCCGTCGACTTCTATGGGGTATGTCACGGCTTTACCCGGCAATTGAATCAGAGTCTATTTTACTATGTAGAAGTGTATAAACTATAAATATATGTATATATATATGTCACAATGACATGTATGTATGTATATATATATATATATATATATTAATATTATGTATTATGTAATTTTGTGTTTACAAGGAAAGAAAGGGTTTTTTTTGTTGCGATTTTTTGTTCCCATAGACTTACATGGGACTTCCGGTATCGGAATCGGATATCGACGATATTTAGTGATATCGGCGATACCATTTCGATACGATATTTTTAGATATCGAGCAGTATCGCTCAACACTACCCATCATTCCTGTGCAGGCTCTGCATCCTGTGTGACTTTGCTGTTTGTACTGACTCGCTGATCTTCTGCAGAGCCTCCATAGGAGTAATGTAATGAGAAGTGGCAGCACCCTTTCCATATCTTCATTATATTTGATAACAATGGAAGGTGACAGGTTCTCCTTTAGGATTACATTAAAGGGTATGCCACACTGAACAATATCGCTAACGGGATCGCTAAGGCTAGTTTCACACATCCGTTTTTCCCCTTGCGGCGCCCCCGGCATTTTCCCGCAGCGCCGCATCTGAAAATCTGATGCGCCGCATGCGGCTTTTTTCGCATTGACATGCATTAGCGCCGCATGGCGCCGCATGTCAATGCGTTGCATGCGGTTTTGTCCGGATGCGGCGCAAATGTACATTGCGGCGTCCGGAAAAAACGCTGCATGTAACGTTTTTTTTTTTTTGCCGGATGGTTTCTTATCTCTCCAAGCATCAGAAACCATCCGGCAAAAAAACCGCATTTTGGGCGCCGGAAGTGTGAAAGCTTTTCACATGCGGCGCTGCGGTAAAATGCCGGGGGGCCCGCCGGATGTGTGAAAGAGGCTTAAAAAACGTCACTATTTAGCGATCCCGTTAGCGATGTTGTTCAGTGCGGCAGCTGCCAGCGACGAGCTTCCTGCTGTGATCTCGCTCGTCGCTGGAATCGTTCCGGACCCTATTTTCTCATCGGCGCTCCCGCTGGGTAAGTATCTAATCGCTGTGTGGCACCTTTTCTTAGCGATTTAGCGGTACTTTTGTACCGCTAAAGTCGTTAAGAAGATCGCTAACGGCGATAGCGTCGTTAACTATATCGCTAAATGTGGCCGCACTTAGCGATATAGAAACAATCCCGCTAGCGATCGCATTAGTATGCGTCGTTATCGTGATCGCTAGCGGGATTGTTTAGTGTGGCAGTACCTTAAAGATCATCAAACCCCTGATAGCAATGTTATTGGAACCATTCTTTGTATACAGGAAAAAATCTGAATACCTGAAGGGCTGTGAAACCTTTAGTGTAGCTGCAGACTTAGCGGAAATTTCCAAAACGCAGAGCAGCTGTGGCAAATTCTGTTTGCCGTGATTTTGCTGAAGATTTGCAGCCAAATTCCTTGACCAATTTGCCACTTTTGACCCTGGGTGTAATCTTCACTATTTTACTGCAGCTTGGCCATTAGAATCCATGTTTGCAGAACATTCAGAAGATACAAAGACAGTAGGTTTTATCGTACACTGAGCTATTGCATTAGTAGAATCAATTGTCAAATAGTTGTCACACTGTGACGGTCTTCGGTAAGGAAAGGGGCCTGAAACTGTCCCTGGAACTGGGACCCTAACTATCTCTGTCCCGGGAGTACTCTTGAAGGTAGAGAGGCCCGAGTCTCCGACTTTACTATGCTCCTGTTAAACCCTGATCTGTACCCTCCCCATAAGGTATGAGACAGAAATGTAATGTAAACAAGACACAAAGACAAAACAGGGATAACAGAAAGCCTCTATCATGCAAATGCACTAACCAACAATAGGGAGGAAGATAGGGACAGGGAGGAATAAAATAAATGGGACCAGGGACCAGGAGATAAACATACACATATTACAGCAAACTACAGAACACTACTACAACAACTATACTCCAACCACTTAGCTTTAACACACAGCACAGGAAGACAAATCTTTCGCCGGCAGGGACAAGAAGGTCTGGCCTGTTTTTATAGGAAGCGGTAATGACCAGATTAGAAGCAGCTGAAATGGAGCTGCATGTTTCTGACCAGCAAAGAAAGGGTTGTTAACCTCTTCAGCACTAGAGGAAACTAAATCTATTTAATATGGGATACAAATCACACCATCTCTAAAGAAGACCTGCAATTCATTACCTGACGTGACCGTCTAACTCCAGGTCTTCCAGGGGAATGTGACACCCTCGGCACAGAATAAAGGCTATGTACAACTTCACATATTTAGTTTTTAATGTTCAGTTGCTTCCTAAATGTAAAGTTATGCAACTTTTTAAATAGTCTTCATTACAAATTTACTACTATTTTGCTGATATAGAGTGTCTAAGTGCTCTATCTAGCTGCAAAAGAAGTTACAAATCTGTCAGAACTCCTGCTCCAGGTTCTGACAGCTTTCTCTGTTTTCTCCCTTGCTTCTCTCAGTGTTAGAGGTAGCAGCAAGGATGAAGAAGGGTTGTTTACAGATTTATACAGTTTGGACATCGAAGAATCAAAGAAAATAAATACGGTTTCCGAAATGGCAGAGAAAATAAGCTACAGATAAGGAGGAAATGAGTGCAGGATAGAAGGTGATTTTAATGCTGAGAAATCCAAGCAAATACTTATTTGTCATGTAATACCATCAGGGAGGCATCAGATTGGCTCCAATTTTATTCTGCAGCAGAACAATGACCCCAAACATCCAACAATGTCAATAAGGACGAGAAGTTCTGGAAATGAAGAACCGGCCCACAGAGCCCTGAGCTTTACATTTTTGAGTCTGTCTGAAGGATCTGCCCAAGACTCATACACAGAAGATCTGCGGTTAGTTCTCCAAGATGTTTGGAACAAAGTCCCTGCTGAGTTACTTCAATCACACAGTAATATTGTATCTCTATATAGTGATATATCAAATTTAGGGATAACAGTGTAGACAAGCAGTGACAGTCCATTAATGTGTCTCAGTAACATAAGCTCAGGAGTAGGATGAAGATACTGAACCAGTACTCTCACTCAAAGAAAAGTGCTCGCCCCCCGCAACAACAGGGAAGTGAGGAGACTGGAGAGCTGTGTGCTGCTCAAGACACAACTTGAGAATAACCCTCTAAGAACATATTCCTATACAGACTGTGAAGCAGTGCATAGGTTTTACTGATACCTTAAAGTTGAAATCAATCTGTTAAACTCCATCCTACAGATATTTGGAGCGGCCACATGTTAGATGAAGGTGGCAGTACACATACTCGGCAATGATGTTGAGGTGACACCAGATAAATCAGCTTGTATAATACAACCATGTCCATCATCATGAGCCCAGCACCAGGAACTTGACCCCATTACTTCTTTCTTCTTTTTTTCAGATAAACTTAATGCATTCGGGAGCTCGAGTTCATCGGGCCAGCCCAAAGAGAAATGTTTTCCCAACAAGACTTTGTGCAATGGGATCGCTGAGTGTTCAGAAGGAGGAGACGAGGCTGGATGCGGTAATGTTACTCTGCTTCACTTGTCATATGAAGAATGTATCATAGAATGTTAGAGTTGGAAGGGACCTCCAGGGTCATCGTGCCCAACCCCGTGGTGGTTAGGTGGTTAGAAACAAAGATTTGGGTAAAAATTGGGTAAAAACTGAGACATGTTCACACAGATAACAAGGAAATTGGATGACCCCGAGTGTCCAATATATGACTACCATGAGACCTAATGGAGAACATCTCAGCTATTAATCAGTGGTCGGCTTTATGGTTACAACAACAATATAGAAAGTTCTACAAACAGCATTGATGTCTAAAAAGCAACACTCCAGACTATGTTGGTTCATTCCTGATCAGAGCTCCTTTACAATAAAAATATCTATATTTAAGAGGCATCGTGATTACTCGCTAATCCCGCCCCCTGCACAGTAGCTCCGCCCCCACCACATTACCACACACAATCCCTCCCCACCACATGACCACACACAACCACATCACCACACACAATCCCGCCCCCACCACATTACCACACACAATCCCGCCCCCCACCACATTACCACACACAATCCCGCCCCCCACCACATTACCACACACAATCCCGCCCCCCACCACATGACCACACACAAACACATACCACACACAAGGGACCACATGACCACACACAAACACATCACCACACACAATCCCGCCCCCACCACATTACCACACACAATCCCGCTCCCCACCACATGACCCACACAAACACATCACCACACACAATCGCGGCCCCCACCACATTACACACACAATCGCGCCCCCACCACATTACCACACACAATCGCGGCCCCCCACCACATGGCCACACAAGGCCCATTCATACAATAAAAACCACGTAGACAGTAAATCCTTTAAATGGCAGAAATGGCCGTGATATTTATTTTGGGTTACATAAATTAATAAATTATTTTAATAAATAAATACCATATTAATTAATAAATTAACAATCCAGAAACCAATCCACCCATCACATGGGCGATTTTCCCACAAATTAACATCACGACTGAGAATAGGGGAGGGCGGGAGGGATCTTCAGACTGAGATCGTATAACACTGCAGGGCTATTTATAGCACACAACAGCCCGCCAGAAACAAAGTCCACCAATAAACATCCTTTAAAATTGGGCACCAAAAACTGGCTCAAACCGGTTTAAATCAGCTCATGGTACTTACCACAGCTCACTAAGGCTATGTGCACACGTTGCGGAATTGCCATGGAAATTTCCGCGGTAATTCCGCACCTCCCTGCCGCGGGAAATACGCATATTATAGATATGCGTATTCCCGCTAAAAACTAGCGTTTTACAAGCGATCTGACAGGTTGGTCACACGAGTCAAACAAGTGTTTTGACTCGTGTAACCAACTTTTTACATTTGATGCCGCCTATGTCGCATCAATAGTAAAAAGATCTAATGTAAAAATAATTAAAAAAAATAATAAATAATGATATTCTCACCTTCCGGCGGCCCCCGCAGCTTTCCCGCCTTCAGCGACGCTCCCGGCCAATCCCATTCCCAGGAGTCCTTTGCGACAATCATCCCGATGACGTAGCATCACGCGAGACCGCTACGCCATCTGGGGTGATTCTCGCAATGCATAACTGGGAACAGGATTGGCCGGGAGCGTCGCTGAGAGGCGGGAAAGCTGCGGGGCCGCCGGAAGGTGAGAATATCATTATTTATTATTTTAATTATTGTTTTACCAGGGATATGGTACCCAGGGCCTGGAGGAAAGTCTCCTCTCCTCCAGACCCTGGGTACCATCCGCACATGAACCGCTTACTTTGCGCATGGTGGGCACAGCCACATGCGGAAAGTAATTGGTTCAATGCATTCCTATGGCGGCGGAATCGCCGCGGTTCCGCAAAAAAGAATGAGCATGCTGCGGATTCTCCCGCGATGCGATTCCGCCGCGGAAAAACCCGCAGCATGTGCACAGCATTGCGGAATCTCATAGGCCATAATGAGTTGTGTTGTGTATGCGGTTTTGCCGTGGTTTCGCGGCGTTTCCGCCGCGAAAAACCGTGGCACAACCGCTAGGAATTCGCAACGTGTGCACATAGCCTTACTGGCCCCAAAATGACCTTTATAAATATATACACAGCAAAAATTCAGGGCCTATGTGGCCATGAGTCCCCCCCTTTATTAAAATGCTTATTTTATGGGGGAGGGCTGACATTACCGCACATAATCCCGCCCCCCCACCACATTGCCACACATAATCCTGCCCCCCACCACATTGCCACACATAATTCTGCCCGCCACCACATTACCACACATAATCCCGCCCCCACCACATTATCACACATAATCCTGCCCCCCACCACATTGCCACACATAATCCCGCCCGCCACCACATTACCACACATAATCCGGCCCCCACCACATTACCACACATAATCCCGCCCCCCACCACATTACCACACATAATCCCGCACCCCCACCATATTACTGCTCATAATCCCGCCCTCCCACCACATTACTGCTCATAATCCCGCCCCCCACAACATTACCACACATAATCCCGCCCCCCACCACATTACCACACATAATCCCGCACCCCCACCATATTACTGCTCATAATCCCGCCCTCCCACCACATTATTGCTCATAATCCTGCCCCCACCACATTACTGCACATAATCTCGCACCCCCACCACATTACCACTCATAATCCCGCACCCCCACCACATTACCGCTCATAATCCCGCCCCCCCACCACATTACCACTCATAATCCCGCCCCCCCACCACATCACCACACATAATCCCGCCCCCCACCACATTACTGCTCATAATCCCGCCCTCCCACCACATAACCGCTCATAATCCCGCCCCCACCACATTACTGCTCATAATCCCACACCTCCACCACATTACCGCTCATAATCCCGCCCAACCACATTACCGCTCATAATCCCGCCCCCCACCACATCAACACACATAATCCCGCCCCCACCACATTACCGCTCATAATCCCGCACCCCCACCACATTACTGCTCATAATCCCACCCTCCCACCACATTACCGCACATAATCCCGCCCCACCACATTACTGCTCATAATCCTGCCCCCAACACATTACTGCTCATAATCCCACCCTCCCACCACATTACCACACATAATCCCGCTCCCCCACCACATTACCGCTCATAATCCCGCACCCCCACCACATTACTGCTCATAATCCCGCCCCCCACCACACTACTACACATAATCCCGTCCCCCACCACATTACCGCTCATAATCCCGCACCCCCACCACATTACCGCTCATAATCCTGCCCCACCACATTACCGCTCATAATCCCGCCCACCACATCACCACACATAATCCCGCCCCCCACCACATTACCACACACAATCCCGCCCCCCCACCACATTGCCACACATAATCCTGCCCCCCCCACCACATTGCCACACACAAACACATCACCACACACAATCCTTGCCCCCCACCACATTACCACACATAATCCTGCCCCCCCCACCACATTGCCACACACAAACACATCACCACACACAATCCTGGCCCCCCACCACATTACCGCACATAATCCCGCCCCCCCACCACATTGCCACACACAAACACATCACCACACACAATCCCGGCCTCCCACCACATTACCACACATAATCCCGCCCCCCCACCACATTGCCACACACAAACACATCACCACACACAATCCTGGCCCCCACCACATTACCGCACATAATCCCGCCCCCCCACCACATTGCCACACACAAACACATCACCACACACAATCCCGCCTCCCACCACATTACCACACATAATCCCGCCCCCCCACCACATTGCCACACACAAACACATCACCACACACAATCCCAGCCCCCACCACATTACCACACATAATCCCGCCCCCCCACCAACATTACCACACATAATCCCGCCCCCCCACCCATATTGCCACACACAAACACATCACTACACACAATCCTGGCCCCCACCCACCACATTATCACACATAATCCCGCCCCCCACCACATTACCACACATAATCCCGCCCGCCACCACATTACCACACATAATCCCGCCCCCACCACATTACCACACATAATCCCGCCCCCCACCACATTACCACACATAATCCCGCCCCCCTACCACATTACTGCTCATAATCCCAGCCCCCCACCACATTATCACACATAATCCCACCCCCCACCACATTACCACACATAATCCCGCCCGCCACCACATTACCACACATAATCCCGCCCCCACCACATTACCACACATAATCCCGCCCCCACCACATTACCACAAATAATCCTGCCCCCCTACCACATTACTGCTCATAATCCCAGCCCCCCACCACATTATCACACATAATCCTGCCCCCCACCACAATGCCACATATAATCCCGCCCGCCACCACATTACCACACATAATCCCGCCCCCCCACCACATTACCACACATAATCCCACCCCCCCACCACATTCCTGCTAATAATCCCGCCCCCCACAACATTACCACACATAATCCCGCCCCCCACCACATTACCACACATAATCCTGCACCCCCACCACATTACTGCTCATAATCCCGCCCTCCCACCACATGATTGCTCATAATCCCGCCCCCCACCACATTACTGCACATAATCCCGCACCCCCACCACATTACCACTCATAATCCCGCCCCCCACCACATTACCACACATAATCCTGCCCCCCACCACATTGCCACATATAATCCCGCCCGCCACCACATTACCACACATAATCCAACCCCCCACCACATTACCACACATAATCCCACCCCCCCACCACATTACCGCTCATAATCCCCCCCAACCACATTACCGCTCATAATCCCGCCCCCACCACATTACCGCTCATAATACCGCCCCCCCACCACATTACCACACACAATCCCGCCCCCCACCACATCACCACACATAATCCCGGCCCCCCACCACATCACCTCACACAATCCCACCCCCCACCACATTACCACACATAATCCCGCCCCCCACCACATTACCACACATAATCCCACCCCCCACCACATTACCACACATAATCCCACCCGCCACCACATTACCACACATAATCACGCCCCCACCACATTACCACACATAATCACGCCCCCACCACATTACCACACATAATCCCACCCCCACCACATTACTACTCATAATCCCACCCCCCACCACATTAATGCTCATATTCCCACCCCCCCAACACATTACCGCTCATAATCCCGCACCCCCACCACATTACTGCTCATAATCCTTCACCCCCACCACATTACCACACACAATCCCGCCCCACCACATCACCACACATAATCCCGGCCCCACACCACATCACCACACATAATCCCGGCCCCCCACCACATCACCTCACATAATCCCGGCCCCACACCACATCACCACACATAATCCCGGCCCCCCACCACATCACCTCACATAATCCCGGCCCCCCACCACATCACCTCACATAATCCCGCCCCACCACCACATTACCACACATAATCCTGCCCCCCACCACATTACCACACATAATCCTGCCCCCCCACCACATTACCACAATAATCCCGCCCCCCACCACATTACCACAATTAATCCCGCCCTCCCACATTACCACACGAGGCTCCGTCCCCACACATTACCACATGAGGCTCCTTCCCCACACATTACCACACGAGGCTCCTTCCCCACACATTACCACACGAGGCTCAGTCCCCCCACATTACCACACGAGGCTCCGTTCCCCCACATTAACACGCGAGGCTCCATTCCCCCACATTACCACACGAGACTCCGTCCCCACACATTAACACACGAGGCTCCGTTCCTCACATTAACACATGAGGCTCAGTCCCCCACATTACCACACGAGGCTCCTTCCCCACACATTACCACACGAGGCTCCGTCCCCACACATTACCACACGAGGCTCCGTCCCCACACATTACCACACGAGGCTCCGTCCCCACACATTACCACACGAGGCTCCTTCCCCACACATTACCACACGAGGCTCAGTCCCCCCACATTACCACACGAGGCTCCTTCCCCACACATTACCACACGAGGCTCCTTCCCCACACATTACCACACGAGGCTCCGTCCCCACACATTACCACACGAGGCTCTGTCCCCACACATTAACACACGAGGCTCCGTACCCCCACATTACCACACGAGGCTCTGTCCCCACACATTACCACACAAGACTCCATCCCCACACATTACCACATGAGCATCTTACTGAATCCAGTTTGTTTTCGATTTTACACTGTGAATAAAATGTATCATTAGTATTATTTAGATTTTTGATGATTATTATTGTTATTAACTTAATTTTAAGTTTATTTACCATCTGCGTAAGCGCTATTGAATGTTGTCATTATTTACTTTAGTTTAATCACCAGCAGCGTTAATTAGATAGCAATGAGTGTGCCGAGCGTTAGCTGGCTGGAAACAGCTAGTTAGGTATTATTGAGTAAATGCACACTTCCAAGGTGGTCTAGGGCAATAGTAGCAGTGGGGTTTGTGTCTATTTACTCAGCTGCTTAGAGTAGTGTAGAAATTAACGGCTGTGTCCCTGGTGGTCTGGGGTGAGAGGTGGGTTTGAACCTTTTTGCCTTGCTGTTAAAGGCAGGGTAGAGGTTATGGTTGCATACCTGATTGTCTTCTAGACTGTAATACATTTATAATTTCCTCCTTAGCTATTTAGGGAAGTTGAAAGGCTCATGGCTGCTTCCCTGGTAGTCTAGGGTAAAGTCTAGAATCCAGGTCTTATAACCTATCGGTTTAAGGTTGTTACAGGTTAATAGAACTTCCTTGGTCATCTAGAGTAATAGATTTGTAACTTCTTCCCTAGCTGTTTAGGGTAGTTGAAATAGTAATGTCATCTACCCTGGTGGTCTAGGGCAATGTCTACAGGCTATGATATCTTTCCTAGCTGTTTGTTAGAAGGTTAATAGCACTTTTCCTGGTGGTCTAGAGTAATAGATTTACAACTTCTTCCCTAGTTGTTTAGGGTAGTTGAAAGGTTAATGTCTGCTACCCTGGTGATCTAGGTAATGTCTAGAATCTGTGTCTGCTTCCCTAGCTGTTTAACGTTGTTAGAGGTTAATGACATTTTCCCTGGTGGTCTTGAGTAATAGATCTTTTTTACTTCTTCCTTAGGCTGGTTTCACACATCCGGCGGGCGCCTAAACGGCGCCCCCGGCATTTAGCCGCAGCGCCGCATGTGAAAAGCTTTCACACATCCGGCGGCCAAAATGCGGTTTTTTGCCGGATGGTTTCTGATGCTTGGAGAGATAAGAAACCATCCGGCAAAAAAAAAAAAACGTTAGGCCTCTTTCACACATCCGGCGGGCGCCTAAACGGCGCCCCCGGCATTTTACCGCAGCGCCGCATGTGAAAAGCTTTCACACTTCCGGCGCCCAAAATGCGGTTTTTTGCCGGATGGTTTCTGATGCTTGGAGAGATAAGAAACCATCCGGCAAAAAAAAAAAACGTTGCATGCAGCGTTTTGTCCGGCCGCCGCAATGTACATTTGCGCCGCATCCGGACAAAACCGCATGCAACGCATTGACATGCGGCGCCATGCGGCGCTAATGCATGTCAATGCGAAAAAAGCCGCATGCGCCGCATCAGATTTTCAGATGCGGCGCTGCGGGAAAATGCCGGGGCGCCGCAAGGGGAAAAACGGATGTGTGAAACCAGCCTTACATGCAGCGTTTTTTCCGGACGCCGCAATGTACATTTGCGCCGCATCCGGACAAAACCGCATGCAACGCATTGACATGCGGCGCCATGCGGCGCTAATGCATGTCAATGCGAAAAAAGCCGCATGCAGCGCATCAGATTTTCAGATGCGGCGCTGCGGGAAAATTCCGGGGGCGCCGCAAGGCGCCCGCCGGATGTGTGAAACCAGCCTTAGCTGTTTAGGGATGTTGAAAAGTTAATGGCTGCTTCCCTGGTGGTCTAGATCAATGTCTAGATTCTATGACATTAACCTCTAACAAACTTTTTAAGTTTGTTAGAGGTTAATGACATTTCCCTGGTGGTCTAGTGTAATAGAGTGGCACATGCCTTCATCTCTAGGTGATAATAGAAGTGTTAATTAATTGTTGCTTCCCTGGAAGTCTTTGATAACAATTAATAGCTTCTTCCCAGGTAGCCTAGAGGAGGGAAGGGATTAATGGATGCTCCTTTTAGTTTAGAGTTTTTAGTCCTGATTGGTCTAGGGTAGTGAAAATGCTAATACTTGTGTACAGTCCAATTTTGGCAGGATCCTGCCTCTGTAAACTGAAGCTGGACGTTATGTGCTCTTCACGTTCAGCTTACCTTTTTCAATTTGCGCTGATTACAAAGATGAGTGTAGGCTCAGACTGGCCCATAGGAGAAGAGGGGAATCCTCCGGTAGGCCGCCCCTGTGAAGTAGTGCTGATTCTATTACACTTGATTCACACTTTTACAGAAAAAGGTATAATGTAATCATTCATTAAACAAGCTAGCCAGGTTAATATTACATAGAAGCAAAAGTAAATTTATGTCATAGGGTCAGGTTATTTTTGCATGTAACTGAGCAGTGGGCCCCAACAATCAATGTTATTGGTGAGCCATTGGTGGCCTTTCCACGGACTGACACAATGGAGACGATGGAGAGGTTTTTTTCCATCTTCTCTTCATCCTAGAAAATCGATCAAGCTATGATCACACTCTTATCAGAGGATGACCCCAGCCTTAAAGTGAGCGCAACAGAGAACATTTTTGTTCTGCCGCGTTGATAACATTATCTACCGACTGCATATCATTGCATTTTCATTGACCTGACCCCGATATTCAATGCTCTTACTCCGAACAGTTCGCTTTATGTGGGATACTTCACTACTCCAAGTCATGTCTCGAAGCCAGGAGAACCTGTGGTTACCAGTCTGCTCTACAGGGGTGGATAATAACTTTGCCTCGTACGTGTGCCAGCGCTTCGGCTTCCAGGAGTAAGTATTACCATAACTTTGACATTTTCTTCATCACTTCACATCAGTCCTGAGCGGAGCGCCCATATGCACCTGTCCAAGACTTTTGGCCACTTTTTCCCTGTTTGTAGAGCATTTAGTCCCCTTTTTGCTCATGTCTCATGTGACCACTGCAGCCAATCAGTGTCCTCCATGGACATGTGCTCCCATCACTGAGCAATTATGGCAGTAGTGCTGCATGTGACCACTGAAGGAACTGATTGGCTGCAGCGGTCATGTGCTGGTCTCTTGATCTCTCCTGATGGTGTCTGCAGGCATTTTATCATTTAAAGGGGTTTCCATTTTCAGTAAAGTTTTGGGAGTGACAGGTAAGGTTGGAAAATAAACTTAGCAGTGCTTACCTTTTGAAGCCTCTGCTGCTGCAGAGCCTCTTCTATGTTGTTCCCACCATCATCCTGACAAATTCCCTTTTATAGATATGGTTCATTCTTCCCTCTTTATGACATTAGAGTATGTGTTGCTTTTATTACTCACTCTCATCCTACAGCGTATTACTATATTATAGGACATCATATTTTTTTGTCCCTCCCTAGAAACCCAACTGTAACCCAGGTGGCCATGAGTGACAACCCTAACAATGTAGGGCTTTTTGCCTCTAGACCATCCGACACCATACAAGGAGGTCTGGACAGGTATGAATATTTATTTTTTATCCTCTTTATTTAGCTCCTAATTGAATTTTTACTTGTAATTCTTTGCACAACTACTTATTTTGCCCTTTCTATTATCTCAGTCAAGCCTGTTCGGGCGGCCAGTACCTGTCTGTGAGATGCTCAGGTAAGCGGCACAGTTCGTTGTAGCTATATATGCTTCTTAAGCTAGCCCTGTAAATATTTCCTAATCATAAAAAAATTTAATTATTGATAATTACTGTAAATTAGTGGCAAATTTTAGGAAATTCAATGAAAAAATGTCCAGAAAAGTCTTACATGACCTCAGGTGTGGCCGTGTTTTCCTACTGGCCACCTGCCTCCTCTCAGTGACTGACACGTCACTTTTGCCATTACTCTCTTGGGTGGCGCATGCGCAGAACGATAGTCTGGCTCTCAAAACATTATGAGGACTAGTGATGAGCGAGCATGCTCAGATAACGTCTTATCCGAGCATGATCCGGTGTTATCCAAATATCTCATGTGTGCTCGTATATTATGTTTGAATCTGCACAGTTGTATGATTTGTGGTTGTTAGACAGCCTTAACACTTGCAGGGATGCCCTACCAAACGGGCAATCCCTGCATGTATTCAGGCTGTCTAACAGCCGCAAATCATGCAGTCGACTCGACCATAATATACGAGCACGCCCGAGATACTCTGATAGCACCCGAGCATGCTCATATAAGACGTTTTCCAAGCACGTTCGCTCATCACTAATCAAGACCTAAGTGCGCATCTAGGGCTCCAGGAAAGATGCGCCAGATATCGGGCAGGGGACACAAGAGTGACCTGTTAGTCACTGATAATAGGCATGCAGTGGGCAGGAAAAGAAGGAAAGAGGTTGGAGAGCTGTAAGTGCAGTGCCAAACCCGATGCACTTACGGCTCATTTGCATAAAAATTCACCAATGAAACTCTGAAAAACTAAAGTATGGATTTAATCAAAATTACAGCGAATTCTCATAGACTACATTCATGGCCAAAAGTTTTGAGAATACATATCAAAAACTGACCGGCACATCCAAACTTAGATTCAGTGTGAACAGGTGCTAAACCTAGAGTCACCAACTCATATACATACAAGAAGAAAAGGTAGCACACTGTAGCGCTATAGCTTGCAAACACGAAATATGAAAAATATGAAAAATGAATTACATCATTACCTTAGAAATATGAAAAATTGAGAAGTCTTAGCGCATAAGATGGCCAAATTATGTGAGCCTGATAGCCACGTCAAGGCTCTTCTCGTATATCAGGTCCCTAACTAATGCCTATCCTCGCTTTAGAAAAGTCTGTCTGCATGGGAACCTATGAATCCTCTTTTCAGACTAAAATCTACATCTCTGTGGAGGGGTGATGAACCTGCTGTAATTAAAAGGCCTGTGACCACCAGGTGGAGTGCTCAGGCAGAAGGTAAATGAATACATATCAAAAAACTGACCGGCACATCCAAACTTAGATTCAGTGTGAACAGGTGCTAAACCTAGAGTCACCAACTCATATACATACAAGAAGAAAAGGTAGCACACTGTAGCGCTATAGCTTGCAAACACGAAATATGAAAAATATGAAAAATGAATTACATCATTACCTTAGAAATATGAAAAATTGAGAAGTCTTAGCGCATAAAATGGCCAAATTATGTGAGCCTGATAGCCACGTCAAGGCTCTTCTCGTATATCAGGTCCCTAACTAATGCCTATCCTCGCTTTAGAAAAGTCTGTCTGCATGGGAACCTATGAATCCTCTTTTCAGACTAAAATCTACATCTCTGTGGAGGGTGATGAACCTGCTGTAATTAAAAGGCCTGTGACCACCAGGTGGAGTGCTCAGGCAGAAGGTAAATGAATACATATCAAAAAACTGACCGGCACATCCAAACTTAGATTCAGTGTGAACAGGTGCTAAACCTAGAGTCACCAACTCATATACATACAAGAAGAAAAGGTAACACACTGTAGCGCTATAGCTTAAAACACGAAATATGAAAAATATGAAAAATGAATTACATCATTACCTTAGAAATATGAAAAATTGAGAAGTCTTAGCGCATAAGATGGCCAAATTATGTGAGCCTGATAGCCACGTCAAGGCTCTTCTCGTATATCAGGTCCCTAACTAATGCCTATCCTCGCTTTAGAAAAGTCTGTCCGCATGGGAACCTATGAATCCTCTTTTCAGACTAAAATCTACATCTCTGTGGAGGGGTGATGAACCTGCTGTAATTAAAAGGCCTGTGACCACCAGGTGGAGTGCTCAGGCAGAAGGTAAATGAATACATATCAAAAAACTGACCGGCACATCCAAACTTAGATTCAGTGTGAACATGTGCTAAACCTAGAGTCACCAACTCATATACATACAAGAAGAAAAGGTAGCACACTGTAGCGCTATAGCTTGCAAACACGAAATATGAAAAATATGAAAAATGAATTACATCATTACCTTAGAAATATGAAAAATTGAGAAGTCTTAGCGCATAAGATGGCCAAATTATGTGAGCCTGATAGCCACGTCAAGGCTCTTCTCGTATATCAGGTCCCTAACTAATGCCTATCCTCGCTTTAGAAAAGTCTGTCTGCATGGGAACCTATGAATCCTCTTTTCAGACTAAAATCTACATCTCTGTGGAGGGGTGATGAACCTGCTGTAATTAAAAGGCCTGTGACCACCAGGTGGAGTGCTCAGGCAGAAGGTAAATGAATACATATCAAAAAAGCGCTATAGCTACAGTGTGCTACCTTTTCTTCTTGTATGTATATGAGTTGGTGACTCTAGGTTTAGCACCTGTTCACACTGAATCTAAGTTTGGATGTGCCGGTCAGTTTTTTGATATGTATTCATTTACCTTCTGCCTGAGCACTCCACCTGGTGGTCACAGGCCTTTTAATTACAGCAGGTTCATCACCCCTCCACAGAGATGTAGATTTTAGTCTGAAAAGAGGATTCATAGGTTCCCATGCAGACAGACTTTTCTAAAGCGAGGATAGGCATTAGTTAGGGACCTGATATACGAGAAGAGCCTTGACGTGGCTATCAGGCTCACATAATTTGGCCATCTTATGCGCTAAGACTTCTCAATTTTTCATATTTCTAAGGTAATGATGTAATTCATTTTTCATATTTTTCATATTTCGTGTTTGCAAGCTATAGCGCTACAGTGTGCTACCTTTTCTTCTTGTATGTATATGAGTTGGTGACTCTAGGTTTAGCACCTGTTCACACTGAATCTAAGTTTGGATGTGCCGGTCAGTTTTTTGATATGTATTCATTTACCTTCTGCCTGAGCACTCCACCTGGTGGTCACAGGCCTTTTAATTACAGCAGGTTCATCACCCCTCCACAGAGATGTAGATTTTAGTCTGAAAAGAGGATTCATAGGTTCCCATGCAGACAGACTTTTCTAAAGCGAGGATAGGCATTAGTTAGGGACCTGATATACGAGAAGAGCCTTGACATGGCTATCAGGCTCACATAATTTGGCCATCTTATGCGCTAAGACTTCTCAATTTTTCATATTTCTAAGGTAATGATGTAATTCATTTTTCATATTTTTCATATTTCGTGTTTGCAAGCTATAGCGCTACAGTGTGCTACCTTTTCTTCTTGTGTGTTAAAAGTTTTGAGAATGACACAAATATTATATTTTCACATGATCTGCTGCCCTCTGGTTTTTATGTGTGTTTGACAGATGTTTTTATCACAGACAGAAATATAATTGCAAACATATGAGTAACAAAAGCTTATATTGACAGTTAGAATGAGTTAATGCAGCAAGTCAATATTTGCAGTGTTGACCCTTCTTCTTCAGGACCTCTGCAATTCTCCCTGGCATTCTCTCAATCAACTTCTGGACCAAATCCTGACTGATAGCAGTCCATTCTTGCACAATTAATGCTTTCTTTTTGTCAGAATTTTTAGGTTTTTGTTTGTCCACCCGTCTCTTGATGATTGACCACAAGTTCTCAATGGGATTAAGATCTGGGAGTTTCCAGGCCATGGACCCAAAATCTCTATGTTTTGTTCCCTGAGCCATTTAGTTATCACCTTTGCTTTATGGCAAGGTGCTCCATCATGCTGGAAAAGGCATTGTTGATCGCCAAACTGCTCTTGGAGGGTTGGGAGAAGTTGCTCTTGGAGGACATTCTGGTACCATTCTTTATTCATGGCTGTGTTTTTAGGCAAGACTGTGAGAGAGCCGATTCCCTTGGCTGAGAAGCAACCCCACACATGAATGGTTTCAGGATGCTTAACAGTTGGCATGAGACAAGACTGGTGGTAGCGCTCACCTTGTCTTCTCCGAATGAGGCGTTTTCCTGATGTCCCAAACAATCGAAAAGGGGATTCATCAGAGAAAATAACTTTACCCCAGTCCTCAGCAGTCCACTGCCTGTACCTTTTGCAGAATATCAGTCTGTCCATGATGTTTTTTCTCGAGAGAAGTGGCTTCTTTGCTGCCCTCCATGAGACCAGGCCTTGCTCCAAGAGTCTCCGCCTCACAGTGCGTGCAGATGCACTCACACCTGCCTGCTGCCATTCCTGAGCAAGCTCTGCACTGCTGGTAGCCCGATCCCGCAGCTGAAACACTTTTAAGAGACGGTCCTGGCGCTTGCTGGTCTTTCTTGGGCGCCCTATAGCCTTTTTGGCAACAATGGAACCTCTCTCCTTGAAGTTCTTGATGATGCGATAGATTGTTGACTGAGGTGCAATCTTTCTAGCTGTGATACTCTTCCCTGTTAGGCCATTTTTGTGCATTGCAATGATGACTGCACGTGTTTCTTTAGAGATAACCATGGTTAACAGAAGAGAAACAATGATGCCAAGCACCAGCCTCCTTTTAAAGTGTCCAGTGGTGTCATTCTTACTTAATCATGACAGATTGATCTC
Organism: Oophaga sylvatica; assembly: GCA_033576555.1. Taxonomy (NCBI): domain Eukaryota; kingdom Metazoa; phylum Chordata; class Amphibia; order Anura; family Dendrobatidae; genus Oophaga; species Oophaga sylvatica. Next base: position 377,007,882 of record JARQOD010000003.1, on the reverse strand, counting down.
CAGCCATGTTCTCATCAACACTCACACCTGTGTTAATGGAGCAATCACTGAAAAGAGGTTAGCTGGTCCTTTTAAGGCAGGGCTGCAATGATGTTGAAATGTGTTTTGGGGGATAAAGTTAATTTTCTAGCCAAATATTGACTTTGCAAGTAATTGCTGTTAAGCTGATCACTCTTTATAACATTCTGGAGTATATGCAAATTGCCATTAGAAAAAGTGAAGCAGTAGACTTTGTAAAAATTAATATTTGTGTCATTCTCAAAACTTTTGGCCATGACTGTACAGTTGGGTCTTAAAAACCTGCTTACAGGTTCCCATTTAAAATGCAGAAGACGCACAGGTTAACGGGTTATTGATTCGTCATTCTTGGATGGTTTATCTCATTTCTTCATTTACGATGAATTATTTACTCTACAGACTGTGGGCAGCAGAAGAGGAGCAGCAGGATCATCGGCGGCACTGAGGCCAACCTTGGTGAATGGCCTTGGCAAGTGAGCTTGCAGATCCGCACAGAGAGACAATATACGCATGTATGCGGAGGGACAATAATGAACAACCAATATGTGCTATCTGCAGCTCACTGCTTCACCGGGTAAATAGAAGACGCAATATTTTGATTCAATACTATAAATATGCACTACGGGAAGGGATTGTGATGTACATACAACGCCATTGATTCATTTTGATTTTTCATGTGCAATCAGCCGACTTAATTGCGCCTAAGACTTCATTCAGACTGTTGTAATGTATCCCCGTATTATACACTTAGAACCAATCGCCTTTTGAGGTCTACATCCTATCAAACTTTGGAGCACCGTGTTATTAGGCACATGACATTTTTTGGATGTGCTTGCGTTTAGGTTTTCAAGGGTTTAGGTGGAGACTAAGAGTTTCTTTTAGGTTGTGATCAAGAGAATTTTTAGGTGGTGATCGAGAGCCTCCTTTAGGTGGTGATTGAGAGCCTCCTTTAGGTGGCGATCGAGAGCCTCTTTTAGGTGGTGATGGAAAACCGCCTTTAGGTAATGATCGAGAGCTGCCTTTAGGTGGTGATTGAGAGCCTCCTTTAAGTGGCGATGGACAGCTGCCTTTAGGTAATGATCGAGAGCTGCCTTTAGGTGGTGATTGAGAGTCTCCTTTAGGTGGTGATTGAGAGCCTCCTTTAGGTGGTGATTGAGAGTCTGCTTTAGGTGGTGATTGAGAGCCTCCTTTAGGTGGTGATTGAGAGCCTCCTTTATCCTTTAAGTGGTGATGGAGAGCTGACTTTAGGTAATGATCGAGAGCCGCCTTTATGTGGTGATTGAGAGTCTCCTTTAGGTGGTGATTGAGAGCCTCCTTTAGGTGGTGATTGAGAGCCTCCTTTAGGTGGTGATTGAGAGTCTCCTTTAGGTGGTGATTGAAAAATCGCCTTTAGGTGGTGATCTAGAGCCTCCTTTAGATGGTGATGGAGAGCCTCCTTTGGTCACAACAAGTCCTGGCGTGGTTGTAGGTCCAATGACCCAAACTAATGGCCTCTTAGGGATCTATGTCCAAAACATTAAATGAAAGGAAAGACAACCTCATGTGTTCCCTTTTGTCTCTTTTAGAAAAAGTTTTTCGTGTTGTACCTGGATGAAAAAGAGGAACAGAATAGAGTATCAAGTATTGGCAGAAATGATAGAAGTCGATATTGACCCTATAAAGATCTTTGACACATAACTTAGGACAAAAGCCAAACCAGAATCTTCTCCAAAAGGAAAAGACCCCCATATGCAGACAACTGTTTTGGGATTCTTAACTCTCATCAGTGCAAAATGGCACCAGGTCTTCCTATGCTGACGTCGTGCTCTTAACAAGGAGTACAGTTACCTCCCACAACTTTGTCAAAGACCCTTCACCCAGCCAACCAGTTTTTTACATTTCACTGATGAGGAGCAAGAATGCCAAAACAGCTGTCTGTAAATGGAGATCTTTTCATTTTGGAGTAAAGTGTGGTTTGGCTTTATATCTAAAGTCATGTGGCAAAGCTTTTTATAGGGTCAATATTGACTTCTATGATTCTTATCTCCATTAGGTGACACTAAAGATCCTATCCTCTTCTTCTTGGAAGTATTTCTTACAGCTGTAGAGCTCATTCAAACGTCCGTGCAAATCGCTCCGAGGTCCGACCGCAATACATCGACTGGTTGTGGGTCTCCCGACTGTGGAGTGACAGCTTCATATATTTCTATAAGGCTGTCATGCTCGGGTGGAGAGAGCCGTGGCCAGCCCATACATTGTGGTCCGTCCAATTAGCATTAGCAAGTATCTTTAAAGGGCCGATATTATTTTCTTCTTTGAAAAGGCTGTGTGCACACTTTATTTTTTCCTTTTCTTTTAAGTCTTTTGCATGAATTCATTGATTAAACAAGTCATATTTCTCCCAACAGTAAAGAGCCCCTTCACTACTGGAGGATAGTGACCGGCACGGTCAATCTGGCTGAGTACGGCACCGTGTCGTCTATCGCGGCTGTGATTAGACATGAGAACTATAACGATCGCACGGATGACTTTGATGTGGCCTTGCTGAAATTAACTAACCCGTTTAGTTTCACAGGTAAAAGAAAAAAAATAGATATTTGTGTTGCGCTCTTTATTTCCAGGTAAAACATGAATGCAACCAGATCGATACTGTTGGATATTCTCAATGTCAACAATACCCAGTAATTGATTTATTTGCACGTGGTGCTCGATATTGCGGCGTTTGTAGCAAATATAATTCAGAATTTTACTAAGTGTCAAAATATGATTCCTAGGTGTTTATTTTATTCTTTACATGCCTGGTATGTGCCATAGTGTCACGTATGAGTGTCCGTACTATTCGACATACCAGTGGCTCTCGTGGCTGGAGGGATGCTCTCCACTCTATGCCTTAGATGGATGCCGGCATCATTGTACACATCATTTCAGATATTTAGGTCGCATTCATTTATACAATGAACCAGGGCCGGTTTTAGGTAAAGTGGGGCCCTAGGCAAAGTTTAAAATGGGGGCCCAAATGCAAACATATTGCACATCACACAGAAGCATTTCGGTTGTATTTACATGCGCTGAGTTCAGGACACTAAATGAGTGTGATCGACAATATTAAAGTCGTTCAACACTTGTTTCCGGCCTCTTTCCATAGTCTGAGAAAGAATGATGGGGACAGAATGATCACTAATGGATCACTAACAGATAGCCATACAGTGTCATGTTATCAGCAGCACATCTACAATTTACACCCCATAGTCCTCCATATAATATAATGTGCCCCATAGTCCTCCATATAGTATAATACACCACCAGTCATCCATGTAGTACAATTCCCTTCCCATAGTATAATGCACCCCATAGTTTTTCATATAGTACAATGTATTCTCCATAGTCCTCGATACAGTATAATGCAACCACTCCACACATAATGCAGCCACCCCACAGAGTATAATGCAGCCACCCCACACAATATAATGCAGCCCCCCTCTTACAGTATAATGCAGCCCCTCCATAGAATATATGGCAGTACCATGGTATACAGCACACAGCACCACATGGTATACAGCACACAGCCCCACATGGTATACAGCACACAGCCCCACATGGTATACAGCACACAGCCCCACATGGTATACAGCACACAGCCCCACATGGTATACAGCACACAGCCACACATGGTATACAGCCCACATGGTATACAGCACTCAGCCCCACATGTATACAGCACTCAGCCCCACATGGTATACAGCACTCAGCCCCACATGGTATACAGCACTCAGCCCCACATGTATCAGCACACAGCCCCACATGGTATATAGCACACAGCCCCATGGTATACAGCACACAGCCACACATGGTATACAGCACTCGCACCACATGGTATACAGCACTCAGCCCCACATGGTACACAGCACACAGCCCCACATGGTATACAGCACACGCCCCACATGGTATACAGCACACAGCCCCACATGGTATACAGCACTCAGCCCCACATGGTATACAGCACTCAGCCCACATGGTATATAGCACACAGCCCCACATGGTATATAGCACACAGCCCCACATGGTATACAGCACACAGCCCCACATGGTATACAGCACACATCCCAACATGTTATACAGCCCCACATGGTATACAGCCCACATGGTATACAGCCCCACATGGTATACAGCCCCACATGGTATACAGCACACAGCCCCACATGGTATACAGCACACAGCCCCACATGGTATACAACACACATCCCAACATGTTATACAGCCCCACATGGTATACAGCACACAGCCCCACATGGCATACAGCACTCAGCCCCACATGGTATACAGCCCCACATGGTATACATGCACACAGCCCCACATGGTATACAGCACTCAGCCCCACAGGTATACAGCACTCAGCCCCACATGGTACACAGCACACAGCCCCACATGGTATACAGCACACAGCCCCACATGGTATACAGCACACAGCCACACATGGTATACAGCACTCAGCCCCACATGGTATACAGCACTCAGCCCCACATGGTATATAGCACACAGCCCCACATGGTATATAGCACACAGCCCCACATGGTATACAGCACACAGCCCCACATGGTATACAGCACACATCCCAACATGTTATACAGCCCCACATGGTATACAGCCCCACATGGTAAACAGCCCCACATGGTATACAGCACACAGCCCCACATGGCATACAGCACTCGCCCACATGGTATACAGCAACAGCCCCACATGGTATACAACCACCCCACATGTATACAGCCCCACATGGTATACAGCACACAGCCCCACATGGATACAGCACTCAGCCCCACATGGTATACAGCACCCCACATGGTATACAGCCACCCCAGCCCCACATGGTATACAGCACTCAGCCCCACATGGTAACAGCACTCAGCCCACATGGTACACAGCACACAGCCCCACATGTATACAGCACACAGCCCCACATAGTATACAGCACACAGCCACACATGGTATACAGCCCCACATGGTATACAGCACTCAGCCCCACATGGTATAAGCACCAGCCCCACATGGTATAAGCACCAGCCCCACATGGTATACAGCACCAGCCCCACATGGTAACAGCACACACCCACATGTTATACAGCCCCACATGTATACAGCACACAGCCACACATGGTATACAGCACCAGCCCACATGGATACAGCACTCAGCCCCACATGGTAACAGCAGCCCCACATGGTATACAGCACACAGCCCCACATGGTATACAGCACCAGCCCCACATGGTATACAGCCCCCATGGTAACAGCACCAGCCCCACATGGTATAGCACACAGCCCCACATGGTATAAGCACCAGCCCCACATGGTATACAGCACACAGCCCACATGTATACAGCACCACCCACATGTTATACAGCCCCCTCAGCCCCACATGGTAACAGCCCACATGTCCCACATGGTAACAGCACACAGCCCCACATGGATACAGCACACAAAGCCCCACATGTATACAGCACACAGCCCACATGGTATACAGCCTCAGCCACAGATCAGCCCCACATGGTATACAGCACACAGCCCCACATGGTATACAGCACTCAGCCCACATGGTATCAGCACCAGCCCACATGGTAATAGCAACAGCCCCACATGGTATAAGCACACAGCCACACATGGTATACAGCACCAGCCCACATGGTATAACAGCCCACATGGTATACAACACCAGCCCCACATGGTAACAGCACCAGCCCCACATGGTAACAGCACACAGCCCCACATGGTATAAGCACACAGCCCCACATGGTATACAGCACCAGCCCACATGGTATACAGCACTCAGCCCACATGGTATACAGCACACCCACATGTATATAGCACACAGCCCACATGGTATACAGCACACAGCCCACATGGTATACAGCATCACACCACATGTATACAGCACTCAGCCCCCATGGTATAACAGCCCACATGGTATACAGCCCCACATGGTATACAGCACACAGCCCCACATGTATACAGCACCAGCCCCACATGGTATCCACACACCCACATGTTATACACACCCACATGGTATACAGCACACAGCCCACATGGTATACAGCACTCAGCCCCACATGGTATACAGCCCACATGTATACAGCACCAGCCCCACATGGTATACAGCACTCAGCCCACATGGTATACAGCACTCAGCCCCACATGGTACACAGCACACAGCCCCACATGGTATACAGCACACAGCCCCACATGGTATACAGCACACAGCCACACATGGTATACAGCACTCAGCCCCACATGGTATACAGCACTCAGCCCCACATGGTATATAGCACTCAGCCCCACATGGTATATAGCACACAGCCCCACATGGTATACAGCACACAGCCCCACATGGTATACAGCACACAGCCCCACATGGTATACAGCACACATCCCAACATGTTATACAGCCCCACATGGTATACAGCCCCACATGGTATACAGCCCCACATGGTATACAGCACACAGCCCCACATGGCATACAGCACTCAGCCCCACATGGTATACAGCCCCACATGGTATACAGCACACAGCCCCACATGGTATACAGCACTCAGCCCCTCATGGTATACAGCCCCACATGGTATACAGCACACAGCCCCACATGGTATACAGCACTCAGCCACACATGGTATACAGTACTCAGCCCCACATGGTATATAGCACACAGCCTCACATGTTATACAGCACTCAGCCCCACATGATATACAGCACACAGCCCCACATGGTATATAACACCCCCTCCCCTTCCTAGAATGGCCCCCATAGTCCAGTACTCATTGTTACAATAAAAAAAACAAAAAAAAAACACACACTCCTCACCTCTCCTCGTGCCCGCGCTGCTCCTGGCTGTCTCCTGGCTCAGCCAGCAATACCTGGTACATAGTGAGTGCGCGATGACATCATCGCGCTCCCGCTGTGTCAGAGGCAGAGCGGGGAATGATGGGAGAGGGAGCGCCAGCTGATGCTCTCTCCTCCATCATTGCTTTGAACTGTACCGGCATCTATGACATCTATGACGCCAGTATAGTTCAATGTGGCAGCGGGGGAAATCGGCGCTGGGGGCAGGCAGGTCCCCTGCCTCACAGGCCCCATAGTGGCTGTGTGATGTGCCGCTAGCTGGGGTGCCCCTGGGGGAATGGGGGCCCTAGGCAGCTGCCTGGTCTGCCTGCCCCTAATGCCGGCCCTGCCTGGGGCTATAATACTATGTGGAAGTCTATTTATGGGGCCATCATGCTATGTGAAGGACTATTTATGTGACCATCATACTATGTGAAGGACTATTTATGGGACCATCATACTATGTGGAGAGCTATTTGTGGGGCCATGATACTATGTGGAGGATGATTTGTTGGGCCATCATACTATGTGGAGGTCTATTTGTAGAGCCATCATGCTATGTGAAGGACTATTTGTGGGACCATCATACTATGTGGAGGGCTACTTGTGGGGCCATCATACTATGTGGAGGATGATTTGTTGGGCCATGATACTAGGTGGAGGACTATTTGCGGATCCATAATACTATGTGGAGGTCTATTTGTAGGGCCATCATGCTATATGAAGGACTATTTATGGGACCATCATACTATGTGGAGGGCTACTTGTGGGGCCATCATACTATGTGGAAGATGATTTGTTGGACCATCATACTATGTGGAGGACTATTTGTGGATCCATCATACTATGTGGAGGTCTATTTGTAGGGCCATCATGCTATGTGAAGGACTATTTATGGGACCATCATACTATGTAGAAGGCTACTTGTGGGACCATCATACTATGTGGAGGATGATTTGTTGGGCCATCATACTATGTGGAGGACTATTTGTGGATCCATAATACTATGTGGAGGGCTATTTGTGGGGCCATAATGCTATTTGTGGGGCTACCATGCTATGTGTGGGATCATCATACTATTTGGAGGGTTATGTGGGGACCATCGAGCTACTTGGTGAGCCATCATACTACTTGGAGTGCTATGAAGGGCATTATACTTTGTGGAGAGTTGTGCGGAGGGCAATATACTGAGTGGAGGGTTGTGTGGGGACCTTTTTACTATCCGGAGGGCTATGTATCCATTATACTGTTTGGAGTGCTAGTTAGGGCCATTACAGTGTGTGGGAACACTAAGAGGCTTCTATAGGGGCAAAATTACTTTGTAGGGAATGCAAAATTGTAGTATATGCACCAGTGTGCCCCCGCCAAATATTTTTTCCTTGAGTGGGCCCAATTAGGACTTTTGCTATGGTGCCCCATAATTTCTATCTACGCCCCTGTTTCTGCTGCATCTTTAATAATAAGTTACTTGTGCAAATTCTGCGCCTAAAGTTTTAAAACTTTGCAGAATCATTTATGAAAAATAATTTGATTTCCTCTTGATCTTTCTTCTAGCTGTGGTTCAGCCCGCCTGCCTTCCAATGAGCCGGCAGACGTTTAACCCCAACACCCAATGCTGGATTAGCGGCTTTGGAAAAACTGTCGCCTCTTCAAGTAAGTAACATGAAATAACAGTGGTACAAGTGGTCAGACATCTTTCATAAACCAATTCATATGTATGCGGAGGCATTATATTATATGGAGTGCTATGGAGGCCATTATACAGTGTGGAAGGTTGTGCAGGGGTCATTCCTTACCCTCCCCAAGTCAAGAGTGCATGTGTATAGGGTCTATCGACCCTTCCCAAATTGAGCGTGCATGGGTAAGTGAGCTTCCCAATCTTCCCCAAATTAAATATGAATGTGAATGTGGCCTCCCGAACTTCTCCAAGTTGAGAGTGCATGTGTGTGAAGACTCCTGACCCTCCTCGAGTGGAAAGTGCATGTGTATGGGATCTTCTGACCCTCCCTGAATCGAAAGTGCATGTGCATGGGGGCTTCCCAATCCTCACCGATTGAGAGTACATGTGTATGAGGTCTACTGAACCTCCCCAAATTGGGAGTGCATGTGTATGGGCTCTCCAGACCCTCCCTGAGTTGGGAGTGCATGTGCATGGCTTCTACTGACCCTCCCCGAGTTGGGAGTTTATATGTATGTATGGGGTCTCCTGACCATCATCGAGTTGGGAGTGCATGTGTATGGCGGTCTCCCGACCCTCCCTGTGTTGGGAGTGCATGTGAAAGGGGGGTCTCCCGACTCTCCCTGTGTTGGGAGTGCATGTGTATGGGGTCTCTCGACCCTCCCTGTGTTGGGAGTGCATGTGTATGGGGGTCACCTGACCCTCCCCGAGTTGGGAGTGCATGTGTATGGTGGTCTCCCGACCCTCCCTGTGTTGGAAGTGCAAATGTATGTGGTTTCCTGACCATCCTCAAGTTGGGAGTGCATGTGTATGGGGGTCTCCCACCCTCCCTGAGTTGGGAATGCATGTGTATGGGGGTCTCCCGACCCTCCCTGTGTTGGGAGTGCATGTGTATGGTGTCTCCCGACCCTCCCTGTGTTGGGAGTGCATGTGTATGGGGGTCACCCAACCCTCCCCGAGTTGGGAGTGCATGTGTATGGGCTTTCCTGACTATCCCCGAGTTGGGAGTGCATGTGCATGGGGGCCTCCCTACCCTCCCCAAGATGGGAGCGCATGTGTATGGGTGTCTCCCACCCTCCCTGAGTTGGGAATGAATGTGTATGGGGGTCTCCCAACCCTCCCTGTGTTGGGAGTGCATGTATATGGGGTCTCCCGACCCTCCCTGTGTTGGGAGTGCATGTGAATGGGTGTCTCCCACCCTCCCTGAGTTGGGAATGCATGTGTATGGGGGTCTCCCGACCCTCCCTGTGTTGGGAGTGCATGTGTATGGAGTCTCCCGACCCTCCCTGTGCTGGGAGTGCATGTGTATGGGGGTCACCTGACCGTTCCCGTGTTGGTAGTGCATGTGTATGGGTCATCCGACCCTCCCTTTGTCGAGTGTGTATGGAGTGTTGGGTGAGATAACTATTTGGTCAACCACTATCTGAGGTGTATGGTCATGTTAAGAACAGGCCGATAATTAAAAGTAATCTCCATGTTTTGTGTATTGCAGAGGACACGTCCCCGGTGCTGATGAACACAGAGGTGTCTATTATCAGCACTCCTGTGTGTAACAGTACGAGTGTTTACAATGGTGACATTACTAACAGGATGATGTGTGCCGGCGACCTCCGGGGTGGAAGAGATTCCTGCCAGGTACGTACTGCAAGCGGATGACCTCGGACGTGCAACTGCAAAAAGAGCGAATAGAGACTGCACCAGGCCAGCCTCTTCTACCTACCGTCTCCTCTAATATTCCCCTGTTTTTTGGGACAAAGGCAAGAACAGAGACCGAGCACCACAAGTCTCCGTCCAAACTGCACCGATGGTCCCTGACTATCCACAGAACATAACTTCTCCCATCATTGCATGTCAAGTTGCTGATTCTTTTTGTTTTTCTCTTTTTTTCAATTTTACTATTGTTTTTGCTTACACCTAATATAAAGAGCCCGATTCATCATTGCACTTGCACCATTTTTTTAATCAATTTTTTGTGTTTTTCATTCTTCTTTTAATTTAAAGTCAATTTTATGTGTTTGACTGTTTTTTTTATCCAAAAAAGGAAAATTGGCCACAAAGCACATAGTGCATGGAAAATATCCTTTTATTTAGTATCCATTAAAATTTAAAGGGCATTGTGACGAAACAGTGTTTGACGCGTTTTCGACCTTAAGATCTTATTCGTAACATTGTATCAACACCACAATGCCCTTTGAATTTTAATGGATATTAACTAAAAGAATACCAAAGTTTTCACTTAAATTGGATTGGGGCCAATTTTCTTTTTTTGAATACTTTGTCCTGATAAGCCAATAGGCCTGCTGCCATTACAGTACTATGTGATTGTGAAAATACCTGAAGTGTTGAGCTAATAACCGACTTTTTTTGTCTTGCTTTTTTTTGTTTGTCACTGTGCGCATGGTTTGAGATTTCCAGATGTTTTTGACTAGTTCATCAATTACAACTTTTTAATAAGGTGCAAAATTTTGCGCAAATGTTCTCCAGCCCTACATTGGAGTGATTTTTTTGTACGCTAGCTATTTTGGTGCAAATTTTGGATTATTCTCAAAACTTTGACTTTGGCGCAAATGTTTTGATGAATTTGACACAATAAATATCAATGAAAACCACAAGCCAAAAAAGTAAAGTGACATACTAAAGTGCTAAGCTTAAAGAGTTTATTTTTTGGGCTCGTAAGGTTTATTTTTCGGGCCCCTACTCATGAACAGATATGCTCCAGGATGATGTGGACTAAAATAATGGCCAGATAAAGAGTAGAGAAAGCAATGTTATATACTCTAAATATACAGTCATTTTGTGCAGTGTACATGAGCCTATACTTTCTGTCAATTGTTTTCAGGGGGACAGTGGAGGACCCCTGGTTTGTATGCAGGGGGATCGTTGGTACTTGGCCGGGGTGACAAGTTGGGGCACTGGATGTGGACAGCCTAATAAACCTGGAGTGTATACTCGTGTTACTGAGATCCTGCCATGGATATACAACAAAATGGAGGTAAGTAACAACACTTTTAAGAAGAAAGTGTCCTGCTCCTGGGTTCGAACCTTTGAGTCTGCGTTTTGTGGTTGGCTTCTCTGTCCGCGAAGCCGCAGCAAACACACTTTTTCTGCGGGTGTTTAGGTTTTGTAATTCTGGCTGTAGCCTGTTTAGCATAGCACAGGTGTTTTCATTTGTCTGGTCTATCACCTTTCAGGTGCAGTCTTATATTCTTTCCCCTGCTGAAATTTCCCGCTGGTGATAGTCTCATGTGGATGTTCAACTTTAGTTTAAAACAATTCAGTGAAATACCAGCTAGGGTTTATCTCTTAGCTAATTCTGTTCGTTATGCTGCACCTATCTTCTGCTTTCTTTTAGGAAAAGTAGGCAGCATATTATCTAACACTACGTACCTAATACTTTATTTTGTATTTTGCAGTTTAGTTTACTCACTCTGGGATCTTTCATTTTTCTCAGCACACTTTCCCTTTGCTGGTAATTCACACTCTGCTCTGCACTCTGGTTCTTTAGGAGGAACGTGAAGTGCTTTGCAGCCTTTCAGGCAGCATAGGTCTGAGCTGCCATCTTTTAGTCTGTGGTTAGGGCTATCTTACCAGGTACCACTTGTGACTACGGGGTGAGGATCTTTAGTGTGTACAGGAACCGGAAGGGTCAATGGCAGTTTTTAGCTATTCTAGTGAGTTGCTTCACTAGCATAACAGAAAGTTAAAAAAAATCGAAATATTTTATTAGGCAAAAATCTAGAAATATCTTCACAAGTGAGAAGGAAGCCCCTATAATCCAGTAGCCATATTTCCTTGGCGGCAACTAATTTCCATTTTGAACAAAAGATCGGGCTGATATTCGGCATGTCTGACCTATTTTTCCCCCAATATAGGCCGAAATCTATAGGTTTGTTTGACCATAATCAAATGTGCATGGCCGCCCTAAGTATGGCTTTACATGTATTGTCACAAAACGAATCCATCCAGTACTCCATGTAAAATCTTCAGTACTAATTACTAATACTAAAAGCATAAAGTAGCATCAATTAAAATCTATATTTGGCTCAAAATTAGGTTTTTACATTTTTGTTACTATGTGTTAGGGCTAATAATGTATAGAGGATTTTAGACCAAGTTCTGGATGCACCTGCTGGTTCATTGTTCCGCACACCAGCACAGCATTGGCCCGGAGGAGCGATACAGCAGATTTGTTATTATTATTTATTGATCGTGATTTAAAATGTAGAATTTTCTATCCACCTGCATCAATAACTAGTAATAGGAATCAAGTTTTGGAGGAATTTGTGATCATCAATAACCGTCTTTTTACAGATGGAGAGGAATCGGTGACCCTAAAAGTGCAGTGGAGGAAGAGGACGCACTTCACTGTGGCACAGAAGAACTACAGTAGAGGGGAATAAAGTGAGGAGGGGGATTTATAAGACGTGGACACATAGTGGGATTCTTTATACTCTGAATCAAAGTGCCATATGAAGAAATAACCAAGAGTCGGAGGCGAGGAAGTGTGCAAGATTATATACTGTAGGCAGAATGGAGACGGCAAAAGATTTGCAATCGTCTAACAGTCTGTATCTAGGATTTTAGTTTTTCTCTTGGATGTAAAAACAAAAAAATAAGGTTTAGATCCAAACTTTAAAATTCTGAGAAGGAAAATCCCTCGCTCTGGAGGACCCACTGAGATCGTGCATTACACAGAAGCTTGTTGATTTCACCTGGGACTGTGCAATATTTAATTTCCCCAGAAGTGGAACTGCACAGAAATTTGACCCTTGTTTTATCGCTGATCGTCAGCAAGAGAATGCTAGCAAAATAAGGACTGAAATGCAGACTACCTCTCTATGTATTGACGATTGGAGTTGGAAACGATTGCAGAACAAGACATTGATGCAAGGCAAAGCTGGAAAGAGTTAGGGAAAATTGCAATATGGCAGCATGAAGTTAGGGAAGGAGTGATCTGGAAGCTCTGAAAGTTAGCTCAGGGGGTCTGGTGCAAAGAAGAACATGGTTCGCAATGGTTTGGCCCATATTGGATATGAATATATATGTGGATAGTAGTATATCACAAGTCTTGGAGGAATGCTATTGCCGTTGTCATAATGATAAGACTCTTAGATTCCAAGTAATCCATCTGCAACTAAACAGACTGCAAAGTGTTCAGCGTCTCGCCATATCGTGTGCAGATTACTTGAACTTCTGTATCCTGTATATTAATAGTAAATATGATTAAATTAATTATGTTTTGTGAAATCTGTAATAAATGTATTTTCATAAATGCCTTGGCGTTGCAATTCTGCGTTGGTCGTCTTTTCGCTTATAGTTTTATCATGAAATTGCTGTTATGCACAATCATTAGTGTACATAAAACCCTTAAAAATCGTATTTTATTAAGTTTAGCTAAAACTGCACCCAAAACCCTAGGGCATTATGAGAATCTAAGATCATAACAGCTCGGTACAGTTCTTATATATATATATATATATATATATATATATATACCCTACTTACATAGCAAGTGATCAGGGTGTCGATCTCATCACTTATTTGTATCTACAACACTTCCTGGGAAAAAAGATGTTTTGGAAAAGAAATTCCTTTTTTTTTATGCATTCAGATTCTAGCTGAGTCATATTTATTCAGGATTAGTTATCCCAGGTACTATCACATGATTGTATCACAATGGGCATACCATCATCCTGCATCTAATATCCGTCATTACTTTTTGTGCCTGATGATCCTGCACATGGAGAAACACGTTGAGGCATGAGATGTAGAGACTGACATCATAAAAGAACAACTAAACGATAAGTCTTTAATCTTTTATTGGGTGTGCTTGTATTACTATAGAATAGGATTACTTTGTCTAGAATAGAATGTTATTTACCCTAGCATCAAGGGAATAATAGGGCAAGTAAGGGCGAGCCACCGTGGAGCGGGGCGCCAAACCTCGTATAATAGGGTGCCGACCTCTGCTGCTAAGCAGAGACAGCCTCGTGGAATATAGGGTTGAATAGTCCCAATAATTGTGATAATACCTGGGATAACTAATCCTGAATGTATATGACACAGCCATGATTCGAATGCATACAAAAAATGTCATTGTATCTTTGTATAATCTATAATATAACGCTGGGAGCGTCACTCTGTCTGAAGCCTTTATAGACTTTGCAAGCGCAACGCGCCTGCGCAGTCTTGCTCCAGGCAGAAGACGGCATCCAGTGGTGAGGACTGTGTATGGCGCCGGAGATTGCGGTGTGCGTAGACACTGGATGCATACCGCGATCTCCGGCGCCATACCTACATACTTACCTGACCAGGAGGAGCGTTGCCGCGGCGCTTCTCTTGCCGGAGACAGGGCCGGAGTGCGCTTCGGAATCGCGCTTGCACATAGCGCTATCTGGCGCCATTTTACTGAAGACACATTTGCAGTGTGTCTTCAGCAATATGGCGCCGGACAGCGCGGTATGGGCATGCGCGTACTCTGGCGCCACACTCCTCCAGCCTCCGGAAGAACGAGACAGAGCTGGAGCACAGAGAAGAAAGGTGAGCATAATTTTTTTTTTTTGTATGTGTACAGTTTAATAGGGATGAAGGGGACCATTCATATCAGTATACGGGGTGAGAGGTAGCATGCATATGAGGATAGAGGGGTGAGGGGACCATGCATACCAGAATAGAGGACTGAGGGGGCCATGCATATCAGGATTGGGGGGTGAGGGGACCATGCATTCCAGGATTGGGGGGTGAGGGGGCCATGGATTCCAGAATTGGGGGTGAGAGGACCATGCATTCCAGGATAGGAGAGTGAGGGAACCATGCATACCAGGTTTGGGGGTGAGGGGACCATCCATTCCAGGATTGGGGGGTGAGAGGACCATGCATTCTAGGATAGGGGGGTGAGGGAACCATGCATATCAGGATTGGGTTGAGGGGACCATGCATACCAGGATAGGGGGGTGAGGGGGCCATGCATGCCAGGATAGGGTGGTGAGGGGACCATGCATACCAGGATAGGGGGGCAAGAGGACCATGCATACCAGTATAGGGGATGAGGGGACCATGCATACCAGGATTGGGGGTGAGGGTACCATGCATACCAGGATTGGGGATGAGGGGACCATGCATACCAAGATTGAGGGGTGAGGGGGTACCAAACATCCTACGATAGGGATGAGGGGGACCATGCATGCCAGGATTGGGGGGTGAGGGGACCATGCATATCTGGATTGGGAGGTGAGGGGACCATGCATACCAGGATTGGGGGGTGAGGGGACCATGCATACCTGGATTGGGAGGTGAGGAGACCATGCATACCAGGATGCGGGGGTGATAGAACCATGCATACCAGGATAGGGGGGTGAGAGAACCATGCATACCAGGATTGGGGGTGAGAGGACCATGCATATTAGGATTAGGGGTGAGGGGACCATGCATATCAGGATTGGGGGTGAGGAGTACCATGCATACCAGGATAGGGGGGAGAGGGGATGTAATGTATGTAGTACAGTTCATATAGCGTCTTGTGCTTGGGTGCGATGAAAACACAGGAGTCACAGGTTTGATATAGAAAAGTCCTGTATTACTTCATACAAGTTGGCAGAAATAGTCACACAGTTTGCAGACACAGAAACAGGAGACACAGCAGGCCAGAGTAATCCAAGCTCAGCAATCACTCTCCAATACAGATTCAGGATCTTCTTCTCTGTTACCGTAAGTCCATGCAAACGTGGGTCTTTCAAAGAGCAGGGTTCAGAGTCCACAAGTGCTTCAGAGTTCCTCAGTAGGAATAGCTGGAGTACAAGGTCCAAGGCTTACAGGAGTCAAGTCACAGGTTCACTGCAGGCTAGATTCTGAAGCACTGATTGCTCAGCTGTGGCTGCTTAAGAAGCAAAGGAGAGAATCAGGGCGGGAACATGCAAGCTGGAAACTCCATTTTGACTGAGGGCAAGATAGCTGCAGCAAGACAGAAAGTAAAATGACTGACGAACAAACTGAGTTTCAGGAATATATACATAGAACCTTACATTACTCCCCCCTTAAGGACAACCTCCGGATGACCTCAGACCAGGCTTGTGTGGGTACCTCTGATGAAACTGACGGAGCAAGCGAGGAGCATTAACGTTATTGACCGGTTCCCATGAGTTGTCCTCCACTGGGTAGCCCTGCCATTTAATCAGATATTGTAACTGATTTCTATACAACCTGGAATCTAAAATCCTTTCCACCACAAATTCTTCCTGACCATCGACCAGCACTGGGTCAGGGCAAGGAGAGGAACGTCCAGGAAACGTATTGGGTGTCGCAGCCTTTAGTAGGGATACATGAAAGACAGGGTGGATTCTCATAGTTCTGGGCAGTTGAAGACGACAAGCAACGGCACTTATAATTTTACTGATTTTATAGGGTCCAATGTACTTATGTCCCAACTTAGACGATGGAATCCTTAACTTAAGATTTCTGGTTGACAGCCAGACCAAGTCTCCTACCTTGAAAGCTGGTGCAGGTTTACGAAATTTATCTGCTGCTTTCTTGTACCTTTCTTGAGCCGATTCCAGATTTTCCTTTAGAAGATCCATATTCTTCTGTAAAGACGTGATTCTTTCAGCCACTGCTGGTAAAGGCGTTTCTATGGGAAATCGTGGTAGAATGTTAGGATGATAACCTAGATTAGAGTAAAAAGGAGACTGTTTAGTGGAGGCACTCTGAGAGTTGTTATACGAGAACTCAGCTAATGGAAGTAGATCCACCCAATCATCCTGTAGGTGGCAGATAAAGCAGCGGAGATACTGCTCCAGGGTTTGATTGGTTCGTTCGGTCTGTCCATTAGTCTGGGGATGAAAAGCAGAAGAAAGGTTTACTTTAATGTCCAATGCTGCACAGAAATTTTGCCAAAACCTAGAAGTGAATTGCACCCCTCGATCCGAAATAACCTCATCCGGTACTCCATGTAAGCGAAACACATCTTTAATCATCAAATCTGATGTATGTTTTGCAGTGGGTAAGCCGACACAAGGGATAAAATGAGCTGCCTTTGTTAGACGGTCAACCACCACTAGAATGGTGTTCTTCCCCTGAGAGGTTGGTAACTCCACAATGAAGTCCATAGAAATGGATCCCCACGGGCGGGACGGGGTGGGAAGAGGCTGTAACAGACCAGTTGGTGAGGAGCGAGGTGTTTTGCATCTTGCACAGACCTCACATGAAGTGACATAATTCAAAACATCCTTCCTGCAAGTGGGCCACCAAAAGAAACGAGAAAGAAATTCCTGTGTCTTTAGAATTCCTCTATGCCCAGCTATCTTGGAATCGTGAATGAGTTGCAATACTCTCAATCTGACTGTCTCAGGAATATACAGACGTTGTCCCTGAATCCACACACCATTCTTAAAGACAAGACTTACGTCCCTTGGGGGTTGTGCCAAAAAGGAATCCGCATGGTATGCTTCCTTGATGTCCTTAAGTAGGTCTTGATTATGAATTACTCCTAGGAATCTAGAGTCAGGAAGAATAGTCTTAGGAGGAGTAATTGGACGTGTCTCTGCTGAGTAAATCCTAGAGAGTGCATCAGCCTTTCCATTGCGCGATCCTGGTCTATAAGAGATGATAAAATTAAATTGGTTTAAGAAAAGATTCCAGCGAGCCTGGCGAGGAGTCAGGCACTTAGCCGACCTGATAAACTCAAGGTTACGATGGTCTGTCAGGACGACTATTTGCTGTGCAGCTCCCTGAAGAAGGTGTCTCCATTCTTTGAAGGCGGCAATAATGGCCAACAACTCTCTATTGCCCACATCGTAGTTCCTCTCAGCCGAAGACAACTGCTGGGAAAAGAAGGCACAGGGATGCAAGACATTCTTCTCACCTGTTTCTCTGAGAGAGTATAGCTCCAACGGCACAGTCTGAAGCATCCACCTCTATTATGAAGGCAAGCTCGGGGTTGGGATGTACTAGGATAGGTGCAGTGGTAAATTTATCTTTTAGACGGGAAAATGCTTCCTGGGCTTGGGGAGTCCAGGAAAACCTAGACTCTTTCCGGGTAAGTTGAGTGATAGGTGACACTACCTCAGAGAAATTTCTAATGAAACGTCTATAGAAGTTGGCAAACCCGATGAAGCGCTGTACCTCCTTCACATTTCTAGGACTTGGCCAATCCTTGATGGCTTGGGTTTTACTTCCATCCATACTAATTCCTTGTGTAGACAGTACATACCCCAGAAATTGAATTTCGGTCCTATGGAATTCACACTTTTCAAGTTTGATGTAAAGATGATTTTGTCTTAGACGTTCCAAGACCATTCTCACATGTCCATGATGTTCCTCTGTGGAGTTAGAAAAAATTAGAATATCATCCAAATAAATCACCACGAATGTATCTAGGAGATCCCTGAAGATGTCATTCACCAAGTGTTGGAAAGTGGCTGGGGCGGTACTCAGACCAAAAGGCATAACTAGATATTCAAAGTGTCCATAGCGTGACCTGAATGCAGTCTTCCATTCATCCCCAGGTCTAATACGGACTAAGTTATAGGCCCCACGAAGATCTAGTTTAGAAAAAATTTTGGCATGTCGCACTCTCTCCAATAACTCAGGGATTAAAGGCAATGGATAACGGTTTCTAATAGTAACCTTATTGAGTTCCCTATAGTCTAGCATGGTCTCAGAGATCCATCTTTCTTCTTTACAAAGAAGATGGGTGCACCTGCAGGAGATGAAGAGGGGCGTATGAAGCCCTTGGCTAGATTTTCATCTATGTAATCCTTTAAAGCCTTTAGCTCGGGCCCCGCCAGGGGGTAGATCTTACCAAAAGGTATCTCTGCTCCAGGCAATAATTCAATTGGACAATCATATGGACGGTGAGGAGGAAGCTGGTCAGTGTTCTTCTTGTCACATAAATCCACATAGTCCTGGTATACAGCTGGTAGTTCAGGGACTGACATGATTCCTTTAGGAACAGAGCAAGCTGAAACTTTTGGACTCATCTGTTTCTCTGGAAAGTGTAATTCCTTGGTCTCCCAGTTAATGGTAGGATTCTGAGCCTGCAGCCATGGTAGCCCTAGAATAATGGGAAAGTGGGGAGAAGAGATAAGCATAAAGGACAGTTTCTCTTGATGATCTTTACCCATAAGAACCCTCAAAGGCTCTGTTTCCTGATCCACTGGTCCAGAGGTCAGCAGGGAGCCATCCACAGTTTCCATCTGTACTGGAGTAGCCTTCTTCACTGAACGTATTCCCTGTTTCAGAGCAAAGGAGACATCCATAAAATTTCCACTTGCCCCTGAGTCGATCATAGCAGAGCTAGACACCCAAGCTGAGTCAACCCAGAGTTTGATGGAAAGAAAGCAATGAGAATTGTTTTTCTTACAACTCAGCTGGGACACCGCTGAGGAAACTTGAAAAATGGCAGCGTTTACACAGTCAACGTCCTCAGA
This sequence comes from Oophaga sylvatica, assembly GCA_033576555.1. Taxonomy (NCBI): domain Eukaryota; kingdom Metazoa; phylum Chordata; class Amphibia; order Anura; family Dendrobatidae; genus Oophaga; species Oophaga sylvatica. Next base: position 376,987,917 of record JARQOD010000003.1, on the reverse strand, counting down.
GGTAACGGAGTTTAAGTCCGAGAAATCAAGATCTGTTGCTGCAGATCTCTCTGGAGCCTGAGGCTCGGACCTGACAGATCCCCTCTCGCAACACTCACAATGAATGAGTGCTGCAGTAGTCTTCCGAGAACGGCTGGGGCAGTTTATAATGAAGTGCCCTGACTTACCACAATAGAAACATAGATTCTCCTTAAAACGATGTTCCTTGCGTGCATCACTAACCCGTCGTTGTAAAGAGTCTACCTGCATGGGTTCAGGTTCAGGTTCCCGTGTAATCCTACTCAAAGGTTCCTTAGCTGGAGAGGAAGGTAGGAAAAGGTTAGTACGATTGCTTTCGAACCATCTCTCTTGCCTGCGTTCAGTCAGACGAGTATCAATACGGATGCAGTAGTTAATAAAGTCACCTAACGCAGTGGGAGGGTCGGCACGAGCAAGTTCATCCTTAATCAGTGGAGATAACCCCTTTCGAAAAATAGATTTTTTGGCGGAACTGTCCCAGGTGGTATCAAGGGCCCATCTCCTGAAATCCAAGGCATATTCAGCTACCGAGTGCTTACCTTGGCGCAAAGCTAACATGGCTGCTTCAGCTGTTGCACCTCGATTGGGGTCATCAAACACCTGCCCCATGGCTGAAATAAAATCATCAAGGTGATTCAAACAATCATCCTCAGTCTCAATCAGAGGGTTTGCCCACATTAAAGCCTTGTTGGTAAGCAACATAATTATAGTAAGCACCTTAGATCGTTCAGTGGGAAATTGTGAAGCATGTGCAGAAAAAAAAAGATTGCATTGATTAATAAATCCCCTGAATTTCTCACGTTCACCGCCAAAACGAAAAGGGGGCAACTTGGGAATCCCAGCACTCGGGCTACGGCAGGAGCCTGGACTCGCCCCTCTAGAACCTCAATCCTGGCTCGCAAATCCTGGGTAGTCTGTCCAACCACTTGCAAATTGTGATTATTGAGGTCCTGTAGATTTGTAAAACGGGTCTTTATATTCTGCAAATCTGCAAGGATATTATCAGTCACTCCGCAAAGTTCCTTTATGCGGGCCTCCATTTTCCAGATCTTTTAAGACAGGATTACTGGAAGAAGAGGAGAGAAAAAAAAACAATAGTGTTCACCTGTGGCAACACTGCAGAGAGAAAAAAAAAATTAAGGGAACTGCTCACCTGGAATGGTTGTGAGAAGTCACAACCACTATCATCACAGAAAGTTTCAACCAGACATCTGATATCCAGAGTTACAGCAGACAAAAAAGAGAAAAGAAAGGAAAAAAAAAAACAATAGTGTTTACCTGTGGTAACACTGCAAAAAGAAAAAACTTAAGGGAATTGCTCACCTGGAATGGTTGTGAGAAGTCACAACCACTGTCATCACAGAAAGTACAACCGGACGTCTGATATCCACAGTACAGCAGACACAGCCTTCCAGACCCAGCAGACACTAACGTTTTGGCTTCAGAATCTTGTAATGTATGTAGTACAGTTCATATAGCGTCTTGTGCTTGGGTGCGATGAAAACACAGGAGTCACAGGTTTGATATAGAAAAGTCCTGTATTACTTCATACAAGTTGGCAGAAATAGTCACACAGTTTGCAGACACAGAAACAGGAGACACAGCAGGCCAGAGTAATCCAAGCTCAGCAATCACTCTCCAATACAGATTCAGGATCTTCTTCTCTGTTACCGTAAGTCCATGCAAACGTGGGTCTTTCAAAGAGCAGGGTTCAGAGTCCACAAGTGCTTCAGAGTTCCTCAGTAGGAATAGCTGGAGTACAAGGTCCAAGGCTTACAGGAGTCAAGTCACAGGTTCACTGCAGGCTAGATTCTGAAGCACTGATTGCTCAGCTGTGGCTGCTTAAGAAGCAAAGGAGAGAATCAGGGCGGGAACATGCAAGCTGGAAACTCCATTTTGACTGAGGGCAAGATAGCTGCAGCAAGACAGAAAGTAAAATGGCTGACGAACAAACTGAGTTTCAGGAATATATACATAGAACCTTACAGGGGATCATGCATACCAGGATCGGAGGTGAGGGGACCATGCATACCAGGATTGGGGGGTGAGGGGACCATGCATATCAGGATACGGGTGTGAGGGGACCATGCATACCAGGATAGAGGGTGAGGGGACTATGCATACCAGGATGGGGGGTGAGGGACCATGCATATCAGGATACGGGTGTGAGGGGACCATGCATACCAGGATAGAGGGTGAGGGGACTATGCATACCAGGATGGGGGGTGAGAGGACCATGCATACCAGGATTGGGGAGGTGAGGGGACCATGCATACCAGGATGGGGGTGAGAGGACCATGCATACCAGGATATGGGGGTGAGGGGACCATATATACCAGGATAGGGGGGTGAGGGATCATACATACCAGGATGGGGGGTGAGAGGACCATGCATACCAGGATTAGGGGATGAGGTGACCATGCATATCAGGATAGGGTTGTGAGGGGACCATGCATACCAGGATAGGGGGATGAGGGGACCATGCATATCAGGATGGGGGGTGAGAGGACCATGCATACCAGGATAGGGGGTGAGGGGTACCATGCATACCAGGATTGGGGATGAAGGGACCAAGCATACCAGAATTGGGGGGTGAGGGGGTACCATACATCCTATGATAGGGATGAGGGTGGACCATGTATACCAGGATTGGGGGGTGAGGAGACCATGCATACCAGGATTAAAGGGTGAGGGCACCATGCATACCAGGAATGGGGGTGAGGGCACCATGCATACCGGGATTGGGGGGTGATGGCACCATGCATACAAGGATTGGGGGGTGAGGGAACTGTGCATTCCAGGATAGGGGGGGAGGGGACCATGCATACCAGGAATGGGAGGTGAGGGGAACATGCATACCAGGATTGGGGGGTGAGGGGACCATGCATACCTGGATTGGGGGGGTGAGGGCACCATGCATACCAGGATGGGGGTGAGGGGACCATGCATACCAGGATGGGGGATGAGAGGACCATGCATACCAGGATTGGGGGGTGATGGGACCATGCGTATCAGGATAGGGGGTGAGGAGACCATGCATACCAGGATAGGGGGTGAGGGGACCATGCATACCAGGATAGGGGATGAGAGGACCATGCATACCAGGATAGGGGGGAGAGGGGTACCATGCATACCAGGAGAGGGGGGTGAGGGGTACCATGCATACCAGGATTGGGGATGAGGGGACCATGCATACCAGAATTGGGGAGTGAGGGGGTACCATTCATCCTACAATAGGGATGAGGGGGGGACCATGCATACCAGGATTGGGGGTGAGGGGACCATGCATTCCAGGATTGCGGGTGAGGGGACCATGCATACCATGATTGGGGGGTGAGGGGACCATGCATTCCAGGATTGGGGGAGGGGACCATGCATACCAGGATTGGGGGGTGAGAGGACCATGCATACCAGGATAGGGGGGTGAGGGGTGCCATGTATACCAGGACTGGGGATGAGGGGACCATGCATTCCAGGATTGGTGGGGTGAGGGGTACCATACATCCTACTATAGGGATGAGGGGGGACCATGCATACCAGGATTGGGGTGTGAGGGCACAATGCATACCAGGATTGGGGGGTGAGGGGACCATGCATACCAGGATTTGGGGGTGAGGGGACCATGCATATCAGGATTGGGGGTGAGGGGACCATGCATATCAGGATTGGGGGGTGAGGGCACCACGCATACCAGGATTGGAGGGTTAGGGGACCATGCATACCAGGATTGGTGGGTGAGGGGACCATGCATATCAGGATTGGGGGTGAGGGGACCATGCATATCAGGATTGGGGTTGAGGGGACCATGCATATCAGGATTGGGAGTGAGGGTACCATGCATACCAGGACAGGGGTGTGAGGGGTACCATGATACCAGGATTGGATTGAGGGGACCATGCATACCAGAATTGGGAGCTAAGGGTGCCATGTATACCAGGATTGGGGATGAGGGGACCATGCATTCCAGGATTGGGGGTTGAGGGGGGACCATGCATACCAGGATTGGGGGTGAGGGGACCATGCATACCATGATTGGGGGGTGAGGGGACCATGCATTCCAGGATTGGGGATGAGGGGACCATGCATACCAGAATTGGGGAGTGAGGGGGTACCATTCATCCTACAATAGGGATGAGGGGGGACCATGCATACCAGGATTGGGGGTGAGGGGACCATGCATTCCAGGATTGCGGGTGAGGGGACCATGCATACCATGATTGGGGGGTGAGGGGACCATGCATTCCAGGATTGGGGAGGGGACCATGCATACCAGGATTGGGTGGTGAGGGTAACATGCATTCCAGGATTGGGGTGAGGGGACCCATGCATACCATGATTGGGGGTGAGGGGACCATACATACCAGGATATGGATGAGCAGGTACCATGCATACCAGGATAGGGATGAGGGGATACCTTGCATACCATGATTGGGAGGTGAGGGGACCATGCATACCAGGATGAGGAATTGGGTGCCATGCATACCAGGATTGGGTGGGGTGAGGGGACCATGCATACCAGATAGGAGGGGGGCAGCACATACCAGGATGGGAGACCATATACTAATAAAAATGCTTGCCACCCGGGCATAGAACGGGTTCAACATTCGTTGACTGCAAGAATCTATGGGAATGATCTGACTCCACACTAAGATCCGTCATTATATCTGTATCCAATCTGTAAGTCTATGCTTGTATCTCTGCATTTACTGATTGTAGGAAATTATTTTCCAGAACATTTTTTATCCTAGAAAGCGTTGTAGATACAAATAAGTGATGAAATCAACAGCCTGATCACTTGCTATGTAAGTAAGGTACATATACAGTATATGTGTGTGGGTAAGAACTGTAGCAAGATGTTATGATCTTAGATCCTCACAATGCACTGGGCTTTTGGGTGCAGTTTTAGCTAAACTTCATAAAATATGAATTTTAAGGGTTTTATCTACACTACTGATTTCATGGTTGATAAAAAAGAATTCTCTCCTGTGCTTTACTGTTATGCCCAATCAAGTCAAAAACGGCTTCCATGGCCAGAATTAATGCAAGCAGGTCTGCTCAGCTGGTCCCAGAGACTGTCGGGACACAATGGTGTTCACTCTTTTATCCCTACACAAGAGAACTGGACTTTGCTGCAAAGACTAGTGTTGAGCGATACTGCTCGATATCTAAAAATATCGTATCGAAATGGTATCGCCGATATCACTAAATATCGTCGATATCCGATTCCGATACCGGAAGTCCAATGTAAGTCTATAGGAACAAAAAATCGCAACAAAAAAAACCCTTTCTTTCGTTGTAAACACAAAATATACACACATAGAATACATATATATATATATATATATATATATACATGTCATTGTGACATATATATACATATATTTATAGTTTATACACTTCTACATAGTAAAATAGACTCTGATTCAATTGCCGGGTAAAGCCGTGACATACCCCATAGAAGTCGACGGGCTCGGTGCCGAGTACCCCCAAAACCTCTGGCTCTATGCGACTGTTCTTGGGCGTCAAGAACAGGATTCTGTAGCTCGCTATAAGCGAGTCCTGTGTGCCTGAATTGAACTGGTTTTGTGCTTGAGAATTGCTAAAATCATCAGAGAATGTATTTGCCATTTTTCCGCCATATCTGCGTCACGACGAGGCACTGGTGAAGAAGAAGGGCGTGCTCTTCGTGGGTGTACACTCACTCAGTGGCATGAAAACGATGGCCGACCACTCTAAATGGTACTGCAATGTAAGATCGTGCCCCACAGCTCTTGAGTTCCGCCTCCTCATCCTCCTCAGTGTGCGGAAACTAACACGAAGGTCCCGCCTCACTACAAAAGAGGGGCCCTCTCCAGATGCTAATGACACATGTGACTTGGCAGAGATGGCTAATGGACACGAGCAGAAGTGTGAAGGGATGGAGCAGTCAGAGGAAGCGACCCGATCGCCACGGAACCACCGTTGGGCACCCGGCCTGGAAACCCTCCTACGCTGCAAGAAGCGGAGGATACCCTAAGAGGCCTGGCCCGGCACCGGGAGGAGGTCGCCAGGATGGAAGCCAGCTGGCGTGCCCTAAAACTAAACTTGGAGCGGCGCCAATCCCTCTTACCTGAAGTGTCTGTACCGGAAGGTGAGGCACCCGTTCTAGTAGAGGAGTCCGTGCGGGCATCCCAGCCCTTGCAATGTGATCCGGTTGACGTTGTCGTAGTGGAGGCACCCGTTCCTGCAAAAAACTCTGCACCGGCAGCACCCCAGATCCCGCTGTCTGCCCCCGTCGCTGAGACAGAAGAAGCGACACCCGTCCTCATGGAGGAGGCCGCGCAGGCACCAGAGGTGTACCTGTCTGTACCGGAGCCCCGACTGTCATCTGTTCCAGAGCCGGCTGCTTCCTCCGCAGGTGAGCGCCGCCAGGACTGGGGGGCGCCAGGAGAGCTGCCACAAACCGGACATCGTAAGCTGGCATTTGATGGTGGAGACATGGAGATGCTGGAGGAGAATTTCAATCGGCATCAGGAGGAAGAGTGGAGACGTTGGGAGCGGGAAGCAGAGCGACAAAGGGAGCAGCGAGAATCCCAAAAACTTCGGCAACGTAACCTGGAGAAGGACCGGGCAGATAAGGACCGGATGAGAAAAGATAAAGGAACCCTGAGGGAGCCGCGGCGTAAGGGTGCAGTACGGAGCTTTAAATTGAAAGGTGGTTGGGGCTTCATCCAGGAGCCTGGACTTTATTTAGAAGTCTTTGTGACCCGGCGGGACGTGGAGACTCACCTCCCAGAAGGACACCCGGGGAGGGACCTGTTGCCAGGAGACTTGGTGACTTACACCCGACACTGGGGTTACAATGGATGGTACGCCCTAAATGTTACCAGGTGCGACCCCTACTCCCCAGAGTGTCAGGAACCTGTGAGACCCTCGGAGCCTTCAGCCTCCCACATCCAGGCCTCTGCACAAGTGCCCACCCCACGCCGTAAATCTCCCCAGCCTCCCTCAGTGGTCTCCTCAGCAGCCCCAGCTATTACCATGATAACTATAGCTGGCCCGTACCCGGCGCCTGTTAGGCCCCCTGGGGTTCGTTCAGTCCGTGACATAAGGCTCCAGACCCGGAGGGAGATGAAAGAGGTGGCCACACAGACACAGATAGCGGGTCACGACTTGACTGTACAGGCCACACGACGTCATCAGGTCCTGGTGGTCCTTGGTGTCTCGGATGTTTGGCAAGCATCAGAAGAGTACCAGGTGGTACCTGGAACACCCCTGCCAAAGAATTATAAATAACCCGGACAGGGTCCCTGTATGTAAATAGTTAAATTGTTGATGTACCCGGACGGGTGAATGTTCATATAAAAGTTTTTTAATTTAATAAAAAAAACAACAGTTTTCATTACTTTTATTACAGTCTCATCCTGCGACGCCATCGATCTCCTGTAAAAAAATGAAAAAAAAAAACAGCAGTATACCACCTGTCCGACGCAGTCCATAGTAACGAGTGTCCCACGACGATCCAGCTCTGCTACATCAGAATGACAGGCAGAGCCTGTCATCCCGGCGCAGCACAGCTGATTACCTGCTTCCCCGGCGGTGACGTCATCGGACTGACTGCTTTACGGCCGGGATTACCCAGCAGTCACTGCAGTTATCGCGAAAAACTGCATGTGACCGCCAGGGAGAAGATAATGGCGGCCATCAAGCAGTCCAGGACGTGACCGCCGGAGATCTTCTGCCGGGTAAGTGCCGCTGACTCCTGACAGACCCGACCGACGGACACTCACAGTGACAGTGACAAATCCGATTCCGGTATCCGATATGACGAAAATATCGGTATTCGGAATCGAAAGGCCGATACAGCTAATATCGGCCGATATCCGATATTTGCAGTATCGTATCGCTCAACACTAGCAAAGACCCCTGGATTGTAACCACAGAACTTAGATAACACAGGATCCACCATTCACAATAGGTGATGTCACAGCTCACCTCCTCCTCCTGTACAATGTCTGATAACACCTCTATATACAGTAGATAACACAAGATCCACCATTCACAATAGCTGATGTCACAGCTCACCTCCTCCTCCTGTACAATGACTGATAACACCTCTATATACAGTAGATTACACAGGATCCACCATTCACAATAGGTGATATCACAGCTCTCCTCCTCCTGTTTTGTACAATGACTGATAACACCTCTATACACAGTAGATAACACAGGATCCACCATTCACAATAGGTGATGTCACAGCTTAACTCCTCCTCCTGTACAATGACTGATAACACCTCTATATACAGTAGATAACACAGGATCCACCTTTCACAATAGGTGATGTCACAGCTCACCTCTTCCTCCTGTACAATGACTGATAACACATACAGTATATACAGTAGATAACACAGGATCCACCATTCACAATAGGTTATGTCATAGTTCACCTCCTCCTCCTGTACAATGACTGATAACACCTCTATATACAGTAGATAACAGAGTATCCACCATTCACAATAGAGGATATCACAGCTCACCTCCTCCTCCTGTACAATGACTGATAACACCTCTATATACAGTAGATAACACAGGATCCACCATTCACAATAGGTGATGTCACAGCTCACCCCCTCCTCCTGTACAATGACTGATAACACCTCTATATACAGTAGATAACACAGGATCCACCATTCACAATAGGTGATGTCACAGCTCACCTCCTCCTCCTGTACAATGACTGATAACACCTCTATATACAGTAGATAACACAGGATCCACCATTCACAATAGTTGATGTCACAGCTCACCTCCTCCTCCTCCTGTACAATGACTGATAACACCTCTATATACAGTAGATAATACAGGATCCACCTGTAAGGTTCTTTGTACATGTTCTTGAAACTCAGTTTTCCGTCAGCCATTTTGCTTTCTGTCTTGCTGCAGCTATCTTGCCCTCAGTCAATATGGAGTTTTCAGCTTTCATGTTCCCGCCCTGATTCTCTCCCTCTTGCTTCTTAAGCAGCCACAGCTGAGCAATCAGTGCTTCAGAATCTAGCCTGCAGTGAACCTGTGACCTGACTCCTGGAAGCCTTGGACTATGTACTCCAGCTATTCCTACTGAGGAACTCTGAACACTTGTGGACTCTGGAACCCTGCTCTTTGAAAGATCCACGTTTGCATGGACTTACGGTAACAGAGAAGAAGATCCTGAACCTGTTGTGGAGAGTGATTGCTGAGCTTAAGTTACTCTGGCCTGCTGTGTCTCCTGCTTCTGTATCTGAAATCTGTGTGACTATTTTTGCCACTTGTATGAAGTAATACAAGACCTTCTATATCAAACCTGTGTCTCATGTATTTTCATCGCACCCAAGCACAAGACGCTATATGAACTGTACTACATACATTACAAGATTCTGAAGCCAAAACGTTAGTGTCTGCTGGGTCTGGGAAGGCTGTGTCTGCTGTAACTGTGGATATCAGAAGTCCAGTTGTACTTTCTGTGATGACAGTGGTTGTGACTTCTCACAACCATTCCAGGTGAGCAATTCCCTTAAGTTTTTTTTTCTGCAGTGTTACCACAGGTAAACACTATTGTTTTTTTTTTCTCTTCCCTCTTTTGTGTCTGCTGTAACTGTGGATATCAGATGTCCGGTTGAACTTTCTGTGATGATAGTGGTTGTGACTTCTCACAACCATTCCAGGTGAGCAGTTCCCTTAATTTTTTTTTTCTCTCTGCAGTGTTACCACAGGTAAACACTATTGTTTTTTTTTTCTTTTCTCCTCTCCTTCCAGTACTCCTGTCTTAAAAGATCTGGAAAATGGAGGCCCGCATAAAGGAACTTTGCGTAGTGACTGATAATATCCTTGCAGATTTACAGACTATAAAAACCCGTTTTACAAACCTACAGGACCTCACTAATCACAATTTGCAAGTGTTTGGACAGACTGCCCAGGATTTGCGAGCCAGGATTGAGGTTCTAGAGGAGCGAGTCCAGGCTCCTGCCGTAGCCCCAAGTTCTGGGATTCCCAAGTTGCCCCCTTTTCGTTTTGGCGGTGAACGTGAAAAATTCAGGGGATTTATTAACCAATGCAATCTGTTTTTTTCTGCACATGCTTCACAATTTCCCACTGAACGATCTAAAGTGCTTACTATAATTATGTTACTTACCAACAAGGCTTTGATGTGGGCAAACCCTCTGATTGAGACTGAGGATGAATGTTTGGATCATCTTGATGCTTTCATTTCAGCCATGGGGCAGGTGTTTGATGACCCCAATCGAGGTGCAACAGCTGAAGCAGCCATGTTAACTTTGCGCCAAGGTAAGCACTCGGTAGCCGAATATGCCTTGGATTTCAGGAGATGGGCCCTTGATACCACCTGGGACAGTTCCGCCAAAAAATCTATTTTTCGAAAGGGGTTGTCTCCACTAATTAAGGATGAACTTGCTCATGCCGATCCTCCCACTGCGTTAGGTGACTTTATTAACTACTGCATCCGTATTGATGCTCGCCTGACTGAACGCAGGCAAGAGAGATGGTTCGAAAGCAATCGCACTAACCTTTTCCTACCTTCCTCCCCAGCTAAGGAACCTTTGAGTAGGATCACACGGGAACCTGAACCTGAACCCATGCAGGTAGACTCTTTACAAAGACGGGTTAGTGATGCACGCAAGGAACATCGTTTTAAGGAAAATCTATGTTTCTATTGTGGTAAGTCAGGGCACTTCATTATAAACTGCCCCAGCCGTTCTCGTAAGACTACTGCAGCACTCATTCACTGTGAGTGTTGCGAGAGGAGATCTGTCAGGTCCGAGCCTCAGGCTCCAGAGAGATCTGCAGCAACAGATCTTGATTTCTCGGACTTAAACTCCGTTACTTCTGAGGATGATGACTGTGTAAACGCTGCAATTTTTCAAGTTTCCTCAGCGGTGTCCCAGCTGAGTTGTAGGAAAAACAATTCTCATTGCTTCCTTTCCATCAAATTCTGGGTTAACTCAGTCTGGGTGTCTAGCTCTGCTATGATCGACTCAGGGGCAAGTGGGAATTTTATGGATGTCTCCTTTGCTCTGAAACAGGGGATACGTTCAGTGAAGAAGGCTACTCCAGTACAGATGGAAACTGTGGATGGCTCCCTGCTGACCTCTGGACCAGTGGATCAGGAAACGGAGCCTTTGAGGGTCCTTATGGGTAAAGATCATCAAGAGAAACTGTCCTTTATGCTTATCTCTTCTCCCCACTTTCCCATTATTCTAGGGCTACCATGGCTGCAGGCTCAGAACCCTACCATTAACTGGGAGACCAAGGAATTACACTTTCCAGAGAAACAGATGAGTCCAGAAGTTTCAGCTTGCTCTGTTCCTAAAGGAACCATGTCAGTCCCTGAACTACCAGCTGTATACCAGGACTATGTGGATTTATGTGACAAGAAGAACGCTGACCAGCTTCCCCCTCACCGTCCATATGATTGTCCAATTGAATTATTGCCTGGAGCAGAGATACCTTTTGGTAAGATCTAACCCCTGGCGGGGCCTGAGCTAAAGGCTTTAAAGGATTACATAGACGAAAATCTAGCCAAGGGCTTCATACGCCCCTCTTCATCTCCTGCAGGTGCACCCATCTTCTTTGTGAAGAAGAAAGATGGATCTCTGAGACCCTGCGTAGACTATAGGGAACTCAATAAGGTTACTATTAGAAACCGTTATCCATTGCCTTTAATCCCTGAGTTATTGGAGAGAGTGCGGCATGCCAAAATTTTCTCTAAATTGGATCTCCGTGGGGCCTATAACTTGGTCCGTATTAGACCTGGGGATGAATGGAAGACTGCATTCAGGTCACGCTATGGACACTTTGAATATCTAGTTATGCCTTTTGGTCTGAGTACCGCCCCAGCCACTTTCCAACACTTGGTGAATGACATCTTCAGGGATCTCCTAGATACATTCGTGGTGATTTATTTGGATGATATTCTAATTTTTTCTAACTCCACAGAGGAACATCATGGACATGTGAGAATGGTCTTGGAACGTCTAAGACAAAACCATCTTTACATCAAACTTGAAAAGTGTGAATTCCATAGGACCGAAATTCAATTTCTGGGGTATGTACTGTCTACACAAGGAATTAGTATGGATGGAAGTAAGACCCAAGCCATCAAGGATTGGCCAAGTCCTAGAAATGTGAAGGAGGTGCAGCGCTTCATCGGGTTTGCCAATTTCTATAGACGTTTCATTAGGAATTTCTCTGAGGTAGTGTCACCTATCACCCAACTTACCCGGAAAGAGTCTAGGTTCTCCTGGACTCCCCAAGCCCAGGAAGCATTTTCTCGTCTAAAAGATAAATTTACCACCGCACCTATCTTGGTACATCCCAACCCCGAACTTGCCTTCATAATAGAGGTGGATGCTTCAGATTGTGCCGTTGGAGCTATACTCTCTCAGAGAACAGGTGAGAAGAATGTCTTGCATCCCTGTGCCTTCTTTTCCCAGCAGTTGTCTTCGGCTGAGAGGAACTACGATGTGGGCAATAGAGAGTTGTTGGCCATTATTGCCGCCTTCAAAGAATGGAGACACCTTCTTCAGGGTGCTGCACAGCAAATAGTCGTCCTGACAGACCATCGTAACCTTGAATTTATCAGGTCGGCTAAGTGCCTGACTCCTCGCCAGGCTCACTGGAATCTTTTCTTAAACCAATTTAATTTTGTCATTTCTTATAGACCAGGATCGCGCAATGGAAAGGCTGATGCACTCTCTAGGATTCATTCAGCAGAGACCCGTCCACTTGCTCCTTCTAAGACTATTCTTCTTGACTCTAGATTTCTGGGAGTGATTCATAATCAAGACCTACTTAAGGACATCAAGGAAGCATACCATGCGGATTCCTTGTTGGCACAACCCCCAAGGGACGTAAGTCTTGTCTTTAAGAATGGTGTGTGGATTCTGGGACAACGTCTGTATATTCCTGAAACAGTCAGATTGAGAGTATTGCAACTCATTCACGATTCCAAGATAGCTGGGCATAGAGGAATTCTAAAGACACAGGAATTTCTTTCTCGTTTCTTTTGGTGGCCCACTTGCAGGAAGGATGTTTTAAACTATGTCACTTCATGTGAAGTCTGTGCAAGATGCAAAACACCTCGCTCCTCACCAACTGGTCTGTTACAACCTCTTCCCACCCTGTCCCGCCCGTGGGGATCCATTTCTATGGACTTCATTGTGGAGTTACCAACCTCTCAAGGAAAAACACCATTCTAGTGGTGGTTGATCGTTTAACAAAGGCAGCTCATTTTATTCCTTGTGTCGGCTTACCCACTGCAAAACAGACATCAGATTTGATGATTAAAGATGTGTTTCGCTTACATGGAGTACCGGATGAGGTTATTTCGGATCGAGGGGTGCAATTCACTTCAAGGTTTTGGCAAAATTTCTGTGCAGCATTGGACATTAAAGTAAACCTTTCTTCTGCTTTTCATCCCCAGACTAATGGACAGACCGAACGAACCAATCAAACTCTGGAGCAGTATCTCCGCTGCTTTATCTGCCACCTACAGGATGATTGGGTGGATCTACTTCCATTGGCTGAGTTCTCTTATAACAACTCTCAGAGTGCCTCCACTAAGCAGTCTCCTTTTTTCTCCAATCTAGGTTATCATCCTAACATTCTTCCACGATTTCCCATAGAAACGCCTTTACCAGCAGTGGCCGAAAGAATCACGTCTTTACAGAAGAATATGGATCTTCTAAAGGAGAATCTGGAATTGGCTCAGGAAAGGTACAAGAAAGCAGCAGATAAATTTCGTAAACCTGCACCAGTTTTCAAGGTAGGAGATTTGGTCTGGCTGTCAACCAGAAATCTTAAGTTAAGGATTCCATCGTCTAAGTTGGGACATAAGTACATTGGACCCTATAAAATCAGTAAAATTATAAGTGCCGTTGCTTGTCGTCTTCAACTGCCTAGAACTATGAGAATCCACCCTGTCTTTCATGTATCCCTACTAAAGGCTGCAACACCCAATACGTTTCCTGGACGTTCTTCTCCTTGCCCTGACCCAGTGCTAGTCGATGGTCAGGAAGAATTTGTGGTGGAAAGAATTCTAGATTCCAGGTTATACAGGAATCAGTTACAATATTTGATTAAATGGCAGGGCTACCCAGTGGAGGACAACTCATGGGAACCAGTCAATAACGTTAATGCTCCTCGTTTGCTCCGCCAGTTTCATCAGAGGTACCCAGACAAGCCTGGTCTGAGACCATCCGGAGGTTGTCCCTAAGGGGGGAGTAATGTAAGGTTCTTTGTACATGTTCTTGAAACTCAGTTTTCCGTCAGCCATTTTGCTTTCTGTCTTGCTGCAGCTATCTTGCCCTCAGTCAATATGGAGTTTTCAGCTTTCATGTTCCCGCCCTGATTCTCTCCCTCTTGCTTCTTAAGCAGCCACAGCTGAGCAATCAGTGCTTCAGAATCTAGCCTGCAGTGAACCTGTGACCTGACTCCTGGAAGCCTTGGACTATGTACTCCAGCTATTCCTACTGAGGAACTCTGAACACTTGTGGACTCTGGAACCCTGCTCTTTGAAAGATCCACGTTTGCATGGACTTACGGTAACAGAGAAGAAGATCCTGAACCTGTTGTGGAGAGTGATTGCTGAGCTTAAGTTACTCTGGCCTGCTGTGTCTCCTGCTTCTGTGTCTGCAAACTGTGTGACTATTTTTGCCACTTGTATGAAGTAATACAAGACCTTCTATATCAAACCTGTGTCTCATGTATTTTCATCGCACCCAAGCACAAGACGCTAATGAACTGTACTACGTACATTACACCACCATTCACAATACGTGATATCACAGCTCACCTCCTCCTCCTGTACAATGACTGATAACACCTCTATATACAGTAGATAACACAGGATCCACCATTCACAATAGGTAATGTCACAGCTCACCTCCTTCTCCTGTACAATGACTGATAACACATACAGTATATATAGTAGATAACACAGGATCCACCATTCACAATAGGTAATGTCACAGCTCACCTCCTTCTCCTGTACAATGACTGATAACACCTCTATATACAGTAGATAACACAGGATCCACCATTCACAATAGATGATGTCACAGCTCACCTCCTCCTGTACAGTGACTGATAACACCTCTATATACAGTAGATAACACAGGATCCACCATTCACAATAGGTGATGTCACAGCTCACCTCCTCCCCCTCCTGTACAATGACTCATAACACCTCTATATACAGTAGATACACAGGATCCACCATTCACAATAGGTGATGTCACTGCTCACCTCCTCCTCCTGTACAATGACTGATAACACCTCTATATACAGTAGATAACACAGGATCCACCATTCACAATAGGTGATGTCACAGCTCACCTCCTCCTCCTGTACAATGACTGATAACACCTCTATATACAGTAGATACACAGGATCCACCATTCACAATAGGTGATGTCACTGCTCACCTCCTCCTCCTGTACAATGACTGATAACACCTCTATATACAGTAGATAACACAGAATCCACCATTCACAATAGTTGATGTCACAGCTCACCTCCTCCTCCTCCTGTACAATGACTGATAACACCTCTATATACAGTAGATAACACAGGATCCACCATTCACAATACGTGATATCACAGCTCACCTCCTCCTCCTGTACAATGACTGATAACACCTCTATATACAGTAGATAACACAGGATCCACCATTCACAATAGGTAATGTCACAGCTCACCTCCTCCTCCTGTACAATGACTGATAACACATACAGTATATATAGTAGATAACACAGGATCCACCATTCACAATAGGTAATGTCACAGCTCACCTCCTTCTCCTGTACAATGACTGATAACACATACAGTATATATAGTAGATAACACAAGTTCCACCATTCACAATAGGTGATGTCACAGCTCACCTCCTCCCCCTCCTGTACAATGACTGATAACACCTCTATATACAGTAGATACACAGGATCCACCATTCACAATAGGTGATGTCACAGCTCACCTCCTCCTCCTGTACAATGACTGATAACACCTCTATATACAGTAGATAACACAGGATCCACCATTCACAATACGTGATATCACAGCTCACCTCCTCCTCCTGTACAATGACTGATAACACCTACAGTATATATAGTAGATAACACAAGTTCCACCATTCACAATAGGTGATGTCACAGCTCACCTCCTTCTCCTGTACAATGACTGATAACACCTCTATATACAGTTGATAACACAAGTTCCACCATTCACAATAGGTGATGTCACAGCTCACCTCCTCCTCCTGTACAATGACTGATAACACCTCTATATACAGTAGATAACACAGGATCCACCATTCACAATAGTTGATGTCACAGCTCATCTCCTCCTCCTCCTGTACAATGACTGATAACACCTCTATATACAGTAGATAACACAGAATCCACCATTCACAATAGGTGATGTCACAGCTCACCTCCTCCTCCTGTACAATGACTGATAACTATTCTCTACTGTCTATAGAGGTTTTAATTAGTTCTGTTTTCATTGTAAGATACAAATAATAAAAGCAAAATATTTTGAAATGTACCGTAAGTGATGGAGAGTAATAAAGGAAATGAGGAATCTCTTAGGCCCCACTTCTGAGAAAGGTACAAGCAGAACAGCCGAATTTCTTTGGCCATGAGTGCAGTAAAGTGACTCATAGATATCATCTATAAGCTGCCATATGTGTGTGCATGAGGAATAATGATCTCTGCTCATTATATTACTTGTAATATGAATTAATTTTAGAAAAATATTTAGCCTCAATGGTTGATACCTTTTAATGGCTAGCTGAAAAGGTGGTGTCATGGGTGTATCGCCACGAGGATCGTCGCGATTACACACTCTGACTTCTCACAGCTGAGTTGCTGTTTCTTTGTGTTTGGTAATGAGGGAGTTAATTTTACCTAGCTCTTTGCTAAGACTAGGTCCAGCCTCGCCCGGCTGCTTTTGATTATGTTCTAATTAGCTTCCTTTATATACCTGCCAGTCTGGGTGTTAGATGCCGGTGATAGCATTCATGTAGTCTAGCAGACTGGATCGGTTCTGAGAATACTTAAGCTAAGAGCTCCTTAGTTGTTTTTACTCTTACAGCTTATAGTTTATCTCTGAGACCTTAGGTGTTCCTACTGTGTGTGAGTGTTGTATGTAAGACTTTATTTACTTTATTCCTTGTCTTTCTTGTATGTCTTTCTGTTCATTAACCGTTACCTGTTCATTCCCTTTGGTGGTAATCAGGGTCCTTCTTAGGACTAGATTACAGTTGGCAGGGATTGATAGGAGACAGGGTTTACGCTGGTGGCCTGGACCTCTGTACCTTTAACAGTACCTCCAGGTAGAGGGATTAGTTAGGACCCCAGTTTAGGGTCAGCATAGACCCCGGTCACCCTCTATCCGGAGACAGTGTATAACGGATTCCGTATTGACCCACTGGACATTCTGTCAGGTAATTCTATGTTATCATATATCTATGTGCATGTTATATAGGATGTTGCCCTTTTGATATAGATTATTGTCATCACATATATATATCTGCTATACAGCGTGACATTTTCACCGGCCCATACTAAAGATTCTCCCCAGCTGTCATGGATCCAGTAGCCCAGCTGGCCCGGCAGTTGCAGGGGTTGTCCATGGAGTTTGCAGACATTAAGTCCAAGGTTTTGTCCCCCCGGAGCAAACCAGATCTGAACCTAAGGTTGCTCTCCCGGACAGGTTCACTGGTGGGCGGGACAAATTTTTTACTTTCCGGGAGGCATGTAAATTGTACTTTCGGCTGCGGCCTCGGTCATCTGGGAGTGAAGAGCAGAGGGTGGGAATTGTTATCTCGCTCTTACAAGGGGACCCTCAATCTTGGGCGTTCTCTATTCCTCCAGGCTCCCCAGATCTCCAGTCAGTGGATCGATTTTTTACTGCCCTGGGTCTGGTATATGATGATCCGGATCGTGTTTCCCTTGCTGAAACAAAGTTACGTAAAATACGGCAAGGAAATCGTCCAGCGGAGGAATATTCTTCTGAGTTCCGTAGATGGGCAACAGATACTCAGTGGAATGACCCAGCTCTTAGGAGCCAGTTTTGTCAAGGGTTGTCTGACAAATTAAAGGATGTGTTGGCTCAGTATGATTCTCCTCCATCACTGGAGGCTGCTATGGCCCTCGCTATTCGCATTGATAGACGAATTTGGGGAAGACGTGAGGTAACTCCGCCTCCCGTGATGACTCCACCTACTACTAAAGTCCCTTATACTGAGGTTCCCCTGGTCTGTTCTGAGGAACCCATGCAGTTGGGAGGGACATCTTTTTGTAGGAGGGAATCGGCGGTGCACCGCAAGACTAGAAGGTGTTTCTTTTGCGGGAGAGAGGGACATTTTGTTGGGGGGTGTCCATCCCGGGCCTCTTTGAGCAAAGGAGTTAACCTGGGAGTGTGTATTTCGTCCCCAAATCCCTCTCAGTTTCTCGTGCCTGCGGAGGTGGTGATTGGTACTAGAACTGAGAGGATTTCTGTTTTTCTTGATAGTGGGTCCGGGGCTAATCTGGTGGACGCTCGGTTTGCCCAGGTGCATGGTATGCAACTGAGTGTATTGGCCAAACCGGTCCCTATAGTCTCTATTGATTCTAGACCTCTCGGTCAAGGTAGCTTGGTACAAGCTGTTCATAACATAGATCTTCGAGTAGGGGCAATACATAAAGAGCAATTGTCTTGTTATGTGTTGGAGGGTCTACCTACTCCTATTGTGTTGGGACTTCCTTGGTTGGCTAAACATAACCCAGTGATTGATTGGCAATCCAGAAAGATAAGCCAGTGGGGTGAATTTTGCAGGAATAACTGCATGAGCACGGTCATCGGTGCGGTTGTGCCTAGGACTTTGTCTCCTTTTCTGGAGGACTTTGGGGAGATGTTCTCAGAGGAGGGGTGTAAAGAGTTACCTCCTCATCGCGCATATGACTGCTCAATAAAGTTGCTTCCTGATGCCTTATCTCGTACTTTCCCAGGGGCCGGGAAGACGGATGATCCGGTTCCTATTCCTCAGGAGGGAGTTGTAGTGTCAGCTGTATGCTCTGAGCTTGAGGGGGAGGTATTGGGGGCTCAGGGGGACGCCCCTGTGGGACTTCCAGGGAGACTGATAGTTCCAGATCGGTTAAGACTGAAGGTTACGGGGAACCGTTACAAACGGATGGCTGATAGGGGGAGAGTTTCTGGTCTAGATCTGAAGGTGAACGATCTAGTTTGGTTGTCTACCAGGAATATAAAACTTAAAGTTTCCTCCTGGAGGTTGGGTCCCAGATTCATCGGGCCGTACAGGATCAGTTCCATAATTAATCCTGTGGCATTTCGTCTGGACCTCCCTCCTACGTTTAAAATTCATAATGTGTTTCACAAGTCATTACTTAAAAAGTATGTGGCACCAGTCATACCGTCACCTCTACCTCCTCCTTCAGTGGTGGTCAATGATAACGTGGAATTTCATGGGTCGAAAATCATTGACTCACGTCTCAGTCGCCGATCCCTTCAGTACTTGGTTCATTGGAAGGGGTATGGTCCTGAGGAGAGGACGTGGGTCCCTGCGTCTGATGTTAACGCAGATCGATTGGTTCGGACCTTTCACACAACTCACCCGGGCAGACCTGGCCCTGAGGGTCCGGAGTCCCTCGTAAGGGGGGGGGGTACTGTCATGGGTGTATCGCCACGAGGATCGTCGCGATTACACACTCTGACTTCTCACAGCTGAGTTGCTGTTTCTTTGTGTTTGGTAATGAGGGAGTTAATTTTACCTAGCTCTTTGCTAAGACTAGGTCCAGCCTCGCCCGGCTGCTTTTGATTATGTTCTAATTAGCTTCCTTTATATACCTGCCAGTCTGGGTGTTAGATGCCGGTGATAGCATTCATGTAGTCTAGCAGACTGGATCGGTTCTGAGAATACTTAAGCTAAGAGCTCCTTAGTTGTTTTTACTCTTACAGCTTATAGTTTATCTCTGAGACCTTAGGTGTTCCTACTGTGTGTGAGTGTTATATGTAAGACTTTTTACTTTATCTGTCTTTTTGTATGTCTTCTGTCATTACGTCCCGTTCATTCCTTGGTGTAATCAGGTCTTTGGCTAGTTACAGTGCGGATTTATGGAAGTACTGTGCTGACTCTGTACCTTACGTACTCAGAGTTAGTTAGGACCCGTTTGGTGATAGCCGTCCCTACCGACATGTATACGGATTCGTATGACACTGCTTCTGTCAATTCTAGTTTCATATATCTGTGCAGTATTGAGTGCCTTGATAAGTTATTGCATAATATATATCTGCTATACAGGGGATTGATCAGTGATGACCAGGGTATTGCATGCTATTAGTGTGTTTTGTCCCGTGGACGAATCTCTGCAGTCAGTGCCAATTTAGACTAGTACTCTCGTCCTGAGTGATACAGAGGGGGGAATGTTACGTTTCAAGGGACCCTCAAGTTTTAGGTCAGTCTCAGCATAGACCCCGGTCACCCTCTAGCCGGAGACAGCGTATAACGGATTCCGTATTGACCCACTGGACTTTCTGTCAGGTAATTCTATGTTATCATATATCTATGCGCATGTTATATAGTATGTTGCCCTTTTGATATAGATTACTGACATCACATATATATATATCTGCTATACAGCGTGACAGGTGGTAACAAATTGCAAGCTTATTTTTCTATCTACTGGCTTACAAGGTACAAAGATATATATCTTTCCTGAATTGATATTTAACAATTTTCTTATCTGTCGGTTTTAAATCTAATTTTCAGTTGTCTCTGAGCTAGTAGATGTTTAGGATACACATGCCGACAAGAGGAGTTCCTCCTCTTCCATCTATATGTAGCACATGTTCCAATACAGCAGCATGGAGGACATTATACAGCAGTACTGAACAATGTAGCTGTGAATCACTGGCGGACACAGACAGAAAAGGGCCCCTGTGCAAGAACAATACATGGGCCCTTTGCAGCCCAATATCTAATAAAAATGCAAAATTGCACCTGCTTTGGAGGTATAAATGGGCCCCCTCATCTCCTGGGCCCCTGTGCGGCTGCACAGGTTGCACCAATGATATGTCTGCCCCTGCTGTGAATCCAACTCTGGCCTGAGCTAACATACCAGAAAGCAGGATCAGCTCTGCTCCTCCACCAATATCAATAAATTTTATTAGGTGTCTGCTGTCAGTCCTTCTTATCTGGTATTTCAGAGTGTATGAGTTCAGGCGGCAGGTGGATTAGACAAAGTGGCTCATAAGTGGAGAAAGAAGCATATTTTTCTGGTAAGATATACAGTACAGACCAAAAGTTTGGACACACCTTCTCATTCAACGATTTTTCTGTATTTTCATGACTATGAAAATTGTACATTCACACTGAAGGCATCAAAACTATGAATTAACACATGTGAAATTATATACTTAACAAAAAAGTGTGAAGCAACTGAAAATATGTCTTATATTCTAGGTTCTTCAAAGTAGCCACCGTTTGCTTTGATTACTGCTTTGCACGCAGAAAAGTGAACGGATGGACTCTACATGCCTGGTTCCCACCGTGAAGCATGGAGGAGGTGGTGTGATGATGTGGGGGTGCTTTGCTGGTGACACTGTTGGGGATTTATTCAAAATTGAAGGCAAAGTGAACCAGAATGGCTACCACAGTATCTTGCAGCAGCATGCTATTCCATCCGGTTTACGTTTAGTTGGACCATCATTTATTTTTCAACAGGACAATGACCCCAAACACACCTCCAGGCTGTGTAAGGGCTATTTGACCAAGAAGGTGAGTGTTGGGGTGCTACGCCAGATGACCTGGCCTCCACAGTCACCAGACCTGAATACAATCGAGATGGTTTGGGGTGAGCTGGACCGCTCACCGCTTCAATTTTGAATAATCCCCAACAGTGTCACCAGCAAAGCACCCCCACACCATCACACCACCTCCTCCATGCTTCTCGGTGGGAACCAGGCATGTAGAGTCCATCCATTCACCTTTTCTGCGTGCAAAGCAGTAATCAAAGCAAAAGGTGGCTACTTTGAAGAACCTAGAATATAAGAGATATTTTCAGTTGTTTCACACTTTTTTGTAAGGTGTAATGTATAATTCCACATGTTTTAATTCATAGTTTTGATGACTTCAGTGGGATTCTACAATTTTCATAGTCATGAAAATACAGAAAAATCTTTGAATGAGAAGGTGTGTCCAAACTTTTGGTCTGTACTGTATTACAAAGTTTCTTATATTCACTTGTACTATCGATGTTTGATAACTTTGTTAAAACAACAGTCGCCATTTACATATCAGCCCTGGCACTTGCTCGATGCCTGGTACAGGCGTTGTTTCCGTTGCCCCAGTATAAATACTACGACTGCCTTTACATTACAGTGGAATCTGACCTTGATGTCTGCTCCCAGCGTCAGTTGTGTGTACTGTACTGTAATTATCAGGTATTCAGAAATACAGATAAACACGTTATAAGGCAGCCAAATACTGAGTGCAACAAATGTCAATGGGTATGGAGCCTGAGACAGGACGGTTGGCTGCTGCGACAATATTTGAGTCAATGTTTGCTCATCTTAGCACACACAGCATCCTGCTGAACAACAGCTTACACCTGTTCACACGTTCTTTATTTTGTTAGTCAGTTTGGTTTCTTTGTGGCACATCCACACCCACATGATGGCTCCCACAGTGCCCATTACATATTATGATGGCTCCATTGTACCTTCACTCACATGATCCCCCTCAGTGCCTCCTAAATATGGTGACCCAAAGTGCTCCCCATACAGTATGATGCCCCCACAGTGACCATTGGCACATCCACACTGACATGATCCCCCCACAGTGCCTCCTAAGTATGGTGGGCCAAAGTGCTCCCCATACAGTATGATGCCCCCACAGTTCTCATTACATATCATGATGGCGCCATTGTACCGCCACTCACATAATCCCCCCACAGTGCCCCCTAAATATGGTGACTCCAAAGTGCTATCCATACAGTATGATGCCCCCACAGTTCCCATTGCATATTATGATGGCGCCATTGTATCCCCACTCACATAATCCTCCCACAGTGCCCCCTAAATATGGTGACCCAAAGTGCTCCCCATACAGCATGATGCCCTCACAGTGACCATTGGCACATCCACACTTACATGATCCCCCACAGTGCCTCCTAAATATGGTGTCCCAAAGTGCTCCCCATACAGTATGCCCCCACAGTGACCGTTACATATGATGGCCTACACAGTGCCCATTACGTATTGTGATGGCTCCACAGTACCCCCGCTCACATGATCCCCCCACAGTGCCTCCTAAATATGGTGACCCAAAGTGCTCCCCATACAGCATGATGCCCTCACAGTGACCATTGGCACATCCACACTTACATGATCCCCCACAGTGCCTCCTAAATATGGTGTCCCAAAGTGCTCCCCATACAGTATGCCCCCACAGTGACCGTTACATATGATGGCCTACACAGTGCCCATTACGTATTGTGATGGCTCCACAGTACCCCGCTCACATGATCCCCCCACAGTGCCTCCTAAATATGGTGACCCAAAGTGCTCCCCATACAGTATGATGCCCCCACAGTGACCAGCACAGTATAGTGGTCCCCATATAGTATGATGCCAAAACACTTTCCTGCATGGTATGATGCACCAAAAAAGGCTCCAGAAAAGTATAGTGCCCCCAAGACCTCCACCACATAGTGTTTAGGCTCTGTCGGTGAGGTGGATCCTCCACATCCCTGGACCTGGTGGAAACAAAGGCTCCAGGTGTCGGCGCAGCAGGCAGGACAGGCACGCGGGAAACAACGACTCAGCACACGCAGGAGACTCAGGACCAGAAGTATAGATGCAGTGGAATGAAGAAAGGATGAATACAGAGAGGGTAAATTAAGGATTAAGCAGCTGAGCTGTAGGTGCAGGATCAGGGTTGAAACACAAATGAGGAGCACAGCCAACACTGGAAACTAGAATCTTAAGCCCTTTATCCCTTGGGTTTTTCCGTTTTTGTGTTTTCGTTTTTTGCGCCCCTTCTATCCCAGAGCCATAACTTTAGTTTTCTGTCAATAAAGTCATGTGATGGCTTGCTTTTTGCTGGGCGAGTTGTACTTTTGAACGTCATCATTGGGTTTACCATATAGTGTACTAGAAAAATGGGCAAAAAAATTCAAAGTGCTGTGAAATTGCCAAAAAATGAATGAGTGAATGAAACAAAAAAGATGAAAAGTGCGTTCATTTCGTATTTGTTTTTTTTTTCCAGTGTCTAGAAAAGATGTTGTTTATCTGATTTTTGGAGCTGTTAAAACAATAAATAAACAAAAATAAGACAAAATCTGCAATATTAGTATCTAAACTGTAATTGTTCTCTTTTCTGTTTGTATTTATGTAACAGACAATGTGGCGATGATCCTTTACTATTATAAGAACTTAAAGGAACTTCCCACCAGCTTCCTAGGATCGCCCGGAGACTGACACTTGTATCTGTTATTTTGGTAGGAAGAGTTAAATATATCCCATAGTGCTCAGCTCAGACTGATTCTACTTCCCATAGCGCAGATTCCAGAATGTGGGAAAAGTGCAGCTGTTTGTTTAGCACGTGCAGCTGTCGTGTAATGTGTGTCATAGGGACAGAAGAGAGGAGTGTCCGCCCAAGAAAGTAACCTGCAAGGCTTGTTCTGTCACCGGACTGTGGATTTAGACGTAAACTCCGGTGGATAAAAATAAGGCAGAAAGTGGAAATAAACTTCAAGAGGTAAGTGAGGTGACCTAGAAGAGACTGTGCTGGAGAGGGAAACAGACTACTCTTCTCACTCTGTCTATGGCTGGACAAAGCCGGCTATGAAGTTTGGCTGCTGGTTATACTTGAGGTCTGGTGGATAAAGTTGGTATCTATAGACATAATTTAGAATGAGAATTCATTGAGTTGTGGACAGTTTGCAAGATGTGTGAAGGGTCTACAAATGATTCTGCATTTGTGGAGCCTTCATCTTTTGTTGGAACCAGAACCTGCCAACCTGGATGGTATACTATGTGCAACAGTGTCTTTGCAATTTGCCGTTACAATTTAGTACTACCTGTTAACAGCCATTTTAGAAAGAGGGTACGGCTATGGGGTCAATATCTGCCCCTATGATCACTGCTTTATCTTATATATGGCCACATGTGAATGATGAAAGCAGTTATCGATACTTACCATATCTCGTATATTGCAATATGCAATGAAGCACAGAAATATTGCAAACGGATGGAAATATAAATAAAGATGATTGGCTACACGTGTGTCATTTTACAGAAATGTTTTTCATTATTGAGCAGCAGTAAATGTGGATGTCAGTAAGGAACCTGTTTGTTCTATAGACTGGGAGATTGTCGTGGTACAATGCTTTATGGTTTTAAAGCTTTGACTATTCAGCAGAGAGCAGCACAGAGGTCCCATGACACATTGCATCCCCACTGATCAGTGATTGTACAGCAGCAAGTGTGTCCTTGTAATGTACCCTCCAACCCCAGCTCTAAAAGAGAAAGAGCCATCAGAAAATGGTACAGTGTTTTAAAGGGGATATGTCAACAGGTTTCATAATACAAACTGCATACACTATTAAATAGATATCTTAGACCTAATGTAACTCTTGTATTTGCTGTGAAAATTCATGTTAGAAAGGCTGGGAATTCAGCTAATCCTTATATTGTAATAAACACCTTATTTAAAAAATGTTCAGATGCTAAAACATTTATAAGGGATTGTACATCCTTTCTGGTGTAGATTTTCAAAGAAAGTACACCAACCTCATCATGTCTGCAATATATATTTAATAATGCATTCAGTTTATAATGTGCAATCTGGTGACAGATAAGATTTGAATTAATCCTCTGTGTTAAACATTTAAAACTATAAATTAGTTTTTAATTCTTCATGTCACTATGTATATAAAAATTACTGAAATGTTGCAGTTTTCTCCCTGAACACCTATTCATAACACATGATATCACAGCTCACCTCCTCCTGTATAATGACTGATAACTCCTCTATGTACAGTAGATAACACAGGATCCACCATCCACAATAGTTGATGTCACAGCTCACCTCCTCCTCCTGTACAATGACTGATAACACCTCTATATACAGTAGATAACACATGATCCACCATTCACAATAGGTGATGTCACAGTTCACCTCCTCCTCCTGTACAATGACTGATAACACCTTTATATACAGTAGATAACACAGGATCCACCATTCACAATAGGTGATGTCACAGCTCACCTCCTCTCCCTGTACAATGACTGATAACACCTCTATATACAGTAGATAACACATGATCCACCATTCACAATAGGTGATGTCACAGTTCACCTCCTCCTCCTGTACAATGACTGATAACACCTCTATATACAGTAGATAACAGGATCCACCATGCACAATAGGTTATATCACAGCTCACCTCCTCCTCCTGCATAATGACTGATAACTCCTCTATGTACAGTAGATAACACAGGATCCACCATCCACAATAGTTGATGTCACAGCTCTCCTCCTCCTCCTGTACAATGACTGATAACACCTCTATATACAGTAGATAACACATGATCCACCATTCACAATAGGTGATGTCACAGTTCACCTCCTCCTCCTGTACAATGACTGATAACACCTCTATATACAGTAGATAACACAGGATCCAGCATTCACAATAGGTGATGTCACAGCTCACCTCCTCCTGTACAATGACTGATAACACCTCTATATACAGTAGATAACAGGATCCACCATTCACAATATGTGATGTCACAGCTCACCTCCTCCTCCTGTACAATGACTGATAACACCTCTATATACAGTAGATAACAGGATCCACCATTCACAATAGGTGATATCACAGCTCACCTCCTCCTCCTGTATAATGACTGATAACACCTATATATACAGCAGATAACACAGGATCCACCATTCACAATAGGTGATGTCACAGCTCACCTCCTCCTGTACAATGACTGATAACACCTCTATATACAGTAGATAACAGGATCCACCATGCACAATAGGTGATATCACAGCTCACCTCCTCCTCCTGTACAATGAATGATAACACCTCTATATACAGTAGATAACACAGGATCCAGCATTCACAATAGGTGATGTCACAGCTCACCTCCTCCTCCTGTACAATGACTGATAACACCTATATATACAGCAGATAACACAGGATCAACCATTCACAATAGGTGATGTCACAGCTCACCTCCTCCTCCTGTACAATGAATGATAACACCTCTATATACAGTAGATAACACAGGATCCACCATTCACAATAGGTGATGTCACAGCTCACCTCCTCCTCCTGTACAATGACTGATAACACCTCTATATACATAACCCAACAAAGGGCAGCATATGATATTCAATATAACAAATCTGCACTAAAACCACCCAGCAATATGTTTAAAAGAATACATCTTTATTCATGCAATGATTTAAAAACAGCCACATCAGTAAACTAATGTCTCTATGCATTTGTAAATGTGAGACAGGATGCAATACCCAGTGTATGAAAGGAACACTGAACCTAGAAGTGAACGATTAAAGAAGAAGTATGATCGTCCTCACTCTCTTAGGGAAGAGTCAGACGGTCGTATAACTCAGACGAGTATCGTAACGCAATGCTCGGACTGGCCGGCAGCTCTCTCTACTTAAGCATGCTGGCATGTATTTCTATGCAGCTATCACACTCGGGATAGCTGCCGGCCAGTCCAAGCATTGTGTTGCGTTCCCCATCTGAGTTATTTGACCATCTGACTCTTAGTCTGCAGCATTTTCTGCATGATTCTGCAACATTCAGTTTTGAAGAAATCCTGCAGAGGACAAAATGATTAATCTGCTCATCAGTTTCATTTGCTGCTGCTGATTTAGTAAAAGTGGTGATGCTTTGCCCTACTACAAACAGGGCAGAGGGGAGAGGCTTCTGCTGTAGTCAGTTGTCTTACGGCCACACACACAGGGCAGGGTGGCTGGGCATAGCTGAGCTCGTCTCAGAGAAGATTTCTTTATACATTTCTCAGTTTTACTGTCAAAGGATGGGATTAAAGGAGGAAATGTCAGAGTTTTTTTCAACTTTTTAATACATTTTCTGTGTTTAACGCTGCTTTATTTATTATAATTGTTAAGGAAAATAAATAATTTGCTACAAACAGGGCAGAGGGGGGAGGCTCCTGCTTCAGCCAGTTGTCTTACAGCCACACACAGAGCAGGGAGGACATAGATGAGCTCCTGAATATCACAGTTTTTTATATATTTCTCAGTTTTAATGTAAAAGGAGGTGATTAAAGAAAGAATTTTCATGGATTCATTTTTTTTACTTTTTAAAGCATTTTCTGTGATTCGTGCTGCTGTATTTCTTACAATTGTTAGAGGAAATAAATTGGTGAAAGATGAATGATTAATCACAAGAAAATTTCTAAGCCTTCGGCTGAAAGAATGAAAGTGGAGCAGCATTAAGTGATCCGATTCTTAATGATTGATGAAGTAATTGGCAGCGGTTGTCACATACACCGTAGCAAACGCTTCATCCATTCGCCGGTGGTTTCTCCAGTATTTATAGAGTTAAGCAGTCCCACCACCATCAAGGTTCTGCTGTCCTTCAGCCACACACTAATCCTCAAGTTTCTCATTTTATTCCTACCACTGTCTTGGCCGCATTATCTGTGAAGCTCCCTCCCTCTCCGAATGTTCCAGAACTGCTTCGGGCTCGAGTCCCCGTTGTAGCCGCTGGCCCAAATTTGCGTTTCTAGTCTGCAAATCCTCACCACAATCTACTATTTATAGGAGACGTGCCAGGAAATCTGATGTCTGTGGTAGCAAGAAGAACACATAGAAAAAGCCAGAGAGTCTCCAATATGATGGTCCTAGGAAGAACACAATGCATTTGTTACATGGACCAAAAATCAACCATCAAAATATCACAATAAACCCTGGACTAGAGGCCACCATTACATATTATTATGAGTGAAAAACACTGCATCAGCATGGTGAAATAGCATGTCAATAATTCTGACCAAGTCTACCAGGATATCCAGAGGTTATCAGGACTCAAGGAAGATTAGACAAATGTCCTGGGCACATACTAAGTTCTCCAAAAACACTTTTGAAAGGTTTATTCCAGGAAAAGGGCATGGTAAAGGCACAGTGTGGGCATGAAAGAGGTATGGAGGGCATGGAAGAGGCACAGAGTAGGCATGGAAGAGGCACAGAGGAGGCATGAAAAATATATGGAGGGCATGGAAGTGGCACAGAGGTGTGAGAGAGGTGTAGAGGGCATGGAAGAGGCATAGGGAAGACAAGATAGAAGTGTGGAGGGCATTGAAGAGGCAAATAGTGGGCATGAAAGAGGTGTGGAGTACATGGAAGAGGCAAAGAGGAAGCGTGGAAGAGATATGGAGGGCATGGAAGTGGCAGAGAGGAGGCATGAGAGAGGTGTAGAGGGCATGGAAGAGGCACAAGGAGGACAAGATAAAAGTGTGGAGGACATGGAAGAGGAAAAGAAGAGGCATGAGCAAGATCTGGAGGGCATTAAGGAGTCACAGAGGAGGCATGAAATGTGAAGAGCATGGAAGAGGCTCAGAGGGGGCAAAATAGAAGTGTGGAGGGCATGAGAGAGGCAAAGAGGGGGCATGAAAGAGGTATGAAGACCATAGAAGTGGCACAAAGGGGAGGAAAAAGAGGTATGGATGGCATAGAAACAGCACAGAGGTGGTGCAAGGGGTGCACTGGGATCGTGTGATGCTCCACTCCCTTTCCTTATGTTGATATTGTACAGTTTATATAATTATATATATATATAATGTTTCTGATGCTGCTATGTATTTATAAATGTATATATGTTGTGTAGATAGGGAGAGTGCAGTACTTCAAATTGGACACTAGATGGGGTACAGTAGTGTATATATTTGACATAGGAGGAGTCAACCGTAGATAAGATAAAGGGTTTTCCTTTTCCGACTTAGTAGGGCCACAGAGTCCGGACAGGGCGGTTAACTCTGTAACTTTGGGAAGTGAGAAGCCCATCTGTCCAGGGCCTTTGGGCCAGAAGTACAGCAGTACTTACACGTAGGTCGCTCAATGATGTGGCAGCTCACTGCATGGGCAGATGCCCTCTTGTCTAGGGCGAAACAGACCAGGAAACTCCTAAACATAGGGAAGCTGAACAGGGAGGACGCTGAGGTACCGGTCGAGACAGCACGACCCGGGTACAAACTGAAGGACAGAGGGAAGAGCACAGGGAAAGTGAAGGATGTGGACTGTGCAGACCTCTGTGTTGATGCTGTAACTGATGTGGACATGCTGCGATTGAAAACAAGTAAAGTTCTACGTTTAAAGTTGGAATTGGATTCTGTCTCTTTATGTGCCAGATCAAAGGAAGAAGTGTTTCTGCAACTAAGGGAGGCCTCTGAGAACCAGGCAAGTGAGACAGTGAGATTTTGTGTATGTGATGCGGGTGGCCAGGGTGCGCTAAAGCAAACACCTTTGTGGGTCATGACTATGGCCCTGACCATTCCTACACTTGGCGTAGTGAGGCAGAATCCTGTAGCCTTGCATCGCGGGGATGCCGTGAAGATTGAAAATACTGATAGAAGGGATGTGACTACATTGGACGCCACTGAAACCCTGGATATGACTGACACTTTATTTGTGACCAAGACGGCGGTTTTAAAGATGATGGAAATTGGCGCCAAAAAAGGAGATCGACAACTGTGGTCTCACCCTTCGTGGGCGTTCCAACTCTGAGATGGCGCAAAAATCTCTCAGTCGACATCCCCCGGACCGCCCATGGTTGGTGCGTCTAAGAAGAAAAAGACCTCGCCCCTCACTACAGAATACAGAGAAATGGGTGGAGTGGTCGGACGTGATCCCACCTTGGAATGGGTGGGGCCCAGAAGAAAACCTCGTTTGCAGCTGCGCTACACGGCACCGGTAGCGATGGACCACTCTTGTACCCGTCACTGCAGGGGCATAGACCGGGCGGAGTGGAAGTAAATACAAGAGGAGGAGAAGACCCGACCCGGACGACAGAGGGCAGTCGCTGATGAATTCTGGACTCACTGTTTCCCTGGACCTGCGGAGGACCGGTGCTGGTGGCTGCCGGAGCCGGAACAACGTCCTCGGGAGACGGAACAACGTCCTCAGAGCTGGAACCTCTTTACCCAGAGCCAGTCCATCAGCATCGTTGGGAGCCGGAAACAATGCCTGCCCTGGAGGAGCCCACATCGGAAGTAAAGGCCAAGCCGGAACTTCAACATCAAGAGCCGGAGCGCACAGCTGCAGCAGCAGAGGGATCCGACAGTCACGGGACGGACGCGGTCAGGATACTATATAGGCGGTGGTGAGTGATCCTTGGCCTCTGACCCCAGAAGACTGGACTGTGCCTCGGCCCCAGACCCCAGAGAGCAGGCCCACGCTCGGCAACATCGCGACCCTTGGCTCGTCTCATCCCATCCGCAGTCGGAGGGCCCCTTCCCATCCCCTGGACAGGCCGCCTGGATTGAGGAGGTCATCCTGCGCAAGAAACAGCAGGAGAAGAAGGTGTGGGCAGAGCTGTTTCAACCGGGAGGGGGCGTTATGGCCGGACGGTGCACTAGTGAGCAGCTGGTGTACACCGACATGGATCACGGCTATGGCTTCATCCGGGAAGTGAATACCAATGCTAAGGTGTACATAAACGCCGCCTTGGTAAAATTTGGCAGGCGCCTGAGGGAGGGAGACTGGGTCAATTTCTACCGAGAAGACGGTCCTCGGGGGTACTATGCCGTAGCTGTTACTCTGCAGGAAGGAGGAGACTTGGAGCTTTGTACGGGCCCAGGACCGGCCCAGGCAGTTCCCAATACCCAGGCCCTTGCACGGCCAACCACTGCCCCTGCCATGTTTTGGCAGCCTGTGACGTCTGCGGCTGCAGAGTCGATGTCGGCCCGAGCCCGGGCCCGGAGTCCGAAGGAGGACTAAACGACACGGGACTTATGTCGTTGAACTGTAGGAAACTTGCAGCTTGAAAAGTTGTGCTTGTTGCACAATAGGAAAATATGTAACAGTACTGTTCCGCATCCCTGTGGGCAAAGGAGCCCTGGAGCACCCCGGAGTCGGGTGCAATGAGACAGGTATGGCCTGGAGTGAACATTGTTTTTAGTTTTAGTTTTGTTGCGCCTGTTGCGCCCTTCAAGCTGTATAGCAGGACTCTGCCCTTGGACTGAGGAACGGACTGTGTGTGGCTGTGGCAATAGACTGTGCTTTACGGACAGACAGCACACACGCAGTAGTAGTGCATTACTTTGCGGCAAGTATGGGGGATACCCTCTCCAAGGATTGAGGACCTAAAGAGCGGGTCCGGACTGTGTTATATTATGGACGATTGCTGTCTGTGTCCTGTGGATGGGACCAGAGCATTTTGGACTGAAGGTGTTACCTGGTGACTGTGAACCAGGGACCAGTATAAGGACTCTCTTGCAACGTTGTTTGATTATCTCGCCTTCCTCCTTGCATGGAGTACTCTCATGTACATAATAAAAGTGTTTTATTTCTTATTTAGTCAGGGATGACCAATCTTAAAGAAGGGGGAGTGTAAGGGGTACATCGGAATCATGTGATGCTCCACTCCCTTTCTTTATGTTGATATTGTACGGCTTATATAATTATATATATATAATGTTTTTGATGCTGCTATGTATATATAAATGTATATATGTTGTGTAGACAGGGAGAGTGCAGTAACTCAAAGTGGACACTAGATGGGGGTACAATAGTGTATATAATTTACATAGGAGGAGTCAACCGTAGATAAGATAGAGGGTTTTCCTTTTCGAAGTTAGTAGGGCCACAGAGCCCGGACAGGGCGGTTAACTCTGTAACATCGGGAAATGAGAAGCCCAGCCGTCCAGGGCCTTTGGTGCTTCAGTACTTACACACAGGTCACTCTATGATGTGGCAGCTCACTGCATAGGCAGATGCCCTCTTGTCTGGGACAAAACAGGTCAGGGAACTCCAAAACATAGTGAAGCTGAACAGGGAGGACGCTGCAGTACCGGTCGAGACAGTACAACCCGGGTACAAACTGAAGGACACAGGGAAGAGCACAGGGAAATTGGAGGATGTGGACTGTGCAGAACTCCACAGTCACAGTTGATGCTGTAACTGATGTGGATGTGCTGCGATTGAAAACAAGTAAAGTTCTAAGTTTAAAGTTGGAATTGGACTCTATCTCTTTATGTGCCAGATCAAAGGAAGAAGTGTTTCTGCAACTAAGGGAGGCCTCTGAGAACCAGGTAAGTGAGACAGTGAGACTTTGTGTACATGATGCTGGTGGCCAGGGTGCGCTAAAGCAGACACCTTTGTGGGCCATGACTATGGCCCTGACCACCCCTACACTGGCATGAAAGACGTGTGGAGGAGGGCGTGGAAATAGCACACAGGAGGCATGAAGGAGCTGTGGAGGGCATTGTGGAGTCGCAGAGGAGGAGTGAAAGACTTCTGAATGGTATGGAGGAGGCACAGAGGAGGCGGGAAGATGTGTGGGTGCATGGTCAGAGAGGGGCATAGCTGTGGGGATAAGTTTGCATCGAAGCATGTAATTGCCACGTTTAATGTGAATATGAGATGCCCTAACGATGTCTTCTTGAGGATAATTAGCAATAACGGGAATCGTTCATTCTTTCCCTGGATCAATGCTCCATTATGGTAGATTGAAAAGTTTTGTTGTTTTTTTTTCACTTTTTCATTCTTATTGTGTAACTTTGTAAAAACCTTAATGATATCCGCTCTCTATGGCAATAAATATAAATGCTGGCCAGTAGACTTCTAGACAGTAATATACAGTGAGTTGATGGGCCATCAAAGTTCCATTATACAGTAGCAGTAGATACTTTAGTAATCATTATTGGTGACAACCTATTACTGTGAGATGTTTATTAAAAAGTGGTCTGGAAGGAGTCTGAGGGCCTTGGGGTGTGGTGGTCCCTCGGTGGTGGAAGCTCTTGTGCAG
The DNA here is from genome assembly GCA_033576555.1 of Oophaga sylvatica. Classification (NCBI taxonomy): domain Eukaryota; kingdom Metazoa; phylum Chordata; class Amphibia; order Anura; family Dendrobatidae; genus Oophaga; species Oophaga sylvatica. The sequence goes on along the minus strand of JARQOD010000003.1, from coordinate 376,953,838 downwards.
TTGCTCATTTTGCCCTTTATACAATCTGGTCTTGGTTTGCACTGTAAATATAATGTAGTCTTTGTTGGATTTTTCCATTCCAAAGCAAACAACTTTTAGGCTAAGTGCACACGATCAGGAATAATTGCGTTTTTTTCGCGGTTTTTCCGCGGTTTTCCGCGGTAAAAACGCGATAAAAACGCAAGCATTAAGCATCCTATACATGTTAATTGATTCCGCATGTTTTGGCCACATGTTGCGTTTTTTTCCGCGAAAAAAACGCTTCGCGGAAAAAATAGCAACATGTTCATTAATTTTGCGGAATGTAAGCGGTTCATGTGCGGTAGTACCCAGGGTCTGGAGGAGAGGAGACTCTCCTCCAGGCCCTGGGTACCATATCCCTGGTAAAACAATAATTAAAATAAAAAATAATGATATTCTCACCTTCCGGCGGCCCCCGCAGCCTTCCCGCGGCCCCCGCAGCCTTCCCGCCTTCAGCGATGCTCCCGGCAACTTCCGGTCCCAGGAGTGCTTTGCGAGAATCACCCAGATGGCATAGCGGTCTCGCGATATGTACGTCATCGGTGTGATTTGTCGCAAAGCACTCCTGGGACCGGAGTTGCCGGGAGCGTCACTGAGAGGCGGGAAGGCTGCGGGGGCCGCCGGAAGGTGAGAATATCATTATTTATTATTTTTTTTATTATTTTTACATTAGATCTCTTTACTATTGATGCGGCATAGGCGGCATCAATAGTAAAAAGTTGGTCACACGTGTCAAACACTATGTGTGACTCGTGTGACCAACCTGTCAATCAGTTTTCCAAGCGATGCTACAGATCGCTAGGAAAACGCTAGCATTCTGCAAGCTAATTACGCTTGCAAAACGCTATTATTCTGGCGGGAATCAGCATACAAAAAACGTGCGTATTTCCTGCGGGAGAAGTGCGGGATTGCCGCGGAAATTTCCGCGGCAATTCCGCAACGTGTGAACTTAGCCTTAAACCCATGACAAGGGAACAAAGAAGACTGAGAACAATTAATAATACATTCAGCGAGAACATGACAGGTTCTATTTTTGCCGAGGTGCAACCGGAGGTGAGCAGTGAATCCCATAAGTGTAAAAGTGTCATAACACCCTCAGATTGACGGCTCTCTGCATTTTTAGATCTTATTTTATTTTTATCAGACTTATTTGTATCTATCGAGGTCTAATGTGAACACCAACCCATCCATGACCAGTGGAGGATCTTCAGCCATTGCACCGTCCAAACAGATTCATAATAATGACCTTCCCGGGAATAGAAACATGTCCTTTAAATCTGATAAAGGTTTCTACTAATGGCGGAGAGGATGAAGTATATTGTGATATTGTAGCACCGGCGGCGTACCTGCACACTTCTCCCATCCCGTGTATGGTCACCAACTCTATCACCGCCTAGCCCCCGTCCCGCACTTCCTCCTCCTCTGGCTGCTGCCCAGGATCTGTGCACCTCTCGCCGATCTCTGGGAACTATGCCATCCTAAAGTGTCCCCAGCCAATGACTGGGAGATATTTATTATTTAAGCCACCTCCACCTGAATGGAGGTGCCTGAACAACATGTAAAGTCAGTTGTCTGTACGCTTGCTAGTTGTCAGGTCCCCAGTATACGCCAGTTACTTTAACGGTCCTGTACCTGTGTGCCCGTACTTGCCTTGTGTCCCTGTATTCCAGCCGTGGCCCCACCTGCACCAACCTGCCTATATATCAGCTATGCCTACCTGCACCAACCTGCCTGTATATCAGCTGTGCCTGCCTGCACCAGCCTGATATATTAAATGTGCCCACCAGAACCAGTCTGTATATCAGCTGTGCCCACCAGCACCTGCCTGCCTGTATTTAAGCCATGCACACCTGCTTCTGCCTGCCTGTATATCAGCCATGCCCACCTGCACCAGCCTTCCAGTATACCAGCCATGCCCACCTACACCAACCTGCCTGTATATCAGTTGTGCCTGCCTGCACCAGCCTGATATATCAAATGTGCCCACAAGCACCAGTCTGTCTATCAGCTGTGCCCACCAGCACCAGCCTGCCTGTATATCAGCCATACCCACCAGCACCTGCCTACCTGTATATCAGCCATGCCTACCTGCACCAGCATGTCTGTATACCAGCCATGCCCACTTGCATCATAGAATCATAGAATGGTAGAGTTGGAAGGGACCTCCTGGGTCATCTGGTCCAACCCCTTGCTCAAAGCAGGATTCACTAAATCATCCCAGACAGATGTCTGTCCAGCCTCTGTTTGAAGACTTCCATTGAAGGAGAACTCACCACCTCTCGTGGCAGCCTGTTTCACTCATTGGTCACTCTGTCAAAAAGTTTTTTCTAATATCTAATCTGTGTCTCCTCCCATTCAGATTCATCCAATTGCTTCTAGTCTTTCCGTGTGCAAATGAGAATAAAGATGATCCTTCTACAATGTGACAGCCCTTGAGATATTTGTAGACAGCTATTAAGTCTACTCTCAGTCTTCTTTTTTGCAAGCTAAACATTCCCAAATCCTGTAACCGTTCCTCATAGGACATGGTTTGCAGACCGGACACCATTCTGGTCGCTCTTCTCTGAAATTGCTCCAGTTTGTTGATGTCTTTTTTAAAATGTGGTGCCCAAAACTGGACACAGTATTCCAGATGAGGTCTGACCAAAGAGGAGTAGAGGGCAATAATGACTTCACGTGATCTAGACTGTATGCTTCTGTTAATACATCCCAGAATTGTATTTGTCTTTTTGCTGCTGCATCACACTGTTGACTCATGTTCAGTCTGTGATTTATTAGTATACCCAAGTCTTTTTCACATGTCCTGTTGCTTAGCCTTATTTCTCCCATTCTGTATACGTTTTTTTCATTTTTATTTCCCAGATGTAGTACTTTGCATTTGAGTCGCACTTAGTACCAGGGCAATGGGGTACTCGGAGCCGAGCCCATGGAAATCTATGGGAGTTGTCACTGGCAGCGGGACTCGGTCCGTGGCCCTGGGCGCTCATCCAATGGGGGAATATTTACAGGGGATTTGGAATAGTTTGTGACGCCACCTGCGGTTTCTGGTAAATTGTACCAGCGCTGCTCTAAGGACTTTCACAGGGGATGTTATGGGGCAGCTTGGTAGTAAGTCTCCCACAGGTGAGACGGGTCCCTGGAAGTCTATAGTGAAGATGATGCAGGGTGTAGTAAGAATTCAGTCACACACAATGCAGCTTCTTTTCATACCTTTTACTGGTAGGTGGTTCAAGCAGGTCCCGGGGAGCTGGTCGGGGTGGAGAGTGCACATTCGGGTAACAGCTGAGCAGGTTAGAGGCCTCCTTTACTTCCATATACATGTGAGTCCAACTTGCCTGAAGCGAAGTTAACTCTGAATCTCCAGCTTTCTCAATAGCTGTACTGCCCGGCCAACATTGTGGTGGAGCCTTCTAGGTGATGAAACTAAGTCCTTACTTTTGTCTGCGCTTGACTCAAAGTCCCTGTTCCACCTGACTCCGGTTACATATTGACACTTAGGGCTGCTCTCTGCGACCTGTAGTCCAGATGCCTCCGGTTTTCTTGTTACTATGCTTGAAACAATAGCAACGCTTCGGACCCCGGTGTCTGGCAATTTAGTGCAGGCAATCCAATACCTAAAGCACTTCTCTCACTTCTCCACTGTGCCCTTCGCCCTGCTTCCCGCTTTTAACATAAACACTTGTAACTTTCAATGGCGAGGTCAACTTTCTCTAGGGCTCGCTGAGTAGCCCTCAGTATCTTCTAAGTCCCACTTGGACTGACACTGAGCTGATCCGTCCGAAGACAGGAGCCAGATTCCACTACTCTCCCTCCTAGGTTGGCTGACTGACTAACCACTTCAGATACGCGTCACTCCCTCCTATATCTCAGATGGGTGTGTCTGAAAGAGTGAGTGACAGTGAATGAATATCAAGCGTTGCTGTTACCTTCCTGTGCACCCTCCTGGATTTTCATGTGTGCCTGCGTAGCTGGGCTACACATCCCCCCTTGGTAAAACACAGCACTCCCGGGCTGTAAAAGACAAAAAGAACATTTTGTTTTGCATTAACAATAACATTTTAACTCTTCCCATCCGGGAGGTGAGGATTTCTTAAACGTTACATTTTGTACAATGGAAAAAATACAAAAGTATCAAAATATCAAACATTCTCATAAATATTCACAATATCAGACAATATTCTTGTGGAGGACCCGCACCAAAAACCTCCCACGTGGGTCCTGGGTGGGCTGCAGGACTTCTGACTGCAGACCTCACTCTAGGCCCACCATACGGGTTTTTCTTCAGAGGTAGATATTGTAATGGTTTCATGTAAAACGAAGATAATGCACCGTAGCGCAACTATTTACAAAGACAAGTTCTTGGGCTGGCACAGTCCACAGCCTCTCAGTCCATGAAGAGTTAAATCACATATATAAACTCAATTTTTAAGTTTTCATTTTTAGAAATCCACATTATAATTCAACTGAATTTACCCAACCGGGGTAGTCTATGCAACTATGCAATCTACATCTTTATTCTTTAACTTTTTCAAATTCTATAACTCTCACTTTACCCAGCCGGGTATTCTATTTTAAATATGTAAAACTCTATACATACACAGTAAAGTGCAAAAATGGCAATTATTTCTTCAAAACTTTTTTACAATTTCTATAATGCGGTAAACCCTGTCTGGGTCCTACCGGTCTTCACTTTTACAAACTTGCAATGACGTCTTCCACTCCTGGGGCTGGAACGACGCGATGCTCTTTGGATACCATAACGAATAAGTCATGGCCCGATATCTGCGTTTGAGTGGCCACAGTCCTTGTGCGAACCACTTGGGACGCAACGGGTGTCTCAGGCAAATATTGACTTCTCATCAAAGATGCAGGCTTAGGCTGCGATTTAACTGTGGTCGCATCATCCGGTTGCGATACAAAATGAGTCGCAGGTTTCGTTGCGGGATATGTTGCTGATTGCGATGCAGGGGGCGATGCCGGGGCACGGCCCGGTGCGGTGGGAGCTCGGGACTCGGACGCTTCGGCACCGGCGTCGGGAACGGGGTCACTAACGATGGAGACGTTCAGGGCATACCACCCCTTCATACCCCAGTGACGGGTGTAGCTCACAATGTCCCCATTAATCAGGTCCCTCCCAGGATGACCGATGGGCAGGTGGGATTCTACGTCCCTGCGGCTTACAAAGACCCCTGGATAGAGGCCCGGCTCGCGGATGAAGCCCCAGCCCTTGCGGAGCTGGAACTCGGTGACGCACCCCTGCCGCCGCGGTTCCCGTCGGGTACCTTTTTCTCGGCGGACGCTTTCCTTGTCAGCTATGAACTCCTCATGCTGCCGTTGTCAGGACCGCTGGATGTTCCGCTCTTCCTCCTGCTGCTGTTTCACTCTCTCGCTGTGCTGCCAGGCATTTCCGGCTTGGAGGTCGTAAGTCACGTCGTCCAGACGCTCCATCTCATCCCAGTCGATTTCTGGCAATGACGGCTGGGACCCACCGGTGATCTCACTGGGGAACCGTACTCTGCTGTGGCCTCTTGGCTTGGCTGGCACTCCGGACCGGGCAGGACCTCCTCAGCCCCCTTCGCCTCCACCTCCGCATCGGTGGGATCAGGTACAGCACTTTTGGTAGCATCCTCCGGTCGTCCCTCAGCCTTTCTCAGCAGCGATCTTGGGAAATCAGGAGACGGCATTATGCTTGTAGGAGAGAACACTGCGTCCCACAGCAGCCGCTGTGTTTGGGCACGCCAATGTTTCTCCGTCTCCTTTAGATCGGCATGACTCTGGAGCTTCCTCCTTAGCTCCGCGTTCTCCTTCCGCAGCTCCGTCATGGCGGGGTCGGTGTCCCTATCCGGGGACAGCTCTGGCACAGGTAGGAAATCTTCCGGTCCTCGGCACAGATTCTCCTGTCCTTCCGCCATCTCGCCCCAGGCCAGAGTGTAGTTTCCATCAGGAACAATCTGGTCTCTTCCGTGGAGGCGGGATTTGCGTCTCCTCCTCTTCGCATAGAGGATGAAGAGGAGGCGGATTTCTTTAGCAGTGGGGCCGGACCGCACATTATAGTAGCCTTTGGAGAGGGCGGCCATATCCTTCGCGCCTCAGGGGGGGTACACGCCCACGATTGCACGCCCACCTTCTTCACCAGCGCCTCAGGGCGCCAATATGGCGGCAAAATGGCGGTATTTGGCGCCAAAAGTGACAAACGGTCTTTTTCACCAAACAGTTCAATATAGGCACACAGGACTCACAATTGCAAGTTTCGCATCCTGTTCGTGACGCCAGAGATTTGAGTCGCACTTAGTACCAGGGCAATGGGGTACTCGGAGCCGAGCCCATGGAAATCTATGGGAGTTGTCACTGGCAGCGGGACTCGGTCCGTGGCCCTGGGCGCTCATCCAATGGGGAATATTTACAGGGGATTTGGAATAGTTCGTGACGCCACCTGCGGTTTCTGGTAAATTGTACCAGCGCTGCTCTAAGGACTTTCACAGGGGATGTTATGGGGCAGCTTGGTAGTAAGTCTCCCACAGGTGAGACGGGTCCCTGGAAGTCTATAGTGAAGATGATGCAGGGTGTAGTAAGAATTCAGTCACACACAATGCAGCTTCTTTTCATACCTTTTACTGGTAGATGGTTCAAGCAGGTCCCGGGGAGCTGGTCGGGGTGGAGAGTGCACATTCGGGTAACAGCTGAGCAGGTTAGAGGCCTCCTTTACTTCCATATACATGTGAGTCCAACTTGCCTGAAGCGAAGTTAACTCTGAATCTCCAGCTTTCTCAATAGCTGTACTGCCCGGCCAACATTGTGGTGGAGCCTTCTAGGTGATGAAACTAAGTCCTTACTTTTGTCTGCGCTTGACTCAAAGTCCCTGTTCCACCTGACTCCGGTTACGTATTGACACTTAGGGCTGCTCTTTGCGACCTGTAGTCCAGATGCCTCCGGTTTTCTTGTTACTATGCTTGAAACAATAGCAACGCTTCGGACCCCGGTGTCCGGCAATTTAGTGCAGGCAATCCAATACCTAAAGCACTTCTCTCACTTCTCCACTGTGCCCTTCGCCCTGCTTCCCGCTTTTAACATAAACACTTGTAACTTTCAATGGCGAGGTCAACTTTCTCTAGGGCTCGCTGAGTAGCCCTCAGTATCTTCTAAGTCCCACTTGGACTGACACTGAGCTGATCCGTCCGAAGACAGGAGCCAGATTCCACTACTCTCCCTCCTAGGTTGGCTGACTGACTAACCACTTCAGATACGCGTCACTCCCTCCTATATCTCAGATGGGTGTGTCTGAAAGAGTGAGTGACAGTGAATGAATATCAAGCGTTGCTGTTACCTTCCTGTGCACCCTCCTGGATTTTCATGTGTGCCTGCGTAGCTGGGCTACACACATTTTTCCCTGTTAAAAACCATTCTGTTAGTTGCTGCCCACTGCTCCAGTTTATTTATATATTTTTGAATCCTCTCTCTCTCTTCTCTAGTATTAGCTATCCCTCCTAGATTTGTGTCATCAGCAAATTTAATCAGTTTACCCTCAATTCCTTCATCTAAATCATTGATAAAGATGTTGAACAATAAAGAGCCCAAGACAGAGCCCTGTGGTACCCCACTTGATACATACTTCCAACTGGATGTGCAGCCATTTACTACCACTCTTTGGGTCCTATCACTAAGCCAGTTATGAATCCACCTAACAGTTGCCTTGTCCATTCCATACTTAGTCATTTTTTCAATAAGGATTGTGTGAGATACTTTGTCAAATGCTTTGCTGAAGTCAAGATATAATATATCTACAGCATTTCCCTGATCCACCCAGTCAGTGATTCTGTCATAGAAGGAAATTAAATTAGTCTGACATGACTTATTAGTTACAAACCCATGTTGACTCTGGTCAATCACTTCATTCTTGTCCAGGTACTTACATACATGTTGTTTAAGAATTTGTTCAAAGATCTTTCCTGGTATAGATGTCAGACTCACCGGCCTATAGTTCCCTGGGTCCGCCTTCTTCCCCTTTTTGAAGATAGGAACAACATTTGCTCTTCTCCAGTCTTCAGGGACTTCTCCTGTTCTCCAAGAATTTTCAAAGATTATGGAGAGTGGTTCAAATATTTCTTCTGCTATCTCCTTCAGTACTCTGGGGTGTAATTCATCTGGGCCTGGAGACTTGAATTCATTTATGTTAGCTAAGTGTTTCTTCACTATTTTTCTGTTTATAGATATCCTGGATTCTTCTATTCCCTTAATAGGACAGTGAAGATCAGTAAATGTTACATTTCCTTTCTGAGAGAAAACACTTGCAAAATAGGAATTTAAAAGTTCGGCCTTCTCAACATCCTTTCTTACCATTTCATAATTTTCATCCTGTAAAAATCCTATAGCATCTTTGACTTTTCTTTTACTTTTGACATATCCCCAAAATCCTTTTTTATTGCTTTTGACATCTCTTGCAAGCCTTAATTCATTGTCAGCTTTAGCTAATCTGATTCTTGCCCTACAGGTTCTGCAGACATCATTATATTCTTCTTTAGATATGCCTCCCTCTTTCCATTTGATAAACATTTCTTTCTTCCTTTTTAGCATGTGTTTAAGTTCTTTATTCATCCATCCTAGTTTCGTTAAATGCTTCCTGTTCTTCCCTCTTTTCGGAATTGTTAATGATTGAGCTTTGAGAATCTCATTTTTCAAGATTTGCCATCCTTCCTGGACATTTTTGTCCTTAAGGATATCCAGCCATTGGATCCCTCAGATTCTTTTTCTGAGTCCCTTAAAATCTGCCTTTCTGAAATCTAACCTTGAAGTCTGAGTCTTTACAGGTCTCCCTCCGCTTGTCTGTATCTCCATCAGCTTGTCTGTATCTCAGTTGCGCCCACCAGCACCTGCCTGACTGTACATCAGCTGTACTAGTCTGTATACCAGTGTCGTACCTGCCTGCACCTGCCATGCCAGTCTGTATATCAGCAGTACCTGTCTACACCTGTCGTGTCTCCCAGTATTACTGTCATGGCTGCCTGTACTTGTCAAGTCCATCTCGTCTTGGCCATTCCATCTACCTTCCCCTTTAGGGGTCAGCTGCCATGCGTCCGAGGTCTGTCCTGGAGTAGCACCTGGCGTCCATCAGGAGCGAAGTCTAACCCCAGCATCAGGGACTCTAGCGAAAAGTCAGGTGTTCTCCCAGTCACGCCCCTTCAGGCTTTCCTAGGATCACACCGCAGTAGTTCCTCCACTCCCATTGCAGATATGAGTATGTACGACCATGAAGGTACTTTTGCTGATACTTTTATTAAAATAGTGTAAAGGCGGGCCAGCACTGTAGTCGTGACCTGGATTACCGTAACATCCATGTCCGGCCCGTCCCCTACATAAAAACGATGTTCTTCTCTCTGGCATACCTGTGTCTCCAGATTCCACTTCTCCTGGGCGCTTCCCAGGCACCGATGGTCCCTCTTCCAGGCGACCCCCAGTAATGAAGACACAGTCCAGAACATCTTGAACACTCTCACGTGGCTACCGGTTGTCCAGACCTAAGCCCTTGTGGACACATGGGCACGCTGGCCCCGTCTGAGCTAACTTCCTAAAGACCTTACACTATTACCCGACAGCCCCTCCTACACTTAACCCTATGAGGACTAACTAGGAACTCTACCTAACTAGGCCCACTAGTATGCCCCCACCTAGTGGCCCGTGACAGTACTACACTTACCCGAATAGCTATACTATATATTAAAGTGAAGAAACAATGTCATATACAACAGTATGAGTATAGTACTGCTGAAGCAGGGGGTCGCTGGGGACGCACAGTCTAACCGTTTGATATGGGTAAGAACTTGTGATAATTTATAGGGTGCATATGGCACTATACCTGGATAATATTGATCTTAGGGGTCTTTAGTACCAATTGTCGTTATATGTGATATGCATTCCCCATTTGCACAACTTTAGTGCTATATTTATATGTTCTGGTTTACCCTGGTTACTAATCAGTCTGTGCAACCCCTGCATCTATACCTGCAGTTTATTGCCTCCATTTTTACTCTGTATTGTGTGCCATTATTGTTGGCATTGTATTGCCTATTAATAAAGTCTTTTGTAGTTTTATAAATGATGGAGTCTATACTTCTTTCTTTTGGTATATATTATATATTAAAGTGCCCTCCTCTAATGCCCCAACAGGATGCACTTAACTTTCCCTAAACTATGCACATGTGCAATACAGCAGAATACAGTAACGTATGCAATAAACAGCTAAACATGCAGTACAGACCAAAAGTTTGGACACACCTTCTCATTCAAAGATTTTTCTGTATTTTCATGACTATGAAAATTGTACATTCACACTGAAGGCATCAAAACTATGAATTAACACATGTGGAATTATATACTTAACAAAAAAGTGTGAAACAACTGAAAATATGTCTTATTTTCTAGGTTCTTCAAAGTAGCCACCTTTTGCTTTGATTACTGCTTTGCACACTCTTGGCATTCTCTTGATGAGCTTCAAGAGGTAGTCACCGGAAATGGTCTTCCAACAGTCTTGAAGGAGTTCTCAGAGATGCTTAGCACTTGTTGGCCCTTTTGCCTTCACGCTGCAGTCCAGCTCAAACCATCTCGATTGGGTTCAGGTCTGGTGACTGTGGAGGCCAGGTCATCTGGCATAGCACCCTATCACTCTCCTTCATGGTAAAATAGCTGCTAGGAAACCACTGCTAAGGACAGGCAACAAGCAGAAGAGACTTATTTGGACTAAAGAACACAAGGAATGGACATTAGACCAGTGGAAATCTGTGCTTTGGTCTGATGAGTCCAAATTTGAGATCTTTGGTTCTAACCACTGTTTCTTTGTGCGACGCAGAAAAGGTGAACGGATGGACTCTACATGCCTGGTTCCCTGGTGAAGCATGGAGGAGGAGGTGTGATGGTGTGGGGGTGCTTTTCTGGTGACACTGTTGGGGATTTATTCAAAATTGAAGGCCTACTGAACCAGTATGGCTACCACAGCATCTTGCAGCGGCATGCTATTCCATTCGGTTTGCGTTTAGTTGGACCATCATTTTTTTTTCAACAGAACAATGACCCCCAAACGCACCTCCAGGCTGTGTAAGGGCTATTTGACCAAGAAGGAGAGTGATGGGGTGCTACGCCAGATGACCTGGCCTCCACAGTAACCAGCCCTGAACCCAATCGAGATGGTTTGGTGTGAGCTGGACCGCAGAGTGAAGGCAAAAGGGCCAACAAGTGCTAAGCATCTCTGGGAACACCTTCAAGACTGTTGGAAGACCATTTCCGGTGACTACCTCTTGAAACTCATCAAGAGAATGCCAAGAGTGTGCAAAGCAGTGATCAAAGCAAAAGGTGGCTACTTTGAAGAACCTAGAATATAAGACATAATTTCAGTTGTTACACACTTTTTTGTTAAGTATATGATTCCACATGTGTTAATTCATAGTTTTGATGCCTTCAGTGTCAATGTACAATTTTCACGCCATTTTTGGAGTATGAGATGCGGCCACCGCCATCAGGGGCTTATCTACAGCTTTCTGTAATGCTGTAGATAAGCCCCCGATGTTACCTGAAAGATAAGAAAAACGAGTTATATTATACTCACCCAGTGGCGGTCCGCCGTCCCGTCTGGTCCAATGGGCGTCGCAGTCCGGTTCGGCGCCTCCCATCTTCTAGCGAAGCCATCCTCTTCTCTGCGTCCCGTCGCAGCTCCTGCACAGGCGCACGGATCTGCCCTGGTGAGGGCAGAGCAGAGTACTGCAGTGCGCAGGCGCCGGGAAAGGTCAGAGAGATCCGAGCAAACCTGGCACTCTTATAAATGCTCTCTTGCTGTAAATTAATAAAAACGCTGGCTGGCATTGTGCCTGGCAAAAGAATTGTCATTATTGAGTTGTCTCCTCATGTTGTCCTCCTCCAACACCGTGCAGATTCACAGATGCTCTCTGTCCAACTCTGCAGCCAAGTTGTTGTGCATCAAACCCCAGACTACACACCAAAATTAGTTTAGGCCTCAAAGCAGACTCTTCAATGCTGACTTTGTGGAACCAAAGCTGTGAACGATAGGATTGTTAGAGGAGCAATCTGGAGAACACACTTTGGCAAAGTTTTTATTGGAAGCCATGTGTTGATCCATGCCCAGTATAGTGTTACTATGCAGGTGAAAATTAGAGGTGCGCAGGCTCAATGCA
>JARQOD010000003.1:376857977-376941541 GCA_033576555.1 Oophaga sylvatica | reverse complement strand
GAGTTCTGTGCCTTAGCGTCAAAGGACATAGCAATTGCAAGAGGTGCCCAAGATTCTAGCATTTGAGTGCTGGCCGAGGATGTTTGCATGCTCTAGTCCGGCTGCTACAGAGTACCAAGTAAATGCCAGACCAGGGTAGTATCTGTACAAAGCAGTAACTGTAAGCATCATGGAGATCCTGTGTCCGGATCTCTAGCTGGCACATGCTGAAAAGCCTGGCAATGACCAAACTTCTATTTGATGGAATCATAGTGGTTGTCGGGTGGTTATTTTATAGGGTAGGTAAAGTGCAAAAAAATTTTACATGTCTTAGCAACATGTTAAAACTTTTAATCGATGGGGGTCCAGGTTTGAGACCCCATGATCACTAAAATGAAGGGACAGAAGAACTCAGTGGTTCCATAGAGAGTGGGCAGAGCGATATACAGACTCGTAGACTTACTAAACCTTGATTTTAGTGATCAAAGGGGGTCTCTGGATTAAAATGATACACATTTTGCCTATCATGTTCAAACTTTTTTTTTAAGGTTTAGTTACCATGAATTAACTGACGATACTGAATTTGTAGCAAAAGTGACACATATAGGCATATAAATCTATGTGTTGAGACATTGTGATTTTTTTCTGTTTTCCATGCAGGTGTCGGAGAAGATAAAAAGGAAACAAATCCATTTATCTACGGTAAGGAACCAGTCAACATCATCCTGTTGCAACTTTAAAAAAAAATCCAAATTGAATACAGTTAAGGGAATGTTCACAAGATGGAATCGCATTGCATTTGGTTTTCTGAAATTGTGTAGAGACGTATTGTTTTGCAGTGATTTTCAAAAATCGAGGCAAAAAGTGGTGCAATTACTTCCTGTGAACATGCCCTGCGTACGGTATTCATTTTTATACATCAGCAGTAAATAAAATTTACAAGACCAAATACAACCATGTTAATAATTGCCATATGTTCAAAAAAATCGGTTGCAATACTCTATCCGCATGGGATCTGTTTACCTGGACTAGTATAGGCGAATTTTATCCAAAATATGTAAGGGAATAGTGCAAATTTTTTCACAAGAACACTCATCCATGTGAAAACATTCTCATTTGAAAAGTCCAATTCAATAATATTGGTCCATGTGATATCCGATTCTATCAAGGAACAGCACAGGTATGTTAAATCATAGGATCATAGAATTTCTACATTTCTGTTTTTGTTTCAGTCATGTGCAGAGTGCACATTAATGAGAAAAAAAAATGAACTTTTTGAATTTACCAAATGGCTGCAATGAAATAAAGAGTGAAACATTTAAAGGGGTCTGAATACTTTCCGTACCCACTGTATATAGTAGTAATATAGTGACTGTCACGATACCTCCACTCAGTGTGTCTTGAGTGTGCAGGGGCATGCTGAGCTGTAGGTATGTTGATTGACAGGTCAGCCACCCAATCCTTCAGGTGTTCCCTGTTCTAAGTGATTACCCAGCTACTGAGGTGAGCTGTCAGACCCAAATCTCTGCCAATTGTAGCATCTGCTCAGTGCTTTGCCTTGTATTTCTGTGCTCTGTTTGTTGATCTATTGCTGCTGACTTGGACTTTGTTCTGACAATCCATTTGCCCAGCCCCTTCACTCTTACTGGTTTTCTGACCTGAAACCGTTACCTGACTACGCCTTTTTCTTTTCCCTTTTGAGTGGACACCATTACACTGCACACTGCCCAATCACTGAGAGAATGACTCACGATTGACATCTTTTCTTAGATAATTGCTCATCTCTCAGAACATTACAAAGACGTCTTTCATCTACATGTGACCTCTGCAGATTCACTGCCCAGACATTTTCACTGTTTCCTTTTGCAGCATAGCCTTACCCTTTCTAGCAATGCAAACTCTCAGGTCTGGTCCCCCAATGTTGTGTCTGTTTCTACCCCAATAATGAGCCTGATGCGATGCCTAATATTTTGCTTGCCTCAACTCCCAGGTGCCCGTACAGCGTCTGCTGCCCATCAACACCATGCTTCCTGCAATGCCCCCAAATACCGTGTCTGCTGCCCATCAATACCATGCGTACTGTAATGCCCGCAATACCATGTCTGCTGCCCATCAATACCATGCATCATGTAATGCCCCCCAATACCGTGCCTGCTGCCCATCAATACCATGCATCATGTAATGCCCCCCAATACTGAGCCTGCTGCTCTGCCAATACCATGCATCTGTAATGCCACCAGAGACATAGCTAGGGTTTTGGTTCAGGGGGGGCGAAACTTCTGAGTGGGCTCCTAACCAGGTAACCTTGATCACAACTATGGTGGTGCACCCTAATAGTGAAGGAGAACCTCAGCAGGTGACCGCGCTGTTGCTGAAAATAATCTCTATATAAAGATCAATATTGCCGCCATATGGTCAGTGGTAAATACCAGTCCTACAGAACATATAAGAGATCACAGTACAGTTACAGATAGTGACTTACCGCTGACGTTCTTTCTGATGGAATCGTTCACTTTTCACGCCTTTTCCATCTGGCCCAGACCGACATGACAACTTCTCCAGCCAGGACTCTGCTGCAGAGATTACAACAAAGACACATGTCACTTCTCACATTTTAGCACTGTCCAAAACGGGACTATTCCCAACCTACACAAACTGCTCATCCTGCTGATACCACAATGCCTAGCCGCTGCTGCCATATGTGTCCCTATTACTTGACCTATTGTGTGGTTCTGTGTGACCTCTAAATTCTAAAGCAACCTTCTAGAAAATAGTAATGCCGGGTGCAAGTGCCCTAGACAACAGTGCCCACATTTTGTCCCCTAAAAAATAATAATGTCCTCTGTGTGCCTCTTTGACAGTTACATAACCTGAGTTCCCTTATAACAATAAGTGCCCACTTTACATTTAATAATGTCCCAAGTCTCCCCCTGTACAGCTCCCCTATACACAATATGATGCTCTCTTATACACAGTACAATGCCCCCTCATTGTATATATACTGATCCCTTAATATCCTCCAAACTGTTTAATGGCTCCAATGTTGTATGATGGACCTCTAACTGTAATCTCCACACTGTATGATGGCCCCTTACAAAGCCTACCTATAACATAACACACCCAGATAGTCCTCAATGTAGTATAATGCACTCCCCATAGGTCTCCATATAGTGTAATTTACTCCCCATAGGCCTCCACATAGTGTAATGCACTCCCCATAGGTCTCCATATTGTATAATGCACTCCTCAAAGGTCCACCATCTCCATATAGTATAATGCACTCCCCATAGGCAGACTCTATATAGTATAATACACTCCCTTTAGGCCTCCATATAGTATAATGCCGCCCCATAGGCCTCCATATAGTATGATGTACTCCCCATAGGTAGACTCTATATTGTATAATGCATTCCCCATGGGCAGACTCTATATAAAGTATAATGCACTGCCCATAGGCAGACTCTATATAAAATATAATGCACTCCCCATAGGCCTCCATATAGTATAATGCACTCCCCATAGGTCTCCATATAGTGTAATGCACTCCCTATAGGCAGACTCTATATTGTATAACGCACTCCCAATAGGCAGACAAAGGCTGGACAGACATCTGTCTGGGATGATTTAGTGAATCCTGCTTTGAGCAGGGGGTTGGACCAGATGACCCAGGAGGTCCCTTCCAACTCTACCATTCTATGATTCTATGACTCTATAGCGTAATGCACCCCCAAAGGCCGCCTCTATAGTGTAATGTACCCCAATAGGCAGCCTCTGTAGTGTAATGCACCCACATAGGCAGCCTCTATAGTGTAATGCACCCCCATAGGCATCCTCTATAATGTAATGCACCTCCATATGCAGTCTCTATAGTGTAATGCTCCCCAATAGGCATCCTCTATAATGTAATGCACCCCCATAGGCAACCTCTGTAGTGTAAGCACCACCCCCATAAACATCCTCTGTAATATAATGCACCCACATAGCCACCCTCTATAGTGTAATGCACCCCCATAGGCAGCCTCTGTAGTGTAAGCACCACCCCCATAAACATCCTCTGTAGTATAATGCACCCACATAGCCACCCTCTATAGTGTAATGCACCCCCATAGGCAGCCTCTGTAGTGTAATACACCCCCATAGGCAGCCTCTGTAGTGTAAGCACCACCCCCATAAACATCCTCTGTAGTATAATGCACCCACATAGCCACCCTCTATAGTGTAATGCACCCCCATAGGCAGCCTCTGTAGTGTAATACACCCCCATAGGCAGCCTCTATAATGTAGTGCAACCCCATAGGCAGCTTCTATAATGTAATGCACCCCCCATATGCAGCCTCTATAGTGTAATGCTCCCCCATAGGCATCCTCTATAATGTAATGCACCCCCATAGGCATCCTCTATAATGTAATGCTACCACATAGGCAGCCTGTATAATGTAATGCACCCCGATATGCAGCCTCTATAGTGTAATGCACCCCAATAGGCAGCCTCTATAATGTAACGCATCCCCATAGGCAGCCTCTATAATGTAATGCACCCCCATAGGCAGCCTCTATAATGTAATGCACCGACATATGCAGCCTCTATAGTGTAATGCTCCCATATAGGCATCCTCTATAATGTAATGCACCCCGATATGCAGCCTCTATAGTGTACTGCACCCCAATAGGCAGCCTCTATAATGTAATGCACCCCCATAGCCACCCTCTGCAGTGTAATGTACCCCCATAAACTAAATACTCACCTCTCTTCTCCTGGTTCCTGCGCTGCTCCCGTTCATTTTTGACTGCAGGCGCCGAGTACTGACGTCATCGCGCCTGCTGTCAGTGTCGGCGTCAGTGATGTTAGACACTGACAGGGAGATGATGGGAGAGGGAGCATTAGGCTCCCTCTCTCATCACCTGCGATGACAGGCAGGGGGGCCCACTGCTGGCACCGGGCCCCCTGCCTGCTCAGGGGCCCATAGCGGCCGGGCGGCAGAGCAGAGAATGATTCTCCCTGCTCTGCTGCAGAATGTAACTGTATCGGCGCGATGTGCACGCTGATACAGTTACAGTAGCGTAGCTCCGGGTGGGCCCCCTCAGAGCGCGGGGCCTGGGGCGACCGCCCACTCTGCCCCCCGGTAGCTACGCTACTAAATGCCACCAATAACATGCCTGCTGCCCTGCCAATACCATGCGTCCTGTAATGCCCCCCATACCGAGGCTGCTGCCCATCAATAACATGCATCCTGTAATGCCCCACAATATCAAGTCTGCTGCCTCGTCAATAACATGCATTCTGTAATGCCCCCAATACCGAACCTGCTGTCCATCAATACTATGCATCCTGTAATGCCCCCCAGTACTGAGGCTTCTGCCCATCAATACTATGCATCCTGTAATGCCCCCCAATACCGAGGCTGCTTTCCATCAATACCACGCATTCTCTAATGGCCCCCAATACTGTGCCCGCTGCCCATCAATTCAATTATTCCTTTATTGGCCCCAGTGCCGGTTTTAGACAAAGTGGGACCCAGGGCAAAGGTTTAAGGTGGGGCCCCAAATGCTCACATATTTCACCATCTCACAGAAACATTTTGGTTGTATTTACTTGCGCTGAGTTCAGGCCGCTAAACGAGTCATTTGCCGCTTGTTTCCCAGCCTTTTTAGGGTAGGTGCACACGTTCAGTAATTGGCAGCGCTTTGGGAGCAGCACTGTCGGCTGCGTCCAAAGCGCTGCCGACTTGATCCGTGTGGAATCACCACGTCCTATACATTGTATGGGTGACATTTATCTTGTGGAGATAAATATACATGCTGCGGTCTGGAAAAACACGCTGCATGTCCGTCTCCATGGGTGAGCCGCGGGCTCTGTGCACACATAGTGGGCATGGGATTTCTTGAAATCCCACCCACTATTCTGTAACATCTAGATGCTCTGGGTTGGACGCTGCGCAAGTACACAACATCCAACCAGCGGCGTTTACTGACTGTAAGAACATACCCTTACTCCAGCTGAGGAACAATGATGAGTACAGATAGTCCTTGATACAGTATAATGCAGGTCCCATATAGTACATATAGTAGAATGCACTCCCAATGCTTCTTGATAGAATATAATGCAGCCCCCCTCAAAGTATAATACAGCCCCCTCAGAGTATAATGCAGCCCCCTCAGAGTATACTGCAGATTCCCCAAACACAGTATAATGCAGCCCCTCACACAATATAATGCAATCCCCTCAGAGTATAATGCAGCCCCCTCAGAGTATAATGCAGCTCCCCACAGTATAATGCAGCCCATTCAGAGTATAATTCGGCCTCCCCCACAAACACACACATGCAGAATAGTGCAGCCCCACACACATTATAAACAGTATAGTGCAGTCCCTCCACACACAGTATAGTGCAGCCCCCACACACAGTATAAAGCAGTGCCCCACATACAGAGTATAGTGCAGTCACCCCACACACAGTATAATGCAGCCTCCCACATACAGAGTATAGTGCAGTCACCCCACACACAGTATAGTGCAGCCCCCACACACAGTATAATGCAGCCCCACACACACACAGTATAGTGCAGTGCCCCCCACACACTCAAAATACTTACCTCTCCTCCTCATTCCCCTGCTGCTCTGGCTTCTGCAGAGCGTCTCATCAGCTCCACTGCTGGCACACACTGAGTCAGAGGCAGAGTGAGAGTGATGGGAGAGGGAGCGTCATGTGACACTCTCTCCTCCATCACTGCTTTCAACTGTATCGGCATCTAAGATGCCGATAAGTTGAATGCGCAATGCGTGGGGGAACTGCACTGGGCCCCTCTTACTCAGGGGCCCCATAGTGGCCCTTAGCGGCATGCCAGTGGCTAGGGGCCCCTGGAGGAGCAGAGGCCCTAAGCGGCTGCCTGGTCTGCCTGCCCCTAACGCCAACCCTAACTGGCCCCTAATGCAGTGCATGTTGCCCCTCAATACCATTCTTCATGTACCGTCCCAATACTGTGCCTGCTGGATGTAATTTTTCCTGTACTGCACCCTAATATCATTGATCCTGCGCTAATCCCTAAGTCTTGCCCTCCGATCCCCCAATACTGTTCCTTCTCCTTACAGAGGTCTTCATGTATGTCGTTAGACAATGTGACAATTCCATCCTCGCTGTCAGTCCACATTCTTCATATAGTTTAATAAAACAAATGATATGATGAAAGGTAACGACACAATGCAAAGTGTTCCCGCTGCCACATGACAGGGGCGGGTGGACATATCATTGTTACAACCAGGGGCCCAGGGGCCACCTCTACCTCCTATGCAGGTGGAATTGTGTATTATAATTGGACTGCAGAGGACCCATTAGCTGTTCTTGCACGGGGGCGTCTTCTGTCTTTGTCCATCACTGCCACATGATGCACAAAATACTGCAGCAGGTGGTAAAATGTTGCATTGAGCTGATGTAATATGGATGCTCTATCCTCAGATTATGAGAGCCTGCGGATTGGAGGTCTGGTGTTTGCAGTCGTCCTTTTCACACTGGGGATTCTGCTGATTCTGAGTAAGTTGCTTTATGGTGAAAAGTTGTTTTTTATAACAGACTACAGCACCCCCTAGTGGCCCACAGCCAGAATAGATGGTTATAGAAAGGTTCAAGAGCAAAACGTGAGCAGTGGAACCATTCCCACGTCCATTGTTGCAAGTCACATTCTCATTTGTTTTTGCAGATTAGACTTTGCCATCCAAGTCTACACGGATCCATTAAATATCCGTTTTCCAACTCATTTCCGTCTGTTCTCTATCCATTTTTAACTAATCCATTGCCAGGTGTCAGACCTCATTCTGATGCCCAATTTTTATCAGATCAAACCTATTTTCATCAGTGTTTTTGATCCGATTTTCACCAATGTTCGGTCAGTGTATCAGGTTTTACAGTCAGTGATATTCTTGGATGCCGGAAAGAAAAAAAAAAGTTTCTACGCTTTTCCTACACAATACAATGTTAATAATATGCAGCACACAGATTGCACACTGATGACATCTGAGGGCCCATAGACTTGTATGTGTAATCCATGACTTGCACCAAAAACAGGCGCGTCTCTATGACTTTATAATGTGACTTTATAATAATCTATCTGTTAAAAATACGTGCCTGAATAATGGACGCCTGGATGAGACAAAACAAAAAAGTTCAGTTAGTTTTTCAAAATGCATGATTAAAAAAGAGATGCAAAATGGATGTAAAAATGGAGGCAATGCAGAGGCAAAGTGGATGACACCAGGAAGAAATAAAATGGTCCCTTTTGGATTGATGCAAAACCATAAATGGTTGCGTGAATGCAGCATAAGGCTACGTTCACAAGCGCATTAGAAATTAATTTGTAATGGATCTACTTGAAAACAAACGAGAAAAATAAACAAAAACCAGAAATGTAAAAGCGAAGTTATTAATAATCTAAACTTTGTATTCATTTACATCCTTTTTTGTTTCATTTTGAACAGATCAATTTTTACTAGAGGTGTCTGTCTATGAACACCTCTCATGTTTTGGGTGTGTGCCGTGCTAAAAAAACAAATCTATTAAATAGATAACATGATGTTTGACCATCTGTTATCTTCTGTTTCCCATTGAATTGAGTGAAAAATAACTCCCCAATGTCCTCTATATAGTATAATGCACTCCCCATAGTCATCCATATATTGTAATGCACCCCCATAGTCATCCATGTGGTATAATGCACTCCCCATAGACCTCCATATAGTATAATGTACCCCGTAGTCCTCCATATAGTATAATGCATGCCCCATAGTCCTCCATATATTATAATGCACTCCCCATAGCCCTCCATATAGTATAGTGTGCCCCCATAGTCCTCCATATAGTATAATGCACTCCCCATAGTCCTCCATATAGTATAATTCACTCCCTATAGTCCTCCATATATTATAATGTACCCCCATAATCCTCCATATAGTATAATGCACTCCCATAGTCCTCCATAAAGTATAATGCACTCCCCATAGTCCTCCATATAGTATAATGCACTCCCATAGTCCTCCATATAGTATAATGCACTCCCCATAGTCCTCCATATAGTATAATGCACTCCCCATAGTACTCCATATATTATAATGTACCCCCATAGTCCTCCATATAGTATAATGCACTCCCATAGTCCTCCACAAAGTGTAATGCACTCCCCATAGTCCTCCATATAGTATAATGCACTCCCATAGTCCTCCATATAGTATAATGCACTCCCCATAGTCCTCCATATAGTATAATACACTCCCCATAGTCCTCCATATATTATAATGTACCCCCATAGTCCTCCATATAGTATAATGCACTCCCATAGTCCTCCACAAAGTATAATGCACTCCCCATAGTCCTCCATATAGTATAATGCTCTCCCATAGTCCTCCATATAGTATAATGCACTCCCCATAGTCCTCCAATTAGTATAATGCACTCGCCATAGTCCTCCATATAGTATAATTCACTCCCTATAGTCCTACATATAGTATAATGCACTCCTTATAGTCCACCAACTAGTATAATGCACTCCCCATAGTCCTCCATATAGTATAATGCACTCCTCATAGTACTCCATATAGTATAATGCACTCCCCATAGTCCTCCATATAGTATAATGCACTCCTCATAGTACTCCATATAGTATAATTCACTCCTCATAGTACTCCATATAGTATAATGCACTCCCCATAGTCCTCCATAGTCTTCCATATCATATAATGCACTCCCCATGTTCCTCCATATAGTATAATGCACTCCACATAGCCCTCCATATAGTATAATGCAGTCCACATAATCCTTCATGTAGTATAATGCACTCCCCATAGTCCTTCATATAATATAATGCACTCCCCATAGTTCTCCATATAATATAATGAACTCCCCATAGTCCTCCTTATAGTATAATGCACTCCCCATAGGTCTCCATATAGCATAATGCACTCCCCATAGTCCTCCATATAGTATAACGCACTCCCCATAGTCCTCCATATAGTATAATGCACTCCCATAGTCCTCCATATAATATAATGCACTCCCCTTAGTTCTCCATAAAATATAATATACTCCCCACTGTCCTTCACGTAGTATAATGCACTCCCTGTAGTTCTCCATACAGTATCATGGACTCTCCATAGTCCTCCAAATAGTATAATGCACCACCCATAGTCTTCCATACAGTATAACGCACTCCTCAAAGTCCTCCATATAGTATAACGCACTCCCCATAGTCCTCCATATAGTATAATGCACCACCCATAGTCCTCCAAATAGTAAAATGCACTCCCCATAGTACGCCAAACAGTGTTATGGTCATTACAATTTAAAAAAAAAATACAATACTCACCTCTCCTCCTGGTTCCCCCGCTTCTCTTGTCTCTGCAGCGAGCGTTCTGAAGCGCCGCACATCTCAGTGGAGCGGGCGCCATGTAGTGACGTTGTTGCGCCTGCTGCGCTGAGACATCAGACACTGACAAAGAATGATGGAGGAGGAAGGGTCAGCTGATGCTCCCTATTTCATCATCACTTTTAACTGTATCGGCACATTGTATGTGCAATAATGTGTGGGTTGGGGGAACCCAGCCACTGCTATCGCACCTGGTCCCACAGCAAGCGCGTGGCCTGCCACCATTGGTGGTATTTTAAACACTTTTGCATTAAACAATTTTGTGGCTCATGTTACAGAAAACATGGGATAAATTATGAGATGTTTTACTTTGTGCAGGTCGAAGGTGCAGATGCAATAACCTGAACCAGAAACAAAGGTAAGAAATGCTTCACAGAAAAAGAGGAAAGGAAAGAGGTCCTCTGACTTATAAAAGTACTTGTCCCCAGCATAAAGTCACGTGTGTAACATGGATCCGTGTATGTTTGTGTGCGTGAAGAATGACAGCTGTTAAGGCAGAATGGATTATATTCTAAATTAAAGAAGATTTGATTGAATTCTGCTTTTCCTTTATTTCTTAGGGCTCCTGGTGATGAAGAAGCTCAGGCAGAAAACCTTATTGTCTCAAAAGGTGGTTTATAAGTAATGGAAACCGCACACACACATATGCAAATGTACATGCACACAAATATATTTATATTTACTCATACAGAATATACATACATAAACACACATCTACATACACTATATACAAACACAAACATATATATATATACTGTACACACATACATAAATATATATACACATGTATACATACATGCATACATACTGTACATATATACACATACTTTGATACATAAATCTTATATACTGTACATATATTACATACATACGTACATACATACATACACATATACTGTATATACTGTACATATACCTCCTCTTGCTGAGCACATGTAGGGGGCTGGTTGTGTAATGTGCTAGATCTTTTAGAAGTTTTTGAGATCCCCAACTTTCAAGATATCTTTGCCCCTTGAGGTCCAAGGATGTAGATATTGTTGTTATGTTTCCTATTGCGATTTTACCTTTCTATAGAGGTGAAACATGGCATAGATAGCATCAGCCATCATACCGATATTAAGTTTGAGGAGTTAGAATGGCCTTACTTGGATGTGAGTGAATGCGTTATGTTTGTCTGTTTGCTACGACACCAAAAATATATCTCCCATACATATCGAATCGATGAAACCCCAACGTTCATCACGGACCATTGGCTCCAGAAATTTTAGGGACCAGTGCTTTGAACAGAGGACTTGAGCTTGCCTTGGAAGTGTACTTTTCTGATTCTGAATATACAAATCTTAGCTTTGGTATCTGGTTCTCAGACTAGATCTCTACTGTAATTACTTGTTCACGTCAGGAGGCCCCTTCCTCAACAGAGGTCAAAGTGACAGCAATTTCCCAGTTATAATTAATCACAAATGTTCAATGTGAGGGTGATATGTCCCCTCTCCGGAGATGTCTTTATGGATTTTAATTTTTCTCTATGACACATGTATACATATAAATACACACATTTATACACCATGTTCCAAATTATTATGCAAATGATATTTTTCTCTGATTTTCCTAAGTGATCGGTGCAAATGACAGTCAGTCTAATAAAAGTCATCACCCGTTAGAGTATACATCAAATTTTAATGAAGAAACTGCCCAATGATAACAGTATAATCTCCAAAATGGAAAAAGCTCAAAATGCACTGTTCCAAATTATTAGGCACTGTAGAATTTCTAAACAATTGATCTGTTTTAAAGAACTGAAAATGCTCATTTGTGGAATTTGCAGCATTAGGAGGTCACATTCACTGAACAAAAAAGCTACTTAACTCCAAAACATCCTAACAGGCCAAGTTACATGTTAACATAGGAACCCTTCTTTGATATCACCTTCACAATTCTTTCATCCATTGAACTTGTGAGTTTTTGGAGAGTTTCTTCTTGTATTTCTTTGCATGAAGACAGAATCGCCTCCCAGAGCTGCTGTTTTGAAGTGAACTGCCTCCCACCTCATAGATCTTTTCTTGATGATACTCCAAAGGTTTTCTCCATAGGGTTGAGGTCAGAGGAAGATGGTGGCCACACCATGAGTTTATCTCCTTTTATGCCTATAGCAGCCAATGACTCAGGTATTCTTTGCAGCATGAGATGGTGCATTGTCATGCATAAAGATGATTTTGCTCCTGAAGGCACGTTTCTGCTTTTTATACTATGGAAGAAAGTTGTCAGTCAGAAACTCTATATACTTTGCAGAAGTAATTTTTTCACACCTTCAGGAACCTTAAAGGGCCCTACTAGCTGTTTCCCATGATTCCGGCCCAAAACATGACTCCTCCACCTCCTTGATTACGTCGCAGCCTTGTTGGGACATGGTGGCCATCCACCAACCATCCACTACTCCATCCATCTGGACCATCCAGGGTTGCTCGACACTCATCAGTAAAGAAGACTGTTTGAAAATTAGTCTTTATGTATGTCTAGGCCCACTGCAACCGTTTCTGTTTGTGAGCACTGTTTAGGGGTGGCCGAATCGTAGGTTTATGCACCACAGCAAGCCTTTGAAGGATCCCACACCTTGTGGTTCGAGGGACCCCAGAGGCACCAGCAGCTTCAAATATCTGTTTGCTGGTTTGTAATGAATTTTTACAGCTGCTCTCTTAATCCGATGAACTTGCCTGTCAGGTTCTGGTCTGTGCTCAGAATCAGCCACAAATCTCTTAACAGTACGATAATCACGCTTAAGTTTTCGGGAAATATGTAATGTTTTCATCCCTTGACCAAGGCATTGCACTATTTGATGCTTTTCAGCAGCAGAGAGATCCTTTTTCTTTCCCATTTTACTTGAAAACTCTGGTCTTCTTAATAGTGTGGAACATCCAGTTTCCTTTTATTGGGCTCACATGGCAAACTAATTATCACAGGTATCTGAGATTGATTTCAGTGATCCAAAGAACCCTGAGACACAATACCATCAATGGGTTTCATTTACAAAAAACGCTATGACACTTAAAACCAATTTGCATAATAATTTGGAACATGGTGTGCACACTTAGAGACATACATAGATAGATGTACAGTATGCTGTCATAATGTGCTAACTTTTTTCCCTTGTTTCATAGCTCGAGGAGCTCAGAAAGCAGAGAACTAAAAACTTGTGAGTTTTCCTTCATGTTGTTTTAGCCTATATTCACACAGTCGTAAATTTGCATGCAAAAAATCAGCTGGATATTACACAGTACCAGAAAAGTGGATCAAATTATAGGAAATCATTCACTCGATGCAGAGAAAATCCACAACAGAAATTGACCTGTGATGCAGAGCTGAAATCTGCAGCATAACTTAACAAAGGGTAAATCTGCATCATATTAATGAAAATTATAAAATCTATTGCATTTCCTCAAACAAATCCATAGTGTGTTTGACTTTTGAAGATTTCGCTGCACATTTTCCACTGTGGAAAGTCTGTAGCCATAAAGTCCCCTTAAAATGTCCAGTGCCAAAAATTTGTTGACTTGCTAGAAGGAACTTCAGTTATTCTTTGCACACTATTAGGATTTGTAGGTTGTCAATCATCTTTGCTCTTGTTGGACCCAAGAACTAAAAGCAAATGCATGGAGTCCTTGTGCAAAAGGGGTCAAATATGGCACCTCAGGGAACTGCTGTATGTAGATGCCTCCTATATCATACAGAATATAATGCCGCCTTTCTGGTTTCTTTCTTAGGACACCAGGGATCAACAGAGAACAAACTACGCAAAAAATTTACAGAGCGCTTTACCCTCTACCACCCATTGTAACCAGGCTTCCCCTCTCCGCCATATTGTGCGTCTGCGCCACGTGTGAACTTTGTTTCTCAGTGCCGTCACTTGTAATGTCTTAGCACTCGGTGGCAGAAATTTTCGTAGAGGTTTAGTAGGAGCGGAGATGTCGGTACTGTGCAGCTAACTTTTTGGTCCGGTTCTCTAGAGCAGGAAATTTGCCGACTATAGCACATGTATTCCTTTCCGTTCAATCTTCTCATACCATTTACCTCCAAAATCCAAACTTTATGAAAACAGCCGTGGAGAACAGTCTACTTCTGTATGACCTGACAGCCTGATCAAAAGTGTGCTTGTGCCTTTGAATATTCATGTTAGGTGAGCACTGTGGAGCGGCATGGCGAAAACTGCGAAGCCATTGAACCCTGTGTGTTTAGGATATATGTTATGTGTACGTGATCATGCATATCTAGTCATATACAGAGTACTGTGCACCCATGAGCTGCAGAACACTATGTGTACAATATTGCTATATGCCCAACAGTGTAAGAATCACCCACACTGCATTGTGAACCCTACACAGAGCATCACGCCCCAGACTAACACTCAGTCTATACTTTCCATAGAAGTGGACACAATGCTTTAATACTCTGCACTGCTGCACAAAGCAACAGAAGGGAGCACCAACCCACAAGAGTGAGTCCACGGATGCAAGTAGCACCACCAGACTTTATAGTCAAGGTTTCTTAAATGGAAGAGCCATATATCAAAAGTGCAAGTGCAAAGAAACAGTGATGATGCCAATGGCCACCAATCAAAAGTGCAAGTGCAAAGAAACAGTGGTGATGCCAATGGCCACCAATCAAAAGTACATGTGCAAAGAAACAGTGGTAATGCCTATGGCAACCAATCAAATTCCTTTAATTAAAAAAAATATTTTTTTCCCTTGTGCTACTCTGGACAAATCTTCTCTATTGATGATTAAGGGCCTGTGCACATGTTGGGTTTTTTCTCTGCAGGTGAATGAGAATCCTAAAGTCTGATGCATTGCTTATTTTTTTATCCTTGTACATTTAAATCTGCATCATGCCAATTCTTTTAGGGTTTTTGCTACAGATTTTCACCCATAATATGGAGTCGGGAATAATCTGCAACAGAAACTCTTGTAAAAAAATGCAGCAAAAATATGGTGCGCTTTACCCAGCGTTTTTCCTGCCAAGAGATGCAGAAATTTCTGGTGCAAATCCTGAACGTTTTCAACCTTTGGTCATAGATGAAGCAACGCTTATACATCCAGAAATTGCACTTGCACTTGGTTAATTCCCTAATAGAATTATTTTATTAAAATCCAATACAAGTGCAGATGTCTCCTTCCTTACGTTTCTCGATGTTAGAGAAAGATTACCAGCTTTGAAAAAAAAAAAATAAGATTTTGCGATGCTCTGCTGGGAGATGTTTTTTTTCTGTAAGGCCTCTTTCACACATCCGGCGGGCGCCTAAACGGCGCCCCCGGCATTTTACCGCAGCGCCGCATGTGAAAAGCTTTCACACTTCCGGCGCCCAAAATGCGGTTTTTTGCCGGATGGTTTCTGATGCTTGGAGAGATAAGAAACCATCCGGCAAAAAAAAAAAACGTTGCATGCAGCGTTTTGTCCGGCCGCCGCAATGTACATTTGCGCCGCATCCGGACAAAACCGCATGCAACGCATTGACATGCGGCGCCATGCGGCGCTAATGCATGTCAATGCGAAAAAAGCCGCATGCGCCGCATCAGATTTTCAGATGCGGCGCTGCGGGAAAATGCCGGGGGCGCCGCAAGGGGAAAAACGGATGTGTGAAACCAGCCTTAGTGTCTATATGTGGCCATCTAGTGGCTGCGATGTGAATTGCCGCCAGTCGAAAGTTTTTAAAGAGTAACTAAACTTTTCATATTTTTTTTATAATTTTGTCCAGCATGGAAAGTTATGAAACTTTGCAAATCACTTTATTAGGGGAATTGTCTTCATTATTGCATGTATATAACATCCAAATCATTGCTTTTCCCCATATATGTACTGCCTTCAGCTGCATTGATTTCATGTGGAGTACAGCTGATGGCAGCTCACCACCTGTGCCACTAACTCTGGGGAGAAGCTGCTGCAGGAGATTGTTCTGATAAGCAGAACAGTCAAAGGTGCAGACAGGCGCTTAGCTGACCCATCACTGCCATCAGCTGTACTCCAGTACATTCTGATATAAATGCAGCTGAAAGCAGCAAATATACTGGGAATAATCAGAGGTTTGGAAGCCACTTATATGAAATTTTTTCTTTTCACAGGAATGAAGACAAATCCCCTAATTCAGTGATTGGCAAAGTTTCCTAACTTTCCGTTCTGAACAAAATTATAAAAGAAAAATAAATAAAAGTTTAGTTATTTTTTAACAGATTTTTCAGAAAGGTAAGAGCGACACATCTGTATAATAAAAAGAAGCGCTATACTCCACTTTCTCCAAGGTACTAAATCTTGTGCTGTTTCCCAGTCGGGCAGCTTTGTCTTCATTTCCAGCTCTCTTCCTCCTTGGTCCCTGTACAGATGTGGCTGTTTCTGTGGCATGTTCTTAACACAATCAAATATATGTTTCCCAAAATATGTACCGATCTCGCTGTGATTCTGGGGCACCCCCCAGTCCTCCTCTGAGAAAACACAAGCATCTTTTTTATTGTGTCTGTATATTTAGTGACGTCAGAACAATGTGAAATAAACTTGTATATCTGACCCTCCGCCGCCTTACTCTGTACATTCCTGGGCAGCCGCCGGCCTCGATATGAGTGGGTAAATTCCACTGCGTGACATTTTCCTATAACTCTTCCTATCGATCCCATAACTGCTTTTTGCCTCTCGTCTCATTGGCGCACATGGCCTCTCCTTTGTTTGCCTATTGCCTATAAATCCTATGGTTTCCTACATTCTCTACTCCGTATAGCCTGTATTGCTCTATAAATCCTCGTATTCATGCATAGGACAACCATTAACAATTGATGCTGGCCATAAAAGTTTACTCCATCAATTCTTGTTGGGTATTATAGGCGTTGACCCTACTAGGGTTTTTATTACCCCGTTATTGGTATAAGAAAGTTTAGTGGGAAATATCTGGTATATGTATTTTGTATAGTACATATACATTCCTCCCATCAATGAAACAGAGGAAGAAAGGGATGTGCAGCTGCAAGATGCCCATAGTGGCCCCCATATACACGCAGTATAATGCCCCCTCAGTGCATTCCTTCCTCCAAGTGCCGCACACACACAGTATGATGTCCCCACAGTATCCCATCCACACTATATTAAGCCCCATAATAACCCCACACACATTATGATGTCCCCACAGTATACTGTCCACACTATATTATGCCTCCTTGCAAATGCAGCACACAGTATAATGTCCCTACAGTATCCAATCCACATTATATTATGCCCCGTAATAACCCCCCACAAAGTATGATGTCCCCACAGTATCCCATCCACACTATATTATGCCTCCATACTAATGCCACACACAGTATATTGTCCCCACAGTATCCCATCCACATTATATTATGTCCCATAATAACCTCCACAAAGTATGATGTCCCCACAGTATCCCATCCACACTATATTCTGCCTCCATGCTAATGCCACACACAGTATATTGTCCCCACAGTATCCCATCCACATTATATTATGTCCCATAATAACCTCCACAAAGTATGATGTCCCCACATTATCCCATCCACACTATTTTATACCCCATAATAACCCCACACACATTATAATGTACCCACAGTATCCTATCCACACTATATTATGCCTCCTTACTAATGCCACACACACAGTATAATGTCCCCACTGTATCATATCCACACTATGTTATGCCCCATAATAACCCCACACACAGTATGATGTTCCCACAGTATCGCATCCACACTATATTATGCCTCCTTACCAATTCCACACACAGTATAATGTCCCCACAGTAGCCCATCCACATTATATTATGCCCCATAATAACCCCCCACAAAGTATGATGTCCCCACAGTATCCCATCCACACTATATTATGCCTCCATACTAATGCCACACACAGTATAATGTCCCCACAGTATCCCATCCACACTATTTTATACCCCATAATAACCCCACACACATTATAATGTCCCCACAGTATCCTATCCACACTATATTATGCCTCCTTACTAATGCCACACACACAGTATAATGTCCCCACTGTATCACATCCACACTATGTTATGCCCCATAATAACCCCACACACAGTATGATGTTCCCACAGTATCCCAACCACACTATATTATGCCCCCAAAATAACCCCCCACCCAGTATGATGTCCCCACAGTATCGCATCCACACTATATTATGCCTCCTTACCAATTCCACACACAGTATAATGTCCCCACAGTAGCCCATCCACATTATATTATGCCCCATAATAACCCCCCACAAAGTATGATGTCCCCACAGTATCCCATCCACTCTATATTATGCCTCCATACTAATGCCATACACAGTATAATGTCCCCACAGTATCCCATCCACATTGTATTATGCGCCATAATAACCCGACATAAAGTATGATGTCCCCACAGTAACCCATCCACACTATATTATGCCCCATAATAACCCCACACAGTACTAAGTCCCCACAGTATCCCAGCCACACTATAGTATGCTCCATAATAACCCCACGCACAGTATGATGTCCCCACTGTATCCCATCCACACTATGTTGTGCCCCATAATAACCCCCCACACCTTATGATGTACTCACAGGCTTACAGCCACACTATATTATGCCCCCATAATAACCCCACACAGTATGATGTTCCCACAGTATCTCATCGACACTATATTATGCCCCATAATACAGTAACCCCACACACAGTTTGATGCCTCACATACATGATGACGCCAAGAGTGATGCCACACACATTATTCATGAGCATCATGGCACTGTGGGGGTGTCATAATTTGTGATGGGCCATGTGGGGACATCAAACTGTGAGGGAGCATTGAAGGGGCATCATATTATGGGGGGGGGCACTGCAAGGGCATTATATGGTGCGTTAAAGCTTTTTGGGGGCATGAAACTATGTGGGGGCACTATAATGTAAGGGAGAACTATAGGGTATCATAAATGTGTGTAGGGCCACTGAGCGTACATCATATTGTGTTGAGGAGGCCCCTGTGGAGCACAGAACTGACAGTTTCCTCCATCAATTGTATTCACCATTGTCTTCAACTGTATCTGCTTTCTGAGGACACCGGTATAGTAGAAATCAGGACATGCCACCAACCTCCTGGAAAAAAGGGATAAGTCCCCAAATCTGGGAATGTTCCATAGAATCTAGGATGACTGGGAGATAAGTACAGAGACCAGACGTGGTTGAATGAGTTCAGGTGACAAATTTTGGTAGCAAATTTTTTGAGGGTTAGAATTGAGGGAGGAACAATTGGGATAGTCAAGCAGGACTGCAACCTGGCAGGCTACTTTTCAGGAGTTGTGGGAGGGATGGACACAACACTGATATTATTCTGGAACAGTTTAATTTTTTAGGAAATTAATAGTAACTGGGAATAGATTTTCAACCAAATTGGGGCACACATTGGAATTGGCTTCAACAAAGGAGTCATCGGCCTTGGGAATACTGGTGCAGATTGGGTGCTTTTCTAGTGTATGTGGCTTTGTCTATTTGACTGCCAGGAAACTGGGCAACTTACCGTTCTTACCAAAAATCTACTACTTTAGAAAACAAGGATACAATGCAAATTCCTCCTGATCAACTGTCTTGAAGCAAGAGTTTCAATCTTGGTTAACCACTTAAGTCTGTTTTGGAGACTGCAACCTGCCTTTTGGTCAAGGACACCATGTGTCTGAATTCAGATTTCCATGGCTTAAGAAACAGCACCACTTTATTAAACATTACCAAAAACATGCCATAAAGCTCCATAAACCGTCTCAGCATCTTCAAAAATACAAATCAGACTGGTTTACATGCAAACCTCCCCCCTCTTTTATGGTTCCTAAACTGAGGACTCACATCATCACTCTGGTACAAGTGCACCAGCAAAACTTTCCACAATTTAAGAATTCTTCACCCAAACTACCATAAATGATGGGTCGTGGGGTCTCACACATTCTTCTCGAAAACTCCTATTTTCCCTTCTCCAGCTACGAGTCAAGTAGTTGAACCATCAATACCCTTCCTCTATTTTCCTACCCTGCCGGATCAGTTGGGCCAGTGCCATCTTTCCAAACTCTAAATACCCAAAGTGCCTAATTATCTTTGTCCTAGGGAGATACAGTGGGTACGGAAATTATTCAGACCCCATTAAATTTTTCACACTTTATTTCATTGCAGCCATTTAAGTAAATTCAAAAAAGTTCATTTTTTCACATTAATGTACACTCTGCACCCCATCTTGACTGAAAAGAACAGAAATGTAGAAATTTTTGCAAATTTATTGAAAAAGAAAAACTGAAATATCACATGGTCATAAGTACAGTATTCAGCTCAGTATTAAGTAGAAGCACCCCTTTGAGCTAGTACAGCCATGACTCTTCTTGGGAATGATGCAACAACTTTTTCACACCTGGATTTGGGGATCCTCTGCCATTCTTCCTTGCAGATCCTCTCCAGTTCAGTCAGGTTGGATGGTGAACGTTGGTGGACAACCATTTTCAAGTTTCTCCAGAGATGCTCAATTGGTTTAGGTCAGGACTCTGGCTAGGCCAGTCAAGAATGGTTACAGAATTGTTCTGAAGCCACTTCTTTGTTATTTTAGTTGTGTGCTTAGGGTCATTGTCTTGTTGGAAGATGAACCTTCGGCCAAGTCTGAGATCCAGAGCACTCTGGAAGAGGTTTTCATCCAGGATATCTCAGTACTTGGCCGCATTCATGTTTTCTTCAATTGCAATCAGTCGTCCTGTCCCTGCTGCTGAAAAACACCCCCATAGCATGATGCTGCCACCACCATGTTTCACTGTTGGGATTGTATTGGGCAAGTGATGAGCAATGGCTGGTTTTCTCCACACATACAGCTTAGAATTATGCCAAAAAGTTCTATCTTTGTCTCATCAGACCTGAGAATCTTATTTCTCATAGTCTGGGAGTCCTTCATTTGTTTATTGCAAACTCTATGCGGGCTTTCATATGTCTTGCACTGAGGAGAGGCTGCCGTCTGGCCACTCCGCCATAAAGGCCTGACTGGTGGAGGGCTGCAGGGATAGTTAACTTTGTGGAACTTTCTCCCATCTCCCTACTGTATCTGTGGAGCTCAGCCACAGTGATCTTTGGGTTGTTCTTTACCTCTATCACCAAGGCTCTTCTCCCACGATTGCTCAGTTTGGCTGGACGGCCAGGTCTAGGAAAACTTCTGGTAGTCCCAAACTTCTTCCATTTAAGGATTTTGGAGGCCACTGTGCTCTTAGGAACCTTGAGTAGTGCAGAAATTCTTTTGTAACCTTGGCCAGATCTGTGCCTTGCCACAATTCTGTCCCTGAGCTCCTTGGCCAGTTCCTTTGACCTCATGATTCTCATTTGTTTTGACATGCACTGTGAGCTGTGAGGTCTAATATAGACAGGTGTGTGCCTTTACAAATCAAGTCCTATCAGTTTAATTAAACACAGCTGGACTCCAATGAAGGAGTAGAACCATTTCAAGGAGGATCACAAGGAAATGGACAGCATGTTACTTAAATATAAGTGTCTGCAGGGGTGAACCTAGCCTCTCTGCTGCCTGAGGCGAACTGCAAAACGGCGCCCCCCCATTGTAAAATCAGTACAAATAAATCTGGTTTACTCTTACTAGCCTAACGTGACGCACATGTGAAATACATACACTTTTAGGGTATGTGCAGACGTTGCAGAATCTGCGGTGGAATTTTCCGCGCAGATTTTGCTAAATCCACAGGTAAAATGACCTGCATTGTACCTGCGGATTTAGTGCGGATTTGCCGCGGTTTTTGCGTGGATTTCCCCTGCGTTTTGAGACCTGCGGATTCCTATTTAGAGCAGGTCTCAAAACGCTGCAGAACTGCACAAAATAAGTGACATGCTGCGGATTTAAATCCGCACCAAATCCGCGCGGAAAAATCCGCAGCATGTGCACTGCGTTTTTTTATTTCCATTGAATATTATGGTACTGTACATCACTTACAGTTCTGCTGCGGATCTGCAGCGGCAAATCCGCTGCGGATCCGCAGCAAATTCCGCAACGTGTGCACAGACCCTTAAATAGGAATATGTTTGAAACATCGATTTTTATATTTGTTAAAGTTCTGTATATCCGTAAACCTTGTACACCATTTGCACCATACACCTCATACACATGCGGTTCCGCTCCGTACACACGCGGCTCCGCTCCATACACACGCGGCTCGCCCATAACACGCGGCTCCACTCCGTACACCCCGTACACACATGGCTCTGCTCCGCTCCGTACACACACGGCTCAAGCACGGAGCCCTGTGTGTACGGAGCTAAGCGGCTCAGCTCCGTACACTTCGTACACACAGGGCTCCGCTTCGTACGCCCCGTACACACACAGCACTGCTACATCCACCTCGTACACACACACTCCGCTCCGTACACCTCGTACACACACGGCTTCGCTCCGTACACCTCGTACACACACGGCTTCGCTCCGTACACCTCGTATACACACGGCTCCGCTCCGTACACCTTGTACACACACGGCTTCGCTCCGTACACCTCGTACACATACGGCTTCGCTCCGTACACTTCGTACACACACGGCTCCGCTCCGTACACTTCGTATACACACGGCTCGGCTCCGTACACTTCGTACACACGCGGCTCCGCTCCGTACACCTCGTACACATGCGGCTTCGCTCCGTACACCTCGTACACACGCGGCTCCGCTCCGTACACCTCGTACACACGCGGCTTCGCTCTGTACACCTCGAACACACGCGGCTTCGCTCCACACACCTCGTACACACGCGGCTTTGCTCCGTACACCTCGTACACACGTGGCTTCGCTCCGTACACCTCGTACACATGCGGCTTTGCTCTGTACACCTCGAACACACGCGGCTTCGCTCCACACACCTCGTACACACGCGCTTTGCTCCGTACACCTCGTACACACACGGCTCCGCTCCATACACTTCGTACACACATGGCTCTGCTCCGTACACTTTGTACACACACGGCTCCGCTCCGTACACTTCATACACACACGGCTCCGCTCCGTACACCTCGTACACACACGGCTCCGCTCCGTACACCTCGTACACACACGGCTCCACTCCGTACACCTCGTACACACACAGCTCTGCTACATCCACACTGTAAACCCCTCCTGATCCCACACATAAACTTACCTTCATCCAGCACCATGACAACCAGCACAGCAGACCAGCACACAGGGAGCCTGACCATGTGACCCCTGACTCCTCCCCCTACTGTGACCTCATCACAGGTCCTGCTCGCACATAAGAGGACAGCGCAGCAACGGACTCCTGGCTGCGAGAAACTGAAGTGGAAAACTGGGAGGGTGAGGAATAGGTGCATGGGGGGCGTGACTGCTTCTCACTGCGGGACACATAGCACCGTGTGCAGGAGTGTAAGACTCAGCAGGGATTAAGGAGAGCCGGCGGCCCGGCACCACACCACCTGTTCTGAGTTCAGCTCTGCCGCCTCCTAGCTGCCGCCGCCTGAGACAGAAGGCTCAACTCGCCTCATTATAGGTGCGCCACTGAGTGTCTGAGCAAAGGGTCTGAATGTTGCACAGCTTCTGAATCCACACCTTTGCAGTAGAAAACTTCACAGAGCAGGCTGCATGGGATAACAAGCTTTTATTTCTATCAACATGAGGTAAAGAAAGAATGCACAGTCATTTCAGCATTGCATCAGGAAACAGACTATTTCTTATACAATACATTAAACAGAAGGAAACGTTACACAACATCGCCATCTACTGTCAGGTCAGCATAAAGTCCTCCTTTTCCTTATAATAAGTCCTAATCTGTTGCATATGCCAACACCCTTTCTCAACAGTAAGGACTTATTCAATCAAACCCAACTTTTTTATTAGTCTCTGATGTTTATCAGCATTCAACGCCTTCGTGAAAATGTGTGCTGTCATTTCTTCAGTAGGGCAATACTCCAACTTCAAGACTCCTTGATACTGATGATCAAATTCAAATTCAAAGAAACTTTATTGGCAGGACTAAATACACATTAGTTTTGCCAAAGCAAGTGTACCAAAGGGGGATAGGGATAGGGATGTTGAGTAGGGGCAGATCCAGGGTGGGGGCTATGGAAGTCCATGGCGTAGGGAGGGGTGATGGGGGCGCAGGTCCAGGGTGGGGGCTATAAAAGTCCATGGCATAGGGAGGGGTGATGGGGGCAGATCCGGGGTGGGGGCTATAGAAGTCCATGGCATATCATAGTTCTCTTTCTCGCAGTCTATGACATTCGCTCACATACCGCGCTGCTATCTCCGCTGCTCTCTCTTCTTCCCCCAGCAAGATATACGTTTTCTCTTCCTCCTTCATGGTGATGAAATCCGGGAAGAGATGTGAGAGTCTCCTGAAGTGAGTGTCCCTCACTGCTGAGTATTTGGAGCAGTGTAGCAGGAAGTGGGTTTCGTCCTCTATGGCCTCCTGGTCACAGTGTTGGCATAGTCTTTCCTCCCTGGGCTTGTAGCTCTGCCTGTGTCGGTCGGATTCGATGGCCAAACTGTGGGCGCTGAGTCTATACCGGCTCAGGATCTGGTGGTCTCTGGGGTCTGGGAGTTTCTCCAGGTATGGGGCCAGACTGTAGTCTCTCTGTAGACTCCGGTACATGGTCAGTTTCTGGAGCTGATGATGTCGTTCTTCCAGTCACTGACATACCTCTCCTGGCCTTCGTCTACCATCTTCCTGATTTCGGCTTTTGTCAGGTTGTTGTGATTGGTGTTCTGGTCAGGTTGGGTTTGGGTGAGCTGTTCCGAGGGTCCTAGTTTTTCTGTTTCACCTACGTGTGTCAGGGCTTTATGGTGATGGGAGCTTGGATTGCTCCTACGTAGGTGAGCCCGGAATGACAGTGCCCTCTTTAGAACCGTTAGGTGTAGAGGGAATCTGCCCAGCTCGGCCCGGCAGGCACTGTTGGAGGTGCTCCGATGGACTTGGAGAAGGTGCTTGCAGAATTCCAGGTGGAATATTTCTGTTGGGCTGGAGTCCCATCTTGACCAGTCTGGGTAGGTGTGAGGACCCCAGACTTCACTGCCATACAGGAGGATTGGGGCGATGACCGAGTCGAAGATTTTTAACCAGACCCTTACTGGTGGCTTCAGATGGTAAAGTTTCCTTCGGATGCCATAGAAGGTTTTACATGCCTTGTCTTTCAGGGTCTCTATGGCTTGTTTGAAGCTTCCTGACCGGTGAATCTCTAGGCCCAGGTAGGTATATTTGTCTGTTCCTGTAAGGGCGCAGTTGTTGAGGACAAATGAAGGGTGCTGGTCTAATTTTCTCTTTCTCCTCTGGAACACCATGATGTTGGTTTTCTTTAGGTTGACCGGTAGTGCCCAGGTGGAGCTGAATTTCTCTAAGATTTTCAGGTTGTCTTGGAGGCCTTTCTCGGTTGGTGACAGAAGCAGCAGGTCATCTGCATACAGCAGGAATTTCACCTGGGTGTCGTGGAGGGTGGGACCTGGTGCTGTGGAAGATTCCAGAGCGGTAGCCAGCTCGTTGATGTAAATGTTGAAGAGCGTTGGACTTAGGCTGCAGCCTTGTCTGACTCCACGGCTCTGCTGGAAATAAGCCGTTCTTTTACCGTTCACACTCACACTGCAGAGGTTCTCGGTGTAGGAGCTTTTGATAACATCGTAGGTCTTTCCTCCTATTCCGCTCTCCAGCAGTTTCAGGAATAAGCCCGGGTGCCACACTGAATCAAAGGCCTTTTTAAAGTCCACGAAACAGGCGTATATCTTCCCGTTCTTTGTATTGTGGACGTGTCTCTGAATGAGGCTGTGCAGGGTATAGATGTGGTCAGTGGTGCGGTGGTTTGGCATGAACTGTAAGGTTCTTTGTCTCTTTTGACATGTTCCTTGAAACTCAGTTTTTCCGTCGGCCATTTTGCTTTCTGTCTTTCTGCAGCTCTTGCCCTCAGTTAATATGGAGTTTCCAGTTTTCATGTTCCCGCCCTGATTCTCTCCCTCTTGCTTCTTAAGCAGCCTCAGCTGAACAATCAGTGCTCCTGAATCAAGCCTCAGTCAGCCTGTGACCTGACTCCTGGAAACCTAGGATTTTGGACTCCAGCTATTTCCTACTGAGGAACTTTGGAACACTTTTGGACTTTGGAAACCTGCTGTCTGGTGAATCCATGTTTGCAGAGGAATTACGGTACAGAGAAGAGATCCTGAACTGCTTGGAGAGTTATTGTAGAGCTTGAAGTTACTCTGGCCTGCTGTGTTCTCCTGCCTCTGTTCCTGCAAACTGTGTGACCTTTTCTGCATGCTTGTATGAAGTAATACAAGTCATTTCATATCAACCTATGTCTCATGTGTTTTCCTTGCACCCAAGCACAAGACGTATAGGAACTGTACACTATACATGACAAGATTCAGGAGCCAATGTTTAGTGTCTGCTGGTCTGGGAAAGCCGTGTCTGCTGTGATTGTGGATATCACATGTCCGTTTAATACCTTCTGTGATGACAGTGGTTGTGACTTCTCACAACCATTCCAGGTGAGCGCATTCCCTTAAATGTTACTCTGGAGTGTTACCACAGGTAAACACTATTGTTTTTTTTTTTTTTTTTCCTTTCCTCTTCTCCTTCCAGCACTTCTGCCTTAAAAGATCTGGAAGATGGAGGCCCGCATAAAGGAGCTTTGCGGAGTGACTGATACAATCCTTGCAGATATACAGACTATAAAGACCCGTTTTGCAAGCCTACAGGACCTCACTAATCATAATTTGCAAGTGTTTGGACAAACTACTCAGGAATTACGAGCCAGGATTGAGGCTCTAGAGGAACGAGTCCAGGCTCCTGCCATAACCCCGAGTTCTGAGATCCCCAAGTTACCTCCTTTCGTTTTGGCGGTGAATGTGAGAAATTCAGGGGATTTATTAACCAATGCAATCTATTTTTCTCTGCACATGCTTCACAATTTCCCACTGAACGATCCAAAGTGCTTACTATAATCATGTTGCTTACCAATAAGGCTTTGATGTGGGCAAACCCTCTGATTGAGACTGAGGATGATTGTTTGAATCACCTTGATGCTTTTATTTCAGCATGGGGCAGGTGTTTGATGACCCCAATCGAGGTGCAACAGCTGAAGCAGCCATGTTAACTTTGCGCCAAGGTAAGCGTTCAGTAGCCGAATATGCCTTGGATTTCAGGAGATGGGCTCTTGATACCACTTGGGACACTTCCGCCAAAAAAATCTATTTTTCGGAAAGGGTTGTCTCCACTGATTAAGGATGAACTTGCTCGTGCCGACCCTCCCACTGCGTTAGGTGACTTTATTAACTATTGTATCCGTATTGATGCTCGTCTGACTGAACGCAGACAAGAGAGATGGTTCGAAAATAATCGCACTAATCTTTTCCTACCTCCCTCCTCAGCTAAGGAACCTTTGAGTAGGATCACAAGGGAACCAGAACCTGAACCCATGCAGGTGGACTCTTTACAAAGACGGGTTAGTGATGCACGCAAAGAACATCGTATAAAGGAAAATCTATGTTTTTACTGTGGTAAGTCAGGGCACTTCATTATAAACTGCCCCAGCCGTTCTCGTAAGACTACTGCAGCAGTCATTCACTGTGAGTGTTGCGAGAGGAGCTCTGTCATGTCCGAGCCTCAGACTCCAGAGAGATCTGCTGCAAGAGATCTTGATTTTTCGGACTTAAACTCTGTTAGTTCTGGGGACAATGACGGTATAAACGCTGCAATTTTTCAAGTTTCCTCAGCGGTGTCCCAGCTGAGTTGTAAAAGAAATAATTCTCATTGCTTCCTTTCCATCAAACTCTGGGTGGATCAGTCTGGGTGTCTAGCTCTGCTATGATCGACTCAGGAGCAAGTGGAAATTTTATGGATATCTCCTTTGCTCTGAAACAGGGGATACGTTCAGTGAAGAAGGCTACTCCAGTACAGATGGAGACTGTGGATGGCTCCCTGCTGACCTCTGGACCAGTGGATCAGGAAACAGAGCCTTTGAGGGTCCTTATGGGTAAAGATCATCAGGAGAAAATGTCTTTCATGCTTATCTCTTCTCCCACTTTCCCATTTTTCTAGGGCTACCATGGCTGCAGGCGCAGAATCCTACGATTAACTGGGAGACCAAGGAATTACACTTTCCGGAGTCAAGGAGTTTCAGCTTGCTCTGTTCCTAAAGGAACCATGTCAGTCCCTGAACTACCAGCTGTATACCAGGACTATGTGGATTTATGTGACAAGAAGAACGCTGATCAGCTTCCTCCTCACCGTCCATATGATTGTCCAATCGAATTATTGCCTGGAGCCGAGATACCTTTTGGTAAGATCTACCCCCTAGCGGGGCCCGAGCTAAGGCTTTGAAGGACTACATAGATGAAAATCTAGCCAAAGGCTTCATACGCCCCTCTTTATCTCCCGCAGTGCACCCATCTTCTTTGTGAAGAAGAAAGATGGATCTCTGAGACCCTGCATAGACTATAGGGAACTCAATAAGGTTACTATTAGAAACGTTATCCATTGCCTTTAATCCTTGAGTTGTTGGAGAGAGTGCGGCACGCCAAAAATTTTCTCTAAACTGGATCTCCGTGGGGCCTATAACTTGGTCCGTATTAGACCTGGGGATGAATGGAAGACTGCATTCAGGTCACGCTATGGACACTTCAAATATCTAGTTATGCCTTTTGGTCTGAGTACCGCCCCAGCCACTTTCCAACACTTGGTGAATGACATCTTCAGGGATCTCCTAGATACATTTGTGGTGATTTATCTGGATGATATTCTAATTTTTTCTAACTCCACAGAGGAACATCATGGACATGTGAGAATGGTCTTAGAACGCCTAAGACAAAACCATCTCTACATCAAACTTGAAAAGTGTGAATTCCATAGGACCGAAATTCAATTTCTGGGGTATGTACTATCTACGCAAGGGATTAGTATGGATGGAAGCAAGACCCAAGCCATCAAGGATTGGCCAATTCCTAGAAATGTGAAGGAGGTGCAGCGCTTCATCGGGTTTGCCAACTTCTATAGACGTTTCATTAGGAATTTCTCTGAGGTAGTGTCACCTATCACCCAACTTACCCGGAAACAGTCTAGGTTCTCCTGGACCCCGCAAGCTCAGGAAGCATTTTCCTGTTTAAAGGATAAATTTACCACCGCACCTATCTTAGTACATCCCAACCCCGAGCTTGCCTTCATAATAGAGGTGGATGCTTCAGACTGTGCCGTTGGAGCTATACTCTCTCAGAGAACAGGTGAGAAGAATGTCTTGCATCCCTGTGCCTTCTTTTCCCAGCAGTTGTCTTCGGCTGAGAGGAACTACGATGTGGGCAATAGAGAATTGTTGGCCATTATTGCCGCCTTCAAGGAATGGAGACACCTTCTTCAGGGAGCTGCACAGCAAATAGTCGTCCTGACAAACCATCGTAACCTTGAATTTATCAGGTCGGCTAAGTGCCTGACTCCTCGCCAGGCTCGCTGGAATCTTTTCCTAAACCAATTTAATTTTGTAATTTCTTATAGACCAGGATCGCGCAATGGAAAGGCTGATGCACTCTCTAGGATTCATTCAGCAGAGACACGTCCACTTACTCCTCCTAAGACTATTCTTCCTGACTCTAGATTCCTGGGAGTGATTCATAATCAAGACCTACTTAAGGACATCAAGGAAGCATACCATGCGGATTCTTTGTTGGCTCAACCCCCAAGGGACGTAAGTCTTGTCTTTAAGAATGGTGTGTGGATTCAGGGACAACGTCTGTATATACCTGAAACAGTCAGATTGAGAGTATTGCAACTCATCCACGATTCCAAGATAGCCGGGCATAGGGGAATTCTAAAGACACAAGAATTTCTTTCTCGTTTCTTTTGGTGGCCCACTTACAGGAAAGATGTTTTAAACTATGTCACTTCATGTGAAGTCTGTGCAAGATGCAAAACACCTCGCTCCTCACCAACTGGTCTGTTACAACCTCTTCCCACCCCGTCCCGCCCGTGGGGATCCATTTCTATGGACTTCATTGTGGAGTTACCAACCTCTCAAGGGAAGAACACCATTCTAGTGGTGGTTGATCGTCTAACAAAGGCAGCTCATTTTATCCCTTGTGTCGGCTTACCCACTGCAAAACAGACATCAGACTTGATGATTAAGAATGTGTTTCGCTTACATGGAGTACCGGATGAGGTCATTTCGGATCGAGGGGTGTAATTCACTTCAAGGTTTTGGCAAAATTTCTGTGCCGCATTGGACATTAAAGTAAACCTTTCTTCTGCTTTTCATCCCCAGACTAATGGACAGACAGAACAAACCAATCAGACCCTGGAGCAGTATCTCCGCTGCTTTATCTGCCACCTACAGGATGATTGGGTGGATCTACTCCCACTGGCTGAGTTCTCTTATAACAACTCTCAGAGCGCCTCCACTAAGCAGTCTCCTTTTTACTCCAATCTAGGTTATCATCCTAACATTCTTCCTCGATTTCCCATAGATACGCCCTTGCCGGCAGTGGCTGAAAGAATCACTTCTTTACAAAAGAATATGGATCTTCTAAAGGAAAATCTAGAATTGGCTCAGGAAAGGTACAAGAAAGCAGCAGATAAATTTTGTAAACCTGCACCAGCTTTCAAGGTAGGAGATTTGGTCTGGCTGTCAACCAGAAATCTTAAAATAAAGATTCCATCGTCTAAATTGGGACATAAGTACATTGGACCTTATAAGATCAGTAAGATTATAAGTGCTGTTGCTTGTCGTCTTCAACTGCCCAGAACTATGAGAATCCACCCTGTCTTTCATGTATCCCTACTAAAGGCTGCAACACCCAATACGTTTCCTGGACGCTCTTCTCCTTGCCCTGACCCAGTGCTGGTCGATGGTCAGGAAAAATTTATGGTGGAAAGGATTCTAGATTCCAGGTTGTACAGAAATCAGTTGCAATATTTGATTAAATGGCAGGGCTACCCAGTGGAGGACAACTCATGGGAACCAGTCAATAATGTAAATGCTCCTCGCCTGCT
This sequence comes from Oophaga sylvatica, assembly GCA_033576555.1. NCBI lineage: Eukaryota > Metazoa > Chordata > Amphibia > Anura > Dendrobatidae > Oophaga > Oophaga sylvatica. The sequence continues at coordinate 376,910,142 of JARQOD010000003.1, read as the reverse complement.
CCGCCAGTTTCATCAGAGGTACCCTGACAAGCCTGGTCTGAGGTCAACCGGAGGTTGTCCTTAAGGGGGGAGTAATGTAAGGTTCTTTGTCTCTTTTGACATGTTCCTTGAAACTCAGTTTTCCGTCGGCCATTTGCTTTCTGTCTTTCTGCAGCTCTTGCCCTCAGTTAATATGGAGTTTCCAGTTTTCATGTTCCCGCCCTGATTCTCTCCCTCTTGCTTCTTAAGCAGCCTCAGCTGAACAATCAGTGCTCCTGAATCAAGCCTCAGTCAGCCTGTGACCTGACTCCTGGAAACCTAGGATTTTGGACTCCAGCTATTTCCTACTGAGGAACTTTGGAACACTTTTGGACTTTGGAAACCTGCTGTCTGGTGAATCCATGTTTGCAGAGGAATTACGGTACAGAGAAGAGATCCTGAACCTGCTTGGAGAGTTATTGTAGAGCTTGAAGTTACTCTGGCCTGCTGTGTTCTCCTGCCTCTGTTCCTGCAAACTGTGTGACCTTTTCTGCATGCTTGTATGAAGTAATACAAGTCATTTCATATCAACCTATGTCTCATGTGTTTTCCTCGCACCCAAGCACAAGACGCTATAGGAACTGTACACTATACATGACATGAACCCTGCTTGGCTCTTGCTGAGGACGTTATGTTCGGTGAGGAAACTGAGGATCCTCTTGTTCAGGATGCTGTTGAACAGTTTCCCCAGGTTGCTGCTGACACATATGCCTCTGTAGTTGGCTGGGTCATACCTGTCCCCATTCTTGTGGATGGGTGTGATGAGGCCTTGGTTCCAGGTAAGAGGGAAGTAGCCGGCACTTAGCACAATATTGAAGAGTTTAACCATTGCAGCCTGTATTTCTGGTGGGCTGTACTTCAGCATTTCTGGTAGGATTCCATCCAGGCCACCAGCTTTTCTACATCTTATGGAAGAGATTCTCTCTGCTACTTCCTGTAATGTAATTGGTGTATCCACTGGGTTTTGGAAATTTTTTACTTTTTCCTCCATTGCTTTTAGTTTTGCCATTATGTTTTCCTGTTCTTGGTTTAGTTCTTCCTTTGGGATGTCTTTATAGAGGTCTCTGAAGTACTGGAGCCAGATGTTGCCATTTTGGATATGGATGTTGTTTTTCTTGTCTTTTGTGCCCATGTGGTTCCATAGTTCCCAGAAGGAATTGTCTTGAAGAGCATCTTGGAGTTGGTTAAGCTTGGTAGAGATGTAACTCTGCTTCTTCCTCCTGAGGATGGTTTTGTACTGTATTTGTATGGTTTCATAGGCTTCCCTCAGACCAGGGTGGTTGGGGTCTCTATGTTTCTTGTTTGAGGCTGTTCTCAGGGTCTTCCGTACGGCTTTACATTCTCTGTCAAACCAACCGTTGGTCTGTTTTTCTTTTGGTCTCTTGTAGTCAACTTTTTTAACGTCGGACAGTCTGGCCATTGCATAGAATATATTGTTGAGGTCTTTTGTAGCTTGACTCACTCCCTTTGGGTTAGGCTAGTACTCGTGGTTGTAGAAGTGGTGGAGCATCCGCTGTATTTCGGGTCTGCTGAGAGCCTCTTTGTACTTTAGTGCCGACGTTTTGGACCATTTATATGATGGAGGCCGGTTGAAGAGGCCGCTATGCTGTGGCTTTTGAGTGGGTGGTTTCTCTGTAGATTTCAAGTACAGAAGAAGTTGGCTGTGGTCTGACAGGTGCGTTTGTGGGGTGACTATGAAGGCGCTGATATTTGCCCGGTTCATGTCTGTAATGGCATAATCTACTACACTCCTCCCTACATGGGAGTTTAGTGTATACCTCCCCAAAGAGTCTCCTTTGGTACGTCCATTAAGAATATGAAGTCCTAAACTTCTACATACGTTCAGGAGCTTTTTACCACTTTTGTTGACTGTACTGTCGTAGCTGTTTCTCTCTGTGTGTACTGAGTCTTGGCCGTCATTCTCTGCTCCAAATATGTAGATGTTCCCATCCGTGGTCAGGAAGTCGTTTTCTCTCCCTGTTCTTGCGTTGAGGTCTCCAAAGATGAGAACTTTGCCCAGGGCCTGATAGTGGGCGGCTTCTCTTTGTAAGATCTCGAAGCTCTCTGGATTGAAGTAGGGGGACTCTGGCGGTGGTATATAGGTGGCGCAGAGGTGGACATCAGACTGAGAGGTGAGGATGGAGCTGCTGATCCTGATCCATATGTGGCTACCTCCTCTCTTCACCGGTTTGATGTATTGGTGGAGCTCGTCTTTATACCAGATCAGTATTCCTCCTGAGCTCCAGCCCTGTTTGATGTTTTTATTTTTCAGGGCAGGGACAGAGATTTCCCTGTATCCGATGGGCGCCAGGGATTCGTTTTCGGCTCTGGTCCATGTTTCCAGGAGGATCTGGATGTCTATATTTTTCAGTCTTTGTATAAAGTCCGGGTCATTTGTTTTACATCCAAAGGTCGAGGTGTTGAGACCCTGAATATTCCAGCTGCTGATTGTAAGTGAAGTCATTTTTTCTATTTATCTTGTGTGTATATACCTTGTAATGAGTATGGCTGTGTAGGACAAACTGGATTTCTGACTGTTTTGTAGGTGTGCTTGGTTCCATCCAGTCACATTAGTTTCCTGCATAGTGCGCTGAGCAGGGTCTTTACCTCATCCGTATCTCTGCTCTGCGTGTATCTGTGTGGGGTCGGTGGACCCTCCATGGAGGTCTCCTCCTCTGATGGTCTGATTTTGGGTGAAGAGCTTTGTTTCCAGCTTCTGGAGATAGGATTGGGGTTTTCTGTCTTTTTATTGTTAGGGGTCTTTCGGTGTGATGTTGGTCACTGTTGAATCCAGGCCTGGGTCCTCTGTTTAGTGCGATGTCTTTCAGCTCTTTGGCCAGGAGGCTGACCCCTTGTTTGTTGAGGTGCTTATTATCATATAGGTGATGGTGGTTTATGGAAAGGTGTTGTGCCAGGGTCACGTTTGGGACAGTCTTGACCTTTTCTGTCAGTTCCATATTGATGCTTTGGGTGGTTTGCCTGGATATGTCCTTTGTTGGGAGCAGAGATGACAGAATGATTTTGCTGTCTGGGAATTTTAGTTTTGCCTTCTTTGCTAGTTGGGCCAGTTGTGCTGCGATCTGCTTGTGCTGGTCTGGCAGATTGTTTGTACCTGTGTGTATAATAATATGGTTTGGGTTGGTAAAATGTGGATTATTGATGACCTCTGTCACCTGTTCAATAGTTGCACAGTGGATTTTTCTGACCCGTTTTCCTGGGAATAGCCGTTGTGCATTTAGGTACTTACCATTTGAGTCCATTATTAGGACGATATCAGGGCTTTGTGGTGTCTGGGATGGGTTAAGTGACTGCTGGTGGGGGTCTGTGATGCTGGCTTTGCTGGTGGTTGGTTCGCTTCTCGCTGGCACACTTTTCTTGGTTTCAGTATTATTCATATTATAGGTTATTGCTGTGTTGTTGTTTGGGGTCTCCACATTCTGGTCAGTGGGGGCCATATTGTCTGCTCTCTGGCTAGTTTCCATTGTCCCCTGCTGGGTCAGACATTGAGGACTCTGCGTTTTGAGTTCTGCTATCTCCTTTCTGAGCCTTTCATTGTCATTTTGTAATTTGCACATTTCCTCTCTTATTTTCTGGAGAGCTGATTTGAACTCGCATTTCAGCTTATTGATCTCATTTGTTGCTTGGTCATTTGCATTTCTATGTGAGTTTCTTTGAAGTTCTCTCAAGAAATGATATTTCACATCAATATGCTTGGTTCTTGGATTGACTCTTTCCATCTGAGCAAGAACAAGACATCCTTGATTGTCCTCTTTTAGTTTTGTTGGTTCCAACTGTGGTTGTCCTAATTCTGTCAACAATTGTCTTAACCACAGTACTTCTTGACTCGCATGTGCTGCTGCAACATATTCTGCTTCTGTTGAAGACAGTGTCACAATTGACTGTTTCTTACTAGTCCAACTTATTGGTCCACCTGAGAGAAAAAAAATATGTCCACTGGTAGATCTTCTCAGTTGGATCTCCAGCCCAATCTGCATAAACATATCCTGTTAAAATGCAATTATCACCTGTGGGTAATTTCAGCTTAACATTGCTAGTTCCTTTCACATAACGTATTACTCTCTTCACGGCATTCCAATCAGCTTTATTTGGTTTTGATACCTTTCTACTCAGGATTCCTACTGCTGCTGCGATGTCTGATCTTGTAACGGTCGCTAGATACAGTAGTTTTCCTATTGTTGTTCTGTATTCTTCATTGTTAGGTAGCATATTTTCTTCACTGTTCATCTCTTTGAGATAATTAGTTTCCATTGGAGACTTTACTGTTTTTGCATCCTTTAGTCCAAATTTTTCTGTTATGTCTTGAATCATGTGATTTTGATTCAGTAGGAAACGTCCGTCTTCTTCCCTTTCTATCTGTATTCCTAGGTACTGTTTTACATTTCCCAAGTCTTTGATTTCAAAATGTTGTTTCAGGGTTTTTAGAATGTTTTCTTTATCACTTTCTTGTTTAAAACAAATCAAAATGTCGTCTACGTATATGAGTACATAAATCCATCTATTACTCAGCCTTTTTGTGTACAAACATGGATCAGCTTTGCTTCTTTGAAATTTTTCCTTTGTTAGTACTTCCGTGATTTTGTCATTCCACGCTTTAGCTGCTTGTTTTAAACCATATATGCTTTTCTGTAGTTTACAAACTTTGTTTGGATTTCTTTCATCTTTGAATCCTGGAGGTTGTTCCAAGTAAATGTCTTCTGTTAAATCTCCATTCAAAAAAGCTGTCTTTACATCCAGATGTCTTAGTTCCCTCTTTTCCATTGCTGCAACTGTAAGCAAAGTTCTTATTGTAGTGTGTTTGACAACTGGAGCAAATGTTTCATCATAGTCTTCTTCTTCTGGAAGTCGAGTTATGTCTTCCCAAGAGATCGATTCATACATTTTACTTGTACTTGCCTTGTATGAGAGGCGTTTTGGTGGTTTTCCTTTGTTCTCTGTTATTGAACGTCTTGGTTCTGTGTCTGTTTCAGGTCTTGTCTCTAGTGCATTTATTAAAGCTGTATACAAATCTGGTAAAATGCACAACAATATAGCTGCTATATGACTTTCTTTAATATCTTCACCAATAGATCTTAGCTGTGATATCACTTCCATCATTGAGAATATATGCTTCTGCATGTCGTCATTTGCACTCAATCTCATACTGTAAAGCTTTCTTAATAAAAAATAATTTGTGATTAAAACTAGGTCTTTCATACAGTTTTCTTAATGCTTCCCACATTCCTTTCGCTGTTTCTTCATTTCTTATATGTATTAATTGAGCATCATCCACTAATAAGCTAATGGTGGCTGTCGCTTGTCTATTCTTCTTATCCCATGTCTGATTATCTTGATCAGGTCTATCTGTAGTGATTACTTCCCACAAATTATCTTTAGACAATAACATCTCTACTTTGAACTTCCATAGCTGATAGTTCTCATCATTCAGTTTAGCTACTGTGAGTTTTAGCTCTGTGCTACTTGTCATTTTTAACTTATCTTACTTGTTTGGAGAGACTTGCACTGAAGAATTCTTCTGCATTCACCAGGGTCTTGCTGAGAGTTCCAGTATCCTGGGTATCTGGTATTCTTGGTGCTTGGGATCTGTGGTGTCTGGATTCTCTGGTGTCTGGATTCTCTGGTGCCTGGATTCTCTGGCGCCTGGGTGTCTGGGTGTCTGGATGCGCTGTATCTTGGCATGCTGTGTCTGGGTACGCTGTGGCTGGGGTGACGGGGTCTGGGGTGTCTGGGCCCATAACCTGTTGCACAGCTTCTGAATCCACACCTTTGCAGTAGAAAACTTCACAGAGCAGGCTGCATGGCATAACAAGCTTTTACTTCTATCAAAATGAGGTAAAGGAAGAATGCACAGTCATTTCAGCATTGCATCAGGAAACAGAACAAAACGAAAGTGAAACTACAAGTGAGGCTATTTCTTATACAATACATTAAACAGAAGGAAACGTTACACAACATCGCCATCTACTGTCAGGTCAGCATTAAGTCCTCATTTTCCTTATAATAAGTCCTAATCTGTTGCATATGCCAACACTGAATACTTTGACCATGTGATATTTCAATTTCTCTTTTTTAATAAATTTGCAAAAATTTCTACATTTGTTTTTTTTCAGTCAAGATGGGGTGCAGAGTGTACAGTAATGAGAAAAGAAAATGAACTTTTTTGAATTTACCAAATGGCTGCAATGAAACAAAGAGTGAAAAATGAATACTTTTCATACCCACTGTATGGTATTAATTATTGCTTGCTTTTCAAAGTCTCTTCGTTGGTCACAGGACGAAGAAATATTTCCATCATTGAAAATTACAACCCATTTGGAAGAAGACTTGCGAATCAGTGAGAGTCCGATCCCTGTAACCATCACCGACCTCGAGATGAGAGTCTTAAATGTCCTGTCAGACTTGAGCAGCGGCCACGCAAGTCCAGTGTACCCTTCATGTGATCAATCCAGCCAAATACTGAACTTATTAGTGGTATTTGCATTTTTCGGCATGTGACCACAGAGGCCAGTAATTGGCTACAGCCATCACATGAACGATGAATGAGACATCATGACTTGCAGTACCTTGGAGACCACCAGTGCAATGGGTAATTCAACTAGTAATTATTGCTTATTTTTTCATTTTAGAGCAAATTTTAAACTTCTGCAAATTTTGTAAAATCCCCAAATTTTCCTCTATTTACATTGATGAGCACTTTTTAGTGAGCCTCTATATGATTAAAGAGAAACTGAAGTGAACCTGTCACTGGATTCAAGCTGCCAGAACCTATGACGGTAAAGCTCTCTAAGGCTGGTTTCACACGTCCGTATATTTCCGGTACCAGAAAAACCGGTACCAGAGATATCCGTGTCCGTGTGTACAACGTGTGGCACACGTGTGGCAACCGGTGCTGAAGCCGACTGTCATTCTCCCCTGCCTGCGAGCAGAGGAGATTAATGAGCTGTTTATTAAAGTCTGAACAACAGCAGGTGTCGGATGATGGGGTAACAGTCCCAAAAGCCCACACCTGCTGTCTTTCGGACTTTAATATACCGCTCATCGAGAATGACAGCCGGCTTCAGCACCAGCCGCCAGGGGACAGCGGCTTATAGTAGCGCTACTTCCCCGGTGGCCGTCCGTGCACATGAAGGACAGTGTCCTTCGTGTGCACTGTTCTCCGTGTGCACATGTGCAGCACGTTTTTCGGTCCGTGTGAAAATGGACATGTCTGTTTGTTTTGCACACGGACACACGTCCGTCAAAACATATTGACATGTACATAGACCCATTCATTTGAATGGGTCTGCTTGTGTCAGTGTCTCCGGTACGTGAGAAAACTGTCACCACACGTACCGGAGACACTGATATGTGAAAGGGGCCTAAGGGCTATTGGGAGACAACCTGAATAGTCCAGCGACTCCCTGATCCATTTGATTGACAAGATAGCAATTCAAAAGTGATACACAGCACCTCATGGGAATATAGGGTCAACTTTACCCATAAATGAAGCGCACGTCCTATCCAAGGAGTCCCTCTTGGAAAAATGTCCAATATCCAAAAACAAAGGAGACAGCACCTCATACCTTGATGAAAAGGAAATCACATTTATTCACCATTTCTAAAAACTATCTTCTGGGGCCAGGAATTTTTTTAATCTCCTTTATCACACAAAGTGCACAGTTGTATTAATCTTTACCTTTTCCAGTTTTTGCATTTGGTGTCCTTCCAGGTAAGAGTGATTAATTCTGTAGCAAAGCAATGGACCGTGCACTGGGAATGTGTGACACAACATTAGTGGGTGGTCACAAGTATTCATCAAGTGTAGGTGAGAACCAGCTCAGAGCAGCTATAAATTCAGCCAGAATTAGACTCATGTACCAAAGAGATCATGGCACAAAATCATTAATAAGGTTCATGTTCCCGTGTGCACAAAGAATCCCAGGGAGTCAATGACTTTCAGCGTAATTCAAGGACATTCAAGTCGTTTTCTTCACTTGCTCTGAGTTGTCCTCAGCTTCATTATTAATTACATCTAAAGTGACAAGAATGTGATCGATTTATTCTGACACTGACCCTTCTCTACATCCACTGGTGACACATCACTCCACTCCAATAAATACATCATAGCAGTGAAGGTGCTAACATATTCAAGAATTTCTATTTAGATCTCAATACCTGGTACTAAATCACAAAAGTCATACATTCCTATTCTACGAGAAGATCCAGAATCCCTGGCTGACCACTGTTCATCTCCAAAAGAGGCTGTAATGGGCAGGTGAACACCAGAACTGGACCATGTATGTCCATCACTTACCTGGGAAAGAAATGGCAACATGATGCACTAAGGGAAAAAGAGAAACGCCTGGTAATGTTCTGCTAGAAAGCCTTGAGTACGTGTACTCCGCTCCCTTAATGGCAGCGTTATTCCCTGACGGCAGTGACTTCTTCCTCAGCAGGAATAAGCTTGAGAGAAGTGTAATACATTACAATACATGAAGTGAAAACATCTAACAGACATTCAGGAACAAAAAATAGCAATGTATAGAGATTGGATAGATCGTCATTTCTTACAAGGCTTCCAAGAAGCAACAGGAGACATGACTGTGAGTGGGGCAGACCTACAACTCTTGCAGTTCATAACTCTCATACACTGGTATGGAGTCTTAAGTTTCATATTTTAGAATACTTTTATGTCATGGAAGTCAATGGATAAGTCAGAGGCATGTCTGGGTTATATTTGAGGCAGAAGCCCTGATAGAGTGAAGAGCAGACCCAAAAACATGGTGCACTATTTGACTCTTACAGGCTCTTTGTGTACCTGCATATTCAACCTTGATGTAGCCTGTGCTCAAAAATCAGCTAATTAGAATGAGATCACTGATGGATTGTCAGTTAAGCCATTCTGCAGCCAGCAAAAGACCATTCAACATCACACAATAGAAGGTAAACGGTGCAACATTTTTAATAAAAGCCAATTGCAAACATAATTTCAAATGAAAAATGCATGGTTTTAAGAAAAAAAATATTCCCAAAGGTGGAAAACCCCTTTAAGGTGGAAAAAGGATTTATTCCATGTTCAAAAGTCATATGTCTTTAAACCACAAGACGTGATAAGAGGACAATACTGTATAACATGCCTATTTTTGCAACCTTACCCTGCTTTACTCTTCCTCACAACTTTATCCCTTACCTGTCTGGTGTGCTCCTTGGTTTTCATGATGCTGTTTGGTCTTTAATGTTCTCATACAAACCTCTGAGGCAGTCACAGAACAGCTGTAGTTATACTGAGAAGAAATTACACACATTTATCAATTATGAGACTTCTAGAAGCGAATGGTCACTCTAGATTTTATTTAGGAGTATCACACTACAGGGGCTGAATACAAATGCACGTCATCATTTTCAGATTGATCTTTTTAAGCTATTTAGAAAACCCTGTATCATTTCCTTTACACTTCACAAATACTTGCTACTTTGTGTTTATATATCACATAAAATCTCAATAAAATACATTTAAGTTTGTGGGTATAATGTGAAAAAATGTGGAAAAGTTCATGCGGTATGAATACTTTTTCAAGGCACTGTACATTATAAATACAATGGGCTAAGGAGAAAAGCTTATGACTCATCCACACAAGAAGACAAAAGGTAGATTGTATGAGAACGATGAATATCTCCAAGGATCTACTGTAGGTTGGAGGGAATCTGGAAAGTGGTCATCAATGTTATAGAGGAAGGACATATCTAGAAGACTTAAGGTACTGTCACACTAAACGAGATCGCTAACGAGATCGCTAATGCATCACCGATTTTATGACGCAGTAGTGATCTTGTTAGCGACTTAGCTGTGTGTGACATGTAGCAGCGATGTGGCCCCTGCTGAGATGTCGTTGATCGCTTATGAACGTTCTGAGCCGTTTTTTGGTCGTTGGTGTCCCGCTGGTGAGCCTGAATCGCTGAGTGTGACACCCTTTATGAACGACTTCACCAGCGTCGCAGGTGGGACTAGGTTTTCCCAACGACCGCAGAGGTCGTTATACCGATCGCTGATGAGTTGTGTTTGGAATCTAACTAGCGATCACATAGCGATTGCACCAGCGATCTCGCCAGGTCGTGTCTTTGTTGTGATCGCTGGTGCGATCGCTAAGTGTGACAGTGCCTTTAGGCTAAGTGCACACGTTGCGGAATTGCAGCGGTAATTTCCCGCAGCAATCCCGCACCTCCCTGCCGCGGGAAATATGCATTTTTTTGTATGCGTATTCCCGCTAAAAACTAGTATTGTGCAAGCGTAATTAGCTTGCAGAATGCTAGCGTTTTCCAAGCGATCTGTAGCATCGCTTGGAAAACTGATTGACAGGTTGGTCACACAAGTCAAACATAGTGTTTGACAAGCGTGACCAACTTTTTACTATTGATGCCGCCTATGCCGCATCAATAGTAAAAAGATATATTCTTAAAAATAATAGAAAAAATAATAAATCGTGCTATTCTAACCTTCCGGCGGCCCCCGCAGCCTTCCCGCCTCTCAGCGACGCTCCCGGCCAATCCCGTTCCCAGTGATGCATTGCGACAATGACCCCAGATGACGTAGCATCACGCGAGACCGCTACGTCATCTGGGGTGATTCTCACAATGCATTACTGGGAACGGGAGTTGCCGGGAGCGTCGTTGAGAGGCGGGAAGGCTGCGGGGGCTGCCGGAAGGTGAGAATATCAATATTTTTTATTTTAATTATTGTTTTCACAGGGATATGGTACCCAGGGCCTGGAGGAGAGTCTCCTCTTCTGTAGACCCTGGGTACCATCCGCACATGAACCGCTTACTTTGCGCATGGTGGGCATAGCCACATGCGGAAAGTAAGCGGTTCAATGCATTCCTATGGCGGCGGAATCACCGTGATTCCGCAAAAAGAATGAGTATGCTGCTTTTTTTTCCGTGATGCGATTGCACCGCGGAAAAAAGCGCAGCATGTGCACATCATTGCGGAATCCCATAGGATAGAATGAGTTGCGTTGGGTAAGCGTTTTTGCCACGATTTTCGCCGCAAAAACGCTAAGAATCCTCAACGTGTTCACTTAGCCTTAGGATAGAGTAATGGCCTTTAGGATTAGACAGTAAGTCATGGTTTATAATCCCAGGTAAGGGCCCCCTATACAAGGAAAGATAGTTGAGGGCTCTTATTCGGGTTGTAAACATGGCAGCGATCAACTAAAGAAAGTGTCCACATAAGCCCTTTGTGAGGGACGAAGTAAATGTCTCTCCGCTCCGGAAATGTGCCCCCCACCCTTGAGATTCCACAGGATTATTGTTTTCTTTTAATTAAAATGCCAAGAACAAACCCTTTGAAGCTCTTAACACAAGGGTGTGAACTCTTCTGCAACTACAGCAAACTGAACTTTTGTCTGACTGAAGCACATGGAGACACCGTGGCACAAGTCACAGCAAGGCTCTGAGGTATTGAATCTGGAAAATGACCTATAATAACAATGCCATATCTCTGAGCCTAGCCGAGCACATAATCGGCATTCTTCCCCCCACACGCCGTGCCTGGCCGCCACCTGTAGCACTCTGCATTATTGAGTTATAAAGCATAGCTACCAGGAATTACATTCCGTAGGAATATTTAGTCTCTATGCGCAGATAAAATCCAGCAGAACCCAGGGGCGACGCCATCGACCCATTCAAAGCTTTGGGTGAAAAGTTATCAGCCATCCACGGTTCTGGCCAGAAAATCATATTCTCAGAGATGGGAGGAGAGAGGTTGCACAGCCCACGGATGGCAACAGAGTGTGGGAGGAAACAGCCCAGGAGATAAGAGACAGCTGCTCATTTTGAGTTTAGTTTCTCTAGAGGCAGGAGGATCCGTTAGCTGATGCAGCCATGAAAACCATGTAACTAAGATTTTGACCTGTGATCCATCAGCCCTGTGGTTACATGCTACATAAGTGTTACCTCTGCAACCAACCAGGGCACTTCAAGGCCATGTGTCCCCAGCGCCACAAGGCCCCGCCCTCATCCCCAAAACTGTCCCCTGTCATGTGTGTGGGTGGGGGTGGTGGGAGGTCTCGTGACAATTACCAGCACGTCATCGTAAACCACACCACTGCTATGAGGCTGCGGGACACCGGCACCAAGATGTCCCTTTTGCGGCCTGAGATGATGTCTCCTCAGGACTTGATAACCAGAAAAACCCTCGCCGTCTCCTGGATTGGAGGCGTCGAATCGGCGCTGCCCATCGGGAGGGGAATGAGGAGGTGGGAGTGTCAGCGAAAATTCCCATTAATTTTTTACTTGGGACAGATTTGGGCGGCTGTTGTCACAGTATGTGGCTACTGAAACCCCAAGTTCTGGTCCCCCACTGTGTCTTGATTTGTCTACTGCTAGTAATGTTCTAAGTGTGTTGCCTGTTCCTTCTGCATCAAGGGGGAGGTAGGAGCTGAGAGTCACTCCTGTGCTGACAGGACACATGCAGGAAGCATAGTTGAGATGGAGCCAGAAGACACAGGAAGGTGTGAGAATGCCCCCAGGTATGATGAGACAGTGTGCTCTGAAGGGAGAAGTAGGGGGCAGGTAGTTACAAGGCCAGAACCAGAGTTGGTGGGAGAGGCTGCCTCAGGGATTGCAGGGGCCCTAGATGAGTCCAAACTGCTGGGTTCCGCGCAGCTGCAGTGAGGGGAAGGTTCCAATAGGGTTGGGGCTGTCACAGGAGAGGTGGAGCTTCCAGGTAAGGCCCCAGGGCAGGAGGTCCCCACACCCGGGATACCAGGAGACCAGATTGGTCCAACTGACTCGGCGACTTGTGTGGAAGCCGAGGAAAGGCAGGCACTACTGTTGTGAATGTTCTAGAAATGAATTCTGAGCAGAAGCTCCCTCTGGTGGTTACAAACAGTACTGAACCATTCAATGAGGATTGGCAATCAGGAATCACAGACTGGTCTTATATAAGGGAAGTTCCCTCCCATCATGGTTGCCGGTGATCAATTGTTCTTGTCTCAACTTTGTTTCCTGGTTCACTTGGAAGCTTGCTGAGTCTTGCCTCTTCTCTGTTCTCAGATAAGATATTTTCTGTTTTTTTGTTTTTGTGCTTACCATTTGCATTTTTCTCTGCATTCCTGTGAAGTTAGCCAGGTCCCCCTCCCCGGGGGACTTGGGCTCTTCTCGGTTCCTCTGGAACCACTGTTATTTGTTCATTTGCCTTTTCCAGTTTTTTCAGTGGCTGCGGTTTAGTTTTGTTACACCAGAGAACTAATTTAGGTGGTAGAGGTCGTGTGATCTCAGGTGTTTTTGCAATTAGTAGCGTTGGGTTTTTTTAGGGTTTTTTTGGAATTGCAGTAAGTATCCTTCCTATCCTTTTTCTGTCTAGGCAGATTGGGCCCAAACGTTTGCTCATACTATTTTCTGTCTGTGTCTGTATTTCCTCTTGTCTAACCGCCATTACATGTTTGGGGGCTTCCTATGTTCTTTGGGGATCTGCTCCGGGGCAGATAGCTTTCCTCTTTCTATCTTTAGGTGTAGTTAACCTCTCAGGCTGTAACGAGGCGTCTAGGACCAACGTAGGAACGCTCTACGGCTGCCTTTAGTTGTGGTGGTTAGTCAGGGTACTGCAATCCAGTAGATTCCAACCTCTCTGGTGTATTGCCGTTTTTACCTGCTCTCCTCAGCTACCAAAACATAACAGTATCACCGGCCCAAACTGAAAATTGTATGGTACTCACAGAAGGGAAATATAGTGTGAAAAGAAAAAAGGTTGTCAGAGTTGTCAGAGATTTTTTTCTGTTTGTTGCATTTTTTTTCCCTCTTTTTCTCTGGGTGCTGAGGAGGATTTTTTTTTTCTCTCTCAATGGAGTTTGCACAGTTGTCTGGCCGTGTGGATCAGCTTGCCACTGAGGTTCGGAGTATTGCTACCTATCTTGCTAGGTTGCCAGTTGTGGAACCCAGGATCCCCATGCCAGATTTGTTTTTGGGGGATCGAGCTAAATTTCTGAATTTCAAAAATAACTGTAAGTTGTTTTTTGCCTTGAAACCTAAGTCCTCAGGGAACGCAGCACAGCAGGCTCAAATTGTCATCTCTCTCCTGCGCGGCGATCCTCAGGATTGGGCTTTTTCCCTGACACCTGGGGATCCTGTTTTGAGTAATGTTGATGCATTTTTTCTGGCTCTGGGGTTATTCTACGATGAACCTAATGTCACTGATGAAGCTGAAAAAACCTTGTTGGCATTAAATCAGGGGCTTGAGGACGCTGAGTTGTACTGTCAGAAATTCCGAAAGTGGGCAGTCCTGACCAAATGGAATGACGATGCTTTGGCAGCCCTTTTTCGGACGGGTCTGTCAGAGAATGTAAAAGACGTTATGGTGGGTTTCCCTGCTCCCTCTGGTCTCAATGATTCTATGTCATTAGCGATTCAAATTGACAGCGTAGAAGTATGCGTGGAATAGTGTTGCCTTGTGAACCAGCTTCTGAACCCATGCAGTGTGATAGAGTGGCTTCTGGGGCACAGCGTCATGAGTTTCGAAAACGCAATGGGTTATGTTTCTACTGTGGTGATGCCTCTCATGCTATTTCAGTCTGCCCTAAGCGTGGAAGACGTTTTGCACGCTCAGTTGTCTTGGGTAGTGCCTGGTAGTAAATTCCCTAAAGGTCGCCTTTTTAACTTGTCTGTACCTGAACATGATGCTATGCGGTCTTATATCAAGGAGTCATTGGAGAAGGGTCATATCAGACCATCCTCTTCACCAGACCCGGGCAAGGGGCGGCCCGCGGGCCGCATCCGGCCCGTCGGCTGTCAGTGACCGGCCCGCCAATGGCTTAGCGTGGGGGCGGGGGGGCAGTCCGCCCCAGGCGGCACGTGTGTGTGGGGGCGGCACCCTTTCCTTGCCCTCCATCTCTACAGCATTAGCCTCACAGCAGCTAGCAATGACGCTGCTATTGCTGTAGTCTTCTGTGCCCACAGGACCTGTGATGAGGTCACAGGAGGGGAGGAGTCAGGGGTCAGATGATCAGTGTCCTCCTTGTGTGCAAGACTGCTGTGATGTTGTCATGGTGCTGGATTAGGGTAAGTTTGTGTGTGTGTGTGGGGGTCGGGACTCGGGTTTACAGTGTGGATGTAGCAGAGCCGTGTGTGTACGAGGTGTACGGAGCAGAGCCGTGTGTGTACGAGGTGTACGGAGCAGAGCCGTGTGTGTACGAGGTGTGCGGAGCCGTGTACAGAGCGGAGCCGTGTGTGTGCGGAGCCGTGTGTGTACGAGGTGTACGGAGCGGAGCCGTGTATAAGGTGTACGGAGCGGAGCCGTGTGTGTACAAGGTGTACGGAGCGGAGCCGTGTGTGTACGAGGTGTACGGAGCAGAGCCGTGTGTGTACGAGGTGTACGGAGCAGAGCCGTGTGTGTACGAGGTGTGCGGAGCCGTGTACAGAGCGGAGCCGTGTGTGTGCGGAGCCGTGTGTGTACGAGGTGTACGGAGCGGAGCCGTGTATAAGGTGTACGGAGCGGAGCCGTGTGTGTACGAGGTGTACGGAGCGGAGCCGTGTGTATAAGGTGTACGGAGCGGAGCCGTGTGTGTACGAGGTGTACGGAGCAGAGCCGTGTGTGTACGAGGTGTACGGTGCGGAGCCGTGTGTGTACGAGGTGTACGGAGCGGAGCCGTGTGTGTACGAGGTGTACGGAGCAGAGCCGTGTGTGAACGAGGTGTACGAAGCGGAGCCGTGTGTGTACGATGTGTACGGAGCGGAGCCGTGTGTATACGAGGTGTAAGGAGCGGAGCCGTGTGTGTACGAGGTGTACGGAGCGGAGCCGTGTGTGTACGAGGTGTACGGAGCGGAGCCGTGTGTGTACGAGGTGTACGGAGCAAAGCCATGTGTGTACAAGGTGTACGGAGCGGAGCCTTGTGCGTGTGAGGTGTGTGGAGCGGAGCCGTGTGTGTACAGGGCCACAAAGAGCGGAGCCGCGCATGTACAAGGGTCCTGTTACTTGCGGGATCTGTGTGCTTGGGGGCTGCAGGGGGGAAGGAGGGGTGCCATTATGTGCATGGGTCTGCGTGGGGACGGAGCGAATGCTGTTATCTGTGTAGGGCTGGGTCCCTGTCCCGCTGTCCTGGCCGGGAGGTTTACTTTCCCGCATTAGAATCGTACATGCGGAAACCCGGGGACCTCCCACACGTTCTGGCAGCCACATGTCACGTTCCACCAGAGGTGACGTGCTGTAAATCAGCTGAACGCTGGAAATGACCGCTGACCTCATTTCCGGCGGTCAGCTTACAGCAGCAGGTACTGTAACTCGTTCTCGGGAGAGTCTTCAGAACGGCGATGCATCAAGCCGCTGGATCTGTTGGAGTGAGAGCCGGGTATTGTACGGACCGCTGCATACAATACCCGACTCTCACTGAGCGAGACAAGCAGGATGTGGGGATCTCAACATGGGATCTGTTCAACAGATGAAGAGATCCCCAGATCCTGCCTGTCTCGCTCAGTGAGAGCCGGGTATTGAATGGAGCGCCTCATAGCTGGTGAGATCCCCACATCCTGGGGAAATGAAGTCAGCGATGGAATGTGACTTGTGGCTGCCAGAATGTGTGGGAGGTCCCCGGGGTTTCCGTATGTACGATTCTAATGCGGAAAGTAAACCGCCTGGCCGGGACAGCGGACAGGGTCCCGAAATCGGGACTGTCCCACTGAAACCGGGACGGTTGAGAGGTATGTGTTTATAATTATTGTTTATGAAACAGTGTGATCAGCAGTGCTAAGTGGGTGTGGTCAGGGCGTGGATATGGGTGCGACCAGTGAAATGGGTGTGGCTAGGGGTGTGGCCTAAAATTTGCCGCCCCGGGCGCCACAAACAGTTGCTACGCCACTGCGGCCCGCGGAGGCGCTCCGGCAGATCAGCAAGGATGCATGAGCTCACCTTGTCTGAGGTCTGAGTCGGCGCAGTATTTCAGAAGTCACACCATACAAGCGCTACCCGGAATCGGCGGCGCGCTGAACGCTATCTATATGCGTTCCAGCCGGGGCATGCGCAGTAGACTATCTGCTCCTGTGTTATATTGTTTATCTGTCACCCGGAAGCAATTCAATTAATACCGGAAGTGAAAGTGATGCGCTCTAGCTCAGTGTGTACTTCCTATCAGGGACGCAGGAGGGAGATACCGGACATGAGAGAGAGAAATAAATGTGCGTTTCAACCTGGGCATGCGTGTTTGAACTTCTTCATGGTGCTATTGCGCAGTTGGGAACTTCCGATCCGGGACGCAGGAAGGAGGTATCCTGGCGGTTTATTTAAAAGGAGGGATAAGGTATCGGCGTTCATATCATCTCACACCAGGACACGTGATGTTGCTATATCGGGCCTCCTGATGAGCCAAGAGAGGCAAAACGTGTTGAGGCGGTAATTTTGATGGGCAGTTGGCAGATAAGTACCAATAATACATCAGTTGATGGATCATCATTTGGTCATGTTTGATAATCATTTGGTCGTATAAAAGGGGCCGGTGGTGTCCCCTCGCTACCGGATATGGTGGCAAGCATTTACTTATATACTGTGGCATTAGGTGCTGGGTGCACCGTTGAGGAACAACAGTATTACCCTGTTAAGGGTTTTATATATATCTAGCAACTGAGACCTTGATGTGATCTGAATATCTTTCTAATGAATTGCACATGTTTTATACATCTTGTTTGTTAAGGGTCTAAATAACTGACCTTATGCGTGCAAATTGATTGGACTCAGGTCAGTTGAAAAGTGGAACTTGGGAGGATTTTTTTCCTTGAATATAGTATTTTTTATAACAGACCTGGTGCGTGGAAAGATCATCTCGCTTCATGATT
This sequence comes from Oophaga sylvatica, assembly GCA_033576555.1. Lineage (NCBI taxonomy): Eukaryota > Metazoa > Chordata > Amphibia > Anura > Dendrobatidae > Oophaga > Oophaga sylvatica. The sequence goes on along the minus strand of JARQOD010000003.1, from coordinate 376,892,310 downwards.
TAAATGCCATATTCTGCCAAATGTGTTTCTTCACTTTGTTTTTAATATTTTTCTTTGTTTGGGGGTTTAGGGTTTCTTTAGGTATAGGATTGATCTATGTATATTGCTAGGGGTTCCCTTAGTATCCGGGTGGAGAGATCCCCTAGTCTTTGCATTGTTTAACATACTGTTTGTTTATGAAAAGATAGCATATGTATATATACAGTATTGGGTAGAACGGAGTTAATTATATTAGTCCGGCCCTCTAAAACCATCCCAATTTCTCATGCGGCCCCCTGGCAAAATTAATTGCCCACCCCTGCTCTTCACCCTTGGGTGCCGGTTTTTTCTTTGTGGCCAAAAAGGATGGTTCATTAAGGCCGTGTATTGATTATCGTCTCTTGAACAAGATCACTGTGAAATATCAATATCCGTTACCCTTGACTTCTGACCTGTTTTCCAGTGTGAAAAGTGCTACTTGGTTTACCAAGCTTGACCTCAGGGGGGCGTATAACCTTATTCGCATTAAGCACGGGGATGAATGGAAGACGGCGTTTAATACCCCAGAGGGGCATTTTGAGTACCTAGTGATGCCCTTTGGGCTCACTAATGCTCCTTCCGTCTTCCAGTCCTTTATGAATGACATTTTCAGGGATTTTGTGGATAAATTTCTGATTGTTTATTTGGATGATATCTTGATTTTTTTCCAATGACTGGGACTCTCATGTGAAACATGTTCGGACTGTGTTCCAGATTTTGAGAGAGAATGCTCTGTATGTGAAGGGATCAAAGTGTCTTTTTGGCGTACAGAGGATCTCATTTCTGGGATTCATTTTGTCTCCATCTGTTTGTAAGGTTCTTTGTACATGTTCTTGAAGCTCAGTTTTCCGTCAGCCATTTTGCTTTCTGTCTTGCTGCAGCTATCTTGCCCTCAGTCAATATGGAGTTTTCAGCTTTCATGTTCCCGCCCTGATTCTCTCCCTCTTGCTTCTTAAGCAGCCACAGCTGAGCAATCAGTGCTTCAGAATCTAGCCTGCAGTGAACCTGTGACCTGACTCCTGGAAGCCTTGGACTATGTACTCCAGCTATTCCTACTGAGGAACTCTGAACACTTGTGGACTCTGGAACCCTGCTCTTTGAAAGATCCACGTTTGCATGGACTTACGGTAACAGAGAAGAAGATCCTGAACCTGTTGTGGAGAGTGATTGCTGAGCTTAAGTTACTCTGGCCTGCTGTGTCTCCTGCTTCTGTATCTGCAAACTGTGTGACTATTTTTGCCACTTGTATGAAGTAATACAAGACCTTCTATATCAAACCTGTGTCTCATGTATTTTCATCGCACCCAAGCACAAGACCTATATGAACTGTACTACATACATTACAAGATTCTGAAGACAAAACGTTAGTGTCTGCTGGGTCTGGGAAGGCTGTGTCTGCTGTAACTGTGGATATCAGACGTCCAGTTGTACTTTCTGTGATGACAGTGGTTGTGACTTCTCACAACCATTCCAGGTGAGCAATTCCCTTAAGTTTTTTTTTCTGCAGTGTTACCACAGGTAAACACTATTGTTTTTTTTTTCTCTTCCCTCTTTTTGTGTCTGCTGTAACTGTGGATATCAGATGTCCGGTTGAACTTTCTGTGATGATAGTGGTTGTGACTTCTCACAACCATTCCAGGTGAGCAGTTCCCTTAATTTTTTTTTCTCTTTGCAGTGTTACCACAGGTAAACACTATTGTTTTTTTTTTTTTTTTTTCTTTTCTCCTCTCCTTCCAGTACTCCTGTCTTAAAAGATCTGGAAAATGGAGGCCCGCATAAAGGAACTTTGCGGAGTGACTGATAATATCCTTGCCGATTTACAGACTATAAAAACCCGTTTTACAAACCTACAGGACCTCACTAATCACAATTTGCAAGTGTTTGGACAGACTGCCCAGGATTTGCGAGCCAGGATTGAGGTTCTAGAGGAGCGAGTCCAGGCTCCTGCCGTAGCCCCAAGTTCTGGGATTCCCAAGTTGCCCCCTTTTCGTTTTGGCGGTGAACGTGAAAAATTCAGGGGATTTATTAACCAATGCAATCTGTTTTTTTCTGCACATGCTTCACAATTTCCCACTGAACGATCTAAAGTGCTTGCTATAAATATGTTACTTACCAACAAGGCTTTGATGTGGGCAAACCCTCTGATTGAGACTGAGGATGAATGTTTGGATCATCTTGATGCTTTCATTTCAGCCATGGGGCAGGTGTTTGATGACCCCAATCGAGGTGCAACAGCTGAAGCAGCCATGTTAAGTTTGCGCCAAGGTAAGCACTCGGTAGCCGAATATGCCTTGGATTTCAGGAGATGGGCCCTTGATACCACCTGGGACAGTTCCGCCAAAAAATCTATTTTTCGAAAGGGGTTGTCTCCACTAATTAAGGATGAACTTGCTTGTGCCGACCCTCCCACTGCGTTAGGTGACTTTATTAACTTCTGCATCCGTATTGATGCTCGCCTGACTGAACGCAGGCAAAAGAGATGGTTCGAAAGCAATCGCACTAACCTTTTCCTACCTTCCTCCCCAGCTAAGGAACCTTTGAGTAGGATCACACGGGAACCTGAACCTGAACCCATGCAGGTAGACTCTTTACAAAGACGGGTTAGTGATGCACGCAAGGAACATCGTTTTAAGGAAAATCTATGTTTCTATTGTGGTAAGTCAGGGCACTTCATTATAAACTGCCCCAGCCGTTCTCGTAAGACTACTGCAGCACACATTCACTGTGAGTGTTGCGAGAGGAGATCTGTCAGGTCCGAGCCTCAGGCTCCAGAGAGATCTGCAGCAACAGATCTTGATTTCTCGGACTTAAACTCCGTTACTTCTGAGGACGATGACTGTGTAAACGCTGCAATTTTTCAAGTTTCCTCAGCGGTGTCCCAGCTGAGTTGTAGGAAAAACAATTCTCATTGCTTCCTTTCCATCAAACTCTGGGTTAACTCAGTCTGGGTGTCTAGCTCTGCTATGATCGACTCAGGGGCAAGTGGGAATTTTATGGATGTCTCCTTTGCTCTGAAACAGGGGATACGTTCAGTGAAGAAGGCTACTCCAGTACAGATGGAAACTGTGGATGGCTCCCTGCTGACCTCTGGACCAGTGGATCAGGAAACAGAGCCTTTAAGGGTCCTTATGGGTAAAGATCATCAAGAGAAACTGTCCTTTATGCTTATCTCTTCTCCCCACTTTCCCATTATTCTAGGGCTACCATGGCTGCAGGCTCAGAACCCTACCATTAACTGGGAGACCAAGGAATCACACTTTCCAGAGAAACAGATGAGTCCAGAAGTTTCAGCTTGCTCTGTTCCTAAAGGAACCATGTCAGTCCCTGAACTACCAGCTGTATACCAGGACTATGTGGATTTATGTGACAAGAAGAACGCTGACCAGCTTCTCCCTCACCGTCCATATGATTGTCCAATTGAATTATTGCCTGGAGCAGAGATACCTTTTGGTAAGATCTACCCCCTGGCGGGGCCTGAGCTAAAGGCTTTAAAGGATTGCATAGACAAAAATCTAGCCAAGGGCTTCATACGCCCCTCTTCATCTCCTGCAGGTGCACCCATCTTCTTTGTGAAGAAGAAAGATGGATCTCTGAGACCCTGCGTAGACTATAGGGAACTCAATAAGGTTACTATTAGAAACCGTTATCCATTGCCTTTAATCCCTGAGTTATTGGAGAGAGTGCGGCATGCCAAAATTTTCTCTAAATTGAATCTCCGTGGGGCCTATAACTTGGTCCGTATTAGACCTGGGGATGAATGGAAGACTGCATTCAGGTCACGCTATGGACACTTTGAATATCTAGTTATGCCTTTTGGTCTGAGTACCGCCCCAGCCACTTTCCAACACTTGGTGAATGACATCTTCAGGGATCTCCTAGATACATTCGTGGTGATTTATTTGGATGATATTCTAATTTTTTCTAACTCCACAGAGGAACATCATGGACATGTGAGAATGGTCTTGGAACGTCTAAGACAAAACCATCTTTACATCAAACTTGAAAAGTGTGAATTCCATAGGACCGAAATTCAATTTCTGGGGTATGTACTGTCTACACAAGGAATTAGTATGGATGGAAGTAAGACCCAAGCCATCAAGGATTGGCCAAGCCCTAGAAATGTGAAGGAGGTGCAGCGCTTCATCGGGTTTGCCAATTTCTATAGACGTTTCATTAGGAATTTTGTAACGCTGGTATTCTGTACTTTGTTTTCCAGCGTTACTCTGCATGTTTTTTGCATTAACCCTTTTGCTCCTTTCCCCCTAACCAGCTGGGATACTGTTGTCTGTTACCTATATGGATGCTGCTCAGTTCCGGCTCTGCTGCGTACCCGTACTTGCGTGAGTGGCTCCGCTGCTTTGCATGACCGCCCGCATGTGCGGTTCCTGACCTGCTGTGAAAGCCGTCCGTAGCTTGCAAAGTCCTCTGCAGTGGTGCATGACTTACTACGTGTGTGGCAGCAGCTATTGTTGGGTTCCCTCTGTGTTGTGCTGTCTGGCTCTGCATAGGGGGCGCGGCCCACACCTGTCCTGCTTTTATGTGGATTGGGTGTTTACTGACATTACTGCTCCAGCCTATCGCTGTGAAGCAGCTCATATATAAAGTTCCCCAGCCCTAGTGGGCGTTGCCAGAGCTTCACATTGAATCTGCATTGAATCCCAGAACCTAGCCATATGTGGTTGTGTGTTCTGCTCCTGCTCTGAAGTTGATCAGCTCTGGAGAGCTGATTCCCTGTTCCTGCTGTGTCTTGTTCCCTGATCCTGGATCTAACCCGGTACCTGAATGTCTGAACTGTGTCTTGTGTTTCCGCCTATGCTGGGGGCTGATTACCCAGATCGCCGTTCCTGGAGGCTGTATATCCAGGCCTGTTCCTGCTGTGTCTAATTACCTGAACCCCTGATCCTGGATCGCATCCTATACCTGAATGTCTGAACTGTGTCTTGTGTTTCCGCCTATGCTGGGGGCTGATTACCCAGATCGCCGTTCCTGGAGGCTGTATATCCAGGCCTGTTCCTGCTGTGTCTAATTACCTGAACCCCTGATCCTGGATCGCATCCTGTACCTGACTGTCTGAACTGTGTCCTCTGTGTTATTTTCCTGTAATCCTGCTGTGTCCAGAGAATCTCGCCTGCTCACTTGGGCGCTCATCTGCCATCTGACTGCAGCCCTACCCGGAGGTTCGGACGTCACATGCGGTGATCCTCGGCTATTCCAGAGACTCTCGCCTGCTCACTTGGGAGCATTCATCTGCCATCGTCCTGCTAGCCTACCAGGAGGCTCCACCATCTCAGGTCGTATATTCCTGCCTGTCTATTCAGAGACTGCCCCGGTCACTTGCTGTGATCTCTTTCCCGTCTGTCCAAAGACTGTCCCTGTCACTTGCCGTGACTTCCTGTCCGTCTCTCCGGGCGCCACCCGCTCCTTTACAAGGAAAGCCTCCTTGTATAATATAGCTCAGAGGTTCCGCCTCCCTGACCCGTTACAGTTTGCTCGGGCAATGGAACCCGGTGGTACCCAAATCCCTTCGCTCTCTGAACCCTGTGCCAGTGACTGTGAATCCTTGCTATATAACCTGAGTTCATCTTGGAAGGAGGAGTCCGGTGTGTGCTGAGTTTCTTTTACTCTTTGCTCAGCTTCTGTGCAATCCCCGGCCAGCTCCCGTTGAGCCTGGCGGGGCTTGCACCAGACCGCTGGGGTTCCTTTTCAGGTCGCTGCCAGATGTCCGGATCCTATGCCTGATGACCATGGCCTGATGTCCGATGTCCGACGACCACTTCCAGATGTCCGGATCCTATGCCTGATGACCATGGCCTGATGTCCGACGACCACTTCCAGATGTCCGGATCCTATGCCTGATGACCATGGCCCGATGTCCGACGACCACTTCCAGATGTCCGGATCCTATCCTTCCTGCCTGATGTCCGGGTCCTGCCGATTGTTGCCAGATGTCCGGAGTCTGTTGATCAGTGTCAGATGTCCGGATCCTATGCCTGATGACCATGGCCTGATGTCCGATGTCCGATGACCACTTCCAGATGTCCGGATCCTATCCATCTCTACCTGATGTCCGGAGCCTGCCGATCGGTGCCAGATGTCCGGAGTCCGATGCCTGTGTTCCAGTCCGTGTTCCTGTCTGTGTTCCTGACTCCCTGAGATCCAATCCGTGTTCCTGATTTCCTGTCCGTGTTCCTGTGTCCCTGATGTTCCAGTCCGTGTTCCTGTCTGTGTTCCTGACTCCCTGAGATCCAATCCGTGTTCCTGATTTCCTGCCCGTGTTCCTGTGTCCCTGTGATCCAGTCCGTGTTCCTGATGTTCCGATGTCCTGCCGGTTCCTCCTTGGTCTACCCTGTGATGACGTCTGTCCTGGGTCGGTGTCTGATGTTCTCCTGCTGAGCCTGTGCTACGCCTGAGGCCTGAGAGTGAGGCCGTCCTAGTATGCCCGTGCCAGATGACCCTGGACTTCATCAACCCGTGATGACCCCGCCATCGTCTGACGTTCGTCCTGGGCCGGTGTCTGATGTTCTCCTACTGAGCCTGTGCTACGCCTAAGGCCTGAGAGAGAGGCCACCCAAGTATGCCTGTGCCAGATAACCCTGGACTGCATCTACCCGTGATGTCCTCCAGCACTCGTCTGTGATCCTGAGTCATGTACCCTTCTCTGATGTGCGGAATCGGGAGCCCGGTCTTATGTTCTGTTTTTGTACTGTGTTTCTTTAAGTAAACTTTGTTTCTTCTTACCTGAAGTTGTGCGGTGTTGTCTAGTCCTGCAGGTCGTCACCTTGCCCACATGCTCAGCTGCCACGGATCCCGGTCGCTGCCCTTCCCTAGTCCGGGCAGGCCCGGGTCTCCCTCCGTGGTCCAGTGGGTCCACATTCTCTTATCATCTGGGACCCATGCCTCACGTCGTCGTGGACTGGCGGCGTGGGAGCATTGGCTAGCTAGGCAAGCTATGCCATGTCCCGACGCCCCACAGCCGTGGGAAGCGTCACAAATTTCTCTGAGGTAGTGTCACCTATCACCCAACTTACCCAGAAAGAGTCTAGGTTCTCCTGGACTCCCCAAGCCCAGGAAGCATTTTCTCGTCTAAAAGATAAATTTACCACCGCACCTATCTTAGTACATCCCAACCCGAACTTGCCTTCATAATAGAGGTGGATGCTTCAGATTGTGCCGTTGGAGCTATACTCTCTCAGAGAACAGGTGAGAAGAATGTCTTGCATCCCTGTGCCTTCTTTTCCCAGCAGTTGTCTTCGGCTGAGAGGAACTACGATGTGGGCAATAGAGAGTTGTTGGCCATTATTGCCACCTTCAAAGAATGGAGACACCTTCTTCAGGGAGCTGCACAGCAAATAGTCGTCCTGACAGACCATCGTAACCTTGAATTTATCAGGTCGGCTAAGTGCCTGACTCCTCGCCAGGCTCGCTGGAATCTTTTCCTAAACCAATTTAATTTTGTCATTTCTTATAGACCAGGATCGCGCAATGGAAAGGCTGATGCACTCTCTAGGATTCATTCAGCAGAGACCCGTCCACTTGCTCCTCCTAAGACTATTCTTCCTGACTCTAGATTCCTGGGAGTGATTCATAATCAAGACCTACTTAAGGACATCAAGGAAGCATACCATGCGGATTCCTTGTTGGCACAACCCCCAAGGGACGTAAGTCTTGTCTTTAAGAATGGTGTGTGGATTCTGGGACAACGTCTGTATATTCCTGAAACAGTCAGATTGAGAGTATTGCAACTCATTCACGATTCCAAGATAGCTGGGCATAGAGGAATTCTAAAGACACAGGAATTTCTTTCTCGTTTCTTTTGGTGGCCCACTTGCAGGAAGGATGTTTTAAACTATGTCACTTCATGTGAAGTCTGTGCAAGATGCAAAACACCTCGCTCCTCACCAACTGGTCTGTTACAACCTCTTCCCACCCCGTCCCGCCCGTGGGGATCCATTTCTATGGACTTCATTGTGGAGTTACCAACCTCTCAAGGGAAAAACACCATTCTAGTGGTGGTTGATCGTTTAACAAAGGCAGCTCATTTTATTCCTTGTGTCGGCTTACCCACTGCAAAACAGACATCAGATTTGATGATTAAAGATGTGTTTCGCTTACATGGAGTACCGGATGAGGTTATTTCGGATCGAGGGGTGCAATTCACTTCAAGGTTTTGGCAAAATTTCTGTGCAGCATTGGACATTAAAGTAAACCTTTCTTCTGCTTTTCATCCCCAGACTAATGGACAGACCGAACGAACCAATCAAACTCTGGAGCAGTATCTCCGCTGCTTTATCTGCCACCTACAGGATGATTGGGTGGATCTACTTCCATTGGCTGAGTTCTCTTATAACAACTCTCAGAGCGCCTCCACTAAGCAGTCTCCTTTTTACTCCAATCTAGGTTATCATCCTAACATTCTTCCACGATTTCCCATAGAAACGCCTTTACCAACAGTGGCCGAAAGAATCACATCTTTACAGAAGAATATGGATCTTCTAAAGGAGAATCTGGAATTGGCTCAGGAAAGGTACAAGAAAGCAGCAGATAAATTTCGTAAACCTGCACCAGCTTTCAAGGTAGGAGACCTGGTCTGGCTGTCAACCAGAAATCTTAAGTTAAGGATTCCATCGTCTAAGTTGGGACATAAGTACATTGGACCCTATAAAATCAGTAAAATTATAAGTGCCGTTGCTTGTCGTCTTCAATTGCCTAGAACTATGAGAATCCATCCTGTCTTTCATGTATCCCTACTAAAGGCTGCAACACCCAATACGTTTCCTGGACGTTCTTCTCCTTGCCCTGACCCAGTGCTAGTCGATGGTCAGGAAGAATTTGTGGTGGAAAGAATTCTAGATTCCAGGTTATACAGAAATCAGTTACAATATTTGATTAAATGGCAGGGCTACCCAGTGGAGGACAACTCATGGGAACCAGTCAATAACGTTAATGCTCCTCGTTTGCTCCGCCAGTTTCATCAGAGGTACCCAGACAAGCCTGGTCTGAGGCCATCCGGAGGTTGTCCCTAAGGGGGGAGTAATGTAAGGTTCTTTGTACATGTTCTTGAAACTCAGTTTTCCGTCAGCCATTTTGCTTTCTGTCTTGCTGCAGCTATCTTGCCCTCAGTCAATATGGAGTTTTCAGCTTTCATGTTCCCGCCCTGATTCTCTCCCTCTTGCTTCTTAAGCAGCCACAGCTGAGCAATCAGTGCTTCAGAATCTAGCCTGCAGTGAACCTGTGACCTGACTCCTGGAAGCCTTGGACTATGTACTCCAGCTATTCCTACTGAGGAACTCTGAACACTTGTGGACTCTGGAACCCTGCTCTTTGAAAGATCCACGTTTGCATGGACTTACGGTAACAGAGAAGAAGATCCTGAACCTGTTGTGGAGAGTGATTGCTGAGCTTAAGTTACTCTGGCCTGCTGTGTCTCCTGCTTCTGTATCTGCAAACTGTGTGACTATTTTTGCCACTTGTATGAAGTAATACAAGACCTTCTATATCAAACCTGTGTCTCATGTATTTTCATCGCACCCAAGCACAAGACGCTATATGAACTGTACTACATACATTACACTGTTATTGAAATGGACCCGGTCAAGGTTCAGGCCATCTGTGATTGGGTCCAACCTACTTCATTAAAGGCTCTTCAGAGATTCTTGGGTTTTGCCAATTTTTATCGTAAATTTATTGGTAATTTCTCTGTTATTGTTAAACCATTGACTGATTTGACCAAAAAGGGTTCTGATGTGGTGAATTGGCCTCCTGAGGCAGTCTCTGCGTTTCAGGAACTTAAACAGAGATTCACTTCTGCTCCTGTTCTACGGCAGCCTGATGTTTCTCTGCCATTTCAGGTGGAGGTTGATGCCTCTGAAATTGGGGCAGGTGCCGTTTTGTCCCAAAGAGATCGTGAGACCTCTAAAAGTAACCCTTGTGCTTTTTTCTCTCGAAAGTTTTCTCCAACTGAACATAATTATGACGTGGGTAATCTGGAGTTATTGGCCATGAAGTGGGCTTTTGAAGAGTGGAGACATTGGCTGGAGGGAGCCAAACATCAGGTGGTGGTCCTCACGGACCATAAGAATCTGGTTTATCTGGAATTAGCCAAGCGACTTAATCCTAGACAGGCCAGGTGGGCCTTGTTTTTCACACGTTTTAATTTTGTGGTTTCCTTTCTTCCTGGTACTAAGAATGTTAAGGCGGATGCCCTCTCGAGGAGTTTCCTTGCGGACTTCCTGAGTTATCTGATCCTGCTGTTATTTTGAAAGAGGGTGTAGTTCTTTCCGCCATCTCGCCCAATTTGAGACTGGCTCTGGAAGGGTGTCAGGAGGATAAACCCGAGCGCTGCCCTATTGGGAAATTGTTTGTCCCAGACCAGTAGAAGAAGAGTGTGATGTCTGAGATTCATTGTTCCTCGTTGGCCGGTCATCCCGGAATTTTTGGTACCAGAGACTTGGTGAGTCGGTCCTTTTTGTGGCCTACTTTGTCTCGTGACGTCAGGGAGTTTGTGCAGTCCTGTGGGACTTGCTCTCGCTCCAAGCCTTGCTCTCGCTCTAGTAGTTTGTTGATGCCATTGCCTGTGTCAAAGAGACCATGGACCCATATCTTTATGGATTTTATTTCCGACCTCCCTGTTTCTCAGAGAATGACCGTTATCTGGGTGATTTGTGATAGGTTTTATAAGATGATACATCTTGTGCCATTACCTAAGTTGCCTTCCTCCCCCGAATTATTGCCTTTGTTCCTTCAGCACGTGGTTCGGTTGCACGGCATTCCTGAGAACATTGTGTCTGACAGAGGAGTCCAGTTTGTTTCCAGATTTTGGAGGACTTTTTGTTCTAAACTTGGTGTTCAATTGTCTTTCTCCTCTGCTTTTCATCCTCAGACCAATGGACAAACGGAGAGAACAAACCAGACATTGGAGACTTATCTGAGATGCTTTGTGTCTGCTGATCAAGATGACTGGGTCTTTTCTTTGCCTTTGGCTGAGTTTGCTCTTAATAATAGGGCAAGCTCTGCCACTTTGATGTCTCCATTTTTCTGCAATTTTGGGTTTCACCCTCGATTTTCTTCGGGACAGACGGAGGCTTCTGTCTGTCCGGGTGTTGACTCTGTTGTGGAGCATATGCAGCAGATTTGGGACCGGTTAGTGGAGAGGTTGTCCCTCTCTCAGGAGAAGGCCCAGCGGTTTGCCAACCTGCATAGGACTGATGGTCCTCGGTTTAAAGTGGGGGACTTGGTCTGGTTGTCCTCAAGAAATATCCCTATGAGAGTTGCATCTCCTAAGTTTAAGCCTAGGTTCATTGGACCTTATAAGATCATGGAGATTCTTAATCCTGTTTCCTTTCGTTTACTTCTTCCAGGGACATTTAAGATCCATAACGTGTTCTACAAGTCCTTATTGAAGAGGTTTGTCGAGCCAGTGGTTCCTATGGCTGCGCCTCCTGACCCTGTTTTGGTTGAGGGCAATCTGAAGTATGTGGTTGAGAAAATATTGGATTCTCGTTTTTCTAGACGGAAACTCCAGTATTTGGTTAAGTGGAGAGGTTATGGTCAGGAGGACAATTCTTGGGTGTTTGCTTCAGACATCCATGCTAGGAGACTGATCCGTGCGTATCACAGAGCTCATCCTGACTGACCTGGTGGCACAAATGAGGGTTCGGTGACCCCTCCTCAAGGGGGGTACTGTTGTGAATGTTCTAGAAATGAATTCTGAGCAGAAGCTCCCTCGGGTGGTTACAAACAGTACTGAACCATTCAATGAGGATTGGCAATCAGGAATCACAGACTGGTCTTATATAAGGGAGGTTCCCTCCCATCATGGTTGCCGGTGATCAATTGTTCTTGTCTCAACTTTGTTTCCTGGTTCACTTGGAAGCTTGCTGAGTCTTGCCTCTTCTCCTGCTCTCAGATAAGATATTTTCTGTTTTTTTGTTTTTGTGCTTACCATTTGCATTTTTCTCTGCATTCCTGTGAAGTTAGCCAGGTCCCCCTCCCCGGGGGACTTGGGCTCTTCTCGGTTCCTCTGAAGCCACTGTTATTTGTTCATTTGCCTTTTCCAGTTTTTTCAGTGGCTGCGGTTTAGTTTTGTTACACCAGAGAACTAATTTAGGTGGTAGAGGTCATGTGATCTCAGGTGTTTTTGCAATTAGTAGCGTTGGGTTTTTTAGGGTTTTTTTGGAATTGCAGTAAGTATCCTTCCTATCCTTTTTCTGTCTAGGCAGATTGGGCCCCAACGTTTGCTCATACTATTTTCTGTCTGTGTCTGTATTTCTTCTTGTCTAACCGCCAATCCATGTTTGGGGGCTTCCTATGTTCTTTGGGGATCTACTCCGGGGCAGATAGCTTTCCTCTTTTTATCTTTAGGTGTAGTTAACCTCTCAGGCTGTGACGAGGCGTCTAGGACCAACGTAGGAACGCTCCACGGCTGCCTTTAGTTGTGGTGGTTAGTCAGGGTACTGTAATCCAGTAGATTCCAACCTCTCTGGTGTATTGCCGTTTTTGCCTGCTCTCCTCAGCTACCAAAACATAACACACTACCCAGGGTTACAGCTGTCGTGGCCTGTTGTGAATACGTTGGAGGCGACTTCAGAACTGGGGCTCCCTACAGTGGTTGCTGAGGGTAATGAACCAATTGCTGAATGGCTTTCAGCTGGATCCGAATGGTCTGACCTGAACTCCCATCAGCCTTGCCGGTAATCAATTATTCTTCCAGGTCTTGGTTGGAGCTCAGCTTGCATTCCTGCTTTCATTCAGATAAGTGACTTGCTGTTTTTTTTCCTCTGGCTGGATTTTCCCTGCTGGTTTGCTGCATTGCAGTGGACTTCAGCCTGGTCCCCTTTTGGGGCCTGGTGCTGCATCTGTGCTCAGTTTGTGTTTGCACTTTTGCTCTATTCCTGTTTCACTTTTTATTTGCTGAATTGCTGTGTGTTACACCAGAGATCTGATTTAGGTGGCAGAGATCGTGTGATCTCAGGTTTTTTGTTAATCAGAAGTGTTGGTATTTTTGTCAGGGTTTTTTGGGTTGCAGTCAGAATTCTTTCCTATACTTTTCTATCTAGACAGAATTGGGCCCCAGCGTTTGCTCATTCTATTTTCTGTCTGTGTTAGTATTTTCTTCTTGTCTAACCGCCATTACATGTTTGGGCGCTTCCTATTTCTTTGGGGGTTCTGCTACGGGGCAGTTAGCTTTCATCTTTCTGTCTTTAGGGGTAGCTATCTCTCCGGCTGTGATGAGGCATCTAGGATCACCGTAGGTACGCTCCACGGCTACTTCTAGTGTTGCGGTTAGTTTAGGGTTCTGCAACCCAGTAGTTTCCAGCCTCTCTGGTCTATTGCTTCTTTGGCTATTTTTGCTATTTCTCTTCAGCTACCGAAACATAACAGTGGCCGCTGTCACCAGGAGTGGAAGTGCTGGAGCCCAAGGAGCCTCACGGAGGTCTGACGGCCTTCCCCCTTCCGACCAAGTGGCGGCTGAGCCAGAGGGAGGCCTGGAGATGGGTCCTGGGAACTGATAGAAAACGTGGCAGTTTCGTCCATTCTGGCCGATGACAGCCTGAATGCCCTTAAGGAGCAGGCAGCAAAGCCTTTCACGGACTCAGACCTCGAGTGGGTGGTCTGGGACCAGGGACGGCTGTACCGGGTGTCGGTTCAGCAAGAGTCACCAGAGGCGTGGCCTAGGGACCGACAGTTTATGATACCTATCCGTCCTGTACAGAGTTGTTGCGGATCGCACATGAGGTTCCGATGGCAGGACACTTAGGGATCGCTAAGACCAAGGCCAGGCTACCCCAGCTTTTCTACTGGCCTAAATTGGGGGCCGATGTGGCTACCTACTGCCATTCATGTGACACCTGTCAGAGAGTGGGGAAGACAGGGCGGCGCCCCAAAGCCCCACTGGTGCCATTGTCCATCATTGACGAGCCTTTCCGGAGGGTGGCTGTGGATATCATCGGACCGCTGTCTGTTCCCATCCGCTCCAGGAAAGCTACATACTAACAGTAGTGGATTATGCCACCCAATACAGGAATGGTAGCCTTGTCGTCCACTCGGGCCAACAAGGTGGCTACCACTTTACTGGAGATTTTCTCCAGAGTGGGGTTTCCCCAGGAAATGCTCGCTGACCAAGGGACCCAGTTCATGTTACAGCTGATGGAGTCCCTTTGTAAGCAAATAAAGGTACAACATCGGGTGGCCAGCCTGTACCATCTGCAGACTAATGATCTGTGTGAGCATCTCAATGGCACCCTCAAGCAGATGCTTAGGATGTTGGCTGACTCCCACGGGAGTGACTGGAATCGGTACCTTCCACACCTACTATTTGCCTACCGGGAGGCTCCACAGGCCTCAACGAGGTTCGCCCCCTTCGAGCTCCTGTATGGGCGGCATGTACGAGGGCCCCTTGCTCTAGTGAAAAAGGCATGGGAAGGAGACTTGGCCACCCTTGGAGTGTCAGTCATTGAGTATGTCGTGCGCTTCCAGAACAAAATGACGGCCTTGTTGCAGCTGGTGGAGGGCAATATGGCCCAGGTTCAGGCTGACCAGAAGCGCTGGTACGACCAGAATGCTTGTGAAAGGACATACCAGGTGGGTCAGAAAGTGTGAGTACTGGTCCCCATACCACAGCGCAAGCTTCCGGCAGCCTAGGAGAGCCCATACCTCATGCACCAGCGGCTCAATGACATCACATACCTGGTCACCCTAGACCATGCCTGTAGAAGGAGGAAGGCCTTTCCATGTTAACATGATGAAGGCCCATCATGAGCGGGAGGCCTGCGCCCTCCCTGTGTGCAACCTTTCCTAGGAAGGAGATGCCGAAACCTCCTGGATCTGCTCACCCAAGTCAAGGCGGGTGGATCCATTGAGGAAGTAGAGGTTGGCCACCAGTTCTGCGAGGACTAACGGTCACAACTGTCGGATACTCTACGCCCCTTTCGGGAGTTGTTCAGCTGCCTTCCTGGAAGGACCGAGTTGGCTGTACATCACGTGGACACGTGGATCTGGCGGTCAGCATATCGGGTCTCTCTCAAAGTGCAGCAGCAGATGCACCAGGAGACTGATGAGATGCTGAACGTGGGGGTGATTCAGGCATCCAACAGCGTGTGGGCATTGCCCGTAGTCCTCATCCCCAAAAAGGACCGAACAACCCGGTTCTGTGTGGACTACCGGGGGCTCAACGCTGTCACGGTCACGATGCATTTCCTATGCCACGCATCGATGACCTGCTCGATCAGTTGGCTGGGGCTAAATACCTGATGATCATGGATTTGAGTAGGGGATATTAGCAGATACCTCTGACCCACCAGGCCCGGGAGCACTCTGCCTTTTTCACCCCATTTGTACTGTACTGTATGAGTCCACCGTGATGCCATTCGGCATGAAGAATGCCCCTGCCACTTTTCAGCTGATAGTCAACACGCTGCTCCAGGGACTTGAAGGGTACCAGTCTGCGTACCTGGACGATATTGCCATCTTCAGTCCCACATGAGAGGATCACCTAGAGCATCTGACGCAGGTGCTTAGGCGGATCCACCGAGCAGGTTTGACCATCAAGCCGGAAAAGTGCCAACTGGGCATGAGCAAGGTCCGCTACCTGGGTCACCAGGTAGGTGGGGGTTTTGAAGCCAGAACCTGGGAAAGTGGATGCCATCGCGTCCTGGCCCACCCCCAGGACCAAGAAATAGGTGATGTCATTCCTCAGCACTGCTGGGTACTACAGGAGGTTTGTTCCACACTATAGCACCCTGGCCAAGCCCCTGATGGACCTCACCAAGAAAAAGCTGCCGCTCGTGGTAGACTGGTCAGTCGCCTGCGAGACCGCTTTTCAGGAGCTCAAGACCGCTCTCTCCAGCTCCCCAGTACTACAAGCTGCTGACTTTGCGCGGCCGTTTGTAGTACAAACTGACGCCAGTGACTTTGACCTCAGTGCCGTGCTCAGTCAGGTCAGCACAGTGGGCCAGGTGCATCCCATCCTGTACCTGAGCAGGAAGCTATTGCTGAGAGAGGTGGCCTACTCCACAATGGAAAAGGAGTGCCTGCCAATTGTGTGGGCCCTGCAGCGTCTGTAGCCATACTTGTACGAGCATCCCTTCATCGTGGAGACAGGCCACAACCCCCTCAGCTGGTTGCACATGGTTTCCGGGACGAATGGGAGGTTGCTGCGTTGGAGCCTGGCGCTCCAGCAGTACCACTTCTCCATTCGCCACAAAAGGGGCCAAGACCATGGCAAAGCTGATGGGCTATCTCGACAAGGAGAGATTGCGGGAGTGCGCTCTGGGGAACACAGCAATGTGATGCCCCCTAGCGCCCTCTAAAGTGGTGAGGTGTGAGGGACGAAGTAAATGTCTCTCCGCTTCTGAAATGTGCCCCCGAGCCTTAGGATTCCACAGGATCATGTTTTCTTTTAATTAAAACGCCAAGAACAAACCCTTTGAAGCTCTTAACACAAGGTTTGAACGCTTCTGCAGCTACAGCAAACTGAACTCTTTTGTCTGACTGAAGCACATGGAGACACCACGGCAAAACAAGTCACATCAAGGCTCTGTGAATCTGGAAAATGACCTATAATAATAGAATGCAATATCTAGCCAAGCACATAATCGGAATCGGCATTCTTCCCCCCACATGCCCGTGTATGGCAGCCACCTGTAGCACTCTGCATTATTGAGTTATAAAGCATAGCTAACAGGAATTACATACCATAGGCATATTTAGTCTCTATGCGCAGATAAAATCCAGCGAAACTCAGGAGCGCCGCCGCTGACCGATTAAGAGCTTTGGGTGGAAAGTTATGAGTCATCCACAGTTCTGGACAGAAAATCATATTCTCAGAGATGGGAGGAAAGAGGCTGCACAGCCCAGGGGTGGCAACAGAGTGTGGGAGGGAATAGCCTAGGAGATAGAGACAGCTGCTCATTTTGAGCTTAGTTTTTCTACTGGCAGGAGGATCCGTTAGGTGCGCAGCCAGGAAAGCCACGTGACTAAGATTTGGACCTGTGATCCATCAGCACCTCCCTGTGGTTATATGCTACATAACACTGTAATTATAACCTATTTATACCCTATCCTTGTACTACACTCTTGACTGTATACCTGTATATTGTTCTTGTAAATATATACCTGTATATTTCTAGTGTGCATTTTCAGTGATTAAATATAAAATTATTCTTGGGCTGCTCTTTTATCTCGATACACGAATCCCCACGTCTGCAAGCTTGGTTGTTTATATTATACCTGGGTTGGTTTCTGACCT
This sequence comes from Oophaga sylvatica, assembly GCA_033576555.1. Classification (NCBI taxonomy): domain Eukaryota; kingdom Metazoa; phylum Chordata; class Amphibia; order Anura; family Dendrobatidae; genus Oophaga; species Oophaga sylvatica. The sequence continues at coordinate 376,875,047 of JARQOD010000003.1, read as the reverse complement.
GATATAAGACTGTTGTCGGATGGGCTTATGTCGATAGAGGAACTGGTGGCAGCAAACCATACTATTTTAGTGAGGAACTTTGGTAGTGACAGCAGGGAGGTTTATATATATATCCCCAGCCTCGATGAGTGATATATATCCCCCTCGCTGGGAGCGCCTCATTAACTCGTACCTATGAGGGAAGCCTTTCCGGCGACTATTTGCCCTCAGTGCAGTTCCCTAACTGACCTGGGGCAAGTGGTGGCGCCAGACAGCCGATCCCTGCTGGGTCCTTCTCTCCCCTCCCCCGAGGTGAGCAAAGTCGACACCCCCTTCCCCTGTGCGATACGTCACACCCTTCTTCAAGGGTTCTTCACATTGGTCTTCAGGAGTCCACCTCGACTTCTTCGATGATGGTTGTTGGGTGCTACTGACTGATGAGGCAAGCATTGACCAGAACATGCACACTTGCAGTTGGAGGTGAGGTGGACAGTAATGTAGGACAATTACTGGGCGGCTGTTCATGCTCAGGAGTTGCTCTATAATAGGGCAGGACAGAGACGTGGCCAGAATCAGGCGATTCTGAGATCCCGGCCAACCTCAGTGGAAACTTTTAGCCAGGAACTGTGCACATCCAGCCATCGCTCCGAGACAGCATTGGTGGTTGGTCTCCAATAGAAGGCACAGTAGAAGAACGGAGGCAGATAGAAAAAGCAAATAAATTGCAAACCTTCTTATTTTCCCACTGTCTATCTGACTACAACAATTATTTTAACATGGAAATAACCCCTTTTTTGTCTTCTTCGAATGTGTCATAGCATAACGTAGAGTTTTCCAATCTACTTCTTTTGGCTTAAATTTCTTCCCGCGATCACACTAAATAGCTCCTTAAGACGGTCCATGCTTCGCTGCCTTTCACATTCCTAAGACGTTGGGCCCTTAGGGTTTACATTTTGACGGTGATGGGAGGGAATTTAAGGAGGTGGAGGGTTATAAGTAGATTTGATAAAAGGCTTGGTAAGGAGCATTATCACTGACAGACACATGAAGAAGGACAGAAGGATGTCTTCAAGTCCTCCAAGATTTGTAAGTAATATTCTCCCATTGCAAAATACTGGTGTCATTATATGATCGTGCTTTAGGTCACCGGACACCGACCATCTTCAGCACACATTGTCATCTTGCATCCTTTTATTCCGAGTGATCTCCAGCTCAGAGATTGATAAACCAGGCTTGTTCCTGCTCCCATCTATACCATGCTAACATGCTATAAGGTGACTTTATTACCATTAATGGACCTGGAGAGGAGATCGGTGCGCACAGACTATAACTACTGTATAGTGAGGCTTGGAAACGAGCAGTTATTTATTAAGAATGACGAGTTCTTTGGCATTGAAAACCAGTCCTGGAGGTCAGATACATGTGATTGTGTTTTCCTTTCACGGCACAGGTCTGTTTTGTGTTGGGTGAAGTTTTATATTCTAAGAAAATCAATACTCGGAAACCTTGAATGAAATGGACTCCTTTAAGCGCAATTCATTTCTACTTAAATGCATTTCATTTTGTCTTTAAAAAAAAATTTTTTCTCAATATAAAAAGTGGATAAAGTTGCAAAGTGCGTTTTAAAACAAGCAATTTACCTCTTATTAAAATTCTTCCCTGTTCTTAAGAACTATCAGAGGTCCCCTTCGCTTGTAAGCTCTTTCCTATAGAGATTGTAAGTGCTGGTCCTATACTGCAGAGAAATAGCCCGGCCCCTGCTAAAGAGGATCATACAACCCTGTTGAAAACATTTTTACAATAGGGGTTCGTTAAGCATTTTGGACTGTTTACAGCCTCTATTTATAATCGTACATAGCAGAATCCGTAATGAGCTGACAATGAGTCCATCAGTGAGCTCATTCTGACATCAGAGTCTGTAACTCTTACCTCTCTTCTACTTAACCATCTTCTAAGTTCAGGTCATATACCAGCTTAGAAGTATTCAGTAGAAGAGAGATAAGAGGAACAGACCCCAAAAGTAGAACAATTTTGCGAAGAAGTCAATTGTGTAAATATTTGTTAAAGAGAAATTCCAGCTATATGTAAATGAAGCGAGGGCATTAAGTAGTGGGTAACTGAGTGACTTTCAAACTCTATTACATTTTTCAAGATCTCTGCCTTAGTTCAGTGTATATGACCATTCTTGCTCACATCCAGGGGCCGATAACTTGTACACATTTGCTCTTGTTTAAACCTGTTTTGAGAAATAAAAGCTGCAGATCCGCACCAGACCCACCATGACACAATGACCGGATGCAGGGAACTTTATGCTATGGCTATGAATTCATTAGCACAAACTTAAGAGTACATGTCAGGTAATTCCTAATACTGTGGTTTGGGGCCAGGTACATTATTCTCTAAAACACTCCAGCATTTCGGAGAAAATATATCTTAAAATTTTGTCACTCCTCCCTTAGCCGGCTCTTCCCAGCGCTGCTAGACATGATTGACATGTCTCTTCCTGTATACACGCAGGGGACAGACCTGTCAATCACCTCTAACAGCACTGGGAAGAGCCAGCGAGTTTTAATATACCCGGCTGCGATTCATGCTGCCCGTGAATGCTAAAAAGTTTACATCCCCCAGCAGAATTTTTGCTATCTTGGCCTTTTCTCAGAGAAAATGAATAACACCAAAACGTTTTCTCCACTCATGGTTAGCGGTTGGGTGAAGCCATTTATTGTCAAACTATTGTGTTTTCTCTTTTTAAATCATAATGACAACTCAAAACTTCCAAATGACCCTGATCAAAAGTTTACATACCCTGGAGATTTTCACCTGATAACATGCACAGAAGTTGACACAAATGGGTTTGACTGGCTACTAAAGGTAACATCCTCACCTGTGAGCTGTTTGCTTGTAATCGGTGTGTGTGCATAAATGCTGAGTGACATTCTGGGATCCAGACAGACTCTTGCCTCTTTCATCCAGCCACTGACATTTCTGGATTGTGAGTCATTGGGAAAGCAAAAGAATTGTCAATGGATCTACGGGAAAAGTTAGCTGAACTGTATAAAACAGGAAAGAGATACAAAAAGATATCCAAAGAATTGATAATGCCAGCCAGCAGCGTTCAAACTGTGATTAACAAATGGAAAATCAGGGGTTCTGTAAAAACAAAACCACGGTCAGGTAGACCAACAAAAATTTTGCCCACAACTGCCTGGAAAATTGTTCAGGATGCAAAGAAAAAACCCACAAATAACATCAGCTGAAATACTGGACTCTCTGAAAACTAGCGGTGTGGCTGTTTCAAGATGCACAATAAGGAGGCACTTGAAGAAAAATGGACTGCATGGTCGAGTCATCAGAAGAAAGCCATTACTGCGCAAATGCCATAAAGTATCTTGCCTACAATACGCAAAACAGCACAGAGACAAGACTCAAAACTTCTGGAACAAGGTAATTTGGAGTGATGAGACCAAAATTTAACTTTTTGGCCACAGCCATAAATGTTACATTTGGAGAGAGGTCAACAAGGCCTATGACGAAAGGAACATCATTCCTACTGTAAAGCACGGATGTGGATTGCTGATGTTTTGGGGATGTGTGAGCTACAAAGGGACAGGAACTTGGTCAAAGTTGAAGCAAATACAGGAGGCAAATTTGCAATCATCAGCCTGGAAGCTGGATATGGGATGTACTTGGACGTTCCAACATGACAACGATCCAAAACACAAGGTTAAGTCGACCTGTCATTGGTTACAGCAGAACAAAGTGAAGATTCTGGAGTGGCCATCTCAGTCTCCTGACCTCAATATCATTGAGCCACTCTGGGGAGATCTAAATCACACAGTTCATGCTAGACAGCCCAGGAATTTACAGGAACTGGAGGCTTTTTGCTAAGAGTGGGCAGCTTTACCATTTGAGAAAATAAATAACCTCATCCACAACTACTACAAAAGACTTCAAGCTGTCATTGATGTTAGAGGGGGCAATACACGGTAGTAAGAAATGGGGTATGTAAACTTTTGATCAGGGTCATTTTGATGTTTTGGGTTGTCATTATGAATTAAAAAGAGAAAACACAGTAGTTTGACAATAAATGGCTTCACCCAACCACTAATTATGAGTGGAGAAAATGTTTTGGTGTTATCATTCATATTCTCTGAAAAAAGGCAAAGAAAGCAAAAATTCTGCCAGGGTATGTAAACTTTTGAGCACAACTGTATATTCTTCTTTTTTATACATTTGTTCATAGGTCTTGTTTAACATTTAACATAATTGGTTATGCATTCAGACACGAAGAAATACTGTAACTGTTGTGTCCTTAGAGTCTCTGCCATTTAGGCGAATACATCTTTAAGTTTACACTATGCACTTGCACTTTGACTATTGTAATCAATCTCTCTAGGGCTCAACCATATTTTGCATCCTTGTAGACAATAGACGTACTTAATCATTAACCCCTTCAGGTTAACAAATATACCTGTTGTTAACATAGCTATTCCTCCAGATAGACTCTGGTGTCAGCACACTTCCTTTTTGTTTTCCACGCTTGAATTTTTATTATCATATTTTTAAAAATGTATCATTAAAAATGTAAATTTTAATAAATAAATTTATTTTGCAATTTAACATCTTTCTCCTCAATTCAACGTATGAGGTTTTGTGTAAAAATACTGTAAAGCGGTGTATTGCCCTATTTCTATAAAAGATTGTGCTAATATGTATCTATTTTAATCTTGAAATAAAGGATTTTATTTTTTGGATTGAAGCCAGCAATATCAACGTCTGTCAGGGACGAGACTCCAGACTTCTCCCAACCAGAAACTTAACTGGTTTTCATCAAGGATGAGCTGAATTTTTTTGTTGCTTTTCTCTTAGGTACTACAATGTATCAATCAAAAGCTGAATGTATCAATGTGCCACAATGCCATTATTTGAATCTGGCTTTGAAGAGATTGCTGAAATTAACAACCGGAGTGACAGTCCAAACAATAGCTGGCACTCAGGGCCGGTTTTAAACAAAGTGGGGCCCTGGGTAAAAGTTTAAAGTGGGGCCCCAAATGCTCACATATTGCACCATCACACAGAAACATTTAAGTTGTATTTACATGCGCTGAGTTCAGGCTGTTAAACAAGCGTGATCGACAGTATTAGGGCCTGTGCACACGTTGCGGATTTGCCAGCGGATTTTTCCGCACCTCTTGGCAGAAAACACATGCCCTTTTTTGACGCGGTTTTGACGCGGTTTTTCATGCTTTTTTCTCATGCGTTTTTGACAGCTATATAAAGATATGTTGTATAACAAAAAAAAAGATTTGATAGATAGAAAATACATAGATAAATGGATAATAGATAGTTAGAAATATATATAGAAAGATAGATATATAGACAGAAAGATATATAGGTAGATAGATGATAGATAAAATGGTACATAAATAGTTAAAGACACACGCGTACACACACACAAAATCTTAACGCAATATAGTTAATAAAAAAAAAATAGGAAAAAAATGGCGTGGGCTCCTGCGCAATTTTCTGCGCCAGAGGGGGAAAGCCGACAGCCGGGGCCAATATTTCTAGCCTTGGAAGGGGTTAATACTCATGGATCTTCCCAGGCTATGAATATCAGCCCGCAGCTAGCCTTCACTGGCTATTAAAATAGGGGAACCCCCCAAAAAATGACGTGGGGTCCCCCTATAATTTACAGCCAGAAAGGCTAGGCAGACAGCTGCGGGCTGATATTCATAGCCTAGGAAGGGGCCATGGATATTGGCACCCCCCCTGGCTAAAAATACCAGCACCCAGCCACCCCAGAATTGGCGCATCTGTGCGATGCGCCAATTCCGGCACTTAGCCCCTCTCTTCCCACTCCCCTGTAGCGGTGGGATATGGGGCAATAAGGGGTTAATATCACCATGCTATTGTAAGGTGATATTAAGCCCGGTTAATAAAGAGAGGCGTCAATAAGACGCCTATCCATTATTAATCTTATATTAATAAAGGGTTAAAAAAAAACACGCATAAGAATAAATTATTTTAATGAAATAAAACACAACACGGTTTTCATACCTTTATTATACGCTCAGATCCAAGCAACGCCCTCAATCTCTTGTAATAAAACGTAAAAAAATAAAACAACCGTATACTCCCAGTCCGACGCAGTCCAATTAGTAACGAATGTCCCACGACGGTCTCCCCTATAGAACAGTGACATCAGGTGATGCCACTGCTCTGTAGGGCCTCCCAGTGATGTACTGACAGGAGACAATGGCTCCTGCAGTGCATCACTGAGGTTACCTGAGTTCGTTCTCTCACTTTATGGCAATGCTGCGTGGAATTTTCTCACCCAGCATTGCTGTGAGAGATGAACTGTAGTGACGTCATTCTTCAAGGCGGCAGAGCGATACACAGATCGATGGCATCGGCGAATAGGTGAGTATATACTCTATGTTCTGTATGTCATTGTATGTTCTGTATGTCATTGTATGTTCTGTATGTCATGTGCATGTTATATGTTGTATGTAATGTATGTGTTTTTTTTTTTTACATTCAGCACATTAGCCGGATGATGGGACTACTACTGTCCCATCATTGGCTAATGTGTCAGTCACTGTCACAGTAGCAGGCATAGCTGGATGGGACTTGTAGTCCCATCCGATGATGCCTGCATACGCGGAGACACACACACAGCCCCGCACACCGCCGCACATACACCGATCACGCACACAGGCCCGCACACCGATCACGCAGACACCGGCACACAATCATCACCCACACACATAGCGCCACACACTATAAACGCCCACGCACCGCCCACACACATAGCACCGCACACTATACACGCCCACGCACCGCCCACACACTTCCCTCCTCCCGAACTGCAGCGGTTTCTCCCGCAGCAAAACCGCAGATCTTTTTTAGACCTGCGGTTTTGCTGCGGAAGTGCCTGACTCAATGCAAGTCAATGGGCGCAGAAACGCTGCAGTTCCGCACAAAGAATTGACATGCTGCGGAAAATAAAGCGCGTTTTTTTCAGCAGCGTGTGCACAGCAGACCTGCGGTTCCCATTAGATTACATTGCATGTGCACTGTGCTGCGGGTTGGATGCGTTTCCGCACGTTGAAAAACGCAGCGGAAACGCATCTAAAAACGCAACATGTGCACAGGGCCTTAAAGTCTTTTAACGCTTGTTTCCCGGCCTCTTTAAGGTAGGTGCACATGTTCAGTAATTGGCAGTGCTTTGGACCAATGCGTCCAAAGCACTGCTAACTATTCAATGCAGGTGAATACGCATGTGTTCTTTGAACCGTACAGATTCACTGCGTCCAGTACATTGTACGGGTGAAATTTATCTTGTGGAGACACAATAGACATGCTGCGGTCTGGAGAGACGCACCGCATGTCCATCTCCGCTGGTGATCCACGGGCGTCAGTGCACGCATAGTGCTGTAACATCTGGACGCTGTACAAGTACGCAGCGTCCAGCCCGCATCGTTTACTGACCTGTGCATCTACCCTTACTCTGGCTGAGGAAGAATGATTGATACAGATAGTCCTCGATACAGTTTAATGCAGGTCCCATATAGTACATATAGTAAAATGCACTCCCCATGGTCCTTGGTATAATGCAGCCTTATAGTCAACTCATAGAGTATAGAATAGAATATAATGCAAACCCCTCAGAACATAATGCAGCCCGCTCAGAGTATAATGCAGCCCCCCACACAGTATTATGCAGCCCCCTCAGAGTATAATGCAGCCCCCACACACAGTATTATGCAGCCCCCTCAGAGTATAATGCAGCCCCCCCACACAGTATAATGCAGCCCCCTCAGAGTATAATGCAGCCACTTCAGAATATAATGTTGCCCTCTCCAAGTATAATGCAGCCTCCTCAGAGTGTAATACAGCACCCTCAGAGTATAATGCAGCCCCCACACGCAGTAAAATACAGCCCCCTCAGAGTATAATGCAGCCTCTTCAGAGTATAATGTAGCCCCTCAGAGTATAATGCAGCCCCAAAGTATAATGCAGCCCCCAGAGTAGGCAGCCTTCTTAGAGTATAATTCATCCCCGTCAGAGTATAATTCAGCCCCCCTCGAGTATAATGCAGCCCCCAGAGTATAATGCAGCCCTCAGAGTATAATGCAGCCCCACACACAGTATAATACAGCCCCCACACACACAGTATAATTCAGCCCCCCACAAATGCACACACACAGTATAGTGCCGTCCCCCACACAAACAGTATAATGCAGCCCCTCACACAGTATAATGCAGCCCCCCACACAGTATAATGCAGCACTCCCACACTCCCACACAGTATAATGCAGCCCTTACACAGTTACTGTCCCAATGGGATACACCTTGTCACGATGGGAAAGGTTATGCTTTTTTTGATCAAAAACAGTGTTTACTAAGTACCCTATGTTAATTATTTAATGCACTTACTTTTACTTGTTTATTTTCATTAGGGTATATGCACACTATGGAGAAACGGGGTCAGTGGGTGCTCTCGTCCGCTGGCTCGGCTGCTTTTAGCAAGACTGCATGGACCAGGGCTCATACCACAGAACGCCCGCTATATCTCCCAGTGGGCAATACTCTACATAGACAACACAGGGTTAGGGTAAATCAGTGTGGCAATACTTTATTGACCCACAATTCCCAATAGCAAACAGAACAGTCCCAGCAATTACCCCTCAAGATGGTGCACATTACAGGGTCTCACCCTTCCGCTGACTTGCCGGGATAATGGTAGATGTTACGTCAGAGCTCCCAGGGTCCCTATTCCACCTGTGATACACACACAGAGAAGAGATTTCGACAAGCGTAGGGAGATGACCGAGAACAGTCCATAGAGTCCGTACAGGGTCCAAAGCCAGTTGACATGAGAGTCACCGCTTGGCTTATCCGACCATCACAATGGAACCAGGCGACCAGCGGGTCCCAAAACCTGACTTTCTCCAAACATATCCATGGTTCAGAGATGGTCACTGGATCAGATTTGTGTTCTTCCAGCCAGAGCCGAAAACCCCTAGGTTGTTTCCTATAGAATCATAGATCCATGTCCCTCGTGATGGTGCCATGATGAATTGGCTGGAGTCCTGTCTCTCGTCCGTTAGGTGTTTTGCAGGATGTCCAGCTGGTAGCTCTGTGACATGAGATCTGCTCTATGAGTCTTTTCTTACCCCAGGCATGTAAGCTATTTTTAGAATTACCCAGTGTCCTTCAGTCCACCCTCACATTCTTTTCCCTCTTTACTTTTGAAGTCACCAAACTGTTTCCGAATGCAATGCACAATTAGCATATCAGCACACAATAAACAAAGATAAACACACACTATGTACAAGTCAGAACGTTCATTAGCGATCAGCGACATCTCAGCAGGGGTCTCATCGTTGCTACATGTCACACACAGTTAAGTCGCTAACGAGATCGCTACTGCGTCATAAATGGTGACGCAGTTGCGATCTCGTTAGCGATCTCGCTTGTGATCTCGCTTAGTGTGGCATACCCTTTACAGACTTACACAGTATATCAGTTTGCAAGTCTGTCTTCTTAACCCACCAGAAATAAACACTTAAATTCACAAGTCAATATACAGATAAAAAGTAAATTCTTCTTCTTTTGCAAAAACATAGTTCTCTGGGTAATTAAGATATACTCTGGTTTCTTCACACACACATTGTCTTTTCTTTGGTTTTGTTTGTTTCCATAGCCAGTGTGAACATGCTCTTATATCATGTATGTTATTCAAGTTATACTCCGGCTCAGTTTTCTGTTTTTCCTCACACACAGCATAGTGCAGTCCCCCCCCCCCACACACACAGTATAGTGCAGCCTCCACACACAGTATAGTGCAGTCCCCACACACAGTATAATGCAGCCCCCACACATATACAATATAGTGCAGACCCCCACACACAATCTAATGCAGCCCCCACACAAACAGTATAGTGCAGTCCCCCACACACAGTATAGTGCAGCTCCCACACACAGTATAGTGCAGCCTCCACACAGTATAGTCTAGCCCCCACACATAGTATAATGCAGCCCACCACATACACAGTATAGTGCAGTCCCCCCACACACAGTATAGTGCAGTCCCCCAAACACAGTTTTGTGCAGCAGACACACACACAGTATAGTGCAGCACACACACATACACAGTATAATGCAGCCCCTACACACAGTATAGTGCAGCACACACACACATACACAGTATAATGCAGCCCCCCCACACACAGTATAATGCAGTCCCCCAAACACAGAATAGCGCAGCAGACACACACAGTATAGTGCAGAACACACACACATGCACAGTATAATGCGCCCCCCCCACACACACAGTATCGTGCAGCAGACACACACAATACTTACCTCTTCTCTTCGTTCCCCCCGCTGCTCTGGCTTCTGCAGAGCATCTCGGCGTTTCATCAGCTTCACTGCTGGCATACGCTGAGTCAGAGGCAGAGGGGGAGTGATGACACTCTCTCCTACGTCACTGCTTTCAACTGTATCAGCATGTGTCACAAATGCTGCCCGCGATACTTATCCTGCTCCTCCCACTTCCCGGCTTGATCTCGGGCGGCACTTCCTGGTCCTTGGCCGCGCTGGGGAGTTCTCTGCTCGCACATGAGCGCCGGGTCACTTAGGTCGCGGTTGCGCACTTTCCAGGCACCTTAAGGCTGCCGGATGTTTTGACCCGGAAGCGCTGCCCCATATTATCAGCGGCCACTGGGTATATCAGGCTGGTTCCTGCTAAAGGAAGTGCCTCATTATTGTTGTGCTACTTCTGTGCCTCTTGTAGGTTCCTGTCTAGTGCTGTCCTATTATCAGGCCCCTCGTACCTCCGTGTGCGCTATTACCCTTCATACCTCCGTGTGCGCTATTGCCTTTCGTACCTCTGTGTGCACTATTGCCTCTCGTACCTCCGTGTGCGCTATTTCCTCTTGTACCTCCATGTGCGCTATTGCCTCTCGTACCTCCGTGTTCACTATTGCCCCTTGTATCTCCATGTGCGCAATGGCCCCTTGTACCTCGAGTGCTATTTCCGTTTTAGTCTTATCCTGCCTTGCTCTTGCTCCTTACAGTGCCCGGATCCCTGGATTCCTGGTTGTCTTTGAACCCTGCTCTGCCTCAACGGTCCCTGGTCCTTGGATCCCATTCCTGCACCTTCCTGTTCCCTGTCCCTTGTCATCCCCTGTCATTCCTCATTGCTATTATCCTTCCTTCAGTCTCCTACGAGCCGTCCTTGGTACCAGCTGTTGTGGTACTTGACCCTCTGGGCTTGCCCCTGACGCTCCCTGTATAGGGGGTGGTTTCACTAGGTCAGCTCACTCAGGTGGGTATGGGTATCACGACCCCGAGGGTCCACTCTAGGAAACGTAACAGCATCTATGATTCCGATAAGTTGAATGCGTTATGCGGGGGGCGGCGCCGGGCCCTCTTACTCAAGGGCCCCATAATTGCCACTGGCTGGGGGCCCCTAGAGGAGTGAGGGTCCTAGGCGGCTACCTGGTCTGCCTGCCCCTAATGCCGGCCCTGCTGGTACTCACATCTTCTTAAAAGAATTGATTTATTTAACCAGTATTATAAAAGGCACAAAAAATAGTTGAACACAACAGCACAAAAATTAAAAAGGCAGAAAATAAATATCCACTGTGCTCCCAGGCAACATGTTTCAGACCTGCATGGTCCTTTGTCAAGCCTGGCTTCACAAAAGACCATGCAGGTTTGAAACATGTTGCCTGGGAGCACAGTGGATATTTATTTTCTGCCTTTTTAGTTTCTGTGCTGCTGTTTTCAACTATTTTCTCCTCAAAGCCGGATTCACACAATGCCATTGTGACATATTGATACATTCAGCTTTTGTTTAAGATGTATTGATGCCGCTCTCATCTAATTCTAGTTCAAATCATGCAGGAGAATGTGTGTCCTACATCTGTTTATACTTTATATCTAAAAATTACAACAAAATCCAATGCAAAGGATACAGAAGTGCATCCAAGAACTGAGCCCAAAATACTACACACAACAATAGTTGTGGAGACACGGTGGGTCGACGGGAGCTCCGATCCGCTAGCCGAAACTGCGTGCACCAGGGATCATCCCACTGAACGCACGCTTTCCCTTTAATGTGGGCATAATGCTACTCAGACAACACAGGGTGATGGTAAACAGTGTGGCAATTCTTTACTGAACCACAAAACAGGCAGATAACACATAGAACAGTCCCAGCACAGTACCCAAGATGGTGCACACTACAGAGTCTCTTCTTCCACGGACTCGCCGGGGATAAGAGCATCTGTTACTTCAGATCTTCCTGGGTCGTCTACCCCACCGGTGGCATGCACAAAGATGTGATAACGACAAGTGTAGGAAGATGACAGTCCATTCACATACAAGGGTCAGTTGACCGGAGGGTCACAACCTAGCTTCATCTTCTAGGGTCAACTACCCTACCTGTGGCGCGTGCATAGAGAAGGTAACGACAAGTTTAAGAAGATGACCCTCGTGATGGAGCCATTATATATTGGCTGCTGTCCTGTAGTGACCCACTGGATGTCTGGATCTCTTGGTTGAAGCTCTAGCTGTCTCTTTTAATACAGTTGTGCTAAAAAGTTTACATACCCCGGCAGAATTTTTCCTTTCTTGGCCTTTTTCAGAGAATATGAATGATAACACCAAATCATTTTCTTCAGTCATGGTTAGTGGTTGGGTGAAGCCATTTATTGTCAAACTATAGTGTTTTCTCTTTTTAAATCATAATGACAACCCAAAACATCCAAATGACCCTGATCAAAGGTTTACATACCCCATTTCTTAATACAGTGTATTGACCCCTCTAACATCAATGTCAGCTTGAAGTCTTTTGTGGTAGTTGTGGATGAGGTTCTTTATTTTCTCAGTTGGTAAAACTGCCCACTCTTCTTGGCAAAAAGCCTCCAGTTACTGTAAATTCCTGGGCTGTCTAGCATGAATTGCGCGCTTGAGATCTCCCCAGAGTGGCTCAATGATATTGAGGTCAGGAGAATGACATGGCAACTCCAGAACGTTCACTTTGTTCTGCTGTAGCCAATGACAGGTCGACTTGGCCTTGTGTTTTAGATCGTTGTCATATTGGAACGTCCAAGTACATCCCATGTGCAGCTTCCAGGCTGATGATTGCAAATTTGCCTCCAGTATTTGCTGATAACTTGCTGCATTCATCTTTCCTTCAACTTTGACCAAGTTTCCTGTCCCTTTGTAGCTCACACATCCCCAAAACATCAGCAATCCACTTCCGTGCTTTACAGTTGGAATGGTGCTCTTTTCATCATAGGCCTTGTTGACCTCTCTCCAATGTAAGGTTTATGGTTGTGGCCAAAAAGTTCAATTTTGGTCTCATCTCTCCAAATTACCTTGTTTCAGAAGTTTTGAGGCTTGTCTCTGTGCTGGTTTGTGTATTGTAGACGAGATACTTTCTGGCATTTGCGTAGTAATGGCTTTCTTCTGGCGACTCAACCATGCAGCCCATTTTTCTTCAAGTGCCTTCTTATTGTGTATCTTGAAACAGCCAAACAGCTAGTTTTGATAGAGTCCAGTATTTCAGCTGCTGATATTTGTGGATTTTTCTTTGCATCCCGAACAATTTTCCTGGCGGTTGGCAGTTGTGTGCAAAATTTTTGTTGGTCTACCTGACCGTTTTTTTGTTTTTACGGAGCCCATGATTTTCCATTTGGTAATCACAGTTTGAACGCTGCTGGCTGGCATTATCAATTTCTTGGATAATTTTTGTATCCCTTTCCTGTTTTATACAGTTCAACTAACTTTTCCGTAGATCCATTGACAATTCTTTTGCTTTCCCCATGACTCACAATCCAGAAAAGTCAGTCGCTGGATGAAAGATGCAAAAGTCTGTCTGGATCCCAGAATGTCACTCAGCTTTTATGCACACACACTGATTACAAACAAACAGGTCACAGGTGAGGATGTTACCTTTAGTAGTCATTTAAACCCATTTGTGTCAACTTCTATCCATGTTATCAGGTCAAAATCACCAGAGTATGTAAATGTTTGATCAGGGTCATTTGTATGTTTTGGGTTGTCATTATGATTTAAAAGAGAATACCCAGTAGTTTGACAATAAATGGCTTCAAACAGCCACTAACCATGAGTGGCGAAAAGGTTTTGGTGTTATCATTCATATTCTCTGAAAAAAGGCCAAGAAAAAAATTCTGCTGGGGTATGTAAACTTTTGAGCACAACTGTATTTCACAACTGGCCTTCAACCAGCATCCAGAGGTCAGAGAGATATGTAAATGATGCCAACCCCCTGCTCCTCCGTTTGGAATGCCAACAAAATGGCTGGTATGGACAATGCATATAACATATCAGTGAACATTACTGTTCAGTGGCCAGGCATTGCTGTTTTGCAAAGATAACAGAAAATAAACTATAGGAGATAACATTAGAGATAAATATTCGTCCTACAAGAAGAGTCAATACTTCAGACAACAGTTTATGATTCTGGGACTACTGAATTTACGTCTGGCATACTTAAGGTACAATGCTGTGTGCTGACAGTCATCAATGTCTGATCGGTCGGGGCCCTACACCCAAACGCATATCAGCTGTCTTGGGTGTCGGTTGTGGCCGCTGGCTGTAAATTTTCAATTGCGGAGCTGCTCCATCTACTGAGAACAGCAGATTGTGTGCCAGATGTTGAACCCCGACAGATCAGACATTGATGACCTATCCTAAGGATAATAAAGTAATGGACAACCTCTTTAAAAAATGCCATATTGTAGGATGGCGTGGAGCAGCTACAGGATGGGCCATTTTTGCTTTCGATGGCTCCTACACCCCTCTTTGTTCTCCTCAGTAGGTGCAGCAGTGTAAGCCACACATTATAATGTTCGAGTGTTATGAGTTCCGCTGTCATGATCCAATCCTCTGTGTAAATTGTTTCTATTGCAGAGACAAGCAGCGTGAGACATAAAGGATATTACAAGCCCGGCTTACAGCTTTATGTCTCCTTTTTACGGCTCCCTGTTTTATTCCTGTGTCACATGCAGGATGTCTGTAAATGTTTTCAGTTTATTGCAACTACAAAAACAGCGTGTGTGGATTTAGTGTCGGCTGTAGGTCAGTGCTGCGGACAATGCTGAGGGTCATACTCTGCACCTAAAATGCACCTTACAGGCAGAGCACAGCTGATCCGTCCTGAATATGGGCTCCGTGTTTGGGCTCCATGTTTTGGACTTCATGTTTGGGCTCCATGTTTGGGCTCCATATTTGGGTTCCATGTTTGGGCTCCATGCTTGGGTTCCATGTTTGGGCTTCATGTTTGGGCTCCATGTTTTGGACTTCATGTTTGGACTCCATGTTTGGGCTCCATATTTGGGTTCCATGTTTGGGCTCCATGCTTGGGCTCCATGTTTGGGCTCCATGTTTGGGTTCCATGTTTGGGCTTCATGTTTGGGCTCCATGTTTTAAAAAGGAATCAAAGGACGTGAGTAGAAGAATCAGCCTTGTTGAGCTTGATGGAGATCTTTCTTTTATCCATGCACATTTCTATACGACAAACACAACCGACTGGGGCCCAACCGAGCCTAAAATACCAATATATGGGACTGAAAGACCCCAAAAGTCAGAGGCTATACGAGCATTCCCAATATGTCAGGTTTTAGTAAATTATTGTATTCTTCGTGAAATAACAGTTCTGCTGCACTTTCTCCTAGGACTCCATGCTGTTCCTCTATTATTCCTCTTGAAAATATATGAATATATTGACAACTGTGTGTTACTAGTTTGAGATGTGACCTTACATTGTCCAATCGATGATGACAATATCAGTCTTTGCTGCGACATATTCCACAGAAAAGGTAAATAGTAACACCCACTTGTCAATTTATTAATACATTTTTTAGGAGGAATAACAGGGAAACAGAACAAAGCAGCGTGATAGGTAGATAGATAGATAGATACATAGATAAGAGATATATAATAGATATAGATAGTGTGGTAGAGCGGCTCACTCGGCTGGACACAGAGGTATAACCTGAACACTGTCTCTTTAAGAAAATGCTTGGTTTATTGTAGATGGCATAAAACAAGCTTGGGAAAGTAAACACGGCCCTCTGGGCAAAACAGCAAAACAAAGAAATAAAAAAAACACAGTCCTTTTCCCAGAGGGAATCTGCCCGCTCACAGGCAGTAATGCCCACGGTTCAAGTTTAGCACACACATAACTGGAGTGCTCTCTCTCCAGACTCACACTGAAAACTAAAAGCTCTGGCCTTCAGCTATTTAAGCCCAGACCTTGTGACTCCTCCATAATGTGATTGATCACATGATCCTGACATCACACAGGTCCTGTCAGAACTCTGCATGTGAAGATATGGTGGACCCCCTCCAATCCGCTCTATGGAGGTCCACTAATATCAGCCCATAACAAAACTGTCAATAAACCATCCCAGCACGCAGTGTGCTGGAGGAAGCTATTCTGGTTTTACATCATTGATGCTCAGTGACACGTATCTCCACTCCATCACTTCACCAGTGACTCTGTCACAATAGATAGACAGATAGATTATAGATAGATAATAGGTAGAAGATAAATAGATAATAGATATACATAGATAATACATAGATTGATAGATAGATAGATAGATAGATAGATAGATAGATAGATGATAGATACAGTGGGTACGGAAAGTATTCAGACCCCTTTAAATTTTTCACTCTTTGTTTCATTGCAGCCATTTGGTAAATTCAAAAAAGTTCATTTTTTTTTCTCATTAATGTAACAATGCGCTCCATCTTGACTGAAAAAACACAGAAATGTAGAAATTTTTCCAAATTTATTAAAAAAGAAAAACTGAAATATCAAATGGTCAGAAGTATTCAGACCCTTTGCTCAGTATTGAGTAGAAGCACCCTTTTGAGCTAGTACAGCCATCAGTCTTCTTGGGAATGATGCAACTAGTTTTTCACATTTTTGGGGATCCTCTGCCATTCTTCCTTGCAGATCCTCTCCAGTTCCGTCAGGTTGGATGGTGAATGTTGGTGGGCAGCCATTTTCAGGTCTCTCCAGAGATGCTCAAATGGGTT